>OY783199.1:25870564-26470564 GCA_963678675.1 Xiphydria camelus | reverse complement strand
ATCGGTGAGACTGTCTCGACGTCGACTCTTTTTTTTTTCGCGCCACTCGCGACGAATAATCGTCCGGATGACTTGTCGCGCGACGGTCGTATTTCCAACGCCGGTGTTCTTTTCTCTCGTAGCGTTCGATCCCTCGCGCTCCGCGAGTACCTACAGGTGCCACGGCACGCATGTGCGCGACAGGACCTGGCGATAGAGATTGCTGAAATTATCTCGTCGACTTTTTATCGGGACGGCCCTCTTTTCCCGTAATATTAACGTCGGGACGGTACGATTAAAATTTATGTTCAGAGTACCCCGTGATAAACGACGCGACGACGTTGCGTAGCGTTTGTTGGCTTTGCGTAGTTGTTACGTTCGTCCTCGTGGGCAAACATATATTCACGAGAGCCCATAACCCCACCCAGTAGGGTATATGCGTTAACAATCTTCGGAGCGTCCAATTACGCGATATATATCACGGCAAGAGGAGCGTTCTCCGCGGTCACGTTCCGTCGTGAATTTTAGATGCGACTGATATACCTCTGTATTTTTGTCGCGCGAGTTATCGCGCGGAAGCTTCCCGGAAGCTCGCGACAAGTTTGAGAAATACGACGCCGCGGGAGGGTGGCGAGGAATCGAATCGTCGATTTCCACAGTCCCCCTTCGAACGAATAATGATTTCCCCCTTTCCGCGCCGCGATCGGTCTGGAAGCGGCGGATTTATCGAGTAGCGGCCGCTGCGCTCGGAGAAATCGATGGTTCTTTTTTACGAGCACCCGCGCGCCCGTGAATTCAATTCGATCGTGCTTATGTGTTTTCGTCCATTTCGCGATTTACAAACCCGCCGGACTGCGAGCGCGTGTTGCGTCGCGCGCGGATCCTTTTTTTTTTTCCGCGAGACGTCCCGGGACATCTGCGGCACGACGCCGCGCACAAATTCCGGAACGTGCTGTACTCACGGCGAGACTTACACACGCGGACGACGTACTACTTACAGCTGATCAATCTGAAACGTACCTCTGCCTCCCCCTTTCGGCCTGCCTCCCTTCGACCCTCCCCCTACGAATATAAATATTTCTCCTCTCTGCGACGCTACATCGCGTCACGCTGAGCGCGGAGACGGTCCCGTCCTCGCGGAAGAGGCACGAAGCGCGCTGCAGCCGGTACCGCGCGGACAACAGTTTCCATTGCGCTTCGCGCGGACCGCGGGGTTCGTGACCCGTGCTTTGTCGTACGGCCACGCGACAACGGTACGACACGACGCGACACGACAATGCCTCGTCCTTCCACTCGTGGGGTCTCGGATCTCCCGGCTCGAGAGGGAGAGAGAGAGAGAGAGAGAGAGGATGGAGAGGGAGGCCGCGAGGAAGAAGTCGGGGGGACGAATGGGGAGCATCGCGATCCGAGAGAATCGAAGGAAGCGAACACCTTGTCCTCATTTCTCACGCTCGGATGTGTTACGAGTATATTCGAATGCGGGATAGTGGCACTGGTCGGCAATTCCCATTTTCTTTTCCACATAAATGGTTTTCTCATACCTCAATTATTAATTATATAGCAAGGGGAGCTAATATCTATTGTTGAAAAAATGTAATTTTCATATTTAAAGGTATAGCATCATAGTTTTGAATCTGTGGATGCCTGTCTGACGTCAGAGGCGCATGCACCCTGACGACGTTCGGATATATTTTGTAGCCGAGAAATTGTTTGATAAATCGTATAGTATATCCGCGATGCGAAAAAAAAACGACTCAGAACGGGAAATCAGACTCGATCCACCGACAGTTCCGAGCTACTCCATCCACCGTCGGAATTCCTCCGTCCCTTTCCGGGACGACCGCGGAAACCCCGACTCGAATGTGTGTGTGTGTTGGGCGTCTCTTCCTTTTCTCCTCATCGACTGTAAAGCACGCTTTATCTGATCGTGAGAGGGAGAACGTCAAATATTTCAAGCGCAAGGCACACCCGACGATGCGTGGTTAGATAAAAATAAATGAGTTCCGCCGCGCGCTCTCCGGCGAGGTTCTTTCCGGCGCAATGCTAACGAGAAGTTTGTGTGATCTCTGCACTCTCCATATCGCGTCCATATCGAGCGCGTTTCCCGTCGCCGACAATAATTTCGCACGGACGCGTGCATTGCGGGAATGCGAAATCTCAATTAAAATTCTCGACCGTCGCTTCGAGGCCCGCGACGGCAGAGTCGCCCATCTCCGGCGAATAAAGTACACGAAGCGGAGTGTACGAAACGTTGCAAGCTATAAACAACTCATCCAGCGCCCGCCCGCCCGACGTTATTAACAATTGCCGAACAAATCCTCGCGAGACCCCTCGCAACGACTCACCTCCGGTTAACACGGCCGGCACGTGAGGCAGAGTAACGATTACAGCAACTACGCACGCAATTCGAAAGGCGTATAGGTACGCGCATCGCGTCCCACGCGAGAGATTTTATAACGCGATCGCGCGGCCCCGCGAGAGGCGAGGATCAAAGCCGAAGATAATCGAGATTACCGGGGGACCTATTAAGTCGTACGGGTTCGTGTCAACGTTATCCGTTAGATACACGCCGCTGAGGAACACCACCGTGTCGAACCGTTCTCGGACGATGCGTCGTCGATGGTAGCCGCGCGCGGCGCGGACCTCTCGTCTATCACTCTCTCTCCTCTCTCTCTCTCTCTCTCTCTCTATCGCTCGTGTAGTGCCGGACGTCCCCCGTGCTCGGCCGCTCGCTTATCCTTTAAAGGCTTTCTAAAAGTCGCGTTTAGAGGGAATACGTGTTCCGTCCGAGATAAGGAGATTCCTCGAGCGGGGACCGTTCGAGTTTCGAATTTCTCCTCGAGGCGTTCTGTAAATTAATTTGTTTCCTCCCGGCTCGAATTAAGCACGTGTTCCTTTCCTCCCGCGTCTCCGTGACGCGATAAGGGACACTCCCCTTATCGCTCCTAACGCCTCGCGGGTAAGATCCTCATTAGCCGTAGGACGGGTACAGTTTCTCGTAAAAATTCCCGAATAACGTTGGAACGTATACGAGGCGATACGGCTCAACGGTTTGGCCGGTAGATGGGTCTCGTGGTTGCTTTGCATCGGGCGCAGCTGCTGCAGTCGATGCCGTTGCTCCTTGGAATCGAATCGATGGCAAGTACAAACGATCGTTATACCGCGCGCGCGTGTAAAATGGAGAAGAGATCGCTCTACGCGATAAATCGTCGAAACACATCCGCGACACTTGAGATTATCGAGGAACGGTGGTGTAATTATCGAAGCTACGTCCGTGATTAAGATACCACGATTCTCTCCGACATTTGAACGCCACGGAGATAATATCGCAGGAATTAATGACTGAGAAGGGAAAGGGTCGATAAAATTTTGCGAAAAAAGGGGTGATATGAAGAGCGTCCCGAGAGTTCGATCTTCCGGATGATGTGTTACGCGACGCGCAAGATGAAAGGGAGTCTCGTTGAATTCAATAAACTCGATCCTGTTTCTGCCAGGACGGGCACGAGTCCCGCTGCGACGATTCTCGTCGATATATACGCTCCTCGCGCGGGCTTCACTCGCGGAAGCTTCGCGCGATGGGATTACCATGGAGGCTGTTAGAGAAAGATGGGGCGGTGTCTCGGCACGGATAATAGGGGAGCGACTCGAATCCATAATGGCAACGACAATGCCGCACGCTGCGAAATAATTGCGATTTACGACCGACATATTTTCTCATGACTATCTCCGGATACGTAGGTACACCGATAGTTACACTTTGTGGTTGCACGCTTCTACGGCGTACCTACGCCTGTATTATACTCCCAACGCCCTCGCTCGTACGGCGGTGTGACCGCTATAGGGGAGAGTTGCCTATATTGAACCGGTGTAACCTAAATTTAAACTCCTGGCTCTTTTAAGTGAATGAGCATTTCCACATCATCTATCAGTAGAAATTCAAATTTTAGTACCGATCAGTACTTATGCCTACAAAAAATACATAAGAGATTGTAATTTTTAACTTCCTTGAAATTGTTTCAATCAATCTCTCGACCGCCCTAATTTGATGTATTTTTTTCACGCTGATTCCGAAAATGGCACATGTTTTGACGATATCTCAAAGGAAATATAAGATCGGTGATTTCATGTACCAGAAAATTAGTTCTTTCACGGAAAATCATCGATATTTCGGTCTTTCTTTGAGATATCCTCGATATATCTATAATTTTCGTAATCAGCACGAAAAAATACGTAAGATAGGATGGTCGAGAACTCAATTTTTCGCGAAAATTGAAATTTCTGAAATCGATCTCTCGACCACCCTATCCGATGTATTTTTTCACGCTGATTCCGAAAATGGCAAATATATTGACGATATCTCAATGGAAATATAAGATATCGGCGATTTCATGTACCAAAAAATTAGTTTTTTCATGGAAAATCATCGATATTTCGGTCTTCCTTTGAGATATCCTCAATATATCTATAATTTTCGTAATCAGCGCGAAAAAATACGTAAGATAGGATGGTCGAGAATTCGATTCCAGAGATTTCGATTTTTGTCAAAATCTTAAGGCATATACTCACGATTTTGACAAAAATCGAAATCTCTGGAATCGAACTCTCGACCATCCTATCCGATGTATTTTTTCACGCTGATTCCGAAAATCATGGTTATCGGGTCCGTATCTCAAAGGAAATGTGAGATATCAGCGATTTTATGCTCGGAAAAATGATTTTTTCATAAAAAAGAGTCATGGATATCTCGGTGTTCCTTTGATATATCCTCAATATATTGATGATTTTCGTAATCAGCGCGAAAAAATACACAAGATAGGATGGTCGAGAGTTCGATTCCAGAGATATCGATTTTTGTCAAAATCTTAAACGCTGATTCTAAAAATCATGCACTTATTAAGGAAATCTTAAAGGATCGCCGAGATATCGATGATTTTCCGTGAAAAAAAAATGTTCTCGTACATAAAATCGTTAATATTTGATATTTCCTTTGAGGTATAGTCAATATATAGGGTATATTATGTTAATAAGTGCATGATTTTTGGAATCAGCGCTTAAGATTTTGACAAAAATCGAAATCTCTGGAATCAGTAGAAACTCAAACCTTAGTACCGATCAGTAGGCATACGGATCGGTACTAAGGTTTGAATGTCTACTGATAGATGACGTGGAGAAATGCTCATTTACTTAAAATAGCTAGGGGAGGTCCAATTTAGGTACCGGTTCAATATAGGCAACTCTTCCCTACGTTGCGCGAGGCGAATCCGACTTTGTACGCATAAGTTGCGATCAACTCGAACGCAATCTTCGGACGGGAGTTCGATAACGGCGTTTAAACGCGAGTTTCCGCACACCAGTTGTACTCAGTGTGACGTAAGGAGCGACCGGGTATAGATCTAAACGACACAAATATCGAAAAGGTCATCGACCGATCGGAACGCCGGAACCTTACGAAACTCTGTACGTCCAGGAGTATCCAAATAATTATTGGCTTTGTCTGCTGCAAATTGAGCGATTATCTTCGAGCAACGTTTTACTCTTGCTCTCTCGATATCTATTTGTCCTACCTTCTCATACGGGTTAACGAACCGGCAAACGAGCCTACGAATATCGTTGCAGTGCAGGTGCGCGATACGATCGATTCGAGCGCGATCGGAAATTTAATCGTTGCGCGCGAGCGATAATTATCATCGGACACCCCCGCGCACCTAGCGCGTTTCACTTCACCGGGCACGCGCGCTGGCGGCGTCAATGCGCGCCGCGTATACGTGATCGATGTCACGCGCAAAGAGAAACTCGACAGCGAGAGACGAGACCCACCGGCGCACGGGATAGATACACCTTCGCGGGTGGGTCCGCTCATTCCACCTACGCCTAGATGCTGGACGCAGGTGCATCTCGCGCGCGCGCGCCCACAGTTGAGCTCGTTTATACGGGACGGTTTATAGTCTCCGTGCGAAGAGAGAGAGAGAGAGAGAGAGAGAGAGAGAGAGAGGACGCCTCGTTTGGTCGCGCGACCTCGTAGAAGAGACCCGGATAATAAGGTAACCCGCGCTTGTCGTTTAAAACACGTGGGCGTATTATAATGTCTCCTTGCGTAATAAGACGATCGTGATCTCGTCCTCCCTTCGCCTCCGCTTCGGCCGCGGCCTTTCTCCCTTTGAATTTTTACGATCGTTTTGACTTTCTCGATATTTCGTTCCATTATTTTTTTCCGACGATAGGTACGTCCGCGCGTCCTCCTTCGTCTCGCGTCGGCCGATTGAAAAAGGGGGATACATGCGCGCGCGTGTGTGTGTGTGTGTGTGCCGGGCCCATCGATAGGACGTGGAATGAGGAAATTTATGGGCGTACAATTAATTTTATCGCCCATCCATCCTCCCGGTTCCCACGTGGGATACCTACGCATACGCGTATACCACGTACGACGCGTGGACCGATACCGCGCGGACGCTTGACGCTATTTTGACACGGTGCGCGGGTAATTACGGGAATTATATTCTAATTAGCATGATAATTAGACGGCGTCGACAGGTTTAGGACTCGCGGGCTCTTCATCGATGTCGCGCGCGCGCACGGCGCGTTCGCAGTGTGGGTACGCATGGGCACGCGCGCACGCGGATGCCGCGGGTAGGTATATCGCGCGTCCCCCCCCCCCCCCCCCCGGAGTGGATTCGCCTAATTATACGCGCGCGCGTGCTCATAGGTATTGAAGCGTCTATCACGCGCCGCTATCTGGAACTTGTGCGTCAATGGGGAAGGGACGTGTGTTTTTTTTCTTGTGGAAAACAAGTTTTTGCCCTGATAAGTAGGTACTTTTGCAAAAGCGTTTTCATTGAAAACCAATATTTCCATAGTTATCGATAAATTAACAAGCGCTAATTTCAAACGGAATTAGAAAAAGGAAGTGACGTTTTTAATAGCGTTTGAAATGAAGCACTTTTAACTACACTTTTACGCTGAACAACGTTAATAAAAATTTAAAAAAAAAGCTCTTTTCCACTGAATATTTATTCACCTGCAATGCGTTGGTATACTCGGCGAAAAAAAATTGTTTTTAAATGTCTCTTCCCTATTAATGGCTGCGTTATAGGAGCTTCTCCCCCGCCCTTCTCCTCTTTCACGAATCCGATCGTTCGATCGTTTATTAATTCTCTCCCTTTTTTTCAGCAATTCTCCGGGACGCGAAACACACTTCTCACCCTCTCCCTCTCTCTCTCTCTCTCTCTATTCGCGAGTGGGTCGAGATTGCGAGTTTTGATAATCGCGACCGGCGTTCGCCCCGATAATGGGTAGGTACGTTGCGCGTACGCTCCCGCGCGCGGTGAGAGAGGTTGCAGATTTATAAATTACAAGCTCCGACGCGGTCTCCGGCTGGCGCGCAGCGACGAGAGCTCTTAAATCTTCGGGGGCGAGGAACCAGTCTGAATTTGAGGTTCGCAAACCGAGAACGTTCCCGTTCCCACGCGGCTCTCCCTCCGCGGACCACGACCTCGACACGCGAGCTCCAGACGTCGATTCGATCCGCTGCGATCGATGAGGATCGCTTCCTCAAATCTCGTCGGACACTGGCGAATTTCGACGCGAGAGTCGCTCACGGAGCGAAGGGCTGCTGGAGCTTTCGCTTCGTGGAATGGATATACGGAGGGCATCCGTGATACGCGAATGTCTAGAAATCCCCTTTCACCCTTTGCGGAATCCCCGCGACGCAATGCGCGCGGCGCAGTTGCATCGCGAAGAAAGAGCGAGCGAGTCCTCCCGTAATACCTCCTATAAACGTCTCCCCTCCGCGCCCCCCCTCTCCGTTCCCATGTTTCTCACCGTGCCCCGCGCGCGCGTTGCCAAGCTTCGCTCGCTATCGCAATCCCCGCGCGATAACTCCGAAGAACAGTGGACTTTTACGCTCGCACCGGTGATTTACGACGCCTCCGCGACCTACGTTAATAGAAGACGTACCGACAAAAAAGCGGATATTTTAAACAAACCGCCACGCGGAGAGCTCTCTGCCTCCCGCTCCCCACCGACCCGCTCCGCGTTCCCGAGTCGGAAGAGGAGGATTCCACCCGGGACGCGCGAAGGCGACCTTCCTCCGGGCCCGAGCGACGACGTTTGTTAAATCGCTTTCGTCGCGATCGTGTGTGCGCTATCCCGGGACGCATCGGCAAAGACCTTTCAGCCGGTTGCTTCCTCAATAGACTCCCCGGTGTAACAAACGGAAAGGCAAACAACAAACGCAACGACAGTTCGTCGAGGGGAAGCGAGGCGAGATTGCAATGATGTATTCATATTCGAATTTTAGATAGGATATTGGTTCGCCGCAAATAGAAATTTGTTTACAGCTAATAACTGGGTATCGTTTTTATAGTGTACAGAGAAAAATAATTAGTTGGACCTACTAAAAATTAGTTGCGGGGTCGCGAGTAATTATCAATTTACGTCATTTAAATCATTTTTTCATTTTAACTCAATATTTCTCCCTTGCAATCGCATACTATTCCACGTGACTGTAAGGAAGAGATATCTAATCGATGTGTGTATTAAAAAATGTCATTGATACAAATTGATAATTACTCGCGACCTTGCGAGTAATTTTCAGTAGATCCAACTAATTCTTTTCCTCTCTGTGGAACTGTTCGCTGTTCAAGACTTACTTTAGAGAAAAAGGATTTTATTTTATCGGTGCTATACAAATACTCCCTCTCTCGCGTTCTTCCCTTTCGGTTTATTTTATCAATTGAATAATTACGTTGTCGTGCTTTTACGTATATGAACTCATTTCACTTTTTCAACGCTAAATCTAATCCATTCCGTCGTCCTCCTCGTAACGCGCATACCCCTTGACACGAATCTACCCCCATCTCAAAGCGTGCACTGCAGTTCAACCAGCTGGTCCTCACCTCTCCCGCCCTCCCATCCATCGTTCATCTTCATTTACCAGCGCGCTCGAAAGAGCCACGTCTGAGCGGAAATAAATAAGCATAAATGCGAGAATTATGAATCATGAATGCGGTTAATTACGCGAATTCATTCTCGTTAAAAGCGCTTGCACCGAAGCGAGAGAACGTGGACGGCGAACCGGAGAGGACCGCGGACGCGTTACCGGACCGGTATCGGGTCCGACTGCGTGCGCACACCGCGCCACTCGGACGGAGCCGCGACGACTGTCTCTCGAAATAATTCATGAGGATAATTCGAGGAGACGCGTCGGTAGGAACTCGCTCGCGTACCGAGAGAGCTCCGAGTACCTTAACGCGCGCGGTAGTCTTCGGCGCGCCGCGAACTCCTTCGCCTCTGCGAGTCTCGCTCGATCAGGGCGATTCGTTATCGCGGCGATATCGTGCGGAGAGTCATTGAGACGGGGAACGCCCGTGGATCCCTGCGCTATCGATGGCCCGCGGAACGCTGCGCTCGACCGCTGTGCCGATCGTTGCAACGATTAGGCCGTTCGTGTAGGTTACCCATCGGCGATTCGCGCAGCGACTCGTATAGGAATGCCGTTTCCGCGCTGGCGGGTACGGGGTAGTCTCCGCGCCGGGTATCCGGAGCAGTTTCCTTTCTCCGCATTCTTAGAATACGGGGAACCCCGATCTCGATCCATTTATCGAGACGAGCATCGGATAGAAAGGCGCGACTGACCCCCTCGTCCCTTCGAGAAATCCACGAGAAGTCGTCGACTCCGCGTGGAAAAAGATCGGCGAGAATGATTTCGCGAGGCGCCGCCCCGCGCGAAGGGCTTATGCAGATCCTTGTCCATTTGTAGGATTAATAACCGAGATCGCGGCTGGCAAGCGGCGGAACTAAGGTCGCGAGGGGGTTAAGGCGTGTTCGACGAGCTGTTCGTACGGCTGCTACTCAGGGGCCTCGCGCTCCCCGTATACACCCGGAAGTATCAGCGCGCACCATCGGGCCGCCATAATTCAAGATTATGCTCCGTTGCTTCTGTATTTAGCGAGCTTTTATCGCAAGTCTCGATACGCTCCGCTGGCAGGATGGTTATACCGCGATATCGGATTCAAAGTCTTTCCAGTCGATCCGCTCTTTCGCTTCGGGGTGATTTGATTTTTTTTTCTTTATGCAGAATCGATAGGTATCCAATAGCGATATATCACGAGTTTATAATTATTCAGGTCACAAAGATACACGAATTAGGTACTCGTAAAACCGCGCTATACGCGTTGACCGGAAATTGGCATTATCGAGATACCAGAACGCGACGATGGACGCCGGTAGGGGCCCTCGCTGAGTCTAGGTACAGCGGGATGCTCGCGGATGCTGGGAAACTCAAGCGAATGCCGAGGCTGGACGATCGTAAATCACGGGGATCGTCTCCCGCCGCCGGAACTCAAGTTGAGACGGGAAGGTACATAACCCGTAAGAAAGATGTGCAGGCGGCGGTGATATATCACCGCGAGATCCCATTGTTTGCGACTAAGTTCACAACGACAGGCCACCGCGCTGCAGGATTCTCTTCCTCGTATTAATTACAACGTTCGGAGGGCCGCTCCGCGGTCCGGCTGACAAGGAAAAGAGTGTCCCGCGCGCAGTAGTGGCTCGATGACCGCCTAGCAACTATGTAAACGGGCGAACGACACTCGCGTGAAGGGGGACGGCTACGAGAGCGCGCGCCGGCTCGAAGTCGAACGTGGCGATCGGATTTGTAATATCGGTATTACTCACCATTCGGAGCCTGCCTGCACAGCCTGGCGAACATCTTCTCGTTCGCTTCGAAACGTGCGCCTGAAACAATGTAATGGACGACTTTGAGTTCATCGTTACTTATTCGTAATTTTGTGTATAGCTCAGGGTCTAGAGCAAATGGTTGATGTAAATAACTCGTTATCACGATGTCTAGCGAATTATGAAGAAATAATAAATTTTCCCCGACTTCTGACATTATTATACGAAAGGGAAAAAATCCTTCCTTCGTCTCGATCGACGAAAAAATCGGAGTCGCGCCTCGTCCCACTTTTCGGGTCAGCTCGCAACGGCGCGAGAGGAGAGAGTCGCGATCTCTCTCGCGTGGGTATACCACCCGTGGTACCATCAACCCTCGTTCGCTCGCCCGCGTCTATCGTATCTCCGCACGGAGATGGCGCATCGCACCCGCAACCATATAATTACGCGGGCAGGCCTCCGTACCCTGAGCCGTGTGGGTGTACGAGGGCGCACGCACTCGGCGGAATCGAGAGGAGCGTGTGTGTGCGCGCGCGCGCGCGGATGATTTACACCGTTGCTGATTCCCGTGCATTCCCGCGCTTCAACGTCGGGCCCGCGAGAAAACCGTAGCTCCTCACCCCGAGGTCCAACACGGGGCCAAAGCTCTCGGTGAGAGTTCCTCTTATCAGGACTGACACACAGCGCGGAGTGATCGGCGGAGGGACCTTTTTACGAAGCCCCGCGTAGATCATTTTCAGTAGATCCAACTAATTCGTTTTTCTCCGCGCACGAATCCGCCGATCGCGACACGTACGAGTATCGAACTTTCTCGCTAGGTACCTGATGCACTATCCGCGTAGTCGGCCCACGCCGCGACTGCACCGCGATACCCGGGCCGGGTCGTGTTTTGTTAGCCATAATTGCCCCGACTACAGCCATTAATTAGTATCGCTAATTATGTGGAACAGCGACGCGCAAACCCCGCGGAGTTTCGCTTCGGTTTGTCCTATTTGTCGCGCATAAATAGCAGATCGACGCGGCGATACGGCCCCTTATGCTAATGCGAGTTCAAAGTTTATAGCATCTAATTAACCGTATTAGCCCGCTCGAACTTAATAAACTCGGTTAACCGGTTCGCCGCGTTTTAATTGAACACGACCCGCTAAAAGTTCGATAAATTCATCAAGCCGCTCCCGATCGATCCCTCGCTTCGAGCGCGGATATGTGCAGGGTTTCCCGTTCGAGTCTCTTTAACCGGCAATTTACGGTAACTCGTTCGTACGTCCCGTATCATTGCGCCAATCGCACACCCGTGGTTATATCCGCGGCAGACGTTTGATTTATTCCCGCTCGCGGCAAGTGCCCTATTTCCGTTGCTCGATCACGCGAAGCAGGGCGTGCGCTTATTTATTCGGACGACTTCATTCGGCAATGTGGCTCTTGTGTTTGCTGAGTCCGAAACGGAAATGGAAGCTAGGTATGTAGACAAATAGAGAAAGGTGCGAGGAATTAAATAAAAAGTTTATTGAAAAAATCTGTGATGATTTACTTTTAATAAGAAATCGGACCTTACTTCCCGAATAACCCTCGTAGACGCGATCGCGCAAAAAATGTTCAGACGCTCGGCGAGGGGCAGCGGGGAATCGTGGTAACGGACGGATGAGAAGGCGGAGTACCGGAAGTGGTCCGCGGAAAAACTCGCGTACGTATAGTCGTCGGCCTCGTCTTCGACGCGATTGCCCCGGGGGAGGGGAAGGTGGAGGGAAGAGGGAATGGCAGCACCGGTTGCCTCTCGCACTCCTCTCTCTCTTTCTTCGAGCTGTTTGACATAACCAGTTCGGAGCTGCGGGCAAGGACGTCTCTCGACAATCGACCGATCCTGACCATCGCAATAAGTCATTCCCCCCGCCGCGTTGCCTCGGAGATATCGATATGACGATCGTCGGGCCGGAAATATTTCCATTCCGTTGCGTAATCGATAGCTGGTCGATCGTAGGTTCCTCGCGCGCGTGTACGCGGGTCTCTTCGATGCTCGATTAAAATTCGTAAAAAAACCTTCGAAGAGTCCCGGTATCGTTTGAGTCTGCCGACGGGCGAAGAGGAGGAGGAGCAAATATATGAAGCTAGATAAAGCCGGGGCAGGGCGCGATGCGTTAAACGGAACGGAGATATCGAATAATCGAGATAAACCGAGAACGACTTCTGGGCAGACGACGATAATGGGTTCCGCGAATCACCGTCGACCACTCAACGGCTGAGCGTTTAGCGGAGGAATCCACTTTCGAGACATCTGTATGTACTGCTTAATCGATCGAGTGTCGTTAGCAAACGTTCGCTCATTCCCTCGTTCTGATCACTCGATCCGTCGTCGATGTTTTGCCCCGGCGCGGCGTATCGCGTGTACCTATACAGGATTCTCTCGACTCGATGTTCTCCTTCGACCCACGTTTGCGCGAGGCGCGTACGGAGCGGACGTACGGCGTCGTCTCTACGGAAGGATGGACGCGCTTCGCAGGGATCGTCCGCCGTCGCGTCGGACGTACTCGGTCTTCTTCGGCTCGTGATGACGATTCCGAGCCGGCTTTTTACGCTCTACGAAACGAGCCGTGGAAGGCTCGGCTCTGAGATTGTCATCAATAATGGAGCAGCAGCTCCCGAAGCCGGTCAGTTTCCGATATAATTAACAAGGTCTTCGCTATACGAGAGGAGCCTCCCTGCCGCTCGCGGCGGTGAGACGCGACGGCGGGCGGGGCATGTAAGGAGAGAACGAGCGAATATCGCGCAGCGGAGAAAACACGTTACACGCCGCGCCGAGCGATGTCATATCATGTCAGGAGGCGCGCGCTGGTCGTATCGAGCCAAGCCGCGCGCGTAGCGCGATCCCCGCTAGACGCGACGTCCGGCTAATAGGGCGATTGGGTAACTGCACAAAACAGATAGAGTGCCATCTGTGGCACGCACCAAGCATTAAGCAGATGCCCGCGGTATAAGCGCTGTTTACACGTTATTTTGGATAATAATTGAAGTGTTTTACCTATGAGATTTAATCAACATGGCCTCAATTATAATAGAATGTGGATTTCAAAGCATTCAAATAAATTCTTTCCGTGGAAAATCGTTATCAAAAGGTAAATACAAGCAGCGCCACCAAGCTGGGTTTCTTGGCGAAACTTGGATGTACATTCTCTATATGTACACGTGTAACACAAACAAAAGCTACGTTTGTGGAAGTACGCTAGAGCCCCATTGCTCGAGTAATTGCGCCGATAGAGGAGAAGCATGGCGCGTGTAGCGCTGTACTTGGGAGAATCGTTAGCCGATTGTTCCAGAGTACACGCGGTACGCGTGTAGGGGATACGCGGTGCTGGAACGTGCGACGCGTGTTCCGCAGCTTGTAACGCATCGTCGATACAGGTTAATCGCGGGGCTTTCATCCGGTCGGATGTTTGAAAATAGTGGGTTCTAATGACTCGTTATTTGAAAAAAAAATTACCAAAAATGTGACCAATCTTTCCTCATCTGAGCACTGTGAAGAGATCAGAAAAAGCGGTTTAATGGTGATTGTATAATAAATTCGGTAGAGTTTTGAGGAAATAATATCGAAAGAAAATAATTCGATTTTAACATAAAAGAGAGAATATTCATATTTTTAAATCTCACTTGTAATCTCCGTATACACATTCAATAACAAACGAAAGAGAAACGGTCTGAAAAAAATAATTATTCGCCGAGTTATAAATGCGTTTGTCGCTAGAAGATTATAACGTCATCGGAAAGGCATGAAGTACTTCCCGGGAAGTATTCCTTTTGGAATCCCGTGGGAATTGACGCGCTTCGAACTTCTCTGGACGCGAGAGGATTCGTACCGACGGAGTACGGGACACCTTGATAACCAGCTCAATCAAGTTTTCGGAAATTTTATAAACACGTGGGCGCTTCGAGAAAAAGAGATTCTTTAACGACCGGTCCACCGGTTACGATCATACAACGTGTCAAATTCAATCAACACCTCGAATAACGAGGCTCTGACCTATCGGACTTGGATCATACAACGTGTCAAATTCAATCAACACCTCGAATAACGAGGCTCTGACCTATCGGACTTGTCCTGCGAGGCAATCACAGTTGCCAAGTTGCGCCCAAGCCTCGTTGAGCGAGCGTAGAAGAAAACGCACCGCCGAGAATCTCCCCGCGTATACGGTGAGTACACGTGGGTATTATGTATATATTCGCGATAGACGCGCAAGTTCGACGAGACGCGATGGTTGAAGCATTATAGACGCCACTTCCAGGAAAAACTGGACCCATTCTCCAGGGTATCTGCGATTGGTTGGTGAAACTGCAGTAAAAGGTAGAACTATACGCGTCTCAACGAGACGTCGCGTTGTACGGGAGGTCTGCAATATGTACCTACTCTCGATTTGAAAGAGGCGATGAAAATGGCAACAAAATCACGAACTCGATTGACGATGCTTTGAAATTTTTCTCCACAAAATCGCTGATACCTTATACTTTTTTTTTTTTGAGATATCGATCCGATAGCCGCGCTTTTCGTAATCAACGTAAAAAAAATATAAAAAATAAAATGGTCGAGCAATCGACTCTTGAAATATCAATTTCCTCAAATTTTCGTCTCTAAAAGAACGCCTCTACCACTCCCAATTATTTCTAGAATATCTATGCACCTACTGTATTTCCCTCGCGATAAAAAATTCATCGCGTCTCTCTACCGCCTACCTAAAACACTCAGCCTTCCCTCAGTTCCGAGAAACACGCAAGAATCATCGTTGTTCTGCAAACTCATTGAAATCTTTTTTTTTTTTTTCATCCAAACGAAGGTGATAATTCCACGGGAGACTCGCTCGGTGCAAGCGCGATATTTCATTCGGCCGGTCCGTAAAGTGGTCGAGCAAATATGTATACGTGTATCTACAGAGAGCGAGGGAGGGAGAGAGCGAGAGAGAGAGGGAGAGAGAGAGAGCAGGAACGGAGCGAGTGGAAAAAAAAAGGAGAGGTATTATTATTTTCCCCGCAGCAGCAACACCACGAAGCTCAACGAGGCTACCGTACTTACCGTTCTCGCACGGCGGATCCTCGATTCACTCGCTCTAGGCGCACCATAGAGACGCGTTACGCGCGGGATTGCGCACCCGAAGCATTTGTGGATTTACAACGACGGAGCAGGAGTCGTCGAAGCTATCAGCCACGACTGCACCGTGTCGCTCCTACAAACCGCGCGCTACTCTACGCCGGAGTGGCCGGCGCGGTAATGGTTAATTATACGCGGTTGCGCGGGAGATATGGCATGCGCAATAGCGCATTCATTAGCGACTTCAAAACTTTACGACGCTACAAAACTCCGCCGTAATCAGAGAAACAACGGTTTCTCTCCGACCGCGAGCGAACGAAGGGAGCGAGACAAGAAACTCGGGGCAAAGAAGATGACGCCGCGGGGCGACCCTGAAGCGCGTATGCTCGTATATCTGCTCTTTTGTGTCCGTGACGCGGGGCTGCAGAAGTGCGATCGCGTGGAATTTCGCATTTCAAAAGTGCTTCGCACAGTTTGCCATCATATTTGCACCTCGCGATGACTACAATTCTTTGAACCAATTTCCCGGGACTCCCTGCAGCTGAATTGAATTTTCAACCGTCCTCGGCTATCGTATACAGAGAAAGAGAATTAGTCGGATTTGCTGAAAATTGCTTGCGGGCTCGCGAGAAATTATTTATTTATATCAATGACATTTTTGCACACGCGTCAATTTGATATCTCTTCCTTACAATCATGTGGAATAGAGTATGTGATTGCAAAGACGAAATATAATAGCTGATTAATATGAGAAATGATCGAATTGACGTAAATAAATAATAAAACGACCTCCACCGTTTTATAGCGATTTGTTCAAATCTCGCGCTCGGCTGGGTAAATCACTCGGATCTACCGGAAGCAACGACGCTCTAACGGGCCGGCCGCCTCGGAAAATGACCATCCGCGCGCCTGAGACGTTGATTTATCGCCGCCGCTAGTTGGTGTTCCGTCAGGCATTACCTCTACGTGCCGGGTCGCTCGGAAGCTCACGGGAAATCAACTCTTTGCGAATAATCGGACGTTGGAACGCGTGACTCGTGCGAGTCGTACTCGGATATTAAGGGAATCGAGTGACCATGGCAGAGGGCGAGGAGACGCGTCGGTGGTGCCTGGCCAGCGGCACGATCGGATATGCCTTGTAAAAAGAACCACCGGTCACCGGATACCGCGGTTCGTTGCCCTGAATTTTCAGACCGGAAACCATCCTTTATATCGGGGGTTGACGCCCTTGCCTCTCCGCGGCTTCGTAATGCACCGCGGCTCGTCTCGCCGGTTATACGGATGATGGAAAATCTCGGACGGTTGCTTTCGTAGCGCGTAAAAGGCGAAGGATGCGCGTGATTACAAATTAATTGGTAAAAAATGTATAGGCGGGTCGATTGACATTCCGCGGAAGGAAGATAGCGCCTCGCGCGCGTATAACGGTTGTCGCGTCGAGTGTCGATGAGGATCGAAGTCGAGTCCGTTATAAGTATACAGCCGTTCCTACTTTTCTCGCTTTTCCTCCGCGAGCGAGATTTGCGTCCCTGATCAACATTCCCGACCGAGGCGGAGATTGACGTACGCGTCTACTCGCGGTGCGACGGTCTTTCCGCGATGGTAGTTAATTTGCGGGGCATACTCGACGGGGGGAGAAAATATGAGAAAAGCGAGGGCACAGTGGAAAGGGAGGAAAAACGACAGACGCGACCGGCCGTGCATGCAGAAGTATAGCCTCTGACGGGCGATTATTGTACACCGTATTTACGTTACATTACGGCCAAGGTTTAGGTGAGTTCTTGTTACAGTACGACGAACATGGCGAGTAAGAGTTTGCGCGGAGTACACAGCTACCATATGGACATTTCCAGCTGTCGGATGAAAACTTCGAATAGTGTTTGTGTGCTGGTTGCTATGATTTTTTCATATTTTCAACCAGATTTTCGTAACAATGAATTAATTACGGCGAAGGTCGTGATCGGCACCTACATATGTGTATTTATGTAGAGAATGACGCGTTTTATACTTCGAAGCAAGCGGATTTCGTGACCGACGCTTATCGCGAAATCCGTTTATCGCAAAGTATAAGACGTAATCATCCTCCTGATACCACTCCTTCGCACCTTCGCTCGACATTCGGATGACGTTCGACGACCGCGAGAACGGTGCCCCGATACGACGTGTAGATGAGCCATGAGTGTGAGTAAGTGAACAACGCGGTAGATGCGTAAACGGCTATCGGTTGCATAGCGGGACCAGATAACCAACGCCGTCCGTCGTAAACATAGGCCTCTCTAATAGCTACGCGCTACTGGTGCGTAAGCAGTTAACGGGCAGTTATACGGGTGCGCCTTGGAGCGCAGCTGACGCAAAAACCGCCGAAAGGCCATATGGGAGCTTTTGCGAAAAGTGTCTGTGTAACGATCGCCGATCGAATGATCGCTCGACTGTCGGAACGAAAATCGCCTTCTTTTACGAACAAATACCTCAACAAACCTTTTCTCATACAAAGAGAAACGTGCGCAACGATACCGACTACTTGCAACGCGTCATCATAGCGATTTGCAGAATCTGGGCACTCTGACAGCATGACCATCTCGACACTGAGAATTCGAAGGAATTGTTCGTTGCAGCATCTCAGCGACAGGAAATTATCGTGAAATTGTTTGACGAATAGAAGGACGAAATTTTTTAGTTAATGACTTTTAAACAATAAAATGACTTTCTACTGACTTGATTGAAAAAAATGGCCAATCGTTAAAAAAATTATCAACTGGGAGACCAGGATATGAAGACGTCCCGTTCCATTAATGTCCGTTCATAATGTCGTACTTCACAATGGCACAGAAATATTACATACCGATGGACCATGCAGTCCGGGAGTGCCGCGGTTATCATCACACCGCACACAGCCGAGCTCTAAAAGCCAAGCTCTCTCTCTTCAATGTAATCAGCCGCATTCATCCTGCCACTCGCTTCTTGTGCGCTAGGCCACCCTACCGTGTTTACAAGGTGTACCGACCTACCGCAATATTATGATTATGCGCGTTTTCAATAGACGGCACGGATGCATTTCTTCGTCGGCCTCCGCCGTTCGCGCGCGGCGTTAATGAGCTAATCATAATTATTCTCGTTCCGAGCGGCGCGAGGCGACTCCTCGCCCGGGTAATGGGCCAGTTACGACGATAAAGCGAGTCCCGGAGGAACTATTGTTCTCCCTCGTTAATATTCCAACGCCTCCGATATTTCACGCGATTGTTCGTGAAATTGCCTCGATGTGTCCGTTCCTACCCATACGCGTACACCTATGTACGTCGCGTGATGAAGTTTAATTGCGAGAGCAAGTGACACTGTGTAATTATCGCCCATTGTCGGGCATCGATATTTTGTCATAATTAATGTTAATTGGATATCCGGCATTCTCTTTCCCGTTGGAGGATGAGCCGCGGGGAATGGTTTACGATGTGGTTCACCGATCGAAAAATGTGCAACGAGTGGGTAGACGCGCGCGCGCGCTTTGAATATAATTAATATTCCCGTGGACGATCTTACCTGCGACGTCCTGTACACCCCGTTCCGCGGGGTTGTCAACGGTGGCCTTAATTTTTCACGGCGTTAATTTGACAATGATTATACGGGACGAGTCGCGCGAGTGGCCTACTTCGCCGTCACGAAAGACGCATACAAACGCACGGCCGGGGGTAGGCTCCTCTGCTTCGAGAATATAATCCGCCGAGTCTTCTGCCGCTCGTCAATCAAGTCCCGTCCCTCTGTTTCGACCGGACGCTCCGAGCTCTCGCATCGGTTGCCCGATTCGTCGATCCATAACGAAGGAGCGTGAATCCTCGATGGTCTTTCTCCGTTCGTTGATACATAATGTAGGTATACCCGATCCGTCGGATCAACGAGATTCCGCTCGGATGCCGGCCACTCGCGAATCTTCGTCTCCGTTTTCATCTCGGCACGTTCTTATTTTCACTTGTTCTCTTCCTCAACAGATAACTTGACGCGTACCGACGAGCCACGCTTTTCCAGACGCGTCCCGATAAAACTAGATCGAATCGACGTCACCGTTTCGATTTCGCACCACTCTTACGCGCACGAGTTTTTTTCGCAATGCAGGTACGACACGAACAGCGAGGACGAGATCGACCACCTCTCCGAGTCGGTGCAGCCGGCCCGTACCCGACCACTCGACGTTGGCGATGAATTTGTCTACGTCGAAAGGTCGTAATCCCGGCGTGGTCGCACGCGGTAACCTTGGCTTGTCGGCGAATGATTTATGCAGGCATAATGGCGTCAGGTTCGAACGCACTCGATAATCAAGTACTCGCGATTATATCGGAACGACGCTATTCTTGAAACACACGCGACGAGACTGAGCGACACGAGCGGCGGCAACCGTAGCGACGACAATGCACTGCAACTATGAGCGCCGAATCGATTTGATCCGCCGTCGTCAAAAAGGCACCCGATATTTTTTCTCGCCCGCGTCGATTACCATTCACCGTGTTGCTACTCCCCTGTCGCAATTTAACCGATACCTAAACTCCGGTTTCGAAAAATTCTCGATTCGCGTTTGGCTCTAACGCGTAAGGTCGCTTGAATTAACGATCCGCGATAACGCCGCCGTAAATTGCAGCGGGGCTATTCGTCTTGATTCGTAGAATCTGACGCGTCGTAATTACGCACATTTATTTTCAGTCCTTCGCGGAGCGCGACGTTTTTCTTTCCTCCTCGCGGACACGACTCTGCCGGTAAGAGCGCGTGCCCGGTGTGCATTACCATAGGAGTACGTGACATCCGCGTCTGGCCATAGCGGCTCTTTTCTCCTTCTTCCTTTTTCTCCGGAACGCGAATCACAAAGGAACTCGGAACGCGGGAAAAATGTAGATACTGAACTCTCTTTTCAGGATGAGCTGGCGCGAGACAAAGCACCGGCTTATCACGAAAGTCGACGAGGGAGGGAGGGAGAGAAAGAGAGGGAGAGAGAAGTTGACCGATGGTGAAGGGAGGGCAGGCGGGCATTACTCTAGAAGCACAAACCGTTTCGGAGTCAATGCACGGTCGCGTGGCACGTGTGTGCATATGGTAGTAAGTAGCCTCCAGTGTCGGAACACCTCGAGAGCGTCCTGCGAAAGGCGAATTCGATGATCGAAAATGCGAGTTTTCCTTCTCGTTTAGCGCATCGGGTCGATAAATGCGGGGGAAAAAATTGGATATCGTTTATCGAGTCTCGGAAAAAAAAAGTATCCCCCCTCGGCAAAAAAAGTCCTTCTTTCGATTCTCTCTCGACAGGGTAGAGACCGGTAGCGATCGAACTTTATTCGTTTCTTCGGCTTCGGTGAATCCCCCTTCTCTCGAGTCGCGCGTAAGAATCGCGAGAAGAGTCGAAGGTGGCACGGTTCGCCGCGGGCGAAGAAGTCCGCCCGTACGACAATGGGCCCCGGCTACGTAGAGTGCGCCTTCTCGTTCGCCGAGGAGGAAGCGAGTCACGCTCGCATCATCACGAATGCTGCCGGCATTCACGACCCCCCCCCCCCCCCGTCTTCGTCCCACCCCCTTTCCTCGCTCTCTATAAAGTCTACGGCAATGAGGTACACGTGCTAGGCGCAAACCGGCCACGGTGCGCCAACCGGGACAGCCGCCGTCACCGCTTACGATCGTCGCGACGAACGGTCAGGGCCGGTGAGCCGAGCAGGCTCTTCGGGGTTCGGGCATTTTTCTCGCGTACGATCCGACGCCTTTCTCCCGCGTAACCCTCGGCTCTTATTCCCGCCCGTCACAACCATTCGCGACCCGTCGTTATTCGCTTTTTCGATGTCGTCGCCCGTATCATCGCCGCGTAGCAGCAGTGGCACTGCGTTAGTCGTTCCCTCTCGCAAGTGGCAATTGCTTTTTCCTTCATTCGCTCGACTCTTTCAGAAAAGAGACGAGCGCCGATCTCTCCTTCTTGCTCCTTCGCCTTCGTCTCCCGCCGCGATCTCTCTCACACGACTATGTTTTAAGTTACCAGGAGCAAGAAACGAGAGTACGGCGCGAGCGGACGGGGGTGGGACGCGAGCAATTCCAGCGTAATGCAACGTCGGACCTGTCCCTGGCATTGATAACGGTGACACTCACTTTGTCGCGGTGAATAAGAGTTGTCCTTCTTCGAAACAATTACCGTGTCGTCCGATTACCGCCGCTCTCGTCGCCGTGGTGCCCCACGGCCGGGGCCAGAACGAGAGTCATAGCCAGGGGGAGTCACGGTCAAGGGGAGCGCGGTTCCCGACTGGAACGGGACTGGGCGCAAGGTATAGCAGGAGAGTGCGAGCTTTTTAATTTTACGAGGGCCGTTTATCTTACGATTATGTCGATAACTTCTCGGTAAGCGCTCGTAACGTAAATTGGACAAATGCCCCGGTGAACCGGGCCGCCGGGACGTGACGACCGAAATTGACATCGTCTCGGTCTCCGCGTGGAAAGTATGCGTCGAGAGGGAGGACGCGCGGAGGAAATGTTCAGCCCCCGTGAGAGAGTCATTCGGGTTGTCGATCGCGCTTATCGAGATATCGCCGCGACGTGGAGTTCTCCGACGCGCGTTCTCCTCGAATCCGCGATTCCCACACCGGCGAGACGCGAGACGAAACGGTCACATACACCCGACCGTCATAGAAACGTCTCTGCCCGTCGTCTGGTTTCAGGGGGCCTCCGCCCCCTCTAACCCCGCCAGCCGCTATTCGTGCAACTTGATAAACAAGTTTACTTGGAGAAGCCTGCGATATCTTATACGCGCTCTCATACCGGGTGTCCCGCGAACGGCGCGAATGCTAATCGTATCCGTGATTCGCCAAACGAGTCTCGCACTGGTTGCGGTGTTGACGGGCCGAGCTCCTCTGCTTAGAGGATCCGATTAGATCCGATTGAAACCTATTCACTTCATCGATCGGTCAAAATCCGATTTCTGTCTCGGTACTTTCCCATTCGAACCTATTTTTTATTTGAGAAATATCCAACTCCTACTTCAACTGGGATTTAATCGGGAAATAGCAATCGCTGTGAAAAGCACATAGAGTGTATCAGATTCGATACGACTGTTCCGATTCGACCTCGATAGGAATAACGAATCGCTATTATCGTAATCAAAAATATTTCTATCGCGTCAAATTAAACGTCCTTCTCTTTTTTTCACCATTCCATCCGATTCGCAACAACTGGGACAGGCACAACCGATTATTTCCTATTCTCACATATTCCATTTCAATCTCATATAAAAACGAGTGGAATCTGGACCGATTTATTCCAATTTGAGAAAAATGAATCGGAAAATAACGTTCGAGTCGAAAATTTCCAGGACCAAAATCGGATTTGTTCCCATTTATTCCGATTTGTTTGGCTCCAATCGGTGTCGATCGGATCCTTCAAGCAGGATCTCGCAGCGGTTCGCACACTGGGTAAGCATTCGCCCGTGGGTTTACTCCGTCAATTCTACAACGCAGACTTCACCCCGGTCCCTTTTTTTCGATCGAATCCCACCCTCGCAAGGCGAATCCCAATCGGGAAGAAAATCCCGCGCCCCCGCGGCGTCGATCCGGAACAGAGCTTCCGAGAATCCACGCGGGGACCTCTCCGTGGTGTCGCACGCGTTCAAGGACTACCGCTTTTGTTTCCCGCGCCACCCGGTAGACAGACCAGACCCGACCGAATCCTCCCCCGACCGGTTGGTCTCACTCGGTTGTACAGTAGTCCACGACCGGCGTTGTTTCTGATTTGCTACCAGTCGCGATAAGAAGGTGAGAGACCCCGTAGGGGGAATAATAATGTCGGCATGCGCGCGCGCGCGTTGTTCTCGGACTATACGGATGTACGGTGTAGGTACCCACGAGAGACGAGATAGCCGAACTTGGGGCTCGCGCGATTGAGCCGAGCTTCGGAGATCGCCTCGAACCCTCACCGGGAGGTGCGGCAAGGGCAGCGCGATTTCGCTAATATCCCAGTCACGCCTCACCACTCGCGAGTCCTAGGCTGCGTGCGAGCGTTCTCTTCCTCTTCTTTCTCGCGATTACCGAACGCTCCTCTCTCCCTTCCGTGCTATTGCCCGCAGTCACATCACCTACGTCCGCGCGGCCTGGAGATGCCGATTAGGATCGGTATATCTAATTCCTATCTGTGGTACCGCGCGGTGCATCCTTATCTCGCGCCGCGATTCTCGTTACTCGCGGTTCTCTCTCGCCGCGCGCGAACGGTCGAAACAAAGACGCCGTGGATAGTACCTACCTTCGACTCGTTGCATATCGCAGTCGGTGTATAGGTACGTATAGGTATACTTTGCGCGGTCTACGCGCGCATCGATTTTATCGACCTCTACGATATGACGTGGAATATCGCGTCGCCCTCGTCTCGCCTCCTTTGACCGAGCATTTGCGCGCTATCGACTCCGTCCGTGTGCACGTGTCTACGAAGATACGTATGTAAACGCTGAAAAACAAAGCTTGTGCTCGAAATAAAAGTATTTTTCAGTGAGTCTTGAGAGCATATTTATTCGAGATCAGAATGAATATCGATTGGAGGAATATAAATATTATTGATTCACAATTCAATATTAATTGGATCTGATCGATATTCATTCAAATCGAATAAAATAATGCGCTCTCAGGACCATCGAAAAGCATGCTTATTTCGATCGAGTAAATTTTTTCACAGTGTACCTATACGTATACAGTTCGCGCTCCCGATCTCAGTCCCCACGCGCTCCCGAGCACGGCTTCATCGCTTTTTTTGCTCCGATTTTCTTGCGCTACAAACACTACTCCCCGCGACTACCCTCGTTATGGTTAGAGCGCGGAGCGCACCTACGTGTATGTATAGCTCTCTACTCGACGAACCCTCCGAAGCGCCGCGAGTGCACACCGCGGATTCGTCTTGGCCGATCGTCACCCGAAAGGGCAAATCAGCGGAAGTGCGAGAAGGCGCTGTATACCGACCGAGAATGCTCGAGGTGTATTTTACCACCTACGCGTAATTGTTTGGCGGATTCCCCTTCCGGGTGTAATTACTCCGTAGGAAGAATTAGCAGAGGCGAGAGACGGACCTTCGTACGCGAGTTTGCTATTGAAATAAAGTGTTTAAAGAGTATCCCTTCCGACGTCCTTTACAGCCACGTCTGGTAAATTTAATAAGCACTTCTCTCGAAAGCGCCATTACCGTTCGCGCGCGGCGCGTCCTTTTTTGCCAGAGGTTAAATGATATTCCCGTGGGGGCCGGGCTCGTTCGCGTCGCTAAAAGGACGTAGAACTTTCCCTAGGAACTTCATCAACGCCGTCCGCCGGTTCTTGCGTAAATATCAAATTGCCTGGGACGATATCGGCCGGGGAGAGGGGGAACCGCGCTTGCTTGCAAGAAAGTCTTCTCGCCCGTATACCTATGTGCATAGGTATATGGTACCGGTGTAACGGATGAGGAATAGACGGAGTCAGAGGCGTGATGCGTGGTCACGATTAAGGCAATAGGCGGGGGCCATCGAGCCGTTCAAGATAAAACATCGTAAAGAAGGGGAACGGATCGAGAACGTTGCAAGTGCATTATACGCGATACGCGCGGCCAATTCATACGTTCTCCGTCCAACGATCTTTAGAAGCAATTAAGCCCACGATCTGTAACGTGAAATATGAACGCGGCTACTTTGCGTCCAAAGGCGAACGGGTGTCGGGCTGGATCGTAGATCTTACGGACTGCGCACCGATTCGACTAGTGCGGTAACACCTCGCGTCGTAACGAAAGCGGCGGCGTGGATTAACGAGGCTCATTTCAAAGGGAGCGTCGTTCGAGAAGATTTTTTCCGATTAATTTAAACCACAAATCAAAATTTCCCTTCCGCTCACGCTCCGATCCCGACTCGCGTCCGAGCGGAGCTCGTGACTCGTGCGGGCGATGCATTTTCTCGGGAGTAACGCGAGGAAGAAATACACGAGGATCGCGTGCAACGGCGAATTTCAATGACGAGCTCGCGAGGCGAATAAACCAAAGTGACGCGAGACTCGAGCCACGATATTTCCACGGCGTACTGTCGGAAGAAAGAGTCCGTGCCCGTCTGGTACGACGATTAATCGCGCTGTAATTTCCAAGTAAAATTAAATCGTGCTTTCCGGCAAAATCGACAACGGCGGCACAAGCGCGAACGTTTGCACCTCGACCGCTTTCACGGTTAACGCAGAGGGGGGCGGATACCTCTTATACTTTGCTCTATCGCGGGAAACTCGTTAGCCGATAGTTACGAGATAGATGGCCGCGGATACGATGCAAATTTCCGCACGAGCCGTGATTACGAGAGTGCGCCGACTCGCGAGACACCCGTTACACTCGACGACGACGTTGATGTTCATAGCGCACCGAATGTACGACGGAACGTGTAATTTCGCGAAAGAACCGCTCTCCAAAGACTGCTATATTCCGTACGGGTTAACTCGCGAAGCGCCACCGCGATCTTCTCGAGCCACGATGATGATTCGCGAGGCGAACCTTTTTTTTTCGGGTCGACGTGTCGTAGATCGGCGAGTAACGGTCGAGCCTTCGCGGGAAGTAAGAGCGGGTCGGTCAAAGTTCGCGAATTACGAAGTGGTCACGGCGTACCTCGTGTCCTGGCAACATCGTCTTTGCCACTACGCTCGCACACGTTTGACGCACTCTTAAGGGGACGTTCACACGAAACGGTCCGCGCTGACCATTCGAGATGAGCGGACGAAGGGATTTTTCGAAATCGACGTACTCCTTGCTCGGAGATAATTGTCGAGGGGTAGATTATTCTTCACTTCTCTTATACCTGTCACATATAATTAGCTTTCGAAAATCGAATCGTGGAACGCAATTTGATTATACAACATTTTTATGAATTACAGAGAGAGAGAGAGAGAGAGAGAGAGAGAGAGAGAGAGTGCGTGTGTGTGCATGTATTTACTATTTGGTACACAAAATTATACGACGCGGCGACCGTAATTATCGAATCGCATCGACACGAATTTTAACGAGTTCGAATTAATCGACTCGGTGCTTTTTATACCTTGTAATTTCGAGCAATGATCGTTCCTGATGTAAGTTCTAAAGTATCAAAAATCGAACGCTTCAATCGCGATAACACGAATGATCGAAACGATTAATTTCTATCTGTCGGGTGTCACCAACCGTGAATTTCGAGCGCGAGCTATCGAGGCATGTGGTTGAATTCCGAAAACAAATTTCCAACTCTACGCAAAATCGAATCATGGTCTCTCCTTCGCAGCGAGTATAGGGCGTATATACGTGTATTATAATCGTGCAGAAATTTACCTCTGACCGGATCAACTGAAACCACCGAACGCTCCCGGACGGTCCTTCCCTCGCATCTTCAAACGACTAGAACGCACCAAAATCGAGGGAAACTCCATTCACGGTTCCCGTGTAGGAAATCGCGCTACGCGATAATCGCGTTCGCGACCGACGACGGGTGTACGACCGGATCGCGTGTAAACTCGGCTCCGCTCGCCGAGGCAACCGGTCTATGTATTTCGACTATCCGCACGACCGAAGTGGCACGGACCTTGTCGACTATTAAAAGCGGCCTAAGTACTTAGTTCGCGTAGTTGAGTGCGGGCGTAATAAGACTGCCCGCTGACGGCGGTAGCGCAGATCGTGCCCGCAAGCAGCAGCAAGGAAGCCCCTCTACCGTGGCTCGGCACTCTCCTGTACTCCTCCATCCGTGCTGGCCGCCTTGCTGCCCTGCTGCCTCGCCTGCCTGCCAGACTCGTATCGAGAGTGGGTCCCAACCGTAGGTCCCATCGTGGGGATCCGAGTAGTCGCTTTGCCTTCCTCGCCCGGCTCGGATCACGCAACGCCGCGAGGGGCCCGGCGCCTCGGGCGGCAACAGCTTTGGGCCGGTACGAGGTCCCCACTTGCCGGACATCGCGATATCGTGGTCGATAAGACAGAGAGTCCACACGCGTCACGAGGAAATCGATAAATTTGTCGCGGGGAAAACCATCGAATCGTCTTCCTCGCGTAGTCGCTCGAACAATCAGATTCCGTACGAGTTTCGGATAGAATTGTCGAGAAATTGAGATGTGATCGGCCGGACCGTATGGGGGGGGGGGGATTGGACGGAAAAAACGCGTCATTCAAAAATGTCGATCTCCGTCACGAGAACGGACTTCCGATCTTTCTGAGCTTCTTGAGGAGACTCGGCTTGGTGATCAACGCCTTCTCGATGGAACTGACCAGTACTCTGGTCTGATTGTACGGCGGGAAGGGCATTCCCTCTAAATTGTAGATGTAAATTACGCCCGCCTCGTCGGCGACGACCAGCTGGTTTCCGTTTCGCGTAAAATCCAGCGATAACAATCTGTCGCTGTGCGGCGAGACCGCAACGGAGGTAGGAATGTAGGTTTTCCTCTTGATGTCCCAGATGCAAATCTCGTTGTTCACGATAGAGGCGACGATGGTGGAGATGGTGGGGGACCAAGCAGCACCGTGGACGCAGGCCATCCGAGTGGACAGCGTGATCAAGGGTTCGGTGATGCCGTCGGCCCAGATTCGCGCGCACCAATCGGCTCCGCACGTGAGGAAGATTTTCGAGCAGAAGGGAGAGAATTCCATGGAGTAAACCGGGCCGTCGTGGACGAGAAAGCTCTCGACGTGCTGATGAAGATAATTCGTGGAGCAACGGTGAAGGCAACCCTCGCTGGAGCCGACGAAATAGACGGTGCTCAGGGTCGGATGCCTCCGAAGGATCAACGCCCCGGGATTTCGCGTGATCGGGATGTCGTAGACGGGGCAGTGATCGATCCTCTTCACTCCTCTGATCTCCCCCTCTATCCGCGGTATCATCATGATTTCCGTCGGGACGAAATCCTCGCCGGATCGGTAGTGCACGATACGGCCGTCCTGATTGCTGGTATATATTTGCTCCTGATAGTCCAAATGCTCCTCGCCTCTCCACCATTGCACCTGCCAATGCGGTCCGTAAGACGGCGAGGTCAGTCTCTTGCTGCTTCGCATTATCGCGAGATTCACGCTGCTGGCGTCGATGACCTTGATCACGCCGTCGTAGAAGCCGACCGCGAGAAAATTCGGCCGATCGCGGCTCCAGTCCAAGCACGAGATCGGAGAACCGAAGGTGTACCGGCGATCCGGTTGACGTGGATTTTTGATGCTCCAAATGAGAAGAACCCCCGTCTTGACATCGGCGCCCGGTTGCGCGCCGTATCCCGCGGCGAGTATGTTCGGATTGGCGTAATTCCAGCGAAAGCAGGACACCGGTCGTCCTTGCGACGCGGAACACGCGTAGGTCCACAGGAGATCGAGGCTGTAGGTGAATTCGAGGTCCAGGCTGCAAGGGTCCTGCTTGATAAGGCCCTTGAAGCGCTTCTGGGCCACTACGTACAGATTGCCGGCAATTATGCGTTCCATCACGCGCACGGCATCGCTGAAACTTGGCTTTTTAAAGATCCGAGCCAACTGGTCGTCGGTTCTCTTCCCGTCCAGATTGAGATCGAGTTTCGGAAATTTAAATTGATTGGCCTGCGAGAGGGATACGTTCGGCGATAATCGGATTGATCGATAACTTTTTTTTATCCATTACCGTACTTTACGGACCTGATTCTCCTTCGCCGGCTTCGTGAGCTCGCTCTCGTACGACACCACGTTGCCTTCCAACTTATCGAGGTCTATCTCGTTGTACATATCGTACATGACCCAATTATTGACGAAGGTCCCTTGATTCGCGCGTTTCTTCCTCCCCAGATACGTGCTCCTGGTTTTCGTGTGAAAACACGGAGTCTGCGTTTCCGCGTTGGCCAATTTCCTGTTGGACCCCGCGCCCACCGTGATATATTCGTACCACTCGTTCTCCTGTTTAACGGCTTCGCCCTCGGGAGTCTCGAGATCCTCGGTCAACTGTAGCATTTCGAAGAGAAAGAACGTCTCCGTCTCTTTCAGCGTGATCAACACTTTTTTCGGTCGCACGTGCAACACGCTCGAATCGTATCTGAACGTTGAACAAGAACGATGAAGAACGGACGAGTTGCGGGAGATGTGCGATAATCGCATCGTTTGCATTCGTTACCTGGGAAGATAAAATTGCGAAGGAGCTCTGTCCTCGTCGATGGTGTGACCGGACGATATCGGCACTTGGCACGACAGCAGGCTCTCGGCCATTTCATCCGGCGGAAGTACTCCGGAGTGCAAGGATGGGGATCTCATGATGAGGGAGGAACTCGTCTTCAGGGCGGTATTCCCGGAAGGGGAAGGAAAAATTTGGCTATTACTACTGGCGACCTGACTGAGACCGATCGTATCGAAAGCCGTCAGCTGCTTCTCGTGGATCGGGGAGTAATAACTGTGAATCAAGGGCTTGGGTGTTCTATCCTCGTCGTCGTCGTCGATCACGCGAATACTCTGCCTGCGTTTGAGGAGGCAGGTTATATTCTTCTGTTGCCCCTTCCGAAGTCTCCCCGACGCGTTTATCTTTATCGGTGAGGCGCTCACGCTTTGACCCCTTTGTGGCAAGTCGATACCGCTGGGCCTCATCTTGCAGAAGTCACCGAGTCACAACTTCCCGCGGATTTGCGTCACTATCGCGAGCGGAACTCGCGATGCTCTCTGGTATGGTATCACAAAAATAAAGAAATAACTTACGCCACCTTCAGAATGCTTAAAATGAACACGATACGCGGGAAATTGTCACTGCAATTAGAAATGGAGCGAGTACTCCGGCTGTTATTGCAACGTGGAGACGTGGGCGACTACTGAATGTACGATTCAAACATCTCGTGACTCTGCTACGAAATTTGTACCAAGCGGAGACATCGCTGCGATAAGTGCAATCGATTCGGTGCACCAAGTTAATTCGACGTACGGCGGTAGATTTCTGTACTGCCGATACGAAAATGACCGATAAGAGTATGTGTCACATTCGGGCCAAAACTATTTAGGGTACTTTAATTTCTTTCTATTCATCGAAGCGTTTGTCGTACCGATTAATTACAAGGGTGATACGCGCTTTGTACTTTGCGATAAACGTGTTTCGCAGTACCGCCTGTAGGAAGGCAACTACGTAACTCGCTTACATCGAAGTATAAAGTGTATCGCACTTGAATACGAATCAAAATGCGCCTGCGACGTAGGCTGCCGGGTGGTAGGGACCCCAGCGCTTTCTTTCGACAACTACGACAAACCACTATTCAAATTTTTTATCAATACCTACAGATACGCTCGACGGGTAAGTCAGAGTGATAACTACGTTCCACTCTGTAAGTCAAATCTTTTCTCGCGAAAGCTGAATTAATAAGAAATTCGTCAATTTGTCGAGACTCGGAGTAGAGCTCGGTCCGATAAATGGAAAGATGTATAATACCAAATGAGTTGGTTACAATAAACCGAATCACGTTGAGTAAAAATAACAGTCAAATCTCTTACGTGTTATTCCGAACATCCGTTTGCCGTAAAATCATGAAAATCATCTGCTAGTACTTGCGCAATTAAAAGAGTACTAATTTTGGGCAAGGTACCAAGTTTTCGGAGTGCTTACAAGATTATTTCAGTGCTCAAACAAATCGCTCTGTATAAAAGTAAGTGTCTCGAATGAATGTAGCGATACCAAGGGTTCGTCGTTTTCCAAAATTCCAGTGTCAAAAAGTTGACCTCTGACTGATAAGTCTGTACTGACAAGTGATTCTTGAGTGAATACTATTTTATCGCGTTAGTTTCCGGCTCTCATAACGAAATACTCAGTGTACGTGTCCTGTTGTCCACGTATAACAAGATTCTTCAAAAATTCAGAATACTTCGAACCGCTTCAATTTTTATTATCATCGTGCAGTTTCATCATGTCATTTAAATTATATATTCGCTTCAAATATTTATACTCTGGTAATACTTACAGCATTGAATGCACATAAACTGCGAATAATTACTTTTAAGAAAAAGGTTGGCCTTTGACTATGCATCTTGAACTATTGAATTGCTTGCTGTCTATTTTTAGAATTCATGATACGATTTATGTCAAATGTCAAGCCATTCCCTGATTTTGATGCAATTAAGAAGTAATATGCTGTAAGTTCCCGGTGCATTTTGATATGATATACATAGGCTTTTGAATGTTTGAGACTGTTGGCCTGTATGTTTCATCACCCATTGCACATCTTAAAGATTGACAAAAAATTGAAATTGTACGGCTATGAGACAGTGAACCCTGTAATATGATTGTATTTTTCACAGTGGAGAAATCTCTACTAAAATCACCATGTAAAGTTAATTTTGCACCTTTCGTGTTCAGAAAACACTTGAGAGATGGTAGTGACCGAAGAGCAACCCGGCCCGTCGAAGCCTTCAAGATCAGCTCCGGAAGAGAAAGAGAAAGAAGATCGAATGTTCGAATGCAATATCTGTCTTGATACGGCCAAGGATGCTGTCGTTAGTATGTGTGGCCACTTATTTTGGTGAGTTAACAAATAAATCTACGAAACTGACGGCATAAAAATTGTGGTTATCGAAATCTTATTTCTAAATATATTGTAAAATTGAGAGAGATGTTGAAAGTTATTTCTCATTTGCAGTTGGCCATGCTTACATCAATGGTTAGAAACACGACCGACCAGACAAGTTTGTCCTGTATGCAAAGCTGCTATCAGTAAAGACAAAGTTATTCCTTTATACGGACGTGGTACTACGAAGCAAGAAGACCCTAGGTTCGTAATTATTCGAATTTTAAATATAATAATGTTGCTACGCGACTTTTTTTCGCTAAACAGTCCATTTACTTTTTTCAGAAATAACGTACCTCCGCGACCTGCTGGCCAACGATCCGAACCCGAAGGTAACACGGGATTTCCAGGATTCGGTTTCGGCGACGGATTCCATATGTCTTTCGGTATAGGGGCATTTCCCTTTGGATTCTTCACTTCCACTTTTAACTTCGGCGAACCACGACCGAGCGCAGGTAACGATTACTTTATATTTCATGAGCACATATCACACTTTTTCATATATAATAAAAAAAAGTGTATCACGTATTTTTCATTCAACTGTTACAGCACCTCGTGGAAGTCCGCAATTTGAGGAAGAGCAGTTCCTATCAAAGGTATTTCTCTGGGTGGCAATATTGTTTATTTGCTGGCTATTGATGGCATAACGTTACTTCTGAAGGAACACCATGACTTGAAATCCCACCTAATTATCCAATCGACCTGTTATTCTTGTACGAATACATCACACTTTTACCGGTCGTCTGATCGAAGAGTAATGCTCGCCGTTGTCGAAAAAAAAACTGCTTGGATAACTTTTGATTTCAAATAATTTTTCGATTGTGTACAGGATAAATTAAACAAAATTATTATCACAATCTTGGGAGATTCTATAGTTGTGGATGAATGAAAAGTTTGGAGCATGTATATAATTTAGTTTTTAAGATAGGTTAAGAATTCAAATATAAAGAATTATATTGATATGAGCATACGTGTCCGTGATCAAATAATATGAGATACTGTAATATAATTTAGATAAGAACAACATTTCAACCGTGAAAGTAAACGTTCATCTAAGAATTATCGAGCATGTAATTTTATTTGTCTATCTCGCGATGCTCACATTTGTTATACATTGGCTCAAAGAAAGATCAGGTTAAATGCAGTACCTTATTTTCATGAAATAGCAGCAGTGCCATTCCTTTTACCAATCGATTAGTATATTTCATGCTATTTTTTATTGAATCTAACTGAAATGCTACGCAATCGTTATTGGAATTCAACTTGTTAGTTGCAAGTACTTTCAATGAATATTACATTCCATGCATGTTGCTGGGTTTCATCCTCAAGTTGATATTATAAGAGCAGATATTTATGAAACGAATATCTCAAATTGCAGGCGTACCAAACAAGACTGCTTTCAATTTACGAAACTGCTTAAATGTTTTCAAGGTTGAAAATTGTACTGGTAATGATTAAATACATAATCATTATAATAAACGTGCATTTATTACAGTATGAGTATCTACTTTGAATGCTTCTAACAATCCCTATCACACACACATACACACACACACACAGTTAATCTCTCTTACAAAATATTCCTTTTTCCAAAAAACTCACTGTAAATGCATTATTTAGACGTTCCCATTAATATCCACCTTTGAGTAAAAATTCAATGTTCTTTGACTGGGAGATGCCCTTTTTTTAAACGTATGAACTTCTAAACGATGCTATACTTACTTATTTGGGAAAGAACGGAATATTTCCGCGCAAAGCACATTAAACAAGCACAGGGCCACCTTATTGAAAAATAGTGGAGTTATGAAATGAGAGAGTATAAATGACAACTTTCCATCTTTATTCCTAATGATCCCCTTACAATGCTTAATCTAAACTTTGACACAAAACTTTTCTATTATAAGGAAAAAAAAAGTCAGAGACAAACTTATATTTCCACATTTGAAGTCATAACCCTTTTTAATTAAGGCAGCCCAAGTATATCGCGATGGACAATTTAGTCTCATTGCGGTTCTAGTGGTTGTATCACAGATTGCAGCTCCAAAGGGTGAGTCTGCGCTCCCCTCGTCTACGGATTAACGAAGAACAGTGATTTGTGCGTCGAGAAGGTTCCTACAGTAATTGCTATTCGTGCGACGACAAGAGTACAATTAAGCTATCATTTCCCTACGTACGAATGTGTAAAGCGATTGGTTTGTATTCTCCGATTCATGCTGCATTTTCATAAAAGAATTATCATCCGTATATTTTCTCTTAAAAGAAACGAATGATTTTTGAAAATCCAAGGGGAAATTTTTTCTTCTTAAAGATATAAAGATAAAGTATATATTGTCACAATTGCTGACGTCATATACGCATTAAGAATGTATAAGTTTTGTTAACATTAAGACTCGGGAATCCTAGCACCTCTCTCTTTCTTTTTCTCCCTAGAGATCCATTGCGGAAGAAGACATTACACAGGTCTATCCACATTGCGGTCATCCTTTATCAAATAACCGATCCACCTTGATGTAATTAGCAAATTTATGCACTGACTTTATTAGAAATCTATATCTCGTCCTTGGCGTACTTCGGTTGTTTTTGGAACCCTTTGGAAACTAGAAGCTCGTTGCATTCGTCACGATTTAATCGAGAGAGCTGAAGTCGTTCCACTTCCTATAACATTATGAATCGTTTAATTTTTAATGGTGAAATAATTCTGAGAGAAGTTAATTCTTTGGTTCATAAAGAGAGAACTATATCGATCAATATTACATCTTACCTCTTCATTTTTATTCAGAAGGACGAGCTCCGGAATCGCTCCTTGTATGTGCTTGAATATCACATTCTCACTGAAGTACGGGTTAAAGGTATATGGATCGTGTTTTCAAACTTAGTTTTCACGAGAGAAATTTATAGACGGTAAAGAAAAGGATACTATTGCGGAACATCTTCGAAGATAAACTTTTTAACGTCGGGAAGTCGGTTTAAACTGCAACCACTGCAACTCTGGAACGAACAAGTGAAGTTAACCATCAACGAGTTGATCGTTATGTTTTTTTCCTTGTGTAATCGCCATCGGTTCTATGACATTGGTATTCGATTAAACGACATGATACTGTACCTCGATTCTAGCCGATGCATATTTATTGCCTGTTGAATCTGCCAAGGAAATTGCAAGAGAAAGTACGAGCGCAAAAAACGCGACTGCGAAGGAAGCCATGATTATGTTTCGACTGCGAGAGTAAACTCCCGCTAAACCCAATTTAATGCCCGAAAGATATTTTGATTTCAAATTTTTTGCGCAATATCCTTGTAGTTGATTATTTTTAATTAGTACTACATTACTACACCGAAATTATAATTATCAATTCATACAGCGCTTCGGTTCTTGAGGCATTTGGTGATGTCAACCAGGGGCCCCTTTCTCAAACTCACTCGCAAGAGAAACGTATAGTGAGTAGACCAATCAGGACCCCCACCATAACGGAATACTTGATCCTGATTGGTCTATTCGCTAAGGTGCGTATACGTAATTTTGCGAGTGAGTTAGAGAAAGGGGCCCTTTACCGAGGTACTTTAAGGTGCAGCAGATCTTATTAACTTCGTCGATGAATTTCTAATCAGATCCGTATAGCTTATCGTTGGAATCGACATGACAAGAAATGAAAATAGTACGGACTCATTTTCTCTTTCTCTCCCCCCTTCCACTCTCGCCGCTCTCTCTACAGCTGGATACAAAATGGATCGGAGAGAGTGATACTTCTTCGCGCGAATGATATACCATTGTCGCGTACGCAACTAGACTCGATTCGGAATCGATATAACCTTCGATAGAGTTCTAGGATTGATGGCGGTAAAACCCAAATATCAAACAGTTCTGAATGCTGAGAAATAATGCACGGGTGAATTCCACGGGAAGAAATGCGTATCGAATATTAGGGTACCGGTAACTGCGAGATTTATAAACTTCCTGCCGCCGCGAGTTCGGTTTGCGAGACTATCAACAACTAGGCATAGGGTGCGTTCAGCAGATCATACCGCTCCGCAACAGTTGTGGAGCAGCTCAGCAAAAATCTGCCGAACGCGCATGCTACCGAGCGCTCCAAGTGAGCGTAAATGTTAGCGGTCGCCATGTTTTGTAGCGAAGAAAAGTTACGCTCTAGCGCTCCCGCTCACTTCCATCGGAAGAAGTTTTGGCGCATTTTATGAATGATGTCGAGCGGTGTGAACCGATGTGTCGAATTCAGTCTGTCGTGCGACGGAACATCTTATATTTTATGTATTATTACGCGGTGCACGCTTTAACTCCCCTGGTAAGGAGGGTACAACTTCGTAGTATTCCGAAAGGACTGAGGAAGTTTCTGAAGAAATGCAAATGCGTTCCGTACGTGGAATTTCGCGTGACGTATTACATATCGTTCGAGGAAAGAAGCTAATGGCTAAAGGATAATCCCTTTTGGAAGACATCGAGGTTCGAGGGTCCGGATATGCGCGGTAATTAAGTTATACCTGGATGCGCGTATACTCAGGTCAACGGATAAAACGGACTACTAGTACAAGAATAGATACGATTCGCGGAATATACCCTTCGTTTTACCATCGGAATTAACCCAAGTGTCGCGTTCCTACTAATTGCTAAGAACTGATTTCATTGCGTATAAATTCCGACCAACGTTTGTCGGAACAAATATAAATAAAGGCAGCTAGCCGAATTGCGGGGGAAAAGTCGATAAAGTCGTATCCTCTTTAGCCGGCGCGCTGCATGTTTATTGTCCCAGCTGACACTTTTCCCCCCAAAATATGTCCAGCTGACTACGATTTTTTATAATTACATAATGTAAATAAACCATAAACAAAATTTCAACTTTGGTGATATCACTTTATTTCTCTAGTTTTTTTACGCGTTTGAGGCTCTAGGTACTGTACCCCCTACCCCCGGTGTGGCAGCTGACAAGCATTTCGCTCACACACAGTATAGAATCTATCATGTGAATGAAAACCAGCCTTGGTGAAATGACCACGGTAAAAATGTCGCTGCCTCCCGGACTAATAATCCGACCTGACCGGCTCGGTACGCAACAGTCCCGTGAAAATGGCGCTATCTTGTGCAAGTAAGGATTTTTGAGTTTAAACAAATGTATTTGTTTTCATAGTGGGCAAATATCTATTTAAAATTTCATATTCGTTGTTCTCAAATTAAATATAATTTTCACTCTCATATACTTTAAAGATTTTGCGTTTCGCGGAGTAACCGGTGATACATAACCTAAAGTGAGTGCGTCTCATCCGCCATAAGATGAATTTTACTGTATATTTTCAGTTTCCAACGAGGTGCCGGAGCATCCAGTAATTTCACCCATTTCTGGAGCCATATTCGAAAGACGTCTCATTGAGAAATATTTATCAGAAAATGGAGTGGACCCTATCAATGGCAAGGAGCTCACCATCGAGCAGCTAATCGAAGTCAAAAGTACGTTTTTTCGCATGTCAAATGCTCTGCTAATTTTGAGATAAAAATCGAATTATGCTGCTTTTATCATTTTTTGAATTATTACGCATCATCGCATTATTCCTTTGAAATATCAGTAAACTTTCCATTCTAGCAACTCCTATCGTTAAGCCTAAACCTCCGAGCGCAACATCGATCCCTGCGATATTAAAGATATTCCAAGATGAATGGGATGCACTGATGTTGCACTCGTTCACGCAGAGACAGCAACTTCAAACGGCACGCCAAGAATTGTCCCATGCCCTGTATCAGCATGACGCGGCATGCAGAGTGATTGCTAGATTGACGAAAGAAGTCACCGCTGCTAGAGAGGCGTTGGCTACCCTTAAGCCCCAAGCTGGTATAATTCAACCAGCTGGTATACCACAGCCAGTAAGTGAGAGATCTTTATGACGCCATATGTGAAATTACACTGGAACATTTGTTGCGCGAATTTTGCTCATAATCTATGATCTTTTACAGGCAGTCGCAGTGGAGGCTGGTGGAACGGCGGCACAACCTAGCGAGCAAGCTGGTATTACAGAAGATGTCATTCAGAAATTACAGGAAAGAGCTACAGTGCTTACACAAGAGAGAAAGCGGCGAGGACGTTCCGTTCCCGAAGATCTATTGCCGCAAGACAGCATTCGCGCATTCCAAACGCTCGCGTCTCATCCGGGTCTGCACTCTGCGAGTGTTCCTGGTATCTTGGCATTGGATATACACGGTGCTGATACCAGTAAGATCTTGACCGGTGGGGCTGATAAAAATGCTACCGTATTTAACAAGGATACCGAACAAGTGATAGCTATTCTCAAAGGACATACGAAAAAGGTAAATGGAAAAGTTCACGGAAAGCAAACGAATAGAACAAAATTTAAACGAGACTAACCCTGATATTGCGTATCAGGTAACGCGGGTAATCTATCACCCCGAAGAGGATCTAGTAATGACGGCATCACCCGATACGACAATTCGTGTATGGAACGTGGGAACGAGCCAAACGACGTTGCTGCTAAGAGCACACGATGCTCCTGTAACCGGCCTCTCTCTACACCCTACCGGTGACTATCTGCTAAGTTCATCTTTGGATCAGCATTGGGCATTCTCTGACATTCGTACCGGCAGGTTATTGACCAAGGTAATTACATTCACTCCGCGTTATAGCTCGATGAATGTCAATTTAAAATTTCTCCCGCTTATAGGTGGCAGGTCAGGCGGGTCAGCCTTTAACAACTGCTCAGTTCCATCCGGACGGTTTGATATTTGGAACTGGCACGGCCGACTCGCAAGTAAAAATTTGGGACTTGAAAGAACAGTCGAACGTGGCGAACTTCCCCGGTCATTCGGGACCTATCACGGCTATAAGTTTCTCAGAGAACGGTTACTATTTGGCTACGGCTGCTGAGGATTCGTGCGTCAAACTTTGGGATTTGCGGAAGCTAAAGAATTTCAAGACTTTGCAATTGGATGAGTCGTACGAAGTGAAAGATATTTGTTTTGATCAAAGTGGCACCTATTTAGCGGTGGCGGGATCCGATGTCAGGTGAGCGATTATTTGTCGTGCATCTGGAATAAAGCATACACTTTAAAGTGCGACGTCACGCTTATCCGTTTGCTCTTCTAGGGTGTATCTGTGTAAGCAGTGGCAAGAGCTGAAAGTGCTGAACGACCATACGGCGACGGCCACTGGAGTTCGCTTTGGAAAGCATGCTCAGTACATAGCCTCTACCAGTATGGACCGAACGTTGAAACTTTATGGTTTGCCGTAAAATTTGTTTAAATGATAATTAATTTGAATTAAAGCTGGATGAACCTTCAAATGTGTTAACTACAAAAATGTTACCAGAATACGACAAACTCTATTTAAAAAGCAGCCTGGAACCTTCGTCCATTTTTCTACAAATTACTTTTAGAGGCGATAATTTTCTATATACGTGTGATTCGATAAGACACAATTGATCTAAAAAGACTTTTCTTATATAGCGATTCTTCACATTATATTGTTAATACCAGGCAACATTTCTGGTAGAAATTTTCAGGGCCATCGACGTTATCATCAATGAAGAGAGATAGATCATAGGTATTTGACCTCATCTTTACGTTAGGTTAGGTTGTAAGGCGCAAGTCAGTAATAAATATTTTTCACCTACAATCCCAGGTTTAGTTTGCATTTTTATCCCAATTATCCAAGTGACGAATACGTGAAAATACGCGCCTCTCTCTCTAAAGATAACAGCATCGCGTGTACACCCGGCGTCACAGGTGATGTCGCTGAGTGATTTTTTAAAATGTCATTTTTAAACATACTAGCCAATGAACTGTCATGCCCTCATAATCTACGGTGTCACCAGCGACAGAATCTGTGACGCCGGGTGTACAATCTCCTCACTCCGACGCGGGCTGATAATCTGAAAACTGGTTACTTCGTGTTCAGCCGAGGGGCATGCGTCCTCGATGGAACTGCTTCGCAATGGCCTGCAATGGCCGCCGTAGTTGGCTGTCAAAGCGGGACGTTCGTGGATTCTATTTGACAGAAACGCATTTACGGCAAGTGGCAATTGGCGACGCGTAATTAAATGCAGTGTTTATTTTTGAGTTAATTTGGCGTTCGCGCGCCTACTGACAAAATGGTTCCATAGTGAAGGAGCTACGTACAACGGGAAGAAACTGATCACCGATGACCAGCTGACAATGTTTTGTTATTAGCGTAATATAGTAATTTAGCGGAAGTTTATGTCGGGTTGAGGATGTTCAGAGCTGGGGAGTCCTCGAAAGGCAGCTTCCTTCAGCAGACGAAGGCCGCGAGGGAGGAACGGGCTAATGAAAAACGCAAGGAAAAGGCGATTACCTGCATTCAGGCTAATGTCAGGGGATGGCTTGCACGAATCAAGTTTACCTGCAGAATATTGTAAGTCTTTGTATTCTACGAAATTTCATCTTTATGGATAAGTTGATCGACGTAAAATCGATTAATTATCGAACTATCTTAAAAAGTAGCTTCGAGATCGAACTTTATTTTGTTGTTTAAATGTTTGTCAATTCATTTTTGTCGTGGAAACCTGGTCCTTTTTATAAATATAGGGTGACTTCCTATGAGAGAGGTTTCTTATTTATCATATCCCTTGTGTTATCTGTAATTCTTAGCATTTAAATAAAATCTACAATTATTGCAATTTATCTTGTTTCGATGGATTAATCTTTTCGCTGCTACATATACGCTTACATATACGCTTAGAACAGCCTGGAGAGAGACGTATTTATACGTCTGGAGCAGCAAAAGGGTTAAGATTTAATTCTTCTCGAATGTAGAATTTAATATTCTTACTCCTGTACAATAAATTAAAATAGATTGCTTTTGCATTCACTTTCGTTTGCGCACATTTATCTAACGGCGATACCGTTGTTTAAGGAGGCTTTGATTCATTTTTCCAATCGATATGGATGGATTCTATGAAAAAAAAATAGATCTCTCTTAGTTACATAATGTTTTTCCTATTTAACAAACAAGTGTTGTGATTTGTTGGATGAAAGATTGACAAATTATTTGTTCTAACAATGTAAACATAAGAGGAAATCTTTATTTCACTGCAATGTAGATTGTTGCTTAGAACTGTTCCTTTGCTCTGCTTTATTCGAGACTGTTCTAATATTACCCCTAGTGACCATTAATTGCTTTAAAAGCATCTGTATTATGTCTCCACCCATGTACCTCTTCTAATACATAAATCAGCAAGGTAAATAATTACTGTAATTGTTCCCGAGTGATTAGTTTCCCGATAACTTGTAAAAAGCAAGGACAAATATTCCCACCTATGCCACTTATTGTTAGTTTGAATCATTCATATCACCTTTGATATTTCCACGGCTTTGTATGGGATGATGTTATACAGGATGGAAAATGATATTGCCATCTAATTTGTAACCAGCGTTAATCCCATAGATGAAATAATGGAAATATAATACGTATAAATGAGCTATTAGTTGTCTTTGTATTATATTCCCATATATGGATTGCACGTGTTTGCTATTAAGTCTACAAACTGTATTAGTATAGTACACTCTTCATGTCCCACTCCTTAACGATCATTGACACTGAGCATGATAATAATCGAAGTGACGTCAGGCAAGATAACAGTCCACTTAATCCAAATAGGGCAAAACTATCTTTGCTTGGTGTAATATTCTTCTTCCACACTTTCAGGGAAGAGTTCGACGCCGTTTTTCCCGATGATACAAATAACGATAGCATCCCAAAGTACGGACCTGCCTTGGACTTGTATAAAGTCATATTTAGATTTTTAATTATTTATAAAAAAGAAAGAGATCAAAGCCGAATAGAGAAATTATGCAGGTAAACACTCATTGACGAGTTTTCGTAAGGGCAGTTTGCCTTTGGAAATAGTCGTTCAATTTAAAGGAAACATTTAAGAGGAAATCTGAAACGTAAGGCAGTATACAACGTTGCTTAATTCTTTTAGATATCTCGTGTACAGTCTAAATTCAGAGTCGTTAGAAATATCTTACGTCGGGGTCGCATTAAACAAAGATTACTCCATGTCATGGATATCCCAGATGAAGACAGTTTTACATCACTGTCTCACTGGCCTGGATGATCTTAGGCCTGAGAGGCTTCCAGATCACAAATCTATTTTATTGAGATTACACACACTCGTTAGTTTTACTTCTGCTGGCACTTGGGCGATTCTCAGGGTGAAGGGAATGGAGAAGCTTAGAGTTGGAATGAATCAGCTCTGTGCCAATATAATGGGACATCTAGTCAATAATGGATTTTATACTATCATGCAGGTACATAATATATATCGAAAATTTGGTATATAAAGTACTTAAAAAGCCGTTATTGTCGAGTAGAATTCTTTTTTTTTTTAACGATGCAATCAATCACGTTAGCTCGTCCATATTTCAGATACTCCTGATAAAGGGCTTGGGCAGAGCTAAAATAGCATTGACACCCGTTGCATTATCCGCGGCTGTAACGCTGTCCTTGAGGCCACTCGTTTCATCGCAAATGTCTGACAAGCTAGTCTCGTTATTTTTGATCAATATCTTTAGCGTACCTGCCTTAGTTCATCATTTGAACATAGTATCTCCAGAGGTGAGAAAATATATATGCCTCGTTCAAAATTATCGCGCGCAGATGAATAGCCCTGGCGAAATGATTGAAGGAACGTTACGTTGCAGTGCATATCCTCGTTTACCACGCATCGTCTTTTCGCGAGGAGCTTGGAGTTGCTGAGTTCTGAACAGAATTTTAGAATAGTATTTAACGCGTTGGAAGGAAGATATGCACTTTGTTTGTTGGCCAACTTGATACAATTGGCTAATATTGAGAAAGAGGACGTACTCAAAGACTTGTACTTTCCGTCGTTTACGGTGAGAGTTTGAAATTGCTAAGAAATATTTACGATTATTGTGAAAATATGTTCTATAAATCTCGGAATTTTACTTCGATCTACCCGTCTCTCTCGTTATTCCATATTGCACTCTTTAAAGTTCGTGGTAACGAGGATGTTGGAAGCTTGCCAACAATATGTGGTGGCAAAGAAAAGTAATTTGACGCATTGGCATCCCGTCCTCGGCTGTTTCGCGCAAACAGTAGACGTTTCCCTTCAGGAAGCTATACCAGCCGTTAAATCACAATTATCTTGTCTCTGGACAGGCAAAATCGTAGCACAATTAATCGGTGAGTGAGGCTTCGATTGTAGTATAGGATTTATAACAAATAGTGTATGGAATTTTCCTACACGTCAGAGTTACTTCTATATACGCCAATTGTATGTCAGGTCAACCACTGATCGAACTGGTTGAAAAGGAAGCTCCTCCACAACTGGAGCAGCAGAGCACTTCCGTGAAAGCTAACATATTGGCGTTCCTAGAAGCTCGTTCGAATAGAAATAACAGTAATAAAAACTATCGTAAACTGGGTAGTCCCGAGACAACTAAAATTGCCTTGATCTGTTCCCTTTATCAAACCGCCCTTCACACACTCACGCAAATGAAATTGGATATTCTCACAGGTACCTAACGATCGGTAGAAGTTGTTTTTTCTCTGATAATCCACCGACTTGTAACGATTATATGTCTGCGACAGGGTTGTGCTATCAGGATAACATTTTGTATCACATGTGGTTATTTTTGTGCACACTGGGACCACATTGCGGTTTGAAGGCATTCTTAGATCTCTTGGCGGCAAACACCAAGTGTACCGCACCCGAATTTCAAATGCTGATACTCTTCTGCGACTGTATGACACATTACGTAACGTGAGTGCGTTACAGTGCTTTTACAGCGTGGAATAAGGCACCAAATGAGTTTGCAATATCGAGGCCATTTATATTTTGCAGAATTTTAGACGACATGGAAATGTACGAACAGCAAGATCCGTTCAAAATCACGGATTTTATTACGATGTCCTACTTTTTAAATCAATTCCTTTACAAGGCGGTTCTCAGCAATTTGTTTGGTCAGTGTGTGATCAATCTACGTATTATTATTAGTCTACTTTTGATTTTACGGGGGCACAATCATGAAGTTTTAGATTTTATAGATGTGAAGACCGTCTCGAGTAATCCACTGTTCACATCACTGCACACTCTTTTAATGGCAATATACCGTCGCGACTGTAGAAGAACGTTTTGTCCGGATGGCCACTGGTTGGCCAAGTTAAGTAATCTTTCGTATTTCTCGTTAATATTTGAAAATAAAAATTCGACATCGCGAGGAAAAAAAAGTTTGAAAATAATCCATCACGACCCAAGAAATGAACATCCAGTTTTTTCCACACAACAGGAGGTCCGCGTTTCTGGTTTCTTAGCCGACTTGGATAAAGGAAGACGCGGTGCAGCGCTTCTTCTTTCGAAGATGCCGCACGTAATTCCACACTCCGAGCGTGTGGTACTGTTTCGAAAACACGTTGCAGATGAGAAAGCGGTGATGGGTTTAACGGAAAGTGCTTGTAACAGTCCTCCGTCTACTCTCATCGCGGTTCACAGGTAAACGAATGATGAAAAAACTCGCTGATGGAAGGTCGAACTCGAACTTTCGCTGGCAAAGAAGAACAATCAAAAATCATGTCACAGATCGCGTATCGTGGAAGACGGCTATCGACAGCTCGCAATGTTACCGCCTCAAGCCCTCAAGGGTGTCATAAGAGTGCGATTCGTAAACGAACAAGGTTTAGACGAGGCTGGTATCGATCAGGACGGCGTATTCAAGGAATTTCTAGAGGAGACTATTAAGAGGGTGTTTCATCCGTCCTTGAATTTATTCAAAGCTACCAGTGAGAATAGACTTTATCCATCGCCGACTTCTTCCATGCAAGATAATCACCTTCAACTTTTCGAATTTGTGGGACGTATGCTCGGCAAGGCGGTTTACGAAGTGAGTAGGCCGACTACTCGTCTCGGACATGAATTTCGATCGTTATGCAATTATCATCTTTTCAGGGCATTGTAGTAGATGTCCCATTCGCGTCATTCTTCGTTTCCCAATTTTCGGGCCAAGCGGGCGATGCCCTTTACAGCTGGCTAGACGAGTTGGTTTCTCTCGATCGCGACTTGTACAGAAGTCTCACCTTGGTGAAGCATTTTAAAGGGGATGTGAGACAATTAGAATTGACCTACTCGCTCGACGAGGACGTTCTCGGGAAGCTAGTTACGCACGAATTAACTGCCGGGGGAAGAGCAGTGCCCGTCACGAATAAAAATAAAATTAAGTACATCCATTTAATGGCTCACTTTAGAATGCACACGCAGATCAAAGATCAGACTGCCGCCTTCATTAAAGGGTTCAGATCCATCATCAACCCCGAATGGCTGTCTCTCTTCTCTACACCGGAGGTACGCGATAAAGACAAAGACGTTGTCAATCGAAGTTTCGTTTATTTCTTTGAGAGAATTCTTTTTTTTTCATCCGAGATGAATGTACTGTTACAGTTACAAAGATTAATTTCGGGCGATAACGTTCCGTTGGACTTGCGTGATTTGAGACGCCATACGCAGTATTACGGCGGTTTTCACGATAGTCATCGAGTTGTTTGCTGGCTCTGGGATATCTTGGAAAAAGATTTCACGGAGGAAGAGCGGGGCCTGTTCCTCAAGGTAAATGGACGATTTGTAAAGTTTAGTGGAAATGGAACTTATCGCGGTATCGGCCTCCGTTTTCGATGAAACTTGGAGATATTTATCGTTTTTCAAAGAGTAAGAGACTCGTATTTTTCACGGCGTAATTTGTTTGTGCGAAACCTCTCGTTATGGGTTTCAGTTTGTTACGAGTTGTTCAAAGTCGCCGCTACTAGGTTTTGCCCATTTGGAGCCGCCTTTCTCAATCAGATGTGTAGAAGTTGGCGACGACGAAGACACGGGTGACACGATCGGTGAGTCTAGTTGTTAAGAGTTTTATCGAAGGGGGATCGATCGATATTTAATTCAGTCGTTTGCATTGTATTTTTCTTCGTGTCCGTATCAGGCAGTGTAATAAGGGGGTTTTTTACCATCCGCAAGAAAGATCCTCAAAATCGATTACCTACATCGTCAACGTGTTTCAATCTTTTGAAATTGCCCAACTATCAGAAGAAGAGCACTCTACGCGAAAAGTTACGTTACGCGGTCACAAGTAATACGGGTTTCGAACTGTCGTAAATCTTAAGTAGGATCATAAAAGCAACAGATACATTTCAACGTGAAAGTGTGTATCAGTGAGATGTACGAATATCTTTGCCGATATCGGAATCAACAATAATGGATCCCAAGTAATCCGGTGTAATGGAATATTATTCAGTCTGTATAAATACTGTAAGTATAAAAAGAGTAAAGTGTTATAACGAGTATAACCACTGCGAAGGAAATTCAGTGTCCTTACGAGTGTACATCAGTGGAGGCAGTGATAAATATGACAAAGTGATAAGCGCTTTCCTCTCTTACTCGATGTTACTCCCCTTACGTACAGCTTTACGATCAAATGTGATAACGGCATCACGCATTTGCCTGAATCGCAATTATGTGAAGAAAAAAGGAAATTACGTTTCGCCTTGTACAAACGTGGAACGGTGTAATTTTTCAAGAAACATCAACACTCGAGATAAGTTTAACTTTTTTTTGAGTTTTTACTTATATCCCTTCCGTATTAACTCTTAGGGGATCCGAAAATCCTGGTGAATCGTGTGAGATAAATTCTTCGAGCTTAAAAATCGTACTCAAAATGGATTTTTTTAGTGAGTAGGAACGTAGTTTCATAACGGGTTAATGTAAAAATGCATTAAAAACTTGAGTAAACCTTTAACCAATGTTCGTTCATGCCAAGGGAGTCGAATCCTTGAAACGGAGGAATTTGTAAAGAACGATCTACGATACCCCCCCCCCCCCCTTGCCATTCTATAATATGTTTAAAAAATCCATCGTTAATCTATCTCTGTAATGCACACTTTGAGGATTGATTGAAAATATTTATGAAATTCATTTTCTTCGTCGCTCGGGAACTCCCGAGAGAAAAAGTCCTATCTTTACCAGTCAACATTTTTCCCAACTTGACGATGTTGTTTACGTTGGAGAACTATTAAAACCCACCATGCTTTATTCGAACGGAAAGTGTCAGACAAACACGAAAGGAATCTTTCTATCGCGATATGGAAAAAAATAGAAATTGACCTAGTCTTTAGAAAACCGTAATATATAATACAATGCGACATGCGAGATGGGATATTATCTATTTGGAGTTTATAAAAAGAAAAACCCCTATATTTTTAAAAAAGTGGAAGTTGTACGATTTTGTCGCGGAGCGTTCGATTTCTCCTATCCTGTTTAACGTTGTGCAAATCTCGCGGAAGCTTGGCACAATGATATTACGATCGATCTTAATTTTATCGAAGAAACAATCGTAATTTCGTTGTCCCGAATTGCGTAATTTTCGAACGAAATTCGGTCAGACCAAAGATATATATCTCTAAATAGTACGTATACATACCACGTGAAAATAAATTATCAACATAACACAAAGAAAATAAAGGAGCGACCCTTCATATTTTCTTACCGATTAAATATGTCTAGAGCGTAAGTATTTCACGCTCGTATCGTAAGTGCTCGATAATGAAAATAAAGTTTTCTTGCGTCTGAACGGAAGAGAAAAAGCTGCGATTGCGAGAGGAAATTGACGGAATTATTTATCGGCATTTCGGTGCGAACGTGCCGTGCGTTATTTCATAAGACCGTACAAAAGATGTTAAAAGAATGTTAATTTTATCCCAAATTTCTTTAATCATATACGTATATGTAATCATAAGATGTGCGTGTCTTTTGTAATGACGATCTAACAATGAACTGATAACCAGAGTATGTAAAAGACTTCTCTGGCAGTGCTCGTTATTCCTGCTAAATTCTAAATGTTGGTTAAATGGCAATTATCGTGATACTTTTCGCTCAAAGGGCATGTTTATTTAAATTCCATTTTGCTGAATTATCTCGCTTTTCGTCATCGTTTCATTGTCACGCCGAACCTGTTATTCGACGGTGGTATCTCGCGTTCGAATTATTGCACCGAACTACCCGCTCTAGATGCTTCGAGATTATTGATCTACCTATTTGTAAATTATTATCTATATACTCGTTATCGCTTGACTTTTTTTTCGAATGCGAGCCTACTTTATTCCCGCGTTATCAAATGATCTCCGCATCGTTCGGATGCTTGTCTTGATTGATCTGCTCTCGCGATACACCTAAGACACGGACCACGCTTTGTAAATCGCGCCTGCTCGTAACGTCTGTCATGGTGTTTTATATATGTGTATATTGTTGATACATTAAAGACGGTAATTATTTCCCTTTTTTTTTATTCAAGCTGTCAACTTTTCCCTCCCATCTGTAGGTATATGCTGCCGCTTTACTCCTCTACTGTATCCACACACGCACGAGACCATGGGAAAACTACGGATAAAAGGTATTCGCTCGGGATCTCTGAATTCTGCACTGTTAAAAATGTTTTGAAATTTGATATACAAAATTGCGTGAATTTTAAAAACTACAGTAGAGAGAGAGAGAGAGAGAGAGAGAGAGAGAGAGAGAGAGAGAGAGTGTTTGAAAATTTATATCTGTATTGTATGACTCAAATGAATATTTTAATTTTAAGTTGAAGTATAGGTATTAATTTAACTACGTGACATCTTCGTTCCGTCCGTTTCCCCTTCGCGATATTTCCAATGACGACGCATGATTTTCCATGAATCTTCGCGCGTGAATCGTCGACTTTTCACGGTCATCCGGTATTTCATGCAAGCGCGTCGGTGCTCGATAAGCCAAGAAACGTAGTCGCGGCTTTCGACAAAGAAGAGGCGTCGATGATTTAGCAACGCTCAAATATAAGTACCATTTATTCGAGTCAACCGCGCGAATACGAGAATTAAATTTATGCCCCCCCCTCTCTCTCTCTCTCTCTCTCTCTCTCTCTCTCGTGAAATATCCAAAGGCAACGAAAATTTATGTTGGAGGTCGCGTGGCATTTCCGACGGCGAACGGTTATGCCCACGCGCATAAAACGACGAAGGCAACGGGGTTGACGTGGGTCCGATTAATGGAAGCACGATGCAAATAGACGTACTCCGCGTTGTTCGCATCGGCTTCTCTCCGCGGGTCAATGAATCTTTCGCAAGAATAAATCATCGTCGAATCGTACTCGTTTGGCGAGACGGCGGCGAGTAATCGCGTCGCGTGAGTACAGTACACGCGAGTGTGCTCGCGCGCGAAAATAAACGTTCAACGTGCGAACGCGACCGCGCTACAAAGAATTGGCGTCAGCTGAGCCGTGGAATCTACATAGGTTGGAAGAGACTCACCGTTCGGGGGACGAACTCCTGTCTCGACCGTGCAAAATTTCATACCCCCCGTTTAGTTCACTGAGTTTCGGACCGATCGAGACGAAAGGGTGGAGGAAGCGAGCCGGTACCGCGCACATTCCACCTTCGAACGCGTCGAATACACATCGATACGCCCGCGCGGCGGCAGTTAAAGGAAGCGCGCTGTACGTCGGGTGAGATGTGCGATACCCTACTGCGCAGGTCACGTGACCGCCTTTGTGTAGCTAGCGCTGCGCGCGGTGCCTCGGCCAGACAGTGGCCAGCAAGCCTTGGCTGCGTTACGACGTGTTTCTCGTTCGTGAGATCTCCACCCGCGTTCGCGAGCGAGTCGATTCGTGTTCGTGACGGTTGGCTTGGCCCGAGACACACAAAACCCCGACCCGTTGGCACTCAGGGCTCCCACGACTCTTTTTCTTCGTTTGTACCCCGTTATTTTGTGTTCCTTCCACGAGCTCTCCGTCTCTCTCTCTCTCTCTCTCTTTCTTTCTTTCTCTCTCTCTCTCTGCCCCAGTCGACGACTCCGAGAGCCCCAGCTGAGTGCATAGCGTGTGCAGTGCGTGCATCAAACATAACCTAACAGGAGACACGTACAGCGAGGCTCTCTCCGGAAGTGCGCGCGTGAAGTGACCGAGAGCCTCTCCCGTGAAAAGAGAGAGCATCGTACCGCTCGCTCCGCTGCAGTGTCGTCCTCGAAACAAAGATAACCTCGTATCGCGTGGCGTTGAAAGTCCGCCGTGCGCTACAGGATCGCGCGGATACGAATAGAACAAGTTCCTCGCCTCGACGACACGCTGCGTCGACCGTGTCGAGCTTTCGGGGGGTTTTCTGGAATTCGGCATCGCTGATCTCCGACGGGAACCGCCACCCGATAAGCGTGCTCGCGCGCCAAGTTTTACCAGTGTTTCCGTCGCGGTCCTCGCTCCGAGGGATACGCAAAAAGCCGTCCGAGGGAAACGCCGCGAAGGTGGAGAACGCGCGCAATCGTGGCTGACGTCGCGAAACGTCAACGATAGTCGTCTCCGGTCACCCCGCAGTGGCGAGGAGAGCGCGAGTTCGCGCGTCACGCGTCTTATCGTCCGCGATATCGGACGGTCGAAGGCGACGAACGCGGTAACGAAAGAGTGCCGCGCGCGTCGTACCACGGGATTGGACAGTTCGTCGAATTCCGCCGTCATCGAGTCGGGGGTATCATCGTGTGCGCGCGAGAGAAATTTCACCGAGGACAGCGCGCCGATATCGAGAAGCGAAGCGCGCAAGAGGAGAGAAAGAGAGTTTATCGGTGCGACCCGTGACGAACGTGCGCGCACGAATACACGTAAGGCGTGTAAGGTCGATCCCCCGCGAGAAAGGTAAACAAAGGAGTCCACGTTTGAACGAGTGCGCGGAAGAAAGGAAGGAAGGAACGAACGAACGAAGAAATGGAGACATGAAGACAGGTTAGGGTGACCAGGCCCGCTTCGCGAAAGGCTGCGCGTCTCGAGAGCGCGTCCTACATGACTTCGATAAACCGATAGACGAAATTTACATCGACAACGGATCAAACGGGGGAGTCAACCATCGAGCGTCGCAGTGTCGACGATCATCGCGAGATCCGATTCCCCGACTACCCTTCTCTTTCTCTTTCTCGCGACTTTCTCCCCCTCGAATCAGCGTCGTTCCGCGGTGACGCCGCTCGTTGTCCTCCTCTTCCTCCTTCTCCTCCTCCTCCTCCTCCCCATCCTCCTCCTTCTCGTCGTCGTCGTCGTCCCTGTAGGCGATATCGTGTGGATACGGATTCCCTGTGCGCGCGGTGATCGGTGTCGTGAACGTGCGCGGAGGCAGAAGCCGTAGAAGAAGAGGAGAGGAAGAAGAAGAGAAGAGGGTGGCGGCCGAGCCTACGGGCAACTAGGGAGGATTTGATGGCAGTAGTGGGGCCCAGCCGGCACTCGCGGGTGTCCATGAGCGTGTCTATGTCGTTGATGCAGGGGGGCGGGGCGGGAACGACGGGTGGAGGAGCCACGGGGACCCACCCGGGTCAGGCCGTCCTGGCTGCGGCTGCGGCAGCCGCGGCACAGGCTCCCCCCACCTATTACCATCCTGCAGCCCCTGCGCCCCCGCCGCCACCCCCGGCCCAGGATCCCGTCCAACCCGACAGACCCATCGGCTACGGAGCCTTCGGAGTGGTTTGGTGAGTCGCTGAAATATACCTATGTACCTTCTTCTCGCGTCGTCTCTTCGTCGACGCTTCTCCCCTCAGACCCCGGGATCGCTCCTCGTAGAAGGAGATAAAGAAGGAATCTCTCCCGCGATCGTCGCGCCGACCCGAAGAATCGCACTCGTACCGACACCTCGCTCCGCGTACTCTCGATAATCGCGATTGTCTCGTTCTCTCGCGAATGAATCATCGGATCGCCGCCGTCCGGTTCGACGAATCAGGCGCGAACGTCGCGACTGTCTCGCTGTAACTTCGACGGGATACCTAACTGCGAGAAGGACTCTTTGTTCCCCGCGACGATCGGCTCGTTTTACGGCGGGAGCTGGGTGTGCTACTCCGGTACCGGTACCGATTTGCGATCGGTCGGGGATTAGAATCCGCTGAAAACGAGATTGGAGAGGTTTTTTCTTTCCAGCAACCCCGGGATCTACTTCGACCCCCCCCCCCCCCCCCGCCACTTGTACGTATATGTGGTATATAGGTACCCGCTACCTGTGCGGGAACAATGCGGCATAGAGAGAGAGAGAGAGAGAGAGAGAGAGAGAGGAGAGGGAGCCGGCCGCGCTCTTTTGTCCGCGAACGTTTGTTGAGGCATCCTGCGAGGAGGAGAATCGCAATTAGCGGCCGAAGTAATCTCAGAAATATCCGACGTGCTCGCGGTTCCCGTTATAGAGTGGGCGTGTGGGTGGTGGGGTCCTCTCTCAACTGGTAATTCCCTCTTTTCAGGGTAGATCCACCGCCGCGACGGTATTAGCCATCTACTTGTTTTTGTATCGTACCTGCGCTCTTCGATCGGATCGCCGCTTTTATCCGCTACTAAATGTTCGCGCGTACATACAAAACGAAAAGTTTTAAATTTATTAATTGATTGTACCTACTTGTGTCGTAAAAAGAAAGCCGTGAAAACCTCAGCTGATCGAAAACTGGATTCGTGACGGTATATCCTCGCCATTCACTCGCTTCGATTCGTGGAACGCGATTCCAACGCCAACGGTAGAGCTATTAGCTCGGGGTGAATGGGTTGGGTTGTTTATAATTCCTTTTCGAAGGAAGGATATATTCGCGGCTGCCGTCAACACTGCGAGGTTTTTCCCGGATCCACGTTTCCCTCTTGCACGTTCTGAAAGGCGCGGAGGAAAGAACGCCCGCGACGCGAGGCCCTCCCCCGAACCGTAGATGAGCGCTAAACGCTTTCAATTTGGAACGGGGCAGGAGAGCGTACGCGCGAGAGCGCGCGTGTGTGTGCGTGTCGTCAGTAACGGGAGGGTGGGAGGGCGTTTGCCCGAGCTCTCCAGCGCGCGCCACCCTCGGGTATAGTATGGGGCCCCCTCGAAGCCGTCTGGCGAGTGTGCCGCGCGCGGTCCCCGGAGTGAATGGCCTCGGTCGATTTATCTATCCCTGGATCGTTCTTTGTGCGCGAAGAAAAAAAACCTGCTTGGAAATAGGCATTTTGTCGTTGTCGAGGCAGCGGGGTCGTACGTATAGTAATTTATGACGTCCGATGGTTTTTCGTGCCGGCTACAGCAGCTACGGTGCGACGCAGGATGCGCGCGGGACCCGCACACGCGTCGCGCCTCCCGTTCGTTCGGCTCGGGACATTACATTATCCGCGGTGCGCGCAGCTCGGAGAATTTTCGTCGCTTCGGACCACGGGGGGAATCCGGGGAACTCTCGATTTCCACGGCGGAAACGGGCGAATGGACGGTTTCGAGCGATGCCCGCATACATTTTCGAATTCTCCGCGACGAATGGGGGGAAAAGGTCCGATCTGGGAATTTCGATAGAGCGATCCGTCGTGGTACATCGCGAAGACGATAGAGGGAGACGTCGAAATAACTTTTCTCCCCCCTCGACTCCGGCTCGGTATCGGATTGGCATTTGTCACGGGACCTCGGCGCGCGCGACTCGGTTAATGCGTCGTTGAAAAATGAACGGCACACCGCGGGTTACGAGGGGCGAGGGCCAGGGCGAGGGCATTGCTCGATAAGAATATCCGTGGACGCGACGTGGAAGCCCGCCGACGACACTTTAGGACGGCGGGGTCAACATTCCTTCCACGTGGACGCCTTCAGTCGAGGTGCCGAGAATGGAATTGACCTCTGCGTAACGCGCGAATTTACGGGGGAAGCCGAGGAAGGTGCAGGCGATTTCCTGTAGTCGGTGTCAGCGTCGAGTCGCGCCGGGTTCGGTGTCCTTCGTCTTTCGCGAAGGTGAGGCATTTGAAGGGGAAGGGGAGGAGAGTCCCGAACGAAAGGGAGTCTGCTCGGCGTGGTCCGAAAATTATTGACAATTTTCGAGGCTACGAAAGAGAACGCAAGGCACTCGCATCTCGGCGCTACGCCGGGGTGTGTGTGTGTGTGATGGAAGTATTTCTCGCGCAACTTGAACGCGACGTTCGGTGATCGGCGATACTTTAGGAGCGACTTTCGAGGCGGACTGTACCGCGGATACTTCTCTAGCCTCGATCGCGAGTGACCCCTCCGTTCGTCCATATCCTTCGAGACGGACGTCGAAAGACGCGTGTCCCGAAAAACGAATTTTAGCAATTTAGCTCGCAAAACGGCCGTTTCTTCGCATCCGCGTAGACTCGACCTTGGCCCCCATTCATTTTACTCGACCTCAAGGTGACCGATGGCTAGTACATCCGCGCACGCACACGCGGAGCGCCGGGACTGAGAAGATGAATCGAGATGGATGCGGCTAGCGGTTCGTCGAACGCACACTCTACTTTCTCTCGTCTCGTCTCTCGCGCGTCCTTTATCTCGGCGCTTCGCTACAGCGGTCGGGCGGTACGCGACACGGCGGTATCGCATTTACGCGACGCTCGTACAGGAGCGTGGATCGAGCCTCGATAAAATTAGGTCCTCGTCATTTCCGAACCGAGAGATTCCGGTTAAAAATCCACTCGGAGAAGTCTGAATCTATTTACGCGGAGTGAAAACGAAAGTTTTCCCCGGCGTGACGTCGAAACACGACGCGTGCGGCGCGCGCACAGCGGGGTGGGAGGATAATAATTATTTCGGGTGTTCGTATATCGATGATGACGAGGGAGAAAATGATTAGGCCGTGTCAAAGGGCTTCGGCGAAGAAGGAAGGGCCGAAGGGGTAGGCGCGACGCCGTGCGGTGGGCCGATAAGAGGGAGCCGGGGTCACCATGACAACCGCTGAGTCGCGAGATAAGGAGGTGCCTCCGCTCGTGCGTGTATACGTGCACGCCCGCTCCGCGTCGCGCGGAACGATAAGGCACGGAATCGCCGCGGCGCGAGGACCGCGACCTCCGCGGCCTTCCGGACGCGCGGCTCGACGAGAAAATGTGAAAGTAATTTTCACCCATTGTTAACCGAGCATCTTCAAACCGTGTTATGGGCGGCGCCCTCCCCACCGCACCGCTTCCGCTATTTCCCCTTCGCCGCTCTTCTCATTCACCCCCACCTCCTCGCGAAGAGAAGGAGCTTTCTTGGCCGAAGCGGAAACGCTCGACGCGATCTCAACGAGAACGATACATTCGCGGGATCGGGTGCGAAATTTTTAAAGGCCGCGGTACTTTGACTGTGCCAAGGTAGCGTGATCATTGGTTTTTTAATTAAAAACTGGAATGAATAATTTACCTAATGAAAAATTATCCGTCTCGTTATTGATAATTTGACATTAATTTTTGAGTAAAAAAGCTTAAATATTATTAAAGGACGGAAATACCCTGTAGAGTGTAATAAAAGTTTATTTTTATTTTATCGGAGTGGTAATAAAATTTACTAAACTTTTATAATTTCTTTTTCCCATTAATTTATGAATACAATTTTAATATATTTATCATTGATCCTATACAATTTTTTAAATTAGTAGAAAACATTACCCGAGGGGTTGCAGCATAATAATTGTGGAGATCAAATCAATAAAATTTAGTACGACCTCGATGGTGAATTAAGAAAAAATTTAATTGAAAAAGTTTTAACTTTTGGTCTCTTCGACCACTGATTTCTTACATGATTTGAGTTCGGACCGGCTTAAGCCAGGTCGGATTCTATCCTTAATTATCATTAATTAGTTTTATACGAAAGGACTTAATAATTAAAAGGTTCGATTCTCCTCCCTTTATCATGCTTTTCGCGAAAAGTGGACAATCCTCGACTACTCGGGGGGGAAAAAAAATCCATCCTCCTCTTTGGCCTTGAAATTCCTTCCGAGACACGTCGTTCTTCCGCGAGCACACGTATTTTTGCTTCCTTTTTTTTTTGGTCCATCTCAACGATCACTCGCGCGGGTCTTTCGATCGTCGAACCTCGCCCCGCCGAAGATTCCGGAAAGGAGGGGGGGAAAAAAAGGCCCGGTCTCTCATTCTTGGCAGGCCTTCAAGAGCGACGTCGTCGGCAAAGTCACATCTCGTTTCGTCGACCTTCGCGAGGCCCCGCGATCGCGAGGTGCCCGGGAGGAAGAGACGTCGGTAGACTTCCTAGAACTGGCATAATCAGCCGCTGCCGCGAATTCGTCGTCGGCTGGCACCGCGCGACGTAGCGGAAGTCGTCGATGGACGTACGTCGTCGCTCTCCTTTTTGCCGACTGCTCGAGCCGAGAACAAAGGTGGTGTTGGGTTTCGCGTTCAGTTCTTTTCGGCTGCTCCCCTTCTTTCGAGATTTCATCGATAAGTTCGTGATTTTCGGGGTCAGCGTGAAAAGGAGTACGTCGATCGGGGCGATCGAGAGTTCGACACATTTTGCGAACAATCAAAATCTCTGGAGCAGATCGCTTGACCACCCTATCCCATGTATTCTTTCGCGCTGATTACAAAAATCGCCGATATATCGAGGAAATTTCAAGGGAACACCGGGGTATCGATGGTTTCATGACGAGAAAATAATTTTTTCGTTGACATCTGACGTGTTCTCAGAGACATCGACCCAATAACCGCATGATTCTCGAAATCAGAGTGAAAAAATACATCGAACAGGGTGATCGATACCAGAAATTCAGATTTTTTGCAAACTTCCAGGATAGTAGGCCCCTCAAAGAAAAAAAACACCACTCCCGATTTTCTCGGAGTCTGTCCACCCAATTCCCTCTCGGTAGAAAACTTGGCGCGTGCTTCAACCAGGACCGCGCGATCCCTGCCCGAACACGATCGCGTCTAATGCTCATGTGCATCGGCGGATATGGCGCTGACACACTGAAAAAAGTATTTAGCTAATCCAGCTATATTTCTGGCTGCCTCAGACACAACTAGAAAAATATTGCTAGGCGTAGCAAGAATTCTTGCTATTGCGAAGAAAATGATCACTGCAATTACTATAATTTTTTCTAGTTGTGGCCAAATTTTTGTGAGTGCATAAAGGAAATTATGTTACGCGCGCGGTGTTAGCATTTCGTTGCGATGGCTGAGTCTGTCGGGAACGCGGCGTGTGTGGGTATATTACCTACACGTACGTGAAATAATCGAGGACGGTGAGAAAGGGAAGGGAGAGGTGAGAGAATATGGTACAAATTGTCTCCGCCTCCGCGTGATCGGAATACTCGTAAAGTGCGGGGGCGATATTGTGAGTACACGCGTGTGCCGTTCACCTTTGGGTTAATTCGGTGAAGAGAGAACGACGACTGTTTTTATTTCCGAGCATCGACTCGGTCGATCCGATTCACGGGCTGGTCTGACCGTATAACAGTCGAGGGGAGTTTACGGTACTCGCTCTCCTCCGAACCGCAAGTCCCTCCGTCGATTTATTTCCACTCGAGGAGCTATCTCCGTGCATATACAATTAGGGCAACCCACGGCGTCGACGAAAGGGGAGAAAGTGGAATAAATTAGACACGGATTCTCTCTCCGGAGTCGAATTGAAGTCTTGTCGCATTTTTCAGGAAAATCCTTCAGAGCTCTCTTGTACGAGCCTGATACACGGCTCGATGCTTGGCGCGGTAACGGCGGGTCTCGCGATGATTGCCTTTCGTTCGACGCGGCTGGTGATTTCGATATTTCAAAATTACGCCATCCTGCACACGAAGTAGGTACCTGCGATTTTTCCTTTCATTTGGAAAGTCGCTCGCGGTATGCCGGCCGAGCAGAGGAGGTCGCTGCAATCGTAAAATTCTCAACGCTTCTACCGCGGGAATAACGAGTGTCGCGTTTGCGCTGCTCACGCGGCGTCTCGCCGCTGCAGTCTCTATACGCTTCGTCGCGGTAGATGTTTATAAGAGGAGCTGTGCCGATCGCGGAGTTCCGCGCGTATGCGGAGTCGATTGAGCGTACGTCGCGCGCGTTAAGGGGTGTCGGAATGGGAGTCGAAGGTTTGAGAGCCGATGCTTTATCGTCCGCACCTGCCGCTGCGCCGTAACGGAATCGTTAACACGCGTGACGGACGAGGAAACTGCTCGAAGCCGCGGTCCCGGGGTTGTTAATCGCTTCGCTAGTGATACTCCCGATCTGTTAACGAAACGTTCCGATGAAGCTCGCCACTGTCATCGTTATCGCTTCATTCCATCTATTCCTCGCCGTTCCTCCCTGTTTTTTCTCTCATTTATTTCGTGACGATCCTCGTGCCGCGCGTAAACAATACGAGCCGAGTTGTTTTATTTTAGCATTAATCTCAGGTCTACATTAGTGGAAATTTACTTTACGTGAAAAATAATCATATTTTGAAGGTGTTGTCGGACAGATGGACGTCCTTGTTTTTCCACACATTCTCCACGCCAAATTTGACGGCTCCAGACTTTTTCCTTTGGGGTTTACCTCAAGTCCTAAGCGTTTTCAGAAAACCCTCCTAGAACCAGAGAAGATTTGAAAGAGCGAATTCGTCAAGAAATAAATGACATTCCGTTGGAGATGTCACGCAACGTCATGAACGGATTCACACTTCAAAGTATGATTATTTTTCATGTAAAGTAAATTTCCACTAATGTGTAGACCTGATTTATTTCGATCGAGCAAATTCTTTCTCAGTGTGCGCAGACTGACAATGAGAAAAATAATTCGTCGATCCAAGTAACCGTCGACACGAATAACGCCGAGAACGTATTTTTGTCACTCAGTGTCAAATACTCGGTTTCATGAGCGTCCTCGACGCATGTTAAATCATCTTTCACACACCAATTCGTGAAAAGTTGCGCAGTGCGTGAAATAACCTGTGCAGTGCGTGAAATCTTCAACCTCGTATTTGACACTTAGTGACAAAAAATAGAATTCGTTATTCGGTTGTTTCGCGCCGTTCTAACGAGTGTGATTGCCGTACTCGCTTCGCTCGTGCGGCAAACTTCACACTCGTTAAAAACAGCGCTTCACGCCCTAATAACGAAAATAACTATTATTGAAGTCAGACGGATTGCCCTTGAATCAGGCATACATCATTCATATCAAACGCGAATCAAGTGTAGATTCGTTCAATTCAATGAACATGTACTTGTCTTAAGCACGTTCTTGGCACTATTCACGTTGACGGTTACTTGGATCGGGAAATTATTTTGTCCAGTGCACGTCTATTTCGCTGACTCGTGTTACGCGCACGATAAGTATACCACATCGCGGCCGCGGCAAGGTATATCGACTGCGCGAACACGGAGTGCAAGGTCCTAGCATTGACTGTCGGAGCGCCGCCAAGGAGTGAATTACGCGAGCCGCTGGTTATTCACTCGTTACCGCGGAAATAATGTACAAGCGCTCGGTCACGCATCGGTTGTGCTCGCGATCGTTGTGATTTACGAGACGAGGTGTCGCGCACTTCTCCTCCTTCTCCGCGCCGATGGTATTTATAATCGCGATCTCTCGATCGCGCGCGCGCGCATCTCCCGCTCCGAAACGAACGAGCGCACAGGAAAATTCACCCGAGAGTTTCCAGCGAGGGAGGAAATTGGAATACGACGTTTGAGTGGAAAAAAATGTTCATATTTTTAAATTCGATTTGTAATTTGTATACATATTTGATATCACGTGAAAAAGACAATGTCCGGAAAAATAATGATTCGCTGAGTCATGAGGGGGCGTTACTTTCAGCTGAATTACCACGTCGTCGAAGAGCCGTGAAAGACGCACTTATGCCAAGCTACGAGGCCGAAAGTGAAAAATGAAAAAATACGGGGTTGATATTTTTTTTCCAAATTTTTCAAATCTGAAATGAAAAAAAAAACCAATCAACTACCCTATTCCAGGCTTTTTTCACCACGTGCGTCGCGCTCGTTCGACGTCGTCGATTTTAGTCGGCGAAGCGGAATCTTGCGCGCAACGAAGGAAAGAATTATTGTTCCATCGAACTCTTCCGAGGAATTCTCCCCCTGCCCCGTCGCGCGACGTCGACGGAATACCTCAACGAACCGTTTACCTGTACACCACATACGTCGTCGCCCGCCGTAGCGGAGTAGACGCGAAAGCGACGTATCAGCGTGTCGAAGGACGTGCGTCCAAATTGAGCGGTCCGCTCTCACGCGCAACCGCTAAACGGGAACGGCGACGCCTCTTTAATCATTACCCGGAGTCTCGGCGTCTGACGACGCAAGCTTGCATCTACTTATCGATCGTCACCGTGTCGCCGAGCGGAGGATTTCCCAATGGGCGGAAGGATGATATCCGCTGGCCCGGGTGGGGAGGGGGCCAACCGGCGCGGTCGTTTTCATCGACGTTCGGGCGGGCGTCGAACTGCCGCTGCAATTAACAGGGTGAAAAGTGCGGCGTTGACTTTTTTCCCCGGTCGTAGCGGTCGGAAAGCCGGAGAGCGACGTTAATTCTCGTTTTCGATATTTCTATTCGCACGTGGGGCTGCATCACTTCTCACCCTCGGAGTGATTTCGGGTGGTGCACCGCCTCCAAGCGCACACGCGCTTATTTTTGCTTATTCTTTTCGCGATCACTCGTCGCTTCGCTACGAGTGTTAAACAATTTTTAACTTCCATGGGATGCGTAGACGGCGGTCGAACCCTGGGTTTTTCCAGACACCAGGGTCCGGCACCTCATCGCTGGCAATCATTGGCGCAACGAGATGCTCGCCTCGCAGCGAATCGACTGTTCGAGTTACACCGGTACCCCGGGATAATGTATCCGTGGTGACTCGTGCTCCTTTCCCTGACGAGCGCCTTCTTTCTCTCTCTCTCTCTTTATTATTTGTTCTACTTTGAATAATAAACTCTTCATCATCATCATCTCTCGCTCTACTTAGCTTACTTGCGTTATCTGCTTACTTGCTCTATCCATTTATTTTATTCTGCTTTTCTTACTTTTCCTACTTATTTGCGGCTCTCTACTTATTTACCTTAATCATGTATTTTTTACTATATTTTTTGTATCTTTCTGTATGTGCTCTCAGAGGGCTCTTGCCCTAGAGCACAATAAACGCTTCTGTCTCTCTCTCTTTCTCTCTCTCTCTCTCAATTTCTCATGCTCCTCTCGACGGTGCCGCGGCGGCGGCAGTCGTGAACCGTCGGCCGGTCGACGACGAGGCGGCTAACCAGCTGCCGAGCAGGTGATGTCGCAGCTGCCTCTCGCGTGGAGGTCGAAACCCCGTCCCCGAAGCGAACCCCCGTCTGGACCGCTCGAAACGTGAAATACTCGAGGTTTCGCGGCTCTGATCGGATACGGGCGTCGCGGAGGAGACGTTCGGGCGGGGATACGCAATTCCGAAGGCACCCGAAGGCGGTGTCGTTGTCGGTGTGGTTCTCACGGGGACTCATCCAGATACAGCCATTCTACGGAACTCGGAGTCAGGATCGATCTTAAGACGAATTGTCTCGCTACGAACAGCCGCGCAGAGTTATCGCATTCGGTGGCAATATGCACGCGCACAACCGTCCTATTTATCTCCCCGTTCAATTAGCACCTACTCTCCGCGTTCATCCGTATACCGTGTATGCCACAGCACAGAGAGCGTCGGTTATCTGCTCGTACCATTCAGCCGCGGAGCATCAGGCACGTCGCGTCGTTGGAGATATCCGAGGAGAGAGGTACCCGCGAGTACACCTTTCCTCGAAGACACTCCGAGGCGGCACTATACCTCTCTCGCGCGGCGCAGCCCCCCTCCACTCCCTACATCCATCCGCGCACCGTCGCCTCGCGTCGCGTCGAGCGCAACCCGACTTCTCGGCGGTAAGCGGTACGGAGGAGGCACGGCGCGTACCTACCTACTCGTACGTACGAACGAGGAACGACGACTCCCTTCGCGCGATCTCCCGGATAGTCGCGCTCCACATACGCCGGTAGCTGCTCGCGTACCATCCCGCTAGACCGGTACGCTCCAACTGGTCGCGGCAACCGCGTACGCCCGGCTTCTCGGATGAAACTGGAAACTGGCGGCTGCGGCATAACCAGTTGGTTTGACGTATCGTGATATACCGGCGTGGCGGACGCGCGCGTTTCCACGCACACCGGGTGGGGGACGGAGGTGCCCCGCACTCGCGCGTGTATCGCGCAGGCGACGCTGCGTTTTAACGGCGCAACTTTTTAGCGGCGCTGCGCGATGTTAACTCGCACCGCGAGAACGTCGATCGCGCGACGCCGTCACGCGTTTTATGGGTCGTCGCGGAGAAATGGGTGACGGGGGAAAACTCGGATGTAATTCGCGCAATATCGCGGGAGAGTCGAGAAGCAATCCAACGAGCTCGGTCAAATTTCGATCGGTGCTCTCGTCGCGAGACGATATCGCTGCACGTGCCCGCGAGAGTGCACCGAACCGTCCACGACGGGAAGTCGACGAAGCGTGGTATTTCCGGCGCGACACCCCCCTCTGCGTTTCCACCGCACCCTCTAGCTTTAACTTGGCGCATGTGCACGCGTATATCGGCCAGCTGTGCCACTCTCGATTACACTTAACGAGTGACCCGGCCGATCCACGATGCTCGACGAACTCCGCTCTCGGGCTGCTTCGTCGAAAGCTCGAAACGGGCGCGATGAGTTGCGACGAGGGGGAAAGTCGATGGTGCGTGGAGACAGGAAGGGACGAACTCTGATGGCAGTTTTGACGTTGGAGCGAAATCGGATCGGGAAAAATCGAATGGGAGAGTGCGGCGCGCGATATCGTCCCGCGCGCGTGCTCCTTGATATTTTCGCTAAAATCGAAATCTCTGGAATCTCGAGCTTTCGATCATCACGTTCGATGTATTTTTTTACGTGGATTTAGAAAGATGGAAGATGTGGTTATTATAGGTCGATATCGTATGAAATACCAAGCAGTGATTTTTTACTACAAAATTGTCGGTGTCTTGTGTTTCTTTGAGATTTGCTCGATATATCGGTGATTTTCGGAATCAGCGTGAAAAAATACACGGAATAGGGTGGTCTAGAATTAAATTCCAGAGATTTCGATTTTCGCGAAAAATTAACAAAAATGTAAGTCATATACCTTAAAATTTTCGTAAAAATCGAAATCTCCGGAAACGATCGCTCGACCACCTTATCTTATGTATTTTTTTACGCTGATTCCGAAAATCACCGATTTATCGAGGAAATCTCAAAGGAACACTAAGTTATCGGTGATTTTTCGCGGAGGAAACAATTTATTTCAACATAAAATTACTGATATCTCATGTTTTCTTTGAGATTTGGATCAAATGGCCGTGCTTTTCGTAATCAGCGTAAAAAAATACATAAGATAGAGTAGTCCAGCGATCGATTCCAGAGATTTCGATTTTCGCGAAAAATTAACAAAAATGTAAGTCATATACCTTAAAATTTTCGTAAAAATCGAAATCTCCGGAATTGGTCGCTCGACCACCCTATCTTATGTATTTTTTCACGCTCATTACGAAAATCACATCTATCAGGTATATATCTCAAAGAGAGTATGAGATATCGGCGATTTTCTGTCGAAAAAAAATTTTTTCCCCCTATAAAATCGACGATATCTCGATTTTCCTTTGAGATTTTTCCAATAAATCGGTTATTTTCGGAATCAGCACGAAAAAATACATCGAATAGGGTGGTCGGGCGATTGATTACAGAGATTTCGATTTTCGCGGAAAATTGACATTTTTGCCAAAAATCGAAATCTCTGAAACGGAGTTTTCGAGTGCTCTGTCTTATGTATTTTTTTTACGTTGATTCCGAAAATCATCGATTTATCGTGCAAATCTCGAAGGAAGGCCGAGATATCGTCAATTTTATTCGGCGGGGAGGGTGATTTTCGCGACGACAATTATCCATCTACTCATCGCGCTACCTTCCCCTCGAATCCTCGGACTCCCTTCGCTCTGTTTTTCCTCCCACCGATTTTCAACCACGAATCGTCCATCCACCTCGCTCGTTAATCAACGACGTATCAATTAACGGAGTCGAATTATCGCGTATCAACGCGTGCCTCGACGCGGGGCATAATTTCGGGCGAGCGTGCACATCGCGCTTGTCGCCGCAGATATATGCGAATATTAGCGAAATTATCTGTTCCGGTAGACGAGGAGCGGTGGACGCGATGGGGGTGGAATCGGCTTTGGATGCGGCGCAATGTTTGCACGCGCAACCACGGCATCCCTCTGCACACACGGTTCGCCAACCCCTGTCGCGAACCCTCGCCGAATACATCCTCGTATAGATGTACCGCAATACGGGGAAATACGTACGAGAGTACACACATATATATATATTCGGCCTACGTGTATCCCGATGTGTACGGCTAACGACGGAAGGGGCGGGAAGTTAGGTTTACTCTGGAGTAATTCGGCTCGAGTAGATCTTATTAACGGTATACCGGTGATCTCTTCCTTCATCAGGCGCGACGTCGCGCCCGATGGAGGGTCCGGGACGACCGAAATTCGCAAAGGACGATCAGCGAAAGGATCCCACCGCGAGCAACTCTACCGGCTTCGACTTTTCGACGAGATTCGAGGAAATTTAGCAAAGGTTCGCCGATGAAACGAGTCTCGAAGTTGTTTAAACGAAGCGGCGGAAAAAGAAGCGCCGAGATTCCTCCCCGATAGCGCGTCCCGCTCCCTTCCACCCCCTCGGATCGCTACCTCGATTCGCAAAGTTTCACTCCTCGTCCGAAGTCAGGGTAGCGAACCGAGATAGCCGCGCGACTGTACGATGGGGCGTAGGTACTGCCGTGTTGATTCCAAATGTCGTATCTGTAAAATTAACAAATTTGAGTCAACACGTTGACTGCGTTGTCGGTCGCCAGAAACCGATAATGCACTTAAAAAAAAACTCCATTTTTTGTTACCGCAGTCAAGGTGTTTAACATGTCTTCACAATCCTTATGGCTTTTTTTTAAATCATCGACAATACTAAAATTGTTTGTATAAGGTCTAACTAATAGCAGTTACGCCACGGGAACTTAACGCAATGATAAAATAAGCCATGAGGGGATTGTGAGGACGTTTAAATTAAGTTTAAAAATTTTGCAGATACGACAGTTGGATTTAACAGGTCAGCATAGCTGTTGATTAGCAAATAAAAACGCTATGGGTCTGTGGGACCCATAGCGACTAACGGAGGGCCCCGACGAATTAACCCCTTCAGACCCGATTTTTTTTTCGCGGAGTAAACAAAATTGTTAACGATGTTTTAGCCTTTAGGGTATTATTATATTTTAACATATTTTTGCAGTCTTTATTTTTTAAATTTTCTTATATTCATGTGCAAACAGTACAAAGTTGTATTTTTGCGTAACATTTTTTAATAAAATAGCTCAAATCCAATGTACATTCTCGTGTACACCAGGTCTGAAGGGGTTAAGTGTGACGTATCCTGTCGATAACCTACCGAGGTTCCCGATCAGAGCCTCGATAATATCGGGGAAACCAATAGGGGCCCGATTACAGCCTTTAAAGAATTTCTACACGGACACCCCTTTCGCGTCGCTCCTCTCTTTCTTCGAGAGAGAGAGAGACTCCTCCTCGGCGAACGAAAGAAAACGGTCGAGATTTTCTCGCCTACCCCGCGCTTCGAGGTCGCGCGCCGCACGGACGATCGTGTCTCGTCAACCCGGCTAATGGCAACCCACCATCGCTCGTAAATCCACCTGACGCCGCTCGCTATAACCTTGAAGCGATTCAATGGACAGCGCGCGAGTATCTGTAACAACGCGCGGCGCGCGGGGTCCATAATCTTGCCGTAAAAGGAACCGAAGCAATGGTGTCGAGTCCGTCAACGTAGCGGCAGGTGTATTCGACGCACGCACGCACGGTATCATCGTCGTCGTGTGTGCGGGTGCGGGTTTCCCGCAATGCCCCGGTGGGTGTGCACGCGACGACATTAGCGCCGTGATGACCGAGGCGGTCACTGGAATGTGCGGCACGGGTCAGGCTGCATCGACGGGCGGGAACTGTTTCAGGAGATTCGTGCCAAGCACGGTCGAATGCGTCGCGGAGCGATAACATTGTCAGACGGCCGCGCGTTCGAGTCTGGCCTCGTTATTCTCGGCGAACATCAGAGAGCGCGAATCTCCGCGCTTTTCGGTGACATCACGCGACACGGCTTCCGCGAGGGTTTGCCCGCGAGGATCGGAGAGAGCGGGTTCGAGAGCGGATCGGATAAATCGATGAGCCGGGTCGATGCCGACTCGCGACGAGAGTTCTGGATTTTGATTTTTCACTCGGCCTCCCGGTGGATGCGTGAGGTACGTGTGCGCGAGAGGAGGGAGGCTTTGGAAGGGTTGGGCGAGGGGCTATTCACATTCGATTTGGGTGACACCCTCATTACAAAATGTAATCGATTACAAGCGATTACCACGGTGATTACACTGATTTCGGTAGTCAATAATTACATTGATTGCCACTACCTTCGAAGGTGACTTCATGATTATTAAATGATTTCGATGATTACTGTGAAATTGTAATCAGTGATTACAACGTGTTAGAGTAATCGTTGAAATCATGTCCTCACTCTGTCTTTCTTATTAATTGTTTTTTTAATGAGCAAATCAACAAGCATGTTTTTGGTACCGCTATTATCACCATTTTATTATTGTATGCATTGCAAAACATATTATAACAAACAGAACAATCAAACAAAACTTCATTGATTACAGTGTGATTACACTTTGATTAGAAAATTGAGCGACACCATGATTACGAATGTGCATCATCCCTCGGAGCGAGGGACGTGTGCGAATAGAATAGTCGTTGTACAGATATACTGAGGGCGGGCCGCTGTATGCCCCGGAGACAGACGCGAGGCGAAACGTCAGTGTACGCGTACAGGCGCGAGGTCGAATTTAAGCGACACGAGCTACCGGCGAAGTGTTCCGAGGTACCTGTCACACGCGACCCCCACTCCCGATCGTCCGTCCTCTCTCCCCCCTCGCCGTGGTGTTTTTAATTACCTTCGCAAACAACGGCCGCGTCTAACTTTATCGTTACCGGGCAGCCGGCTTGGTTAAACAGCGTATATATGTATGGGTATCGCAGCAGACCTACCCCGCGCGTTTGTACAATGCAGGTACTCTATATCTCTCTGTACGACCCGAGGCGCGCCATTGGTTACGGGACCATTCGGATACCGTGTCACTTTCTGCTTTCTACTTCCTCCCATTCGTCGCTCGTACAGTTACATATGAATCGCGTGGAATTTTCGATCAATTATTATCACACTGTGGCGCGTATGTAGCGGTCAGGAAATTCTCGAGATCCTGGATCAAATTCAAGTTTTCGTTCGACCTCGTTCCGTTAATCCGGATCAGTGAAAATCGCTGAAAATCCGGTGAATAGAAGGTTACTGAAATCACGGTAACCTTATATTCGCTCGATTTCAGTACCCGCGTGCACTGATTCTCAGTTATTTCTACCAACCCGGCGTACGCATCTCGACAAACGATATTCGATCGAGAATGTCCTCTCGTACATTCCCCCAAAGTATGGATCGTCGATTCCCCGCGTCTCGCTCTCCACTCTTTAACCGCAGCGGTGCGCGGGGTTCGATTCGCTCGTTTCCGAACGACGCTCCGCTGCCCCTCTCGCTTCCCCCCTCCCCCCGAGCTCCGTACTAAGCCGAGGCTGATAAAGTTGAACGGCTTCCAGCACCGACGGTGTCTCGGTCCCGCGCGCGCTCGCGTATACGGTTTTGCGATTGTGTCGGTCTTATTTACGGGCGCTGCACCATCGCCAGGGGAGTACGGATTCGACCTGGCGAGAGAGCGAGACCGTGACGGCCACTGGCCTCGTCTCTCCTCTCCTCGATCGTCCCTCGCTCCGTGAGCGACGTCGCGCTCGCACGCACGCATCGCTCCGCGCGCGACCACGGGAAAACTCGGCGAGGTCTTCTATTCGTCCGGACGCTTCGCGCGCGAATCACTCGAACGCCTTCCGCGCCGACGCGATGGGAAAATAAGGTCGCGTCGCGATTGCCGCGCGGGAGGATCGGCTTTCTCTTTCCGCGGCGAGGTGATATCTCGCGGAGAAGACCTGTGCGGAGAGAAGAAGAAGTTAAGAAAAAGATGCATTTATTAACGGCTCCGAGACGCAGTCTCCTAAGAGCGAACGAAGAAAGGAAATAAGTAGAAGGCATTGAGTGAGACTGAAGTAGAAATCGGCAAAATTAATAACACTATGACTGATAACTAAAACAAATAACTATAATTACGACTGATTATAACAAAATAAGTAAAGTAGGTAGAATATTTCAGATATACAGTAATGAATATGTGAAGAGAGAGAGAAAGAGAGGATGGGGGTGGGGGGAAATAGCAAACAAGAGACGGGAGAGTCACACAGCTGTGCTGTTATATTTCCGTAACTCGGAAGAGGAAGGACCGATGTGTCCGGATAAACTTGTTCGCGTCGATCGCGATTACGTCGTTATCCGTTCAACGCTTGGCGAAAAGCCAAGCGCTGCCGCGCGCTATACCCGCTCGCGGAGCGGCACGCTGCCGAGTGAAGCGTTGAAATTTAAAAAATGAGGAAGCTGGCTTCGCGGAAGTGGATTTCGCGGGGCGACACGATGGGAGATTCGATCTGCACGCACTTTAACAAAATTTGTCTTAAATTTAATGCAACTGTGTATCGAGCTTTTATCCAATACGTGATTATGAAAATTAATGCACTCCGTAATGAATTTTGTAAGGGAAATTTCATAGGGAAATATCTAAATTTTCATAATTACGGAGTATATTAATTTTCATAACCACGTAGTGGAAAAAAGCTTTATATAAAAGTATGTTAAAATTACAAATCTTTTCTACGGTTTATTGCGCGCTTACTTCCCTTGGTCCGCGCGCGGTGTCGACGGAGAAAAAACGATTTGGAATGAAGAGCACAGAGTGCCGACATTCTGGCACCGAGTACCCAGACTCTGGCGTTTTATGCGGTCGACTCTGTGGCACTAGAGTCACAACTCGAATTTCAGCAAAATATTGCCACGCAAAATAGTATTTCATTCCCCTCGTATGGCAAAAATTAGTACAATATCGCGTATTTTTGAATAATTCGCGATTGCCCTCACTGGGGCAACTTGATACATTGTGCATTGATCGAATAATTTATACGAATTGCTTAGAAAATATTAATATTAACTATTAATATGTATACATAATGTATATAATATACATTACTTTCCGAACATCGCCTATGTTATTGCATAACTATAAAAACAAAAGTGATAAAATTAAAAATAACAGAAAACTGTATCAACTAGCCCCGGTCTCCCCTACTTTACTTTTCTCTATACGTACGTTCTTTTTCTGTATTGCAAAAAATGACAAATTATTCAAAGATACGCTACGCTGTACCAATCTTTGCCGTACGAGGAGAATGAAATGCTATTTTTAGGGGAATATTTAGCTGAAATTCGAGTCGTCACTCCTGTACCACGCACGATCGATCACACAATGCCAGAATCCGAGTACTCGGTGTCCTTCATCACACAAATCCATTTTTCTCCGTGCAGGTTCGTCGAACGACGACTCGGATAGGTGGAAAAAGGCCGATGACACCGCTCGGAAGACCGCGCGTATAGGTACCCATGTCGTCGATATCGCGTGTCGAGAGTGGGCCCCGTATATCTCACACACATTCGCCCTCTATCTCTTTTTCAACGCGCGCGTATAGCGCTGTACACGTGCGCGCGAGCACAACCGAGGACGATGTAACGTCGACGCTTATTTCGGATTCGCGGCGCGTGACGCTCGACGTTCTCGCGCGCGTTGGGTACCTAATTGGACGTCGGCGTCACGCATACGTGAATTTGAAAACCGTGCGCAGGTATATATGTACCTACGTATATCCTCACCCCGTGAATCGAAACCTTCGCCCTCTCGCGGATGTTCGTGTACCCGAGACGTGCGTGACGAATACGCGCTTCGCCCACCGGTCGCTTTAGTTTCCTATTTTTTTTTTATAGATTGCGATATCGATACCGAAATTACTTCGGCCCGATCGGGAGGACTCGTTTTCTCATAGCTCCACCGACCAGCATTTCCAGAGCGAGATCCGTTGATCGACTCTGCGGGTTGTCGGGAAAAAAAAAAGCACAACGACACGACGAATTGATATACCTCCGAGATACACACTTCGCACCGCGAGCCAGCTGCGCACCTAATGGAAAGTTTCGAATACACGTCGCGCTGAAATATATATGAACGAGACACACAAGCGTCGTTAAACCGCGAGTTCTCTCTCATCATTCTCTCTCGGTGCGGCTTCCTTCTCTTTCTCTCTCCCCGCGATTTGATATCCGCCCATATCTCTGACCGTTTATCCGCGTCCGTCCGTCCGTCCGTTTCTCGAGCGATGCGAAAGTGCTCGTCGGCAGAGACCCACAGCGTCGCGCTGCAAGGATTTACCGTCGACGCAATCGAGAACCGGTGGTACGATCTCGCGCGAGTATAACGCGGATCGTCCGTCGCGGAGCATCCTGTCTTGCGTATGTTTTCGCACTGAATCCGAAACTCATGATTATTAGGTCAATATTTCAAAGGAAACGTAAGATACTAGCGAAAAAAAAAAAATGATTTTCCCGCCATAAAATCATCGATATCTCGGTGTTCCTTTGAGATTCGCTCAACAAGTCGGCGATTTTCGGAATCAACGTGAAAAAATACATAAGATAAGGTGGACGAGCGATCGTTTCCGGAGATTTCGATTTTTACGAAAATTTTAAGGTATATGACTTACATTTTTGTTAATTTTTCGCGAAAATCGAAATCTCTGGAATCGATCGCTGGACCACTCTATCTTGTGTATTTTTTTACGCTGATTACGAAAAGCACGGCCATTTGATCCAAATCTTAAAGAAAATATGAGATATCAGTAATTTTATGTTGAAATAAATTGTTTCCTCCACGAAAAATCACCGATAACTTAGTGTTCCTTTGAGATTTCCTCGATAAATCGGTGATTTTCGGAATCAGCGTAAAAAAATACATAAGATAGGCTGCTCGAAAACTCAATTTCAGAGATTTCGATTTTTGGCAAAAATGTCAACCCCCGAAATTTTCGCGAAAATCGAAATCTCCGGAATCGGTCGCCCGACCACCCTATTCGATGTATTTTTTTCGTGCTGATTCCGAAAATAACCGATTTATTGGAAAAATCTCAAAGGGAAATCGAGATATCGTCGATTTTATAGGGGAAAAAAAATTTGTTTTCGACGGAAAATCGCCGATATCTCATACTCCCTTTGAGATATATACCTGATAGATGTGATTTTCGTGATGAGCGTGAACAAATACATAAGATAGGGTGGTCGAGCGACCGATTCCGGAGATTTCGATTTTTACGAAAATTTTAAGGTATATGACTTACATTTTTGTTAATTTTTCGCGAAAATCGAAATCTCTGGAATCGATCGCTGGACCACTCTATCTTATGCAGTTTTTCACGCTGATTACGAAAAGCATGGTCATTAGGTCCAAATCTCAAAGGGAGTATGAGATGTCGGCAATTTCATGTCGAAATAAATTATTTCTCCCCATAAAATCAATGTGGCATCTCGGTCTCCTTTTGAGATTTGATCAATATATCTATGGTTTTTGAAATCAGCACAAAAGAATACATCGAACAGACTTATCGAGAACCGAATTCCCGAGATTTCGGTTTTTGCGAAAATATCAGGTGCACCACTTTGCTTCCGCCGTTTTCGATTCGTGAATCGCTTTAAAAGATGACCGGTTTTTTCAACGCGGGATTCGTACGCCGCCCGAAAGATGGGAGGAAGTAGTGGCCAGCGATGGACGATACTTTGAATCATAAATGTACAACCGGTGTTTTACAATAAAGCCTCGAATTTCGGAAAAACGGCGGAAGCAAAGTTGCACACCTAATATACCCGGTGCCTACTACCTAACTGCTATCACTGCTCGTTAGTCGTTCCAAAAAAATCGGAGTCTACTACTCCCCCCGCGTGCCGTTCGCGGACAGAAGCCGCGCTCGTCCAGCAGCTGTATCTCCCGTAACCCGAACCAATCCCCCGCGGGTTAAGTCGGCCGGCGGGGTCGAAGCGGGGGTGTCGAATCGATTCGCGGCATAATCCGATTCCAACGGTGATTTCGCTAATAGCGCGGATACGAGAGGCCGCGGGTTAAACGCGATCGCGAAGGAGGCGTGTTCCAGTTGTACGCGTGTAAAGTGGATTACCGCTCGGTTTCGCATTTCCGCGTTAATGCATTGCATTTATGTATTCGTTTTTTTTGCATTCGCGGTGTGCACTTTTTTTTTCTCATCAGGACGAGGAAACGAACGATAACGTCGGTCCGTGCTTCGGTTTCCCCCGTCGATACGCGGCTTTATCGGGGCGTGAGAAACACGCGGGATACGTGGAGCGGGGTAGCACGTGTGACACGCGTCAGAGGATTTTTTTTCGATCGTTTAACCTTCATCCGGGAATCATTCGACGAGTCGCACTCTCTCTCTCTCTCTCCACGATATGCCGGGAGAGCGATGAGAGCAGCAGCTGCGGTGCATAGACGGGGGGGGGGGGTGGCCGCGGGGGATTTTATTACGGGGGTTGTGTGTGCCGCGTTCGGTCGAGACTCTGTACACGGGTCCGCGCGCGCGATGCTGTTGCTACTGGCGTAGGTATGCGATGGGGGTCGTGGTTCCGGTGACGTCACCGGGAGGCAGGAGGGGCGGGGCCAGGAATCGATGAGCGCCGAGACGCCGGGGGCGGCGACGACGACGAGTGTGTAACGAGCCGCGCGACGAGAGACTCGACGCAGCACGACGTCGCCGTCGTTTCGCTGCGGGGAATTGAACGGCTCCGCGAGGTATCACGTATCTTCAATTCGAGGCCTTTTGATTTTGTGCGAACGACGCTCTCCCGCGTTCTTCGCGCATCTGTTTTTTTTTCCCTGGCCGAAAGCGAACTCGCTCGATCCTCCAGACTCTGGGAGTCGCTCCTCTGCAGTGATACATATTTTTTCCTGGGTAGTCGATACACGGAAAAAAAAACACATCTGTGGTATTATAAATTTCGGGACTGGGCCAATTTCTCGTTTACGATAACTCCAATTTTAGTCAAAATTCTAGTGAAACTGGCAGAAGTTGCAAGCGTCAGCTGTCAATTTTTACGAAAATTGTAGTTATCGTTGCGATAAATTGGCCTGGTCCCGCATTTTATCAAAAATTTGTTTGACCTGAACTACGTCTTTTGAATCGACGATATCAAGGAGTGAACGCGTTCCGTCGCGGATCCGTGCCTCGTATTATCTCGTTTCGTTGAAAAGTTGTATAAGGACGAGTGGAGCGTGTTTTGCTTCGTGACGTCACGCGTCGGCCTTGCCTCGCGGTGCGAGGCGAAGCGGGTGACGTCACGCGGGAGGACTATCGCGGCGCGAGAGAGCAACGCGCGTGCGAACTTCCTACGCGGTAAAAGTGTTGTTAATTTCGAACACCGTTTCACCGGTGCGAATCTATTTGCACCACATCTGTCGTCGCTCGGTCTTATGCCATTGTTATCCAACATCAAAAGTGGTCTAATAGGTCCACGCTGCAGAATTTTTTACAGTATGTACATTATTCACCACGAGTCCTTTTTAACCCCTCGGAAATCACCGCGAATATCGTAGGTCAAGCTTCGACGGAACGGGGGATGGGAAAAATAATTTAATAGCATTTCCGACTATATTTTCGCGCTGAAAGGAATAGGGAACGGCGAATAAATTTTGACCGCGGCGAACGAGACTCTTACACGCCGAGGGAAAAGGTTCAGTCGAATGCGAAACTGATGGCAAAAATGTATTCGAGACGAATAAGAATTCATTAACATCGAACGAACATCTGTGTTTCAATGAAATAAATATTTTGCGCATCTTTTTCATCGACTGCGAACCTAGTAGAACGTCACGTCCAATTCGAATAGACTTCAGAGTTCGATGTGAATAAATTCCCGCGTTCATCCGAAATACATTTTTCCATCAGATTCGTATTCCGCTACACCTTTTCCCCGGGTGTATCGTTCCGAACTGCGTCTACCGGATCCAAGCGATTTACAACCTCCCGTCTTACCGCGCTCGGCGAATTCTAAATCGTATATTCACGCCGGAAGCACCGCGCGCGCGCGGGCGCGCGCGAAGAACTTCGGGCGATGCGCGCGCCCTCTCCACACGCGCGGGAGTGCCGTGGCTTTCGACGATACTCGTTCGTTGAGCGATGCACCGGCTCGGCGCGGGCTTCGAGGCATTTCGCATCACGGCGGCGTTCGCACGCGCGCATCCCAGCACGACGAGGCGCGTAACCCGCGATGACGATCGTAATAAGAGCTGCGCGTTTTCCGCGCCGGAGGAGGATCGTTGAACTCCGCGTGCCGAATATTTTTATATTTTCTCCTCTACGCGGCGCGCATGATCTCGGTTCCGTGCGAGAAAAGCCGCGTTCCTCCTTCCCTCTCGTCTCTCGTTCCGATTCTCGAGAGGGAAGATCTCTCTCTCGCTTTATATTCCTTTCTCCCTCGCTCGAGCTGCACCGACGGATATCGCGTCGAGATAATTGCAGTTCGCTCCCGGATAATCGCCGCGCAATGGTTATTTTCGTGATTCGCGTCGCACGTGTATGACACGGCGACGGGTGACCCCGAAAACTGCATTTCCAACCGCTGCGCAGATGCGTCTGTCTCCGTGTGTAGTCCTCGTCGCGAGACACGCGCCTGCGCGCGCCTCTTCCCCGTTTCCTTAAGTAGCCCCTAGACGGTCAATATATTGATTCAATATGTATTGATCAATACGTATTGAAAAGCCAATATTGAACGTTTAAGAGAGCTTCAAACATATTGACGGCATATTGAATCATATTGATGGACATTTATATTGAAGCGTATTGACGGAAACTATATTGATGTTCATATTGACGTCTATGAGGCATATTGATCAATAATTGCTCCGCTTCTGTGACTCGAAGATAGTTCAGCAAATGTTCGTGTGTAAAACGATTTCTCAGCTTGTACCATTCTTTTGTGACCAGCGTTTTTGTCTTTTCTTCTTTCGTTTTTTTTTCTCATTTCACGCACAGCCAAAGTCAAAGCAAGAAAAGCTAAATCTCTATGGGACACCATTGCTTGATATTGGAAAAAATAAGTAATAAAAATAAAAACGCGCACAACGTATCGCGAACTTTCCAAGCACAACCAACAGTCAAAGTGAGAATGGCTAGTTGTCATATTGAAGGAACTATATTGAAGCTATATTGAAGCGTATTGACGAGATCTTCAATATATTGATCCATACATATTGAATCAATATATATTGACCGTCTAGGGGCTACTTTAGCGTCGCGATCGCAGAGGTCGCGGGTATCTCGCGGTCGTCGAACATATTTACGGGCGCCTCGATGATCTCGATTTCGTTCCCGGCGCCGCGACGCTCTTCCCCTCGCGCGCCGAGCACGCGCGGATAAACACGAGCTACGACGATCGCGCGGGGGTGGCTGCACGCGATAACCGCGCGTTATATCCTTCTCTCTTCGTCCCCTTCGAGTCCGCGCGCGGTAATCGTAAAATTCGCCGGGCGAGAGAAGGGCGTCCCTCCCTCCCCCTCCCGCGGATGCGCCTCTCCCCTACCTGTCCGCGATAATCTCGAGTTTCGCGCAGCGCGCGCCCGTAACTCGCCCGCCGCCGGAGCGAGAACACGGTTCGATGCCACTGCGCGCCGGGTGCGGAGCGATCGCAGGTGCGCGCGATAATCGTCGCGGCGTATTGCCCCCTCCGTTCCGCGTGTCCGTGGATACGGGCGCCCGGGAGTACTTACGCGCGCGCGATACACGGTGATGCGCGTGGGCATTGGGTACGGAGCGTTCGGGGGACGCGTGTACGTCGTAGGCATCATACGGGGTGGCTCGGAGCGATCGCCCGGCAGCTGTGCAGCGAGTGATTTTTCCGCTCGGGCCGTCCGCGTCCAAGTTCGAGCGACGGATCGATCTGTCTGCGCGCGGGTAGGTATTTTATGAAGAGGAGAGCACCGCCGCGCCGGTAGAAACTTTGCGTTTCGCGAAGGGGAGAGACCCGACAACGCAAAGAAAAATACCTCGCCCCCCCCCCCCCCCCCGCACCACTGCTGATAAGCATTCCGCCGGGGAAAGTTTTTCCGCTGAAAATACTCCCCGGATCGCGCGATTACCGCGTTGATACGAGATATCCGCGCGGAGACGAAAAGTTCAAAGCAAAAAAAAACAAATATTTGTTCCCGACTACTGCAAAACTGAATTGCTTTGAAATCACGTGACAAATTCGCCGAGAGTGCAAGACTATTTTTTCGTCACTCAGAGTGTCAAATACTCGGTTTCATGGTCGTCCTCGACGCATGTGAAATCATCTTTCACACACCAATTCGTGAAAAGTTGCGCAGTGCGTGAAATCGTCAACCTCGTATTTGACACTTAGCGACACAAAAATAGAATTCGTTATTCGGTCGTTTCGCGCCGTTCTAACGAGTGTGATTGCCGTACACGCTTCGCTCGTGCGGCAAACTTCACACTCGTTAAAAACAGCGCTTCACGCCCTAATAACGAAAATAACTAATTTCTCCGTGCGTATTCTGAATTTCACGGAGGAATCTCGCGATCGTATACGGGAACCCCCCGTATACATGATCCACGGACGCACACAGACACGACTTGACGCGTTTCCACCGCGACGCTCCATCGTGCACGCACGCGTGATATACGGGGACGCGAAACGCACCGCGCGGCGGCTGTACACGCACGTGGCGTTAGCCTGTGCAAGGCGTGTCTATACAGATATAATACCTACGCGAATGCGCGGCGACGGCAGATGCGGAGACCGGTCGATCCGAGTGTGTGCGTGATAACAGCGGGAGTCGTGATGCCAGTCCACTCCACTCCACTCCGGGGTCCAGTCTAGCCACCGATGGTAATGCGTGTATAAATCAGGGTGATATCAGCCGTACCCCGGGCCGTAGCGAGGGACGAGATGTATCGCACCAACGCGCGCGCGAAACCCACTGCTTCTGGGAGCCTGTACTGTGCAGCGCGGTTGGATCCGTCGGCCGCTGCTGCTGCCGGGAGAGATGGACAGCGGGAGCGCGTTACGAGGTCGTGACGAAACACGCGTCGGAGCCCGCGTACACTGCACTGAGAAAAGTATTTAGCTAATCCAGCTATATTTCTGGCTGCCTCAGACACAACTAGAAAAATATTGCCAGCGTAGCAAGGATTCTTGCTATGGCGAAGAAAATTATCACTGCAATTACTATAATTTTTTCTAGTTGTGGCCACATTTTTTTGAGTGTGGGAAACGCGGAACGGTCGCGAAGCGTGGGAGTCGCGTCGATTCGTTCGCTCGATCGCGGAATCGCGGTGGAGCGGGTTCGATGGGACGCTTCGAATCGTTGGGGAATATCGGAGCAAGGTGAAATAACGCTTCGAATAATTCAACACTGGATTATTAGCACACTGAGAAAAAATGATTTGAGAAAATCGAAATAAACGTGCTTTTGGATAGTCCCGAGAGCACATTTATTCGATTCGAATGAATATCGATTTCATCCGAATGATATTCAATTATATCGATAATATTAATTGTATTCGTCCAATCGATATTCATTCCAGTCAAACAAATGTGCTCTTGGGACTATTCAAAGATGTTTACGTTTATTTTTCGATCAAGTACATTTTTTTTCTCAGTGCACGTAACGTGGGTCGTATTCGACGGGAGCAACGTATGCATTCTAGACGCAGAGAAAAAGAATTAGTCGGATTTACTGAAAATGACTCGCGGGGGGTCGCGAGTAATTATTTCTTTGTACCAATGAATTTTCTTAATACCCCAATTTCCTTATAATCATGTGGAATGATATGTGATTGCAAGGGAGAAGTATCCGATTAGTATATGAAAAAAAGAGATGAAATTGATGTAAATAAATAATTACTCGCAACCACGCAAGTATTATTCAGTAGATCCAACCTATTCATCGCCTCCGTGCAGAGTCCGTCGGGTCGACGACGATTTTCCCCGTCGTCCGAGTGAAACGCGAGGACAGAAATCGTCGAGCCGAGGAGGGAGGAGCCGCTACGTGACCGCGGTCGTTTTAAACGAGGATTTATATTCCACTTGATATATATAACGCGTGACGTCACGGTATACACATAATCTCAAAGTCTTCCCGGTCCTGCGCGCGCAGCGAAGCCCGCCTAGTGTTTCGTGCTTTTTATCGTTATTGCACCCGCGTTGTTCTTCGGGAAAATCGATGCGCGCCGAGAGAGCCCCTCCTCCCCACGAGGGGAGGCCGGGGAGAAAATGTGGTAGGGAACGTACGGGTGCGAGGATCCTCCGAGGGATGCGGCGAGCGAGGACGGAGGCCCTCTTTGCGACGGAGTCATTCGTGCGAGTGCAAATTCGTCAATGAAGATCACACCGAGAAGAATCGCTGTCGCTCCTCCGATGATGGAACAGCGAGACATTTCCGGTAGACGAAACAAACGTGCTCGCGCTCTCCGAACGTCGGTAGCGTTATTCAATTTCATCCTCTCTCGCTCGGCGCCTCGAGATCCTTTCTCTTTGCCTCCTCCTCCTCCTCTTCGTTCCTCTCTCTTTTGACCCCTTGCGAGGTTCGGAGATGGATTCGAGGGTGGAGCGTCTGCTTTCCGCATCCAGACGAAGGAGGTTTGGCCTGCTACGAGGAGAAAAATGAACGACGTAATTACACGACTGATAAGTGACCTCGATCGGTTACTCCGAAGGACGTTCGCGGGGACGATATCGACAGAGGCTGAAAGACACTTTTGTTCGACGCGCGACCCGTTGAAAGGGGTTGCTCGTCGAATTCCGTGAAAAACGCGAGGGCTAGGGAAATCAATCATTTTGTCATCGTCACCGTAGCGCGAGCGAGACGCGAAGGAGACTCAAAAATGTCCAGAGAGGCACACAGGCTTCGATTTTACGTCGTTCCCGCAGTCATCTGTCTTCTTATACTCTCGTGGCGGTTGTCAGTTCGCAGTCCCTCTGGCACTCCGGGATAGGTGTGTATCATCATCACCGCGGGTCTCGAAGGGGCAAGAATTAGCCTCGGATTAAAAAGGACCTGTCGAGTATTAATGGGAATTTATAGACGATGCTTGAAGGGTGCGAATAAAATTGGAAAGAGACAATTTGTGTATCAGGGTATACCATCATAATATGAGGCTAAACTTACTTCGCCAAGAGAAAGAAACTCGAATCACTCTGTAATCTCATTATCTGTGAACTATTGGCCCACATCGATATAAGACTGTTATAGATAAAAATGTAATCTTCAAAAGAGTATTATATAAACATGAGTAGCCAAACGCTCACAGGCAATGAGATAATAGTGATTCGAGTTTTTTTCCTGGTGAGTAAGTTTAGCCACATGTGATACGGTCAACGGCAAATATTATATATATCTATATATACAGTCGGCAATGCGTCATGGGAATAGTCGCTCTCGCTTGTAAGGGGCAATGGACTTGGGCCGTTGTTTCGGCCGTAACTTATAAACAACCGGTACAAATCATAATCGACGAGAGCCTCGCTCTCTCCCGCGAGACTGCACAGTGGATGGTAACGCGGAAACTTGACCACCTATCGGTGACGGAGCGGATAACGTAGATCACTCCCGGTGCCTTTGGCAAACTCTACTCGATATCGCCGTGCCTTCCACCCACGCGCTCTGTGGCTCCTCTGGTCGCGCCTCCCCTAAATCATCGAGGCTTCGCGACCGTATCGTGTATGGGGACCTTTACGGGACGGAAGCGGGCTCACGGATACGAGTGCGCATGGGGTGTATACGGGGAACAAAGGTTCCGGAAATGGTCCCTCCTTGATACCGGTTACGACTAAACGGAGAAAAACGGAACTCGGTTCTGAGTAAAAATTACACAGCTGCAGTTAAAAGTTCCAAGTGTTACATAACTCGTTGCGCATGAGATATCGCTATAAAAATAGGAGAAATCGAAATAAAGTAAATTTTTCGCTATGCAAATGGTTAAACATTTACTATAGTGTTTACGATGATAACATTGAAAATCATTAGTCTTACCGAATGCTTTATAAATCGATCGCTTCAAAATTGTAAATTATCAATCCGCTTCAGCTTTATACACATGCTGGTATTTTTAACTCAAATATTGAGGTTTTCAATTTCTTATAATTCGAGAGCTCCATTTTTCTTCGTCTATAATCGCTCGGGAGCACGAAGGGCAGGGATGACAATTCACGACGCCACTCTATTTCGGAGGGATCGTGCTCTCGAATTCGGCGTGCGAATTTCTGTTTCGCCCCGCGTACACGATATCGTGCGATATTATTGTTTCGCCGAAGATCGATAGAGTCTCGACGAGAGGAAACGAAGAGGCTCTCACATGCTTCACTCGGACGATATTATATCGTCGTTAGGAGCGATACCGTAAACATTTCTCCCGCGTCCGCTGGCAGTCCGCCAGGTCTTTGGCACGTTTCCGTTTCTAATACCGATCGCGACGTGCCGGATGATCTCGAGACGAGGGAGGGGGGGACGGAAAAGTGGTCCGGCTGACGCTGACCAGGTCAATGCGAACGCGAGTGAAGTGTGTGTCGTAATGATGACGCCTCACGGTCCTCAACGCGAGTAGCTCTCCCTGAACTCCGTATACTCTGGCCGCGCAGCCGATAAAGACACTCGGGTGCTATTTACTCAGATGTTTCGAGAGGTGGTCGCGTTCCTTGAGTATATATCGTCGGGGTAACGCGGGAGGTACGTACGCTCAAAAAAAATTGGCCACAACTAGAAAATTAGAGTAATTGCAGTGATAATTTGCTTCGCAATAGCAAGAATTCATTGCTACGCCTAGCAATATTTTTCTAGTTGTGTCTGAGACAGCCAGAAATACCGTATGTCCCACTCTGTACTGGCCAGTTTGAAAGTTACCTTCGGATAGGCTTGGTCGGGGTAATCGAGATATTTTATACCGTAATTATATAATTATTTTCGTATTTTCCATTAATCACAAATTCACAATTTCGAGGTTAGACGCTTCGATCTCTCGAATTGACACCAACTCTAACTGCCGACTCGACTTCTACCGTATTAAATGACTCGATTACCGACCAAGTCTATCCGAAGGTAACTTTCAAACTGGCCAGTACAGAGTGGGACATACGGTATAGCTGGAGATTAGCTAAATACTTTTTTGTCAGTGTAGGACACGCGTAATAGCCACAGTGACCTCCGGCACGTTTGCAGTTTTGCCGATTGTCACGTACACAGCGAGATCACGAATATTCTCCCTCGAGAAGCGCGTATCGTGCTGGTTCGCGCGTCGATTTTGTGCTGTTTGACAAACTTGCTGGAGGGAGGGGTGGGGGGGTAGTTTCTCGCGCGAGGAACGTTTCCCGGTTCACGTCGATTGGATACAAATTATAGGCAGTTGGAATGAAATTGAAAACTTTCGAACGGAGAGATTTGCAGAATTAAGTTTGCCTGGGCAAACTTTGTCGTGGACGGAATTCGTGCTTGCGTGTGTGTGTGGAACGGGTCGATGTAACGATCTCCCCCGCGGGAAGGAACATTTTATTCGACTTATCTCGACGCCTCTCGAATCACGATCGGGAGAGGGAGTACGTACGGTTGCATCGCGGGGTGCCCTTCGATCCGTGAACCCGAAACCAGTAGTCCCCCGCGACAGGACGCACCCCTGCTCTGAAAGTAAAAAAAGAACGCGATACAAGGGGTGACACGTCGAGGATCCCTTCGGTGGAGGTCGATACCCTCGCGCTGCGCGTTCGTTCTTTCGTTGCTCGACACTCCCGAGCGGCGAATCGGTCGTCCGAAATACGCCCTGCGCTCGCGCGACCATCCGCGAGAATACGATATCGGCTTCTCCGGACGATTTTACAGAAGCAGATTTTAATAAACCTTCGCATAAACTCAGCGTAAATCACGAGAAGATCGCGACGCTGCTGCTCCGCGTTCACCGAGCCGCAATGTTAACGGGGTTGTTTTTTGCTCGGTCCCCCTTGGCGAAAACCACCCCCTCGACGGCACAAAAGACCAGGCCAGGCGCGCGCGCGCGCGCGCCCCCCAGTCCCCCGTCAGGGTTGCCAAATTATGCGATCCCTATTGCGAGGAAGGGTGCGTACGGCGAGGCGAGAAGGAGGGAGCTAGGAATTTGGGGAAAGGTGCGAGAGGGAGAGAATAATTCCACCGCCGAGAGGGCTTTGAGTTATGGTGGCGAGGGGGCGAGAGAGTTCGATTTGAAAATAGAACTCGTGCCAAGGGGTAGCGAAAGAGAGATAAAGGGGAGATGGAGAGAGAGAGAGAGAGAGAGAAGGGTGCGCGCGGTTCGCAGTAGCGGGATCAGCCTCGGGGTCTCTCCTCCCCTCGACTCGCCCGTTGAATGTGCGAAATCGAAAATCCTCCCCGATGAGAAGTTTTCATTTCGAAACGAAGGCGGAATCTCCTTTCAAAGAATTTTTGGCGGCTCGCAATCGTCGATCCGTACCTAAGACGCTGGGAACAGTACAAGGGTGGAGAACCCCGAAGAGGAGAGCGAAGCGTAGGATCGCGGCACTCCTTCGCTTTCTCGGTCGATAACATCGCGCACATCCCACTGGTAATTCCTTCTCGAACCGGAAACGCTCCTTTCGCCGTGCGCCGGGGTCTCCCCTCCTGTAAAACCCGTAAATCCCTCCTCCACCTTTCTTCGCCGCTTTGATCACTCTCGCGGAGAGAGGTGCCTCGTACAGGCGCACGATGGACGCTCTCACAATGCGCGGGCGCTCGTGCTTCCTCCGGGTGTAACAAAAGTTTGTCGCGACAATGGCCGCTGTAGCGAGGTGGACAGGTATAAGCATCTGGGTGTGCGAGGTTACACCTGCGCACCTGCGTACACCTCGCAGCCTTGCCGAGAGAGAAATACTCGTAGTGTTGCCGGATAAATATAGTTCGGATATCTGAGAATTCTCGAGAATAACGATTTTCCGATGAGTTTGCCGCGCGAAGAATTTACTACTCTAGTTACTATTTTCGTGGTTCGGGGCGAGAGATACGATTACTCTCTCGTCGAGTCAGGGATTAATCGTCGATTGAATTTATTTGAAATTCCAAGTTTTCGAGATTTTCGATACGAGACTATTTCGAATTTTAATACAATCGCATCGCGGACGGGAGAAGCCGCGGAAATTGCGGGAAGTCGGAGAAGAGATCGAAGGAGGAGAAAAATTGGAGGAAAACTTGAAGCGAAATTAACGTTAACGATCCCGGCTGCTCCCTGGGCGACGAGTCTCACAGCCCCGGTAAAACGCACGCCTAGCCACCCTCGTCGCACCCGGGCTTCGCGGACACGACGGGAAACGCCCGCGTCGAAATCTCTGCTTCTTGTCTCGTACACGACGCAGTTATTGCATGTAGCACAGGCCCCGTATATGTAGGCCTCTAGGGCTGCTGCATTATGTATGGGAGCCTGCAACATTCATCTCCTGGAATTCACTTCCCGGAGTTGAGCAGGCTGATGTATCCATGCAGGTGCCGGGGAAACCTCTCCGAACGAACCGGTACGGTGAATGCGTGGAGGAGGTCGAGTACGTAATTCTTTGTTCTTCGTTGATCGCGAAAAAAACCAATTTAACGTCGCGTAATTCCCGTTGACATTTTACGAAAAATTGAAATCTCTCCGGAATCGATCGTACGACCACTCTATCTTGTGTATTTTTTGGCGTTGATTACGAGAATCACGGTTATGTGGTCGGTATCTCGAAGAGAGCGTAATGTATCAGTGAAAAAAAAAATGATTTTTTCATTACAAAATCGGTTATTTTCGGAATCAGCGCGAAAAAATACATCGAATAGGATGTTCGATAGCTCGATTCCAGAGATCGATTCATTTCTGCGAAAAATCATGCTCTCGTCCCGTCTTGTTTTTTTTTTCACGTTAATTACGAAAAGCACGGCCGTTGTGTCGATATCTCGAAGGAAATACGAGAGATAATAGTGATTTTATGTACCAGACAATTTTGCACCCCTCGCGAAATCGTCCAAGGGTGATTCTTCGCATCCAGTGTTGCGTGGTATCCGATCGAGTCACGATTCGTGAAACGATGATTCCAGAGAAACCGTGTTTTAGGATTTTAGCAGGCGGAGCTTCCTCGCGCCTACACTGAGAAAAAAAAAGATTAAAATTTATTCTGTTAGAAGGATAATCTGAGTACGAAAGGTAAAACAGATCAAAAATTATGCTTCCGGGGTATAAAATTTAACCTTCCTTGGAATAATTTTCGATCCACTTTACCTTTCGTACTCAGATTATCCTTCTAACGGAATAATTTTTAATCTTTTTTTTTTCTCAGTGTAATTGCGACTCTCGCGTTTTTCACATCCGGTTGATATCTTTCCGTCGAAGATGTCGTTAAAATAATGAGCGCCTCGAAAAATAATAAGCTCACCGACGAAACGCTTCGCCTCCCCTCTCCGCTCTTTCTCCCTCCTCTCTGCCCTTCCATTTGGAGCACTCCCTCCCTCGCTCGCCGGCTACTAATAGGGCCTGCCTCTCGTAGGTCGGCGAGCGTTTCGATGCGAATAACTCGATGTAATTTCTAACGAGGTCTCTCGGGAGACGCGCGCGCGCGCGCGCACGTGCATCGCGTAAACGCCGCTAAATAATAATCAAGATAGTAACGTCGAGCACCGTCTAATTGGCACTTGAATATCTCGCAGTGGGAGCGAAAAGGCTCCCTCTTCCTCGCTCTCTTTTTTCGTCCTCGCGCGCGTTCGTTTCATTCGCGAGAACTTTCCTCGATGCCCGGTCACGTGGTTCGGCTATCGCGCGCGCGCCACGAATCCCGAGTCATTTTTTTCCCCGCCCTTGCAACGCCGGAAAAGCTCTCGAAGGCACCGACGGAAAATTCGCTCGGCCTTGTGGCACTCTTTGCGCGGTGAAAAAAAGTAGATCGTTTTCTCTAGCGTGATTAATTAATTATGCGTGTTGCTTCGTCGCTTTTATCGCGCGACAATTGCACGGGGACGAGGTAGCGCACTTTTATTCATTAAGCATATCGTGGGAAGAACGGAAACGCCGATGGAATTTCCCTTAACTGATATCAGAGCAGGCTCCCGGCGCAACGTCACGACGAGAATGAGTTGCGTCGGCTCGTCGAACGCGTCAGAGACGCCGTAGAACTCGTTTGTACTCCTCGCATCAATTCCTACGTTCAACGGGCAATGGAGGCGCGCGCTCGTATACCGGCGAGCCGATTCGCGTGTGTTTTCTCGAGGCGGCAGTGCCGCGCGACCGTCACCCTCGCGAAACAGTGGCACCACTTTCGAGGCCTCTCCAACGCGTATTCACCTACGCGCTATTCGAATGGAAATTCTCCGGCGAGCCGAAAGGTGATTTCGTCGCTTCCAAAATTGCGCGATATACCTATAATAATTTTTCCGTCGACGAGTTGATGCGTCAAGCGGCGCTATTTGCTTTTCGCGGCGCACTCGCCTCGCCACGCGCTCGTTCGGAGAAAGAGGGGCCACTTGTTAGCCAGCGTTGTAGCGAGTTGTCGCCACCTCGCGAATTGCGCGTACACTCCAGAGGTCGGCACCTACTCGCGCGGTAGGTATAGCCGCGCGTTGCCGGTGCGGTGCACAGGTCGACAGGCCTTGGCACACTTACGAAACAGCGCCATCGTACTTGCAAATCGTTAATTGTTAATCGCGGAACGCCGCCGTGCCGCCCGCGAGAGTTTAACGAGGAGTTCTCGAACTCCCGTCGATCAACCCGCGCGGCAGCGTCGACGAAGCCACGAAACGCCAGAACCCTCGTCGCGTCGCGCGCCTTCCCTCCCATACTTTCTCGCCGCGCCCCCCACGTACGTACGGTGTCGCGCGCGCCACACACTTTTGCTCTCCGACGAGAAGACCGTATTTCCTCCCCGTTATACGAATCTCTTCCGGAGCTTCCCCCCGCGGGCTTTGAATATTTTAACGTTCGCCTCGACGATTGTTAAAAAAAGGAATCGGCTTCGCGCCCGGGAGGCGACCGTGATGTCCGTTTAAACTCGCGAGACGCCCTCCTTCCGACGAAAAGGGACGTTGCAAAAAGTCACGATTCGTTTCGGATATACATATATATCATCGCAACGCGTCTACCGTTCATCTTCACGATGTCTCGCTGCTTCGACGATCATTTTAATTCCGTACGCGTTATGCCTCTCGCTCTTTATCTCGCGGTGCACGCGCATGACCCGACTCCGGAGTCGAAACAGGTTTGAGATTAAAAGAAAGTATCAAATAGAAACCTCTCTCTCTCTCTCGAGTACGTATTGTATATCTCGTGTCAGTCGAATCGCCACACGCCTCTCGAACCCGCGGCCGAATCCACGCCTCCAGATCCGTGAGTCCTTCCGCGTTAAAAATATCCGGGCGAGCGGCGCGCGCGATGGGAAACACTCGCCGCGCGAACAGCAATCATGTTGCGCCGTGCGCGCGCGCGCGCGCGCTTGCGTCCTCGAACGGTCGTTTTGATGCGCGCCATCACGCACACAGCTCGGTGGCCCGCACGGATGGCATCGATATGTACCTGCTTTTCAACGCGGGACCGGTCCAGTCGCCGGGACACGCGAAGAGGTGGCGGAGGTAGGAGGCGATGGAGGGAGAGACAGACACGGCACCTGGCATCCGTGCAGGTAGCAGCCTAGCTGCGGTCTTTTGTCCTCCCCGCGGGCCCTCCCACGTTCGAACGGACTTCCTTTCGGGCCGTCGAGCGAAAGTCCTTTGTGGCGCGCGCGAGCGAGGGGTGTCGAACGCGACAGACGGTCGGGTGAGGCGAGGTGCTTCGCGTATGCGCTCGCCAATGTTCCTGCGCGTAACCAACGTCGGCTGCTGTCCCGCGGCTATCTCTTTTCTCCTGAAATGCGTACGTGTGTATTTTGAACGACGCGAGATCCGGACGAGATACACTATCGATATACACGAAGAAACTAAAACAGTTAATTTTATCGTATTCGGCAGTAAAAAAGGTCGGTGCGGTTGCATTTTTTGGAAAATGTATTCCGTAGAGCAATCGAATGAGTTCGGCAATGGTCAAATGTATTAAGTAATAGTAAAGTGCGCTGAATCTACAGTAAAGTGTACTATTTTGCTTAGTAAATTTCCTGCTATGTGGCCCTTTTTTACTGCTAAATACGGTAAAATTTACCGTTCAAGTTTCTCTGTGTACACAGTCATTCGACTCAGGGTGTCTTTAAAATCCGACCGCGGAAAATCGTTCCTCATACTCCTCTCCGGATGGAGCAGCGAAAAAAATGAACGAGCTCGCCGAGAGATAAACGTTCATCGCACGCGTAAGACGCATAGGTAGGTGCAGCAACACGACCTCCCGCGCGGGAACCTCGTTGGGTATGAAATGCTATAGTCACGGCTCTATCCCCCCCCCCCCCACACCGCGGTATACTTAGCCGGAAGACGAAGTGGCGTGGCGCACGAATGGCTGGAAAAGATTTATCGCGCGCAATAGTGTATGCGCGTGGGGTGGGACGGGGGAGGTCGAGTGGGACAAAGTGAGAGAAAGAAAGCGACGGTGGTTCGAGCGGGGAGGAGAGAAAACCGCGCGCGCGCGCGCGCAAACTAAACGAGAGAAGATACAGAAATAAAACTCCGGGTGTGCAGGGCCGCTCCCCTTCCCGATGTGCATCGCGCGGTCGTGTCGCGTACCGCGATGAAATTATCTTCCACCTCCCGCGAGGCGGATCAGCGACGTCGAATTAAGCCGGGGTGACGGAACCGCGGATAACCGATCCTTCCGGGGAAAAGTGAGGAATCGGCCGCGGGAAACTGACTGCACTGCCCTCGCGTCGAGACGTTCGCGTGCTTGTCTCGGGAAGCATTGTATGATAAAACGAGCGGGCTTGCGCGATTCGTCTTCTCGCGCGTAGAAAAAGAACTAATCGGATCTACTGAAAATTACTTGCGGGACCGCGAGTAATTATTTATTTACGTCAATTTGATCTTTTTTCGTGGTTATTAAATATTTCGTCCTTCCACGTTATTGTAAGAAAGAAATATCCAATTGATGTGGTGTGTGTATTAAAAAATGTCATCGATATGAATAGATAATTACTTGCGACACCGCAATTAATTTTCAACAGATCCGACTCATTCTCCCTCTCTGTGCGGCTACACTGCAACGGACTTCGGAGCGGGAAGATAACGCGCGCGATTCACACTGAAAAAAGTATTTAGCTAATCCAGCTATATTTCTGGCTGCCTCAGACACAACTAGAAAAATATTGCTAGCGTAGCAAGAATTCTTGCTATTGCGAAGAAAATTATCACTGCAATTACTATAATTTTCTAGTTGTGGCCAAATTTTTTTGAGCGCAGCCGTGGCTGCAGTTTCGCGCTACGATTCACCGGATCGCCCGCGGATCTATTCGCGGAGACACTTCGGCGAGGCATTCGATGACCTCTCTCTCTCGCTCTCTCCCTCCCTCCCTCCCTCCCTCCTCCACGACGGAAGCACTCGAACGCCCGTACGAAATAAGTTGCGTACGTCTCGAGAGCTTTTACGGGGCCGTGCTTCGTTCGTCGCGGTGAAGGAACGAGAGAGTTCCATCGATCCCGGCGGGTCGTCGTAATTCGTGTCGATGCCGGAACTCTTCGAGCGTCTCTCCCCCGTCTTCATTTTTCACGATTTCGCGACGACGGAGAGGGCGCGTCGCCGGGGAACACCGCGGAGCACAGCTGCTGTTCGGGAGAGCCTCGGTCGTTGAAAGGACCACCGCGGGGCTGGTCGTCGCGGCGATCCTCGTGTCGCGAGAGTTCGTCTTCTCTTTTCACCTCCTTCGCTCTTTCTCCCCTCCCGCGATATCCCGTCTTTCGGCTACCGGGTCGAGGACGCCTCGAAGCGTCATCGGAGAGCTGCGGTGCCACGTCGCTGTTCTACGGGGAGAGAGAGAGAGAGAGGTTCGCGATCGAACTGCTGCGATCCCTGAAATCGGTAGACCCTTCCCCGGCTTTATCATCGCGTCGCAGACTCGACGAAGCGGCGATGGTAACGCGAAGATCGACTCGTCGATGAAGTGCATACATTGTATACACCGGTCGAAGGCTACCCCCCTCCCCCCTCTCTCGTACGCCGCGGCGCTTTAAAATTCATACCCGCGCGCGCGCGAAGGTTTTCGTCAATGCCTATATATTTTGCACGTTTTCGTTCCGTCGTACACAGCGGAAGTGGCGCGAACGGGGGAAGCGTGGAAGGGCGTCGCAGGAGTGGGAGGGATCAGTCGATACGTGCGTCTGTATACGCGCGTACCAGAGCGACCACGGATGATTATATACCCGCACGCGCGCGCGTACGCCGCGGGTGCTCGGACAACGAATTATAGGGCAACGGCAACGTAGTACGACACGAACGGACCTTATCATTCGAGCCGGGGATATCGCGTTGCGCGTGACTCCCCTTGGACCTCACTCCGCGTCACCGTCGTCGTCGTGACTCGGCGGACCGTATTATAATATAATATGGAAATGGACCTCGCCGTGTGTAACACGAGCCGTTCTCGATTCGCGAACGCGAATGGAGTGTCGCCCAGAGTCGTGGCGCGTCGGGAGAGGAAGAGTGTAGCAGGGCTCCCGCGTGATAATTTGTTTAATGATCTGTCATTTTTCCAATCGAGTCGGTAGAAAGTAATTTTTTTATTTGAAAGTCATTAGAAGTCATTGTTTTTTACATTTCATCCCTTGATTCGTCAAATAACGTCACGATACCTTCACCCCGCAAAAAAGACGCTGCGACAATTCAGTTTATTTATATTTAATAAATGTTTGTTTGAATATGGCGAAATAAATATTTTATTGGACCAAATATTCGTTAACTATTACAATATTTATTTGGCACAATTAGATCCTTTGAGGGAATCGTTTGAATGGAATAAACGTTTCAATAATTAACGCATATTTTCTTGTCCTAACGAAATATTTATTCCGCCGTATCTAAAACTACATTTATTAACTATTGATAAACTGTTTTCTCGGTGCAGCGATCTAATTCGTTGTCTTCCATGTCTCACAATTATTTCGATTACAAGTTTCATTTTCTTCCAATATTATTTTCCCAGAACTCTACGAAATTCATTACGAATACCATTAGACCGCTTTTGAAAGGTGATAATTTTTTGGTCATTTTTTTTCAAGTAAAGAGTCATTAAAACTCACTTTTTCCGAACATCTGACTGGATGGACGGGAGGAATCCTGGCGCAGCAGAAGAGGCGCGTCGAGAAACGAGTTTAACGCGATTCCGATTCGTGACCCCGTAATTATCAGACCAGAACGCGTGCTTATGTATAATATATGTCGAAGTCGTCGAGTAGCATTCAACGGCGTGCCTGTGTATATATATATATTTCTCATCGAAGTCTCCCGCGAGAAATTCGAGCAAGAGAGGGAGAGAGGGGAGGGTTTATCGGCACCTCTCGTCTGCCCGCGACGCGATAACGTTTCGACAAAGTTCGTCCGTCGCGCCGGACTCTCCCGTCACTACTTCAAAGGCTCTTATCTGCGATACGCATTCGTCCCCTCGCACACACGCGCCCTTCTCGATAAAGCCGCGCGCTACTCGCCGCTCGACCAACGACGAAGAGTCGCTTTGTCCGCTCGCGCGCCGTTTAATATTTTCCAATCGTGAATCAGCCCACCGTACGGCGATACCAATTGCGTCATCCGCCTCGCTTCCCGGTAGACGCTCACCGTTCGACCTCCTCTCGCCGCACGTGTTGACACAGAGAGGCAGAGGGAAGTGGAGCGAGCGAAGCGAGACGGAGCTATCGTAACACGCGCACAACGAGTCTTTCTCTCTCTACACTTTGACGCGTCGCAAAGGACACGGAGAAATCCAAACAGCAAATTTTACCGTGTTCGACAATAAGAAAGGTCGAAATAACACCTTCCGAAAAATCTATTCCGTATGACAGCGAAATGTCTTCAGTAATAAGTATAATATATCGAATAGCCGTAAAGTGTACTGAATTTAGGGTAAGGCGTACTGCTATTCCGCTACCGCTGAATACGGTAAAATTGACTGTTTGAGTTTCTCCGTGTGTACCCGAGACTATAATTCCCCGGGACTCGGTCCCGAAAGCAAAGTCAGAGGTGGAAAATCAGGGAGGGAAATTCGGCTCGCGAACCGTCAAGCCCCTCCGTCGACAGCCTCTCGTTCGCCGCGCCACTGACGTGTAGCAACTTCGAGAAGGCGGCAGCGGCATCGGATGTGAAACGGAGCAGATGAATCCCCCGCGAGAGACGTTTCACGCGGTATCGACGATGGCGGAACGATAGTTTGACGCCGCGCGCGAGGACCCCTGTGACGCGCGATACATAGTAGCGAGAACGGAGGTTCGTCCGTCGCGGGACGAAAGGCCGGACACGCTAGAGCGAGTCCCACGACCCTGTCCCGGGTCAAAGAGCTCGTTCTCGCGCGCGTCTCTCTCTTTCTCGGACCGGCGCGCGTGACCTCCTCTCCGTACGCCGCGCTCTTTCGCTCCTCGCGCGTCGGCATTCGCGCGCGAATCAACGACGCGGCGCGCCGCACGGGCTGGAAAGACACGAAGACGCGGCCCGGCGAAATCTCGGCGAGGACGGTCACGATCTCGTGCCGCGCGCGCGCGGTCGAGGATTTATCACGCCGTGCTTCGCGCGCGCCGTTCGTGCGCGCGGGGCTGGAGAGTATATATCGGGAGTGTATCTACTTATCGTCGGTTCTGACGTGGCCCCCCGGTTACCATACTTTGGCACGTTGATCGGCTCGCGCTCTGTACGTGTCTCGCGTCTTTGCGAGCTGTCGGTCCTTTTGTTCGATGGAGCAGCCGTCGCTGCCGCTTCTTTCGCGCGAAGATGCAGATAATGTCTTTTGCGTACTTCGGTCGACGCTTTTGTATCGCTGGTCATCACGAGGACCAGTTCGAATGTACGGTTTTATCCGACAGTTTTCCCTCGCTTCTCTTTTTCGCTAGAGTTATCGAACTTCCGACAGGGCGAATCTCTTTCGCGAAACTGCGATGAATATCGTTCGAGAGAGTCTCCGCGCGTACAGTTGAAGCTTCGTTTTTTCCCGGAGCCCCGCAACGAGAGTCATTTCCTCTACGGGCGAATGAAAAGGAAACGTCGTACCCCGACCGGATTAGAAGGACGACTGCAGGCCGCCCGAAGGCCACTGGCGTGTCAACTTGGAAAGCAGAATCATTCTCCAACGCCAAATTCGGTCGCGCGCACTCGGCGTCGCGAAGTCCGTCTCGCGCGGCTTCGCCATATTTACGTCTTGGCTGCGACTCGTCGTTGCATCATGATTCCACGGCGTGCCTGAGCGAAACTGGTCATCTAAGCGTTCTCGTTGCCCTGCTCGGCGGTGACGGGCCGAGAGAGGCTTCGTCGACTCCGGAATCACGGACGGTTTTCTTCTTCTTCGCGAATAAAAATTTTTCCTCCCGCGCGAGCTTCGGAAGCGCAACGGGGAAAAATGCCGCGTAGCTTCAGCCCCTCTCTTCGCTGCGCGGCTCGCACCGGAAAAATTAATCTTCGCGTTCCTCCAATTCGAGGCGACGACGACCCCACGTGGTTTGCGCATTCAACGAGGATCGTCGCGACGCGCGATGTCGAAATTAGCCGCGAATGAGGAACGAGCGAGGAGGCTGACGATATCGAAGACCGCGCGGTCCACCTGGTTATTATATGGGTATATGTAGGAGGAGACCCGCGCGCGGTTATTTCGGGGTCTTCCAGCGCGCCCGAGTACATAGTGTCTCGGGCCCGTTGGACGTAGGACGACTGCTCTTCGGGACCTACATTCGCTGGAGCGCTGCACGGGAAACGTTTCGGAGGAAAAGACGAGTCGCGATGTTTTCTCAAGGATATATTTTTTGTAGGTTTTACAATATTTTTTTCTCCGCTAACGTAACATCATCTGTATAGAAATGTAATCCATGTTCGTCGTAACACGCCTTTAATCGACGCCACGATCGCGCCAGATCGTCGATCCCCGTCGCTCGTTTAATTACGCGTATCGTGCGATCGTTGATAGCCACTCGCGAGACTTCTCCCCTACAGCGTCTCGGACTTTTGGTTGCATCTATAATTTTTGCAAATTTCGATTATAATTTTTGAAATCCAGCAGAAAAATACAATATTTACGTTAAATTTCAGAAACAATAATTGTATCAATAATTTTCAATGCACTCTGATTTGCAATTTTACGATACTTTTGTGTGTGTCGAGGTATTGTAATTTTACAAACATTGTTAACAGTGCACGCGAGAGGCAATTTCACGCGAGTTGCTCATTGTACGCGCCAGAAATTTCGCCCGACGACGGGGCATTCGTGGATTTAAGCACCGGCCAAGGGCTCCGTCGACCTGGCCATACATATTCATCCGGGCGATCCTGGACAAACTTTTCCCCGTTGCGTTCCTCTCGCCGCCCTCGTTCTCCCGTGTATCCACGTCCACGTGCAAATCGATATCGGCTATATGGTGTATATTCTCCTCGCTTCCCCCGATCCGCCCCTTCCTCCGCGGCACCCCCTCACGACGGAAATGGGTTATCAATTCGTTTAACAAACCGCGCGAGCGCGCTCATACGCCGGCTCCTCTGAAAAAGCCCCGACAGCTCGCCACCCCCCCCCCCCCCCCCCCCGGCGTCCGCAGCGGGGCTTCAACTTTGCCGAGTGCTCTCCGGGAGTTGGGAATTGACGCGCTCGCGCGCGGACTCTCCCTCTGGAAACGCGCCGCGCTAATGACTTCGGGAAGTCGGTAGTTAAAGAGAACCGGGGCGGCGGCCGATGTCCTCCGGGTCGTTTTTTGCTCGCGCGGCTCCTCGAATTCAAAGAGAGGGGCGCGCGGCGCGGTTCCGACCGCGCTCCTCGAAAAATCGGGGAAACTCGAAACAGGGGGACGGACGGACCACCGATCCGCAGTCCTCGCTTTAATACAGTAAAATTGTCGTTTGAAAAAAAAAAAAAAAAATTCCGGACAAGCTGATTTTTTCAGGGTTTCTCAGCGACTGTCTCCTAAGCGTAAAATTAGCAAAATCGGAAACTTTTCGAAAACCGCCCCCAAGGGTTCAATAAACGGCCGCCAAGTCCGGAAATAATAAATTTATGAACAACTTTCATCAGACAAAGTAATAGAGAATGTTCTTATGTACAATTTCAGTCTAATATAATTTTGTTATAGCATGATTTTCAAAAAAAAACAACCCCTATTCCTCAAAAGTCGACGAAATTTAGCGAACTTCTTAATGTGCATTATCTCTAAACCACAGTGAGAAAAAAAAAGATGAAAAAGATGAGTACGAAAGGTAAAATAGAACAAAAATTATTCTAAAGAAGGTTAAATTTTAAACCCTGGAAGGATAATTTTTGATCTATTTTACCATTCGTACTCAGATTATCCTTCTGACAGAATAATTTTTAATCTTTTTTTTCTCAGTGCAGTTAAATGGACATTGCCCCCTCTTTTTCTACCAAGCTCCAGATGTATACTTAAAATATTTTACCACCCTCCGACCGAGTCAACCTTAGTAACACCGGCCAATCGCACGTGGGTGCCGCCCTCCATCCCGTTCCGAATACCGCGTGCAACAAGGGCCAACGGTCTCCGCGGAACCGGTAGATCCGACGAAAGGAGCGGCGAGTCGCGCGCGCGGCAGGTATAGGTATATCGAAAGGAGCGAAACTTCTCGTCGGAGTTCGGTCCGTCCTTTGTCCTTCGGAGCGCGAAGGATGGGTGCGCGCGCGCGCGCGCGGGACTGCTGCTGCTGCTGCAGCGGGCTTTCGGGCGTCTCGAAATACCCGTCCACCGAATTCCGGCGCGCGGCTCTCCCGTGCCGTTACTCGGGGGCGAACGCGCGAGAGGCCTCCGGCCGCGTCTAGCCTCCGGGGAGAACGCGCCGCCCGTGGGAAGGAGGACCGCGTCGGACGTGGTTCGGGTGATTTTTTATGGGGTGTCAACCCTTGCGGCTCCCGGAAAACGGTATCTATAGGCGCGGAATTTACGGCTCGCAATGGGACACAAATCGCACGCCCTCGAGAAGATACTCAACCTCCGCTCTCGGTTTCAATCGCGTCCCTCGGGAGAATGCTCGCCGGCCCTGACCGTCCGTCCCCGTCTTATAATACGTACTTCGAGGCCGGAAACGCGATGCGAGGAGGAGCTATATTAGTCGCCACTGTGCCGTCTCGGACGTGGAATTCTTTTTTGGAATTCCAGAGGGACTGCGCGTGCCTCCGATCTCGATCGAGGTTCTCCAAAATGGGAGCTCCGTTCTGCGTCGCGGCGAGACTGAGCAGGTGTGAGCGTCGATCCTTGCGAAGGTTGCCAGGTCCGGACGAGAAAGGATCCGTAGGCCGCGGTGGGGAGGAGGAGAGAGGAATTCTCTTCACGGTCGAAGCAGAGGCGAAGTTGGCCAGTTTCAATTTCATTTCGAGAGGATAGCCTCGTCGACCCCGCGTCTAGACGGGAGGGACTATAAAACCGCCCGGGAGTGACGAGCTCTACGTTGTTCGGGATATTTATCGGAGACCTTCGACCGTTCGGTTTCGGGCGGCCGACGCGATCTAATCCTCCGAACTATTAGGAGGAACTTTCCCACTCCCCTGGGAATTATGTCGAAGCGTTTCCCGATCGACTCGATTTTCGTCGATGCTATAGCGCGCGCGAGAGGACGTTTCGCGCAGCGAATTCAGCGCGTTCGGCCTGATATCGAACCTCGTTTCTACAATATTTGCACGGACGGAGGATCCTTCGACGATCCTCTGTATTCGGGCAAACTTACCGTTAACCGGAGCGAGGTATTCGGAACAACTCTCGATCAACTCGAGGTGGTATTTATAACCGGAGAGAACTTAGTCTCGAGTGTCAGCAAAGCCTCGATTACCATAACGATACATTCGATATCGAATCTTGTTGAAAACAACGAACTAACCATTTCCCCTCTTTGTGTTTCAGGTAAGCATCGGTCCCTTTCGCACCCCGCGTAATCGTCCCAAGCGTCGACCGTTCTAGCCCTTCGTAGAAGCGGTGATCACCTTTGGGTAATTATTATTTATCGTGAACCCCCGCCTGCGCCGTTCAATGGAACTGTCGTATCGCTATCGATATTTACCGTGAATCCCAAGTGTATACAACCGCACGGGAGGATATTCGGAACAGACGCGCGGCCGTAACGTCCGATCGATCAAATTCTGCCAACGGAGCGGATCGTGTAATCGGGCTTTAAACGCGTATCGCGGTTATCATTACGGAATCATTGGTCCGCGTTCGCCGCGAATAAGTATCGTCCGCATCGTCGGTAGTCCGCTCCGCGTCAAACGACTCGTTGCGTGTGTTGGATCAGATCGCTACAGTTATACGGAGCGAGTGATCGGTACGTGGGTATCGCGCTTATGTGTAGATATCATTTCTCCGCGTTCGAATTCAATTAATGCGCCGACGGGGGGTTGAATGAAAATGGTTCGTCGGCGGAGGGGTGTTGCGAGCGCAACCCCTCCTCTCTCCTTGCGCGGAGAAAACCTTCCAATCCCATCGACGCGGACTGCATCGAGCGTCGAGCATCGTTTTCCTTCTTTACGAGTATTTCCTCGTCCCTCTCGATTCCGTCGGGCGTTTAAATTCGCAGTGATCGATCTCGCGGACCGTCCTCCAAAAACGAAGCGAAGAAGCGTGTTTCGCATTGAAAACCGGCTGTACGATCGACCGATGCATCGCGAGGGCCGACGCCGTCCATTGACGCGACCCGGGTCGCAATCGTTATCGAGCGCGCCACTCGATCGTTATCGAACAGGCTTTCGCAGCGATAGGAATCGCGTCTCGTCTCGTCGTCGACATTCCTTATTTCGTATAGGAGGGGTGAACGGTTGGGTCAATCGCGCTCCGGGATATACAGCGTGAGGGGTCACTGGAGTGTCCTTTTGTGACGTTTTGAAGATTGTTTCTTTTTTGACGCGATTCGAAATAAACTCGTGGCGTCGTACGAGTAATTGGCTTTTTCCGCGGACAATTATTGCACGTCGGTCGTATGCTTGCAGGGCTCCCAATATTGGTAATTTTTTTCAATCAAGTTTGTATAGTCATTTCGATTTTTCAGTCATTCATTTTTAAATTTCGTCCTTCGATTCGTCAAATAATTTCACGACAGCTTCCTGCCGCTGAGATGCTGCAACAACACCTACGAATTCTCAGTGTCGAGATGGGTCATACTGTCAGAGTGCCCAGATTCTGAAAATCGCTGTGATGACGCGTTGCGAGTAGTCGGTATCGTTGCGCGTGTTTCTCTTAGTATGAGACAAGGTTTGTTGCGAGATATTTGTTCGTTAAAGAGTAATCAAATTGGTTAAAGATAAACAAATTAACGTTAAAACTGAATTGAGATTAGTAATTGAAATAATTTAGTTTCACAAGGGGACACGGGATCAAAATTGTGAAGAGTACGGGGTCTTTATTATTATTATTCATTTAGTACAAACGCCATTAAACCGCTTCTTCTTATGCCTTCATAATGCTCTGATAAGGAAAGATTGGTCATTTTTGGTAATCTTGTCAAATGACGAGTCATTTGAACCCACTATTTGTCAATATTTAATCGGATGGGAGTCCTGCGCCTGTTATCGCGCACACCTAAACTAGGTACGTCGATGGACCAAACGCCCGATTCGAGTTCCGAGTGAAATCGCTCGATCGGATAAATCGTTGCTCGCGGAGAAGTCGGGTGAATGCGAACTTTGCAATCTCGCGCCGCGGCAGTCGATGCGGGTTATCGAGGAGAGGTCGGGATAATAGAAGAGGTTCGGGGGATGAATTTCTACACGAACGTCCCCTCTCGTCCCCTGACGACGACACGATGCGACGGGGAGTCTCCGTTGCCATGGCAATTCCGGGAGAGAAATAGAGAGAGAGAGAGAGAGAACTGCACAACCGTCATCATCATTTGTCATCGCATTGAACGTCGGAACGGGCGAATTCGTTTGCGTCCAATTGCTCGGGAACGGTAAATAAATGTGGATGGGACGGACGGATGGGGTTGGCGAGCTTTCTCTCTCTCTCTCTCTCTCTCTCTCTCTCTCTCTCTCACTCATATTTTCCACAACGGCCGTTTTATTTTTCATTTTCGCCGGGTCGCTCGCTTCGCTTCCTGAAAAATAGCGCGGGACGCGCGAGAGTAATCGCGCTTGTTGGCGGAAGGCGATTTTTCTCCTTTTTCTTTTTTTCTCTTCGTTTCGATGATGGGCGGGGAAAAAAAAAGGGCTGAGCGCGGGACGGTCATTTTTCGCGCGCTTCGTTCATCGCGGTGGACTGCATCACCCGATTATCTCGCGATATCAGAGAGTCGCGCGACGTCGTTATTTCGTCGGATTCGACTTTTTCCCCGTTCACTTTTTTTTTTTTCGCGAATACCTCACACGCGCAAGGGAAACCGAGGGTCGTGTGATATCGCGCTCTGCGGTGTTTTTCCTTCGCCAGTTGCGCGGAGTCGATTGTTATTAATATTAGATTCGTATCCTCGCGCGCTGATTCCCGTATACACTCGATACGCGCGATAACCTGCGCACCTGCTTCAACGCTCGCCACCTGTCCGTCAATTTCCTGTATTCGCGTGAATATACACGTCGTGCATTATTAATATTCTCCGGCAGTGGCCCTGGACACGCACGCACGCACGCACGCACTCGCGAGCACGTCCTGATTCACGTGCTTTTTCCAACCGTCCCAGTCGACTGTTTCGTACGACGCTTCGCGCGCCGCAGTGATACTCGATCGCGCGAGTATCGAAGACCTCCTCAACTCCGCGTCTCCCCCGCGCGCTGGTCTCCTCGTCGCACTCGAACGAGCGCGTCTTCGGACTCGCTCGTTGTTGCACGCGGATCGATCGCGCGGGGGAAGAACGCGAGCGAATGCGAGAACGACCCGTGGACGGGCGGTCAGGTTGGAGTAAAGTTATTGGCCTTGATTGCGGCTAAATATACGCCCCGGGACGTTCACCTCGCCTCTTCGGCTCGCGAGACCGGAGCACAGCCGCGCGCGGAGGCCTCCGCTGCTTCGGGCCGAACCGGAGAGAGTGTGTGTGTGTGTGTGCGCGACGTTCGCCGAGAACGCGGTGCACCGAGAGAAATTGTTGCTGGTGCCAAAAAAAGAAATGATGTTTTCTTCGATCAAGAATATCGTATAGTTACTTTTTGCGCGGAAAGAATTTCTCGTTCTCGCGATGATGTTCTCGAGAATCAAGAATATGTGTTCTTCGAACTAGAATCTGTAATCTTGAAAATTCACGAGATCATAACATGTTCTCGATTCGAGAAACGTTTCTTCGAGGCTAGCAATTATTTCTCTCGGTAAAGCGCCTGTGAGATGGAGGAATTTTCTTTTACGCGGAGAGATTTTGAACTGGGTATTACACATTTCGAGTGGTTCCTCGCGAGATCATCTCACTGTGAGAGACATTTTTAGGTCGCACGGTAATTAGTGTAGCTGTACGAAGGCTATAAATGGCAGGTTAATCAGACAGAGGTAATGTAGCAATGCGTGTGATTAAAAAATAGCTATTTATTCAGGTAAAGTAGGAATAAGTATTGCCGAGGTAAAAAGAAATGTAGTCTTACATCGATAAACTACCGGTGTTTCCGTATATTCTATAAAATGTCTCTCGGTGCTCGATGATCTTTTAATGAAAAGGGAAATTCATTCGAACGAACGACGAGGTGGGAAGTGGTTCTCTCCCGAAGATCGAATATTCTTGCCACCTCGTTCGAAATGCCACGCAACCGGCACTCTCTCTCTCTCTCTCTCTCTCTCTCTCTCTCTCTCTCTCTCTCTCTCTCTCTCTCTTGCGCGTAGGACACCTTATAGGCGCGGCTTATCGCTGGTCGGGTTGAGTGCCAAGCGACACCTTTACGATTCCGCGAAAACCACTCGCACTCTTCACGCCGGATGATCAGACCATTCGATGCGCCTGGCCTCTCGGAGCGCGGGCCGACAAAGGCCCTTCAATTTCTGCCACGTAATTGGCCGTTTTCGGCGTATTTTTATCCGGTGTGACGCGCGACGCGATTGTGATGTCCCCACGCGCCCATCGCTGCTGCTCCCGCTTGTGTGCGTACGATCGACTTACGAGAACGATGACGGGTGATAACGCGTTCGATCGGTTAATTTCTTCGCACGCGCGCAATAAGGCTCCTTCGTTTAATTCTCCTCTCAGTTGCAATCGTTTATCGGTACAGGGTGGTTTACCGATATTTTTTTTTTATTAATGATTCGAAGAATTTGAAACAAAATGATCAACCCCGTATTTCTTCGTTTTTCATTTTCGGCCTTATCCGAGGCGAAAAAGGATATTTAGAAATGCAGCATACGTCGTCGCGTTCGGTATAAATCTCTCTCTCTCTCTCTCTCGCATCCGCAGATTGGCATTATAAATGCGTCTTTCACGGTTCTTCGATGACGTCGTAATTCAGCAGAGAGAAACGCGCTTATGAATCGGCGAATAATTATTTTTTCTGACATTTTCCTTTTCACGCGATATCGAATATGTGTACAGATTATAAATTGAATTTTAAGATATGAACCTTTTTTTTAGTCAAATACCGCATCGCACCGTAACGGCGATCTGGTTACGTATTCCGTCACGTTCGTTAGCAGCTTTTATCGCACGCGGAAACGCTGCAAATTCGCGATACATATTTCACGGAAGCCACGCGTAAAGCTTCTACGTATCGCGAACACTTCTCCCTCCCATCTCACCCCTTCTCTCTCCAGGGGAATTATACAATATCGTTGTGTGTATTCCGTTTGACTTCGAGCCCATTGCGTTTGCGTACGAATAACGCTCGTTCTCGCGTCGCCGACGTTAATCGCACCTTTCGAAAAGTTCTCAGCGAAATTCCCGCGCGACTGTGAGCCGCAATAGTGACGCGGATGTACCTTGCCCCACGCGCGTGCACCCTTCAAAGCGGGTAGGGTCGCGCACGCACTTGGTCGGAAACGCGTTATTCGTTTGAATTTACGTGTCGACGGCTGAAGAGGGGAGAATGAGCGGGAGCAGGAGGGCGAGGGGAGGAAACTCCGTAAGGCGAGGGGCGGTGGAAGGGAGAAGAAGTCGAGAACCGCAGTCGGTGGTGGTGTACAGGTACGAAATCCGATAGTCACATCCAGACTTTGCAATCGCTGCCACAGGCTTATCTGTACTCGCGTTCTCCATGCTGCGCGATCCTCTTAATTGAGAGGAGATCACAGAGAGAGATTATCGGCGAGCAGCGATAAGCCTCGAGTAATTCCACACAGATACCTTGATTACCCTCCTGTTTGCTTCCACCTCGTCTCGAGGCACCGAAGCAAGAGGTGGTTGTCGCCAAGGGAAATGCTGGACGATCAATGGGGGCTACACAGTGATCGGAAAATAGATCGATCGATCGACTGGAAAACCGTCGAATCGGTCGAAAAGCTCGCACGTCGCGCTGATCGCCGATTCGATCCTCTATCCTCCCTCTTTTCTCAACCCCTCGTTAACGACGGCGATCGGGGGACGTCGTCCGACCAAAGCGTGTGTCTCCCTTTGATGGGAACCTCCCATTCGCCGACCCGCACTGGTTTCAACCCTCTTCGAATCTTCTCCGAGCCAGCGGAATTTTTTGTCGACCCGAAGACACCTCCAAGGACGCCGCAAATCGAGTCTATCTCGATTTTCGTAAGGAGACCTCGTTAGAGGTGCCGTCGCAGGGCTTCGTTCAGGGCAGGATCAGTTGAAAGCAAAAGGATATCGAGTGGCGCGCGATCCGCAGAGTCGTCTCCTCGAATTGCCTCTACCTCCGCCCGGCGATTAGAACGGAATTGGCACGGAGACTCGGTTCGGTTTCGCGCGTCACGCGTGTCTCACTCGTTCGGAATAGCACGACGCGCCGCGGGCGTGAGCATACGGAGCGCGCGTCCGTCTCTCGGCCACCGAAGGGAAGTGCGAGCGCGTCGCGGGTCGAATGTTATATTGTTCTATCGGCATTTTCCTGAAATCTCTGATTGGTTGATTTATTAGAACATTGTTAAGACTCAGGAGTATTTGACTGAGGAACTTGCATGAAATTTTTGTCGCCTTGAAAATGTTACTGAATGAAGCTATCGTGTTATAAAAACCAGGGAGCACTGTATTTTTTAAATAATATGTAACTATATCGGAGAACAAGAATTAATTAATCGTGCCTCAAACGCCTAAACCACGTCCCGACCCAGAACGCAGTATGATTGGCCGATAGCGCTTTTACTGTTGCGTGACGTCACACGTTGCTTCTCACCGTTTGCGCGGCTCTTTCAAACGCTACACTTTTAACTAAAATTTGTGAAGATATCCGACGTGTTAACACCGTAAGTTTATATACCGTTGAAATTGTAATTTCTTACTCCATTTTTTAAGCCGATACAAAAAAAACATGCAAGTTCCTCATTATGGAGATAGGGCAATTTAATATATAATGTTTGTAACTAGATTTCTAAGCCGATTTTAGTAGTACCTACTGATTTCAATGCTGATAGAACAGTAATGGACAAAACCTAATTGTGACACTGACATCTCGATTTTCACGAAAAATGCCGATAGAACAATACAAGTAATCCCTCGTTATCCGCGGATTCTTTTTCCGCGGTTTCGGTTATCCGCGATTTGAAACTCCCGCGTTTTATCGTATGATTTCCACCTCCCCACAGAAAAGAGCAAGCGAAAAGTTACTCATTTAATTTTCGTTACAATTTTTGTGCTTAGAATTAGCGAGATTGGCGAATTTTCACTAATTCACTAAGTATTTTATAAATGGGCTTCTATAGTTTCGTTATCCGCGATTTCGTTATCCGCGGAATATCGTAAGAACATAACCCCCGCGTATAACGAGGGACTACTGTATAATATTCGACCCACGACGCGTCGCGCGCGAGCTCGACTCGTCCGACCGGGAGTTGTGCGATTGTCTCGGAGAACAACGGGGTAGCCACGGCTCAGAGGGGTTCTCGCGTTGCGAGGTGAACGAGTGTTGGCCGAGTTGAGGAGAGCCGCGCTCCGGTTCGATACGGGCGATCGAGCTGGTTTTCCGAGCTTCCCGGAGGGGTCGAACGAGGATCGACTCGATTACATATTTCGCGTCCCGTCAACCCGTCGCGTGACCGCCGCGGATTCGCTCCGGCGTCCGATTACGTCGACGCGACGAAATTCTTCCTCGCGGTCGACACGGTGTATCTGCGTCGACTTGACCAGTTGGACGCGGCGCGACGTCGAGTCGCAACGTTGACGCGGAACGCGTTATCGCCCCGTGGGAAGTTTTATCGCGGGAGACGACAGTTTGAGGGGAGGAACGACGCGCTTGGTCGCCGCTGCGCGCGGGGTCGAATATGTACACGGTTTCGTGCATGCGACGCACACGGGGTAGAGAGAAAGGGATTCTAATACCTCCCTCTCTCTCTCTCTCTCTCTCTCTCTCTCCTCCGCTTCGTCCACGCAACCCGACATCTGGACCGTGCTGCTAGTCGAGCGTTCGCCTGCCTCTCTCTCCCTTTGATCCTCGTGCGGTAATAACGCGCATACGCGCTCTTCGCGGTGTGCGAGACGCGCGCGCGTGTACGGATGTTCGGGCGCGGGGTGCGTGGTCGCGTGTGCGTCGAATGCAGTCACCATATGTGCGTATATACGGATCTGTGCGGCTGGCCGCGACGCCGGGGAATACGTTAGGCCGCGTTCACATCGCGTGGGAAGAAGATTATCGACCCCGATGACAGCGACGAATTGCCGAAAACCGTTACCGCGAAGGGGAGAATCACCGCGGAGAGAGCGATTCTAATGATCGCGTCGCGCTCGGGACGACATCGACCAAAAAAATGACACCCGTTCTACATTTTGACGTCGCGTCGTTATTCGGTAATTTGTACCCGATTCACTTTCACGAGGGGGGAGGGTCGCGAGCGCGGCTGCAACGCGATCGCCGGCGTGTGAAGTATGGATTGATTATTATTGCGTCCGAGCAAACGTTAATCCTATCCCGAAAAGTGATTTATCGATTCGACACCGGCCAGCGGAACCGCCGCTGTATACCGCGTCACGTGTTGCAACGTGAAATATTCACCGCCGTCAGTCTAACTCGCTCCACGTCGAGCCGCACTCGTTTCTAACATTTTTTTTTTAACCGATGATTCCTCTCGCCCGTTTGCCCTCGACGGCGACTACTCATATCGGACGAACGGACGCGCCTGAAGGTTCCACTCCACTTTGTATCTCGGTCCGTCGAATCGAAATTTAAAAGATTTCCGCCGCGTGACAATTTCGTGCCGCATGATATTTTTGCGAAAATTCGGAATCTCTGGAAGCACGGCTATCGGGTCGATGTCTCGAAGAAATTAGTGGTTTTCTACCGAGAAAATCATCGATATCTCGCTGTTCCCTCGAAATTCGGAATCGGCGTGATAATTTTTCAAATTTTTTCACAAAAATCGAAATTTTTGGAATTGAACTGTCGACTACTGCTGTAGTGTGTATTTTTGTTCGCGCTGATTTAAAAAATCACCGAATTATGTAACGAATCCGAAGGGAACATCGAAATATCGATGATTTTATGGTGGAAAAAATAATTTTTTCGCTATTTTATACTTCCTTCGCGTGATATCGACCCGATAACCGCGCTTTTCGTAATCGGCGCAAAAAAATACACCAGACAGACGACCGTTTGATTTCAAGAGATTTCGATTTTTGCGAAAATCTCACGGGGTGTAATTTGCGAACACAATCTCGCCGGGAATCGCGATGTCGCGACGCACGCTATCTCGTCGACGACGAGCAAATATTTGGCGGAATATCGTTTCCGAACGATCGTCTATATTGGCGTTACGGTGCGACGGCACGTATAACACGGTTGACCATATGTGGCCATACGTCAAACGGTAATGGGCAGACAGAACTGTCCGCATGAGCGTGTACACGTGCTAGATGTGTATGCGCGTGCGGTCTCCACCCCTCGAGGGGATGCTGGTAATTCGGTTAGAACCGGCATTATTATCGATTTTGATTCTGTCCCCATCTCTCTGGACCCTTCCTCTCTCTCCCTCTCTTTCTCTCCCCGCTAGTTGCCAGTCGACCGTCGATTTACGGAAAAGTGGTGGATAATTTTATTACGATCCATATATTCAACCCTCTCGATAGTTTTACGAGGTGCCGGCTGGAAAGCGTGCTCTCGAATCTCGCTGCCCCTGTGCCACACAGTATCCCTCCCCATCAGCCCTCTTCTCGCCTCCCGAACTAAAAGTTCGAAGGGTGTGTCGAATGCGGAAAAATAACCCGACCCGTAGTCGTCCGCTGCTGCATAAAATTTCCTCACGTCGTATAGGTATACACGTTTCACGCGTGGTTTGTATTGTAGATTATTCCATTCACATTAAATAAAAAAAAAGTAAAAGAGTTTCAAGCTATTCAATGGCAGCGCGTGGCGATTATAGGAGGGAACGGTCCGAGGCGGATTTGTGAAAAGAGAGAAGGAGGAGGGGTGATACGGTCGATAATGCTCCGAGAAAGAAAACACGCATTATTCACGCGCGAGTCTCGTGCAGCATGTAAAACCGCCCGAACGAGCGCGCTGCCAGGGGTGCGCCAACGAATGAAATGCACGTACCTACGTGCGTATAGCGTCGAGCACCGCAGGGGGGGTACGGTATCCGCCGTCGACGGTGAGCTTCGTTCTCACAACGACGATCCCTTTTCTTCTCTGTTCGATGCAACGCTCGATCCGTATTCCTTCGAAGGAACGTCGCGTGTCCTGATCTCCCGCACATGCCGTAGCGAGAAGAAGATGAAGGAGGAGCGTTTATTTTGCTCTAGCCCTCTAAGAGCATACAAGAAAGTACAATAATAAAATAAGTATCTAAGTAAGTAATTACTATGTAAGTAAAGTACAAGAAAAAATAAAGTAAATAACTAAAAGTAAAGTAAATAGAACAGGCTAGACTAAACACAATAATGTATACTTAATGAAGTATGCAATAATAATAATAATGATACGCCTAAGCAAAAATCTAAACACGAAAACAAAAGTGAACGAGAAAGAAGAAGCGTGAGCATAAGTATAACGAAGTAAAACTAGCTACATGTGGGGCTTTAGCCACGACTTTAATACGGCAATCATGTGAAAGAGGTTCGAGGGAAAGTGTTCGCCACAATAAGGTATAATAAAGTATGCAATAATAATGGTACGCCTAAACAAAAATGTAAACACGAAGACAAGTGTGAACGAGAAAGCCAGCGAGAGAGAGAGAGAGAGAGAGAGAGAGGCGTGTCCGTCGTTCCCTGAAAGGCCTCCTCGGCGTGCGTCTCTCGATTCTCACGAGTTCATCGACCCCGATTTTTCTACCTTCCGTCGGTATCAGACAATCGCCCTTCGACTCGGCGGATGATTCCTCTGAAATTCAACGAATCATTCCCTCCCCCCCTTCAGTTCCTATTTTCTTGGGCGTCCCTCGCGTTCGTTCCCGTGCCAACGACGATTGCACCCCGTCCGCGTCGGAGTGGCCAGTGGAAGCTGGCGGGTAGATCGATGCGGGGGTGGTGAGTCGAGGGGGAACGCGATTGGCGAAGAACGCCTGGTGGGGGTGCGGCGAGAGCGGAAGGACGGTGGCGAGGAGAGGATGTGACGCGAACGTGACTCGAAACACGTCACTGCTGATGTGTAGCTTCGCGCCGTTCGTCTGTTTTCGATGTGGCGTAGAAAAAGACACAAACCCACGAATATAATAGGTACTCGACTCGTCGGACCGTTCGAACGATACGAGTACGGAGACGGAGGCACGACGCGGCCGATTGGAAATCGAGGACAGATCGTCCGACCACCGTGCGTATTAATCGGCGGCACGGGGAGCAGCGGAACTACCGATCCGCTCCGTGTGTAACTGTCGCTCGGATATTAAGAGTCGAGCTGAAAGCCAATGAGTCTATTGTTTCGCTCCCGGCGGAACAGCACCGCGGCTGGTATAATACGTGGGAATGATCGTCCTCGGGCTCGTGCAACGGGTGACCGGAAAGTATCGAACCTTCGTCCTTTCTCGTCGAGATACGAGATATTTATCTTTGCTTGAAAAATGTTTTAAATATCGCGAAGTCCTTCAAAATTCTCGAATAAAAATTCGATCCAAATCTTAATCTTATCCGCTTCCATGGGTACGACCCCGTTTACCGAATCGATCGAAATGTTTCGACGTTGAGCTCGATCAGCGGAATTCCACGCGCTACTAACATTCGACGCGAGAGCGACAAATTTCGCCTTTCGCGAGGGAACTCCGCTCGTGCCTTTGACGCGATCTTCTTCCGTAAAGGAGATTCTCGCACGCGCGACGACGGTTGACGAGTTTATCGTTGAAAGGGTAGCTCGCGGGCTTTCGACACCCTCTGCAAGCGCGTAATGGTCGCGTACGAAATAGAGTCTTCCGACTATCGGCAGAATTCATTGGCGCCTATCAATTAGCAGCGAGAGAGCGGCTTAAATTATTCCGACTCTCTGATCGGAACGGTGATCCATCGGATCCGAAAACCAGGGATTTAGCGTTCCAATTTCGGGAGTTCGTCCCATTTTGAGCGGCGAGTACAACGCGCCAACCGACTGTACTTCCCCCGCGGAGGGATAATCACTTCGTCCCTGCGAAATGAAATTCTGCGAGACGCGACCGGCTAATGGCACGTGTGCGCGTAGGTAGACCCTTCGTCTCCCGAGGGAGTCCGCAGGGGTGGACCGCGCGCGGTGAAATATCCGAGAGTGGAAGAAGATCGCGAGAGAAGGAGGGGATGATCTCGCGTATCGCGCGCGAGAGAGCGTCGCAAGATCCAAGGGGTGTATCGGCAGAGGGGGTGGCAATACGGAGGGTGACGTCGACGGAACGCGTGAGAACTTTTGAAGAGCTTTGAAGCCCTCGAAACGCGGAGATAACGGGGGGCTTGGGATCCCGTGGCGAGGGTGTATATGACTGTGTCGAAGGTGTTTATACGGTCAGGCTACCCTACCGAGGAAAGCAGGGCGGGGGCGAGACCGAACGCGGAGTTGATATCGAGATAACGGAGGGTGCCTTCTCTTCCTCTCGCAAAGGCCGGTGATTTCGTCGCCTTTTACGCGCGGGGGAGCTGCACCGAGCGTATTTTCCGCAGGCTGACGCCATTAAAGGGAAAAAAGAGCCGAGGGAAAAAAAGGATTATCCCCGCGCCCCACCCGAGACTACTGACACGTTGCACACTGCATGCACGACGATACGTCGATGACACCCAGATGTGTACGAGGGCGGAGTGAAAAGTCCGATATTTTTTCAATTAAACACTTTTTTTTTATGAATCGTTCATTTCAAGGGCTTATTGGAAAAGCGTGACAAGCCACACTCTGTTCAAAAATAAACAGTTTACCTTGTAGGAGTCCCCTGCGTTTTTTTTTCATACTTTAATAGTAGTAGACGTTAATATATGAACTAGAGTACATCTGTTAAAAACACTAAGGGGTTATATTAATCAATTATGCATTGTACAGATTTTGTTTGAAACTTCAAAGGTCGTCTTCTCAATAAAATGATTTTGTGGCTTGTCACGTTTTTCCAATAAGCCCTTCATTTTTATTTGAAAAGAAAGTGTTTAATTTAAAAAGTATCGGACTTTTCACTCTGCCCTCGTATGCGAAATCCACTCGCTCGAATTCGAAATCATTTCCTCGTCATTGATTCGTACGTCTCCGAACACTCTCGTCCTTCACCCGCACCCTCCCCGAAAAGAAAAGCTCGACTCGTCGCGCCGCGCGCTGCACTTTTTTCCCGTTGCGCCCATTGTGAACGGCGTTCTTTGAAAGCCACCTCGGTCGCGGTGGATAGAGGGAGGGCCGCCCGCTTCACAGTGGCGTAGTCGGCCCGGCACGCGTTCCCGCAGTCACTGTCGTCGCGAGCTTTTCAATTACAAGCCGGGCAAACTGTAGGACCGTCGCGCACGCGAAACCGGTCGCAGTTTCTCCTTGTATTTTCCTCGGCGTCGCGTACGCGCGCGTGGGCTTTGTTTATTTTCCACGGTCTTTCCCGCCCCTGCGAAAAGCTCGCGCGAACTCGAGACTCGCGCCTTTCCGGTGAAACACGGTTAAAGATGTTTTTTAATTTGAAATACAAAGTCGTGTGAATTTTAAGAACTACGGTATCGAAATTGAGAATCATGTGAGATTGTTTGAAAATTAATATCCGTGTTGTTTAACACACAAATGAATATTTGAATTTTGATTTGAAGTACCTATATTAATTTTCAAATGCACGTATGAAATTTGTAGTGTGAAATTGAGTTTTCACATAAACGTATTAAATCAAAGAACTTGCTTTTGAAATTTCAAACACCGTATTAAAGATTCACTATGTACGGTTATGAAACTTGATAACAGTTCTGGAAAATTTGTACGCGAGTCGCTAAATTCGTTGCGCAGAAGCATCTATATGTATTGTAAGCATGACAAATTATGTACGACAATTCATAACGTGTTTCAATTTTCGAAACATTTAGTTATGAAATTTCATATCGTATTTGAAATTTAAGAACACTTGGTCTGGAAATTTAACAACCTATTTGAATTTAAAAAACTATTTCTTCGAAATTTTTCATACACTTCTCTGCGTACGAATATTAATACACTCGTGCATATGTTAATTACTGCTTCATACACATTTCTATTAAAAATTTGCAACAATGAACAATTAAACGCCGAAACAATTTAGGGGTCGATGGCTGGTGCAATAAAAAGGTTCGCGCTCCTCGAGTGGGAAATCGCAAGCGTCGTAATTCAAGCTTTTTCCGCGCTGTCGTATGTATCCTTCTGTGACGCCGGCCCGATAAAAAGAGAGGAACGAGGAGCGCGGAACGCGAAGAAGGCGGAACGGTTATTTGGCTTCTCTTCGAACGGATGTGCGTCAACTTCCTCGGATATTCTGTACCGATTTATCCGTCTTCCACTATTATATACATATCGAATTGCATCAGCTATCAGGTGAAATCCACATTTCTTATTCTTCGCTCGCCTCTCGCTTCGTCTGATGAACCTTAGAGAATCCGAATTAGGTACCATCCGGCCAGTGTTCCATCCCCGATACGACGACCGATCCCGCGTCAGCGCGAAACGACGATCGACTCGAATCTCGATCGCTCGCGCGTACAACCGCGTTTGCGTTCCGCGTCGCTCGCTTTCGGTTACCGCCGCGAGGAACGCTTGTCCGAAGTCATAAATTCATCTGATACATTCAGAGGCCGGGCGATACGGTACACGCTTCTCGCGGGAAGCCGCCGGGAATAACAACGCGACACACGGAAGGTATTCGACTTTCACCGCGCGCCGATCCATAGTGCCCGCCTTCGTTCACCTTCCGTTTGACGCTGATCTCTGCAATCAACAAAATTTGGCCACAACTGGAAAATTATAGTAATTGCAGTGATAATTTTCTTCGCAATAGCAAGAATTCTTGCTACGCTGGCAATATTTTTCTAGTTGTCACACGAAATAATGTCTGAGGCAGCCAGAAATATAGCTGGATAAGCTAAGTATTTTTTTCAGTGTGCATAATGCATCTTATCCGACGTGGGGGAAATTCGCACAATATCGCACGACGCACGTACATACATATGTGCACGTACGCGTGCATCGTTGCGCGTCACGCGAACGGGGCTCCCGCCCGGAAACGATCCGCGCGGTCCGACGACGCGGCGCCGGCTTTCGCGGATATGTATATACGCGTCAGCACGCGGTCGTGACGAATGTCGGGGGTTCTCTAATGAAAGCGTCCCCCCGCGATTGAAAGCGACCCCCGTCCGTCGTGAATTAATAACGCGCGGAGAACGTGCGACGTGCAAATTTAATCGTAACGAGGACGCGAGGGGGACACGCCGAGAGAAACGAGCCGGCACTGCCCGTCTACCTGTTACGTGCTCGGATTAAAACGCGAACAACGATAAGTTAAGTTCCCCCGTTGGCTCTTATAAATCACGAGGCCGAGCCGGCCCCCGCGCCACGCGTTTATCGCGTCTTGTCGCGAGTACGGGTCGCGCGAAACTTCGGACCACCCGTGCATCGAGCCTCTCTCCGACTGCACGCCCGCGCAGTGCCGAAGTCTGTCGCGCGAAAGATCAATTAACCGCGGAACCTCGTCGTTCCACGGTAAGACACGCGTCGAGCTACCTCCGAGGGAAGTCGAACTTCTCCCTCTTCGAGTTTCGGATCGGTAACTGGCGAGCCTCTCGTGTAGATTTTCCCGACTACTTGGAAATTGTTGTTCCGCGTACCCTGGAGTTTAGTGTAACGTTTACCCTACGGGAATTGCCGGGGGAACGCATTTGTATGAAAATTTGTTATTTTCAATAAATGGCGTTCTATACGATAATATCTGCCGTACACACTGAACAAAGTATTTAGCTAATCCAGCTATATTTCTGGCTGCCTCAGACATTATTTGGTGACAACTAGAAAAATATTGCTAGCGTGTAGCAAGAACTCTTGCTATTGCGAAGAAAATTATCACTGCAATTACTATAATTTTTTCCAGTTGTGGCCAAATTTTTTTGAGTGTAGGAATTGTATCGCTTCGGAGTTTGAAGGAATTAAAAGGGACATTATCGAACGCTATTTGTGATATAAGATTGACAAACGTTACAAGTTCTTCGTTGCATAGTTGTGACGGCGAGCGATCATTCCAGCATCGAAAATTCGCAATCGAAACGTCGACCTCTTTCGATTCCTCTCGCCTTCCACCCTCGCGACACTCTCCTCTTCCTCTCCCTTCCGACACATATCTGCTGTCGTGCCATCTCGAAGGAGCAACGGTTTCCCAAGGAGGATCGCGTCTACACCGAGAGAAATAATTGCTAGTGTCAACAAAATACGTCTCCGGTCAAGAACATATGATCTTACAAATTTTTAAGAATACAGATTCTTGCTCGAACAATATATATTCTCGATTTATAAGAATAGCTTCGTTGGAACGAGAAGTCTTTTCTGTGCGAAAAAAAAAAAAAAAATTACTCGAGCCTGTAAAATATTTTCTCGCAGGAAGAAAACTGTGGCTTGTGATCCCGGAATTATATCATGTTTTTGAACGAAGAAAACATTTTTTCGGCATCAGCCATTATTTCTCTCGGTTTGGATTTCACTGTCTAGGCACGGTGTAGCCGGTAGTCTCGACGTCTTCGTACAGCCACGCGAGGGACGAGTAAAAATGCAACGGAGGAGCCAGTTTCTCGTTCTCTCTCTTTCTTTATCCGACCTTCTCTCCGTCGCCCGCCACCGCGACCAGAACGGAACGGACCTGTTTCCCGGTGCGACGGAGCAGGCTCCTCCGGTCCTCGTCTCCGTGTGCGAGACGGAGACCGCGGTGGGTCCGACTGCAGGGGCCCCCGTGCGTTCGCCGCGTGTGCAGCGAGACGAGGCGGTCGGGTTATTTAACACCGAAGAGAGGAGAAGCAGTCCGGACGAAAGCCCAGATCCAGGGGGCTCCGTGCGAGCAGCGCGACCCGCACTCGATATCTCGCGCGTTCAACGCACGGCTCCTTCCACTCCGCACACGGGCATCGCGCTAACCGGAACGACCTGTTGCGTGGCGGATTTTTAGCCAGGGCCGATGTTGGTGGCGGAACTGCCGGTGGTGCGCGGTACGGCGCGGCGCGGCGGCGTTGGGCGGGGTACGGGTCTCCGAGCGAGTGCGAGAAGAGAGAGAGAGAGCGCGTATTTTTTCGTTCGTAGCTCTGCTTCGGTCCTCGAAAATCGGGGACTAGCGAATAACGGAACCCCGATGGTACCGGTCTCTCGATACAGCGGATTATATACCTACGTAGGGTCCGGTAGTTATCATCGAAATGCGATCGGACGAGATCTTAAGATCCCTTCCCTTCGCGAACTGTAGCGCGCGCGCGCGCGCGTTTGAGAAACTCATACCTACCGGCGTCCCACGCGTGGAGGGAGACGAGGGAGAGGGTGCGGGAGAGGCCGTCGTTGCTTTATGGGCGTAAGCGGGATGCCTGCGCTGCCTGTTTAGCCTTTTAGTATCCCGCGTTATAAGTAGACATCCTTTTGTCTCAACGCGTTGCTTAAAATTATGCTTTCCTTCGATACCGCGCTCCCTTAGATTTCTCTTAAATTCGTATCGACGAGCCGACGATGGGGATGGGTCGAGGAAAATCGCTCGTTCGACAGCCCGAGGAAGAAAGATAATACAGTAATCCCTCGTTATCCGCGCATTCTTTTCCCGCGGTTTCGGTTATCCGCGATTTGAATTTCCCGCATTTTATCGTATGATTTTCACCTCCCCACGGAAAAGAGCAAGCGCGGGCAAGCAGTAGAATGAGCACGACACAATAATAAAAGTTAACTCATTTAATTTTCGTTATAATTGTTGTGCTTAGAATTCGCGAGATTGGCGAATTCACTAAGTATTTTATAAATGGGCTTCCAGTTTCGTTATCCGCGATTTCGTTATCCGCGGAATATTGTAAGAACATAACCCCCAAGAGGATACCGAGGGTTTACTGTATGCGTATACAGCTGGATTCTTGGGGGGAGCGGGAGCAAAAGCGCGGTGAAATTCATTGAATTCGCCGGGACGATAATCATTTCCGTCTGTATTCGCCTCGACTTCGAATCCCATCGTGCGAATCCGCGTCACGTTCGCGCTTTCAATGTTATCCATGCGCGACTGACGTCTCTGGAGAGTTTAAATGAGAGGTGAGAGTTCGGTTTTTTTTTTGCCTCGTTCCACCGCTCGGACGGGCCATCGCCGCGTTGGAGCCGGCGATCGACGAACGTTGCTCCGGGTCATCGTTTGGAACGATAACTTTTTTCATCGGACAAATAAATTATACAAGCGAATCCGTGTAACGGCGATTTTTATTGATTTTTTTTTAGGGGAGATCCCCGACTCGAACGAGAACGAAACGACGGACGCACACTCGTGTCACGGGGTGCGGGGTCGTCTTTTTGACGCTCGCAAATCCGGCTCGCGCTTCTCGCGATGAAAATAGAACTCCGAGAGTATCTATAATGATAACGTCGCGGGATATAACGAGATCTTCAAAGGAATTCGGTGGGGCTTCGGAGCCGGTTTTGCGCTTCGACGAGATGCGTTTCCGCGTAATTACTAATTAGCGTCGTAACGAGAGCTCTGTTCTTTCTCGAATTTCACTCGCAATTTCACTGCGAGCGCGCGCGTGCGCGCGCGAAGTGGTCCTCCCACTCTTCCCGCTTTTCGCGCGTATCATTAAAACGCAGCCGCTTTTATTTTAACGAACGAGATTGACGAATACAGCGCATTCTATCGAAGTGCAGAACGGGACTTTGCGGGAAAGTTCTCAGGCGTGTGCTTCGAAATCGATGCGATCGACGGGAACTCCCGATCTCTGTATCGGTTGTCGTTGTTGTTGTTTTTCAAAGCCACCGAATTACAAGCTACGCAATGCAACGAAAACGAGAAAGGAAGGGGGAAACTCGTGGGCGTGTGCGTCGTAACCGAAAGGTCAGGCCACGCTGGTTGGCGAGTATCGATCCCTTCGCTTTCCCAATTTCCTTCCTGCTTCTCTTCTCTGCCCTCTCCCGCGCGGCTATCGTCTTCTAGAGACGTGACACGGCGCGCGGCGGCGGCGAGAGGATAGAAGAGAAAGAAGCGAGACGCGCGGTGGGAGAAAGAGGCTGCAAATGCCTCGAGTGTTTTGTTCCGCTGAATACCGAGTCGAGTGTTACACCCTCGCTCAGACCGCTCTCTCGATCCGCGGACCTTCATTAAAATCTTTCCCCGCCGTTGTCACCGTCCCCCTCGTTTCTCCGCGTCGCGCGCCGCGCAAATTACGTAAGAGGCTGCGGGAACGACGCGGCGCGTACCTCGCGTCGTTATAATATTACGGACTCTCCGCCCGCGCGCGCGCGCGCGTCCGTCCGTCGCACTCCGGAGTTTCTCGGGGGGAGCGCGATTTCCATATTTCCTCGCATTGCGCCAAATCGCGAGAGACTCGCGCAACCGTCTCCTTCGTTCCTCGAACCTAAACCGTTTCTCTTTCCTTCTCGCCCGACTTTCGATCGCTCGCCGCACTCGCCGCGTGTACCGCGCTGCGATGATGTGAATAACGGAAACAGACACGACCGCGAGAAAGCCGTCGATCCAACGATAAGTAATCGTCGGAGGTCCGCGCCGCGAACGAGAAACGAGAGTAGGTACCTAAGCCAATACAGTCGGGCGCGCGGCTCGTCGATTCTCAAACTGTTGCGATCGAGAGGACAGCGATAACACGGACCGAACCGGCTAACTGAACTAACGAGCTCTCTAACGACCTCCTCTACCGCTGTGCGTCGTTCTATTTAACAGTAGTTACTCGTTGATGAAGCGCGGAGCGTACGAGATGCCATTCTCCGCGCGTAACCACGCGAGAGGATGCACCGTACGTACGTACGTACGTACATGCGTCGCGAGGATAGGCGTACCGCTGCAGTTGACGCTAGGCAGGTGGATTCGCGCGGTGTCACGTGTCCGGGCGATAACGCGCCGCTGAGCACGTAGCTTCTTCGTATCTTTTTTTCGCGTAAGATGAAGCGAGGGACCTCGTATGATTTCTCGTCTATTTGCGGGCTTTGCGTAGGCACGCGTACGTGGCTACACCTCTGCGGACGGATGTCAACAAATTCGACGTCTATTTTTACTTTGCGTATTGCTCTGTGATATTTTTGCAAAAATCGAAATTTTAAAAGGTAAAAGTGGGATAGACGCCGCGATTGAAGAGCAAGTTCAAAATCGATTATCTTGAAATCGATTGCAGGTATCGAAGAAAAGTTTAGATAAAAAGTGTTTACCTATATTTTTACTGTAAAAAAGTTGCTACGCATTTTTCACATATCTCCACTGCGTTTCGAGATAATCGAGTTCAAAGTTAAACAGAGACTGCGGCACCTGTCGCACTTTTACTCTACATTTTTGTCCGTTGATTGCAAAAATCATAGATATATTATCGAGGATAGGTACCCTCAAAGGAGCACCGCGATATCGGTGATGTTATGGGAAGAAGATAGTTTTCTCGTCTTCCTTCGAGATTTGCTGGATAAATGGGTGACTTTTGGAATCGGCGCGAAAAAAAAATACGTAAGATAGGATACTCGAGCGATCGATTCCAGAGATTTCGATTTTTGCGAAAAATTTAGAAAATGATTTCAAGGAAATTCTTGAAATTTTCGCGAAAATCAAAATCTCTAGAATTTAATTCCGGACCACCCTGTCCCACGTACGCCGATGTTTTGTTTGATTTGTAAAACCAGTCGAACCAGCTCGATGAACGCACAGAGCAAAGCTACTCCAAAGCCGTCCAGCCAATCCTTTTCAGGAGCCGCTGCGCATCTGTTAAACCATATGCCCGATGCGGTTACGAAACAGATGCTCTTTCTTCGTAAAGGATTAATAATATACGTAGTTGCGGCAGTTTAAGTACGTTCGTTGCGAAACCACCGTTGCGTTCTCGTCTGCATCGAGACAAAGCGTGTACTCCAACTGTTCGGAGGTGCGAGCGGCTGAGATCTCGGGCTTGAAAAATGCGCGTTAAAAGCGCGCGCGTCCTAAAACCAACCCGCAGCCACAAGCCGCCGTCGCCGCCGCCGCCAGAAGCGTCGTCCTACATCAATTTTCTCCCTTTTCCCGCCACGCTTCCGGAAATCGAGACCTCTCGCGGCGTGACTCAGAGAACTGAAAGCGCTGCGACCGATGAGACACGTGCGGATAAGATTAACCCCGCCGGTGATTCACCGTATCGTACAGGCGAGCCTCTCTTCCTAGATCGCGCAATGCGACGCGGATCGTTCGAGCCCGCGTTCGACCCCTCGTGATCCAACCCCGAAAAGAGCCTACTTTCCATTTTTGAAACCGTGCCGGTCGACACTGCGAACCTTTTAAATTCGCCTCGGCGTGCATGCGCCTTTCGAGAGTGCCGGCTTTAAATTTAGAACGCGCCGTACCGCGTATACGTACATTCGTGCGGCAACGCGACGAGTGGGTGGACGGGAAGCCCGTTCCCGCCGCTCTAAATTGCATCCAGGATCTTTTCGCGCCGGGAGAGGGATGTGCAGAGCACCCCCGGAACGAACGAAAGTGGAACGGATGGGCTCTGGTTATCCGGATGATAGCGGGTAGCCGTGGACCGCCGATCCTTACGATATCCTCTTTAGCGGTCGCTTCCCTTCACGCTAACGTGAGGTGCGCGCGCGCACACACGTGTGTAGAAAGCGTTGCAGCTGCCGAGCGAGCTCTCGAGAATATGGGGACGTGGTCGGATTTCGTCCGATTCTTACCCCTCGTCGCGCCGGTCAGCAGCGGTGGCGATCGACCGATGCTGATGGCGGTAGTGGTAACAGCCGGTTGTAATCAGACTAGCGAGAGGCGGAGTAAGTGGATTGGCGAGCTGAGTAAGATTTGGAGAAATTGGACGGTGTCTGATTTCGAGACCTCGGCTTCGACTGACCGCGTGGTACGCGCATTCATCGAACCCACGGATCGCTCGCTTTTCTCCCTCGGCACGTATGCGAGTTCGCTCTACGCAAATCACGCACGTGCGCTACACAATGAGATGAATCGTCGCGGCTCGTATTCCGTACACCTCCGCGTACGCTGACGAGTGAATTACGCGCGCACACGTGGACCTTATACGCGTATGTTCGGGAACCACATGCGGTACGTAGAGCAGAGAAATACTGGAAGAAGAAGAAGCTTTATTTCGGCACTAGGGCGGGCCCTCTAAGTGCCTGTACAGAAAGAAACGGCAGAATAGATACAGAAATAAAATTAAAATAAACAAATAAAATACCGCAATAACAAAAATGAAGAAATAAACTTAATAAATGATGCAACGATAAAGAAATTAATCTAACTAGAGAGATAGAGAGAGAGAGAGAGAAGCGTTTATTATGCTCTAGGGCAAGCCTTCTAAGAGCTCACAAAGAAGGATGCAAGAAAAAATATAATACAAAATAAGAAATTAAGGTACAAAATATGATTAACAAGTAGATAAACACAAATAAGTAAGTGAATAAATAAGTAAAGCAAGAAAAGCAAAATAACATAAATAGATAGAGCAAGCAAGTAGATAACACGGGTAAGCTAAGTAGAGTAAAACGAAGTAAGTAATATTTAATAGTAAGCACGAGAAGTGAAAATGAAAACTAAGAAAGAAGAAGCATCATGGAATAGAACTAATTACACTTCGGACATCATTCAAAGAAAAAGCCTTTTTTTTTAAGTAAGAGAGAGAGAGAGGGAGCCTTCTTTCTCTAGCCTCCTCCTTTTCCCGTATCCTTTATGCACGACAAGTTCTCCCTGGCCAGTAATTCCACGCGTCTAGACGCTTCGTCTGGTCAAGGACCACGTCTTTCTTTCGTCGATGTGTGGGTACGCGTGGTTATAATATGTTTTATGTTGCCGACCAATAATATCAACCGGTCCTTCGTCTTCTGGGACCGTCGTCGCGCGCGTGCGAGTGTGTCGCTGTCGTTCAGGTGTGTCACGCGTGTGTATACGAGTGGATCGTGCGTCTCTAGGAGCATTGTACGACGAGCGCACACGCGGGAGAATCGGTATTCGGCGTTTTATGCGACGGGGGAGCTCGAAAAATATTCTTCTGCGTATTTTGCAAGATCAACAGTAGGACACATCGATCGCAATATTTTATTTCTTCGTAAATGGAGACGCGCGTGCACCCCAAGAGTTTAAGGTTACGTTTAAGGTTTCTCGAAGCGATACGCTTTGTACTTCGCGATAAATGGATTGCCTTCCATTGGACTCAGCTGCTGTTGATTCGGTAGCGCCGCCAACTCTGTGAAAGGCTTACCGCGAGTTGCAGCTGGGTAAAATGCGTCTCACGCGTAACCCCGGATAATATACCTGTACGAAGTCGTTTCCGGGGTGTCACGTCGGCGGAAACGCGTATCAACCTATAGAACGCAACCGTGAACTGATAATCGAGGACGACGTCACGCGCTCTGTTCGCGTGTTTCTTCCTCTCCGCTATCTACCATCGCTCCTGAATAATTCGAATCCCGGCGCCCCGGCTAGCGCGCGCCGTTTTCCACCGCCGCACCATGCATACCTACCCGGGCGCAGGATTTTCGGTTGGACGCGCACGAAAACGCTCTTCGCCGAATTCAACGCGCGGAGGGATTTATACGTTCGAATTCGGCGAATCTCGCGTGTTCCTCGCGATAAGTCGCGCCGGGGATGTGTATACGCGTGCGTATCTACACCGGTAGAGCGATACGCGGGTATGGTGGCGATATACCTGCGGCGCGCGCGAGACTGCCGTGCGCTCTCCGCGTATACGAGAGACGCGCGAGTGTGTGCGCCGCGCGTCGTCGGCCGTACACGAATGTTCCTACGGCGCGAGCCGTTGACCCGACGGCTGGCTCCTATACACACCGCTTCCACTCCGCGTGCGTCCGAGCACCCCGTGTGCCTATCATTTGCAAAGGTTATCGAGCCGACCTCGAATCCGCGTATCGACTGGCTCTCACCTCAGCGCGCGCGATAGGGGCCGAAAACATCACGCGGGACGACGGGAGGGTCGAGAGAATTGAGCGTTGTTCTGCGCTGCTTCGCCCGAAAGGCCAATAAGCGTCTCTCGCGAGACCAATTCCATTGATCGCTCGAGGAAAATTGGAGTGTTGCCCTACGGCCGATCTGGATCGTGTATCGCGCGACAGAGTTCGCAGTGTCGAGCAAATTTCTGCGATTTCTGACTCGATTTCTTACCAAAGGGCGTACCAACGCGTTCGTTTTCTATTTGAATGTTCACTCGTGTATCGCGAGATGTCTCACCATCCATTAAATGACGCGAGATCGCAAACACTGTATCTAAATCCACGCGAAGCACACAATGTACGTCCCAACAGCTGATGCCCGTCCCACTTCATTTCTCCACTTTCCTCCTTCCTCTCCGCCTCCCTCTTCTCGTGCTGCTCCCACTCACTCCTCTCCCCTCGCTCGCCGCTGCACCGTTCCTCCCGCGTAGCTGCCGAGACCTTCGGTCACTTCCACGCCGTCGCGCCGTGCACGCGCGCTCTCTGTTCGTTGTCCCGAGCCGACCGCGGCGGGACGGCTCTCCCGTTCGCGCGACAGAGAGTCAACAACCTGTAGATATTTCGCGAACTCCTCCGCGGCCAACGGCAGCCGGGGACGGTTGTCCGGGCTCTCGAAGAGATCGGATCGAATGCACGTGCGCGTGCGGACGATTCGGTTCGCACGTGCGTCCGCAATGAGATTGCAACGTGTACGCGGCTGTGAGAAGAGCGAGTTCTCAAGATGCTGCTAAATTGTCCAGGCCCAGACGTTACGAGAACTTTCCCACGACCGATCGTGAGTCACGCATCGATTTATCCCCTCGCTTTTGTGCGATGCGACGGGTCATCGATCGCGGATAGGGCCGCCTATTCGCCTCGGCACCTGTCTTTCGGGGGGATGGAGGGAGAGGGTGGGTGGGCGATGGGCGCCAGGAACGGAGGGATGGGATCAAGTGCATCGCCCTCCGGTCCGGGGACTCTCCTTGACCGTCCTGTCTCGTGCCCTTCGCTTATTTGGTCGTTGTCCTCGCATTTTTCGGATAGTCGCGTCCCCTTTGGGAACTACGCGTTTATCGCGTGCAACATGGCGCGCTTCTTCTCATACCTAGACACCGAGACAAAAATGTAGTTGATCGAAATAAACGTGCCTTTGGATCGTCCCATGAGCGTATTTATTCGATTTAAATGAATATTGATTGGATTCAAATAACATCTAATTAATTCAATAATAATCTAATATTTGCGTCCAACCAATGTTCATTTAAATCGAATAAATATGCCCTCGGGACTATCCAAAGGCACGTTTATTTTGATCGAGTAAATTTTTTTCTCAGTGTATAATTGATCGGATACGAGAACTGCATTATTGCGATCGACGATTTTACTTTACAGTGGTTAGTTGATCCTTTAAAGACTTTTTACTTCGATTCTCGATCAGATATCGCAGTCTGATCCGAAAGGCGTGACAGCTTCTTTCAATCGATGCAAAAATAGCCCGTTAACGAAGCAGACGTGTCGACTGTGACGAAGAGTATAGTTATATAACTGGTAATTAATATTTCAAAGCGCGCGCGTCAGCTGCATTTCCGGGTTTTTCGTATCAGCTACACTGTCCGCGACGTTTTCGACCCGCTTGGAAATAATTGATCGCTGAAGAGTAAGCTTTGAGCGACCGAGCCGAGCTTTTCGCTTCGGTTATCTCTCTCTCTCTCTCTCTCGCGCGCGCGACCGATTTCCAACTTGGAAATTGAAACTCGAACGTCGTCAATTTCCGTTCCAATTTCGATCGATGCGAGAGGTAACCCTGGTCGGTAACCGCAGTTTGTCCTCAGCGAGTTAAACCAGTTAGGCGGAAGTTAAGCCAAAGCTTATTCGTGTAAATACCCCGGCACTTCTACTGATGCTAATTCGATAATCGATGCTGCCGACAGGCATCGCGACGAATGGACTCGGTCAGTGTTTACGAGTCCTCGAAGACCTCGCGTATTGACCACGGAGCAAAGGAATATTCGATTGACCAGCCTCTCTTTTTTCCATGACTTTATGGCGAGCGTAAGTATCGATCCGTAGAAACGATCCTATTCAAAAGTGACTCCCAACGTCGTATCGGAGTCCAGACCATCCTAGCAGTTTCTCCCCGATAAACCATTCTTCATTTTCGCCCGTAATCGTGACAGCGATCTAGACGAGATCATCGTCTACCCCTCGGATATCACCTCGTCGCTTATAAATACACGTTCTTATAAACCCATAATCGCGTTACACGCTAAACTCGCCGCGTGATTACACGGCAGCGCCGGTGCATTTCATTAGTCTCACACGCGTCGTTGGATCCCGTGCGGATGACTGTGCCACACCCGTGCGTCGTCGTCGATCGTCGCGCGTTAAACGTCGCCCTCGATATCGATTCTCGCCTCGCTCGATCACGCGAGCTGGAAAGAAAGGAGGGCAGGACGATCGCGGCGCGCGAGCGGAGGGGACGGAGAAGCACGAGCGCGCGACCGTGGAGTCAGAAGTGGGGATGGACGAGCATAACTCGCGTAATGGACCGGCCGCGGGTCAGTCGGCACGGGCGTGTACCTTCGTGCGCACCTGAGCTCTCGGCGGTACGCGCGGCGGGGAGCAGGTGCAGCTGCGACGGCGGTCGCAGGTGATCACGCCGCAGCTGCGAGACGACGCACAGGGGCAGTGTTTCGCCGGCAAAAACTCGGGACCGCGTTTCTTTGTCCGCGTTGATCGGTACGTCCGATCCGGTCCGAACGGCACGGTATGGAGGTACGAGAGGATTCGAGGGAAACGTCGTTTGAAACACAATTGCCTTCGACGGAATGTATCTTTCTCCCGCGGCGGTACAATGCCGCGGGGTAGGGACGAACGTGGTTGCGTGTAGACGGACCCCGCACGCGAGGGTTCGACGACTCTTGTACTCTTTTTTTTTTATCGCTCCGAACATCGCGCGCGTGGAAATTCCCTGAAAACGATCCGTTTCGAACACTTTCCTCGGCCCATTTGCGCCAATTACTCCACGAATCGAAATCGTCGCCGGGCGAATCTTTCCGAGATTCTCGCTGGTATTTTTTTTTTGCGTCGCGCGATATGACGAGAAATTTGACTACATAATCGCATTTCCGACGCTAGTCGGTCCTCGCGAAATGGATCGTGTATGAGGAATTCTGAATTATAATTGCTCCGAAAAAAAAAATACGAGCGTTTTTTCGTCGACTTACGGCCGAAAGCTCGATCCTCGCGCTTCGACGATTTCGCGCGCGAATGCGAAAATTCCAATTACCTTCCTCGAGACGCCAATTAAATGCTTAATGAGTCGAGTTGGAGCGCGAGTTCGTCGAAGCGAGGAAGGGGGACGAGGAACGGGGAAGGATCTCGGACTCTCTCCGTCCGAATACTCTCGAAGAGCATTTGGCAATTATTCTCGAGGGACGCTCTCCTCGTCAACCTTTTTTTTTTCTCGATAGCAAATTCTTTCCAGTTTCGACGCAACCGCCGCGCCGGTCCTCCCTCCTCGTAACGCGCAGCCTCCGACATTTCCTGCCCCTTTCTCTCGCACCCACAGACCGTTCTAACCCCTTCGTCAACGCGGCGAGAGTTCATCGCTTCTCCCTCTCGCGTCCTCCTCGCTCGTTGCGTCGCGTGTAAATGTTTCAGCGGATGCAATGTTCGCCGCGCATTGAGGCAACGCGCGGTTTTACGTTGTCGTAATGTTTTTCAGTGCTCTCGCGACGCGCGAGTCACTGCCGTGTGCATGCGCGAATGAACACGTGTTGCTGCGGGGAGCCCGATGCTCCTCCCCCCTTTCGACGACTGCTCCTCTCCATCTTCTCTCCTCACGCTTCATTGTGCGCGCGAGAGACTGTGCCGTGTATCTCGCCCTCCGCCTTCTGCGCTGAAACGTCGCACGAACACATGCGCGCCTGTGCGATACGACGGTAACGATCGCCTCCTACCGCCGCGCGGTTATCGGGGAAGAGGGTAGACGCCGCGACGAAGGAAACGTCTGGGAAGACCTGAGGTCGAAAGACGATGGAGTGGTTGGATCGAGACGATAAATCGATTAGAAAAAAAAATAAGAAAACCTCTCCAGAGAGATCTTCAACTCCGAAATCTCATCTCATTTATGAGAATTGAAATTGCCGCGATATATGTCTCTCGCACACCTTCGGAATTTCGTAGCCTCATTTTCGGATCGTCAACGAAGCCTTCCCCCCGCCTAAACCTCTAAACGTAGTCGCGGGTTCTAATATTAGAAAGTGTCACCGCTGAAAAATGCCACCGGTATCGCGCGGCCCTATCGTCATCTGCCCACGCGGCGGCGTAGCGGTGACAGGAGCAGCGCGCCAGCATCGCCGAAAAAAGCCCTTATCCCGCTCCCGCGGAAGACAAAGGAACGCGCGGAGCTCATCCCTCACGCGCGACGTGCGCGTCCTTCCCGCGAACGTCTAAATAACCGCGAAACGTATTAATCCGGCCAGAGCCATTAGTCGCGTTATCGGTCGAGCCATTCGTATAGTCGCGAGGGACAGACACAAAGGACCTTCGCCTCTGAGGAGGAGTATTCAGGCAGCGTCACGGTTTGCCGCCGTCTGATTACCCCGTTTGGATGTACGGGGTGATGCCGCTTTATATTTCGGGGTATCGCCTTGTATGGGTATATGCGCGTATGGTGGAACACGCAGTGAAAACAAAATTTGCTTAATCAAGATAAACGTGTTTTTCGACAGTCGACAGAGGGGGCACATTTACTTAATTTGGATGAATACTGATTTGATACGAATGATATTCAATTAAAAATCAGTGATATTTGTATACATCCAATCGATACACATTCTAATCGAACAAATATGCTCTCAGGATTACCGATAAACACGTTTATTTCGATCGAGCAAATTTTTTTCTTCCGCGAACGGAAGACGAAGGAATTTTCTGTCGAATTTTTCCGCGGTGACTCGATAACGCGAATCGTAATATAGATTGCAAAGATCGCGCGGCTGTCGAATCCGTATCCTCGGAATATGACGCGCGTCACGAGTTCCTACGCGTCGAGCTCGAAACTTCCCGGCTTGTTAATTACCGGAGTACTCTTCGCTCCGCGGTTCGACGTGGCCTCGAGTGTAGCGCGTCGTCGTTTATTTCTGGCAGGAGCATTTGGAAGCGACCGCGAACGACGACGACAACGCTTCTAGGCGGTCCTTTGTCGCGAGCGCGCGTCGCTTCGTTTCGTTTCTCTTTCCTTTTTCTTCCCGGTCTCCTCCATCCAGTCAAGATTTTCCGGCCGTGAGAGCTCTTCTAATTTCTCGTATCGTATCGACACGACGCAGGCGAGCGCCTCGGCGTTGCACCGCGCCATACGCGACGGAGATGTTCGCGCTCGGATGGTTCCGCTCGCGCTGTCTCTGCACTTCGTGTTCTGGTATTTTTTCGCGCGCTGAGACGCTCACGCTTCCGGTTTTTCACACCTCGTCGAGGTCAAGAAACATCTGAAGTACGAGGGAGAGAGAGTAGGTACACTTCGCGTTCTCGCATTTCCAAATGATTCCCGCTGGGCATATCTCTACCCCCCCCCCCCCCCCCCCCTCTAGTATTTGCCGGGGCTCGGGTAAAATCGACCCCTGTAATCGCGAGCGTCGCACGCTCGCGCGTTGGTAATTAATAATTAAAAGGGGTCGAGAGAGAAACTGTGCAAGTGTACAAGCGGCGGTGGAAAGGGGAGGGGGAGAAATTGAAACAGAGGGAATTTGATCGCGGTTCCGTGGTCGCGCTTCATCCCGCATGGCAAAGTTCACCCTTTTTCGCGATACTTTAACATCCCAACATTACCGTTTTACATGGTAAACCCCAATACTCACCGTCACTACGTTCGTCGGTCAGGTGACTTCTAAATCTGATGCATCGCATTCGAGTTGATATGCGCTGCGCGTGTCATGTGACGAGTAGATGTACAATATCAGGAAAAAATAAAGCGGCCCTTTGAGAGCCCGTATTTTTTCATTTTTCATTTTCGGCTTTATCCGAGCCGTAAAACGACATTTAGAAACGCAGCATACGTCATCGTTCAGTAAACCTATCTCTCTCGCACTCGTTCATTGGCATAAGTGCGTCTTTCACGGCTCTTCGATGACGTCATAATTGAGCTGAGAGAAATGCGCTGATATAACTCAGCGAATAATTATTTTTTCGGATATTTTCTTTTTCACGCGACATTGAATATGTACACGGATTACAAATTGAATTTACAGAGATACGAATATATTTTTTTCTAGTCATCAACCCTATTCCGTGACTCGATGTAAATTTGTCAGAGTCGTACTCAGGTGGTTTTTTCGTCTCCGTTAAATTCAGATCCCCCGTAATATCGGTACGAGTGATGTTGAATTTTTTTAACGGTCCATAAACGTCGCAATACGCTCGGCCCGCTAGCAAACGGGTGGACGAACTAAATCCAGGAGAAAATCGCGCAATTCGATAAAGCTCACGGATTGCAAAAAGCGCGGTCTAGTCGTAATTTGCAAATGGAAATTAATCCAACGCGCGAGCTCCACCGGTTGCGTTCGGCCGAGTGAATCGATTAATTGCGTCCGGTTTCCGCGCGCGCGAATTCGAACTCTCGATCGGCGTGGTTTATCGTCAGGTGACACGTTTACATCCCCCTTCCCTCTCTCACTTCTCTCTCCCTCACTACACATCGAAATTGTATTCTTCGTGTATATATGCTTTATCTCTCTGTAACGGTCCGCTAGAAATTCAGTATTCATCGCCGCACTGCTCTCGCGGTTTATCTAGTCTAAATTCAAATCTGGTACAGCATAGAAACCGCGTTGCGGCTGTTATCGGAGATTATCGTTTCGAGGGTAAACAAATCCCAAGTTTGGTCGACGAACTTTCCCTCTTTCGACCCCCCTCGTCGTCACTCCTCCCCTTCTCCGTCGTCGAGGATGAGTGATAAAGTTTCGATTTGTTTTTCTGATTTCAGGGCCGTCACGGACCCGAGGGACGGCAGAAGAGTCGCCCTGAAGAAACTGCCCAACGTCTTTCAGAGCCTCGTCAGCAGCAAGCGGGTTTTCAGGGAGCTGAAGATGCTCTGCTTCTTCAAACACGAGAACGTGAGTGTTGTTTGCAGATTTCCGTCAAGTCGATGAATTTGAGAAACGAACGACGTGCGATGAAGCGAGCGATGCATCATGCGCTTCGCCTCGTAAAATTACCCATCCATCCGCGCTGATAAACTCTCCATGGGAAACGATAACCGGGCGAAGGCCGTCATCGGCTCCGGTCGCCGCTTCGACGTGAGACGCGACCACCGTTTATTTCCCCCGTGTACGGATACCGAGTTCCGGCTTTCGTCGCCTCGACGAGCATCTCTCTCGCACTCTCGAGTTTCTCATCGCGTCTATACCTTGTCGAGACGTTCGAGATGTACTCTCGGCGCAGCAACACACCGAAGCTCTTCGCGACTCCGGCGTATCCCCTTCTGTATTTTCTCGTTACGCTTTCAGGTCCTGTCCGCGCTGGACATCCTGCAGCCGCCACACCTCGACTTCTTCCAAGAAATGTATCCTTTTCTCGCGTCGCTCAATTCGATTCACCGCCGCGCGGGATAAGTGGTCCGCGTGTGTGATTCTCCGTCGCTCGCTGTATATCGAGAGGTGGTGGACCTCCGAGGTAAGATCTAGGCGCCCTCTCGCGAGCAGAGTGACTCGGAATATACACGTGCGGAACGTCACGATTGGACGGTTGCATGAATGGATTCAGAATATAGTCTCCGGCGAAAGTGTCGAGTATTTTCGGTATCTAAAATCTATAGTTCTGTGGCAGGAAGTCAAATGGACATAAGTTCAAAAATTGACATTTTCAAGAGAGGGGTGCAAAGTTAAACTAATACGGAATAGTTGGACTACAAACTTAACTTATGCCCCTACTTTTTTCCATATTAGAGCTTATACTGACTTATGTCGTTTTTACTAAGGAAAGATATTTAATTTTTACGATGTATGCCCTACAAATTTTCATTTAGTCATAAAGCGACTTATGCCCTTTTGACTGCCTGCCACAGAGTTGGAACTACCTCCGAAGTCGTCGATAAACCGGAGAATTCCTCGATGAATGCCACTCCTCTCTCATCCCCACGGTACGAGACGAAGAATTCGCATTCTCTCGCGCCAAACTCGCCACTCTCCTCCACTTCGTTATCGGTCCGTTCTCGCCTCGTAGGCGAGAGGTGTAGACAGACGTGCGACTGCAGCGAAGTTCGCGCACCGAGAGGGAAGGGGAAGGCTCTCTCGAGGGCCCGGGACAAAGGAGCGAGTCTCCGCAACTCTCGGTCGCATCCTCCGAGATCCGTTTCACTCGGGAATTGTCCTGGGGAACGCTCGATGAGGTGTCGCGCGAAACCCCGCCGCGCGCGTGTCGCAGTCGAAGCCCCGCCGAATCCACTCCACTGGTTTACTTGTTTATATAGGTATATTATACATCTGTCGGCGGATTCGCCACGCCGCGCACGTACCGCACGTCACACGAATCAACGTAAACAGATCGCCTAATCGCGTTACACCCGAACCGACCCGGCAGGATCTTATCGACGTGTCTCACGCGGCGAAGACCGCGATGAGAGTGTTTTACGGTTTCGTTTTTCGCGGTATCCCCTCGACTTCCTTGCGGAAAATTCGCGAGGACTGCGTAAAACCGCTCATCACTTGTATTTCCTTCGAAGATATCGACCTGATAATAATCATGCTCATCACAATTAACACGAAAAGATACACAAGATGGGATGGCTGAGCGATCGATTCCAGAGATTTCGATTTTTGGTTGGTAACTTGGCATCATCGCAGAATTCGAAATGTCTGGTTCAGGACTCCGATATTCAAGTATCGGATGAGCAATTATTCGTGATCGATAAGCTCATTTCGATGTACCGACGCACAGTTACCTTTCCGCCGTGTTCCGTAACGCGCGAGTCCACATTTCCGCTCAGCCTCTTTTCCTTCGCTGCTCCCCTTCCTCGCCCTCCCCTCGATTCCCACACGCGCGTGCCCACCCCGCGTGCGTGTCTCGCCCCGCTTATAAATCCGCGGATATCAATCCTCCCGTCCGCGTAGGTAAACTGGGAAGGAGCGCGACTTGGAGTTTATCGGATGGAAATTGATATGCCGTTCACACACGCGGCGTGACTGGTGACTCGCGAGCATGCATATCCCGCTTTACCGGCGGAGATATATAGTTACACGCAGTTATCGGACACCCAGGGGTGATTAAGTGTTGCAAACGACGCGGAAACTTTTAATCGTTATCCGCTCGACTTCGTCTGGCGTTCCGGTAATTGCGAGCGCGATCAAAGGTGCATTGGTAATCCGTCGGCGCGAGGATCCGAAGCCCCTCGCGGGTTCAGGCATCACCGTTAAAGCGAAAAACTTTTCCGCGGTCGCAACTAATTTCCGCCTCCTCTCTGCAACCGTAAACCGCGTATTTTACGGTTCGTCCGCGACGCGTTCGGCTCCGGAGAGACCATCCCTCTGCTTCTTCCTCTTCTTCTTCCTCCTGCTCTCCTCATTCCTCCACTTCCTTCGAACTGTCGCACGACCGCGGGGGGCGGTTCCGGCTTCTCAACGCTCCAGGCCACCGTCGACGACGGATCGACACACGGTGAGCTTTTCGAGCAGCTGATCCTGCGGCGAGTCGCAGTTGCTGATACGTCACTGAATCACGCTCACGGGCGCGCGCGTGATTCCGCGGGAGTACGGCCGGATGCGGGGCGAGCACGCGGCACACAGTCGCCGACTACTGCAGGTACCCCCACTCGGCGGGCGACGCCCACGCGCGCGCGAAATGACGCTCGTCGACGCCGAAAGGGCGGTAAGAGTAGTGTCGTACGCGTGAGAGAGACTTCTAATTTTCTCCATTTCTCGAAGCTTTCGTCTCGCAATCATCACCTTCATCCGCGCGCGCGCGCGGGGACAGAGAAACGCGCTGATTTCCGGCCCGACGCGCCGCGGTTCCCGAAATGGGAATTTTCGAATCGGCGCGAGAGAAACACACACCTACACAGAAATACCGCGAGAGAGAAACGCGACGAGCGCGAGGGTGGGTGAAAACGAATCGGCGCGCTTTCCCGCCGAATCCCGAAAAAGAGTCGGGGCGGCGAGCGCGACGATGAAGAGGCGACTCGGAACGGGGAGAAAAGCGCGTCGCGCGAATGGCCCTCGTAAACCGTGACGCGCGCTATTAAGACGCGAATGCGTACAATCGGAGCTTTAATTTCCACGGCGATGTAAAAATCTCTACGGCACTCGCCTGGGCTATATATGGTGCGCGGGGCTGTGCGAACGAGAGAACGACGCGCTCGTTCGTCTCATTTCTCCGCGCGAGATTTCCTGAAAGGCCGTTAAAATTCTTCGACCGATGTGGGTCGCGTCCCTTCCACCCTCCTTCGAACGGGTGTACTCGCCACGCGCGTTTCTCCTGCGCAGTTTTAACCCCTTCAGACCTGATTTTTTTTTTTCGCGGAGTAAACAAAATTGTTAACGATGTTTTAGTCTCTCTCTCTCTCTCTCTCTCTTTCTCTCAATTTCTTTATCGTTGCTTCATTTATTAAGTTTATTTCTTCATTTTTGTTATTGCGGTATTTTATTTGTTTATTTTAATTTTATTGCTGTATCTATTCTGCTGTTTCTTTCTGTACAGGCACTTAGAGGGCCCGCCCTAGAGCCGAAATAAAGCTTCTTCTTCTTCTTCTCTCTCTCTCTCTCTTTGGGGTATTATTATATTATAACATATTTTTGCAATCTTTATTTTTTACATTTTCTTATAGATACTTATGTGCAAACAGTACAAAATTGTATTTTTGCGTAACATTTTTTAATAATGTGCATTCTCGCGTACACCAGGTCTGACGGGGTTAAACGTTCCTCGTCGCGTGGTTGCCGAGGTAATTTTCGAAATAAGACGACATCTCGGTTACGGCGATTATCATCCGTGCGACGTTTCCCCGATATTTCATTGGCCCGTCGACGCTGGATTCTCGCCGCGCGGAAAAGATCGCGCCGCAACGACAACGCGACTCGCTCCACCGGCGCTGACCGTCGCCCCGTTTACGGGAACGACCCTCTTTTCGCGCCGGTTCGACGAACCCTGTACACCGCGCCGGGAACGGCCGAGAGTCTTTCGACCTAGCCGTATAGCTGGGGGGGGGGGGGGGGGGGGGGCACGGGGAGCGCGGCGTATAGCGGTTGGGGGGGAAGCGAGCGAGGGAGACGAGAGCGGGACGAGAGACGCGAAGGGAGCGCGGAGGGTGGCAGGGACGCGGCGGCGGCGGCTTTGGTCGATGCTACGAACCTACGGGTCGGCGTCGAAATTACGAAAAGGGCGCCGTAGGGCGGGAATAGGGTGGCTCGGCGGGGGGCCGAGGGTCGCTGGCGCGCGGACTGTGCGGCCCCGCGAGTGCCGAATTTATACCAACTTAATAACGATTGCAATCGATACGGGCGCCTGCGCGGAGGCGAGCTCGAGGCGAATTTAACGGGTCAGACGCGCGTCCGAGGTCTCGCTCGCGACTCGCTTTAACTCGATCGGAGTTTGCGTAACCGTGATAAGAGGTGGGAGGGTGTGCGATCGGTTCGCGCCTAATTGGGTCGCCGCGGAGAGGCTTCTCCTCTCGACTTCCGCCGGAAACGTGACTTCGGGGAAAGAGCGCGCGCCGTTGAACATCGCGAGAGATCGGCAACGCGGACTCGGATTATTCTTCGCGCGGAGACTTTGGAATTTTCCGGGTCCTCCCCGAAAAATTTACGAGAGGCGCTATCGCCGGGGGTTTCAGCTCTCGCGTCGAGGGAGACTAGATAGAGGCGACTCCTTCGTTCGTGGACTGGAGAGATAAAGTGCGGGGACTGGAAAATAAACAGAGCGTCACGAGGACACCGCGCGCGCGCGGATTCGCCCGCGCCTGATAGAGTTCCTCGATGAGGACGCGGCGATGTGGTCTGCGCTCTTTCTCCGGATCACTCTCGTCGACTGGATTTTTTTTTTCGGGGTAAATCAAGAGCTCTTTAATTTCGAGCCTCGAGATAAGTGCAAACGTCTCATCCCGACGAATATCGGAGAGTGGAGCACTCAGTCTCCCCGTTATATACGCGCATCCCCCATCTCTCTCTCTCTCTCTCTCTCTTTCTCTCGTAACCGCGTCGACATTATTTCGGTCGAAACTGCGAGACCTTTATTATTTCTCGTAATCTCCCGAGGGAGACGAGAGGGTGAACGCGCCGAGGATGGTGCGAGGGATGGCGGACACTACAGCGGAGAGGTGATTTGTGGGGGCATCTGCCGCGGTTTTGGTCGAGATATTGCCCGGGGTTTGCTCCCCCCCCCCCCCCCCCCCTTCTTCCCTCGCATATTTCTCAACTCGACGAATTCCGGACGACCGCGACTAAAACCAAGAATCCGTTTTCCTTTTGGGAGGGGGGGCTAACGTCGTCGTTCCCTTTTCCAGACGTGGAACGCGTAATCCGCCGTCTAATCGAGACGACGAGCCGGTGCTAACTACCGCCGGTTCACTTCTCGAGCTCGGAAAGTATCCTTCGCGCAGCGACGACGACGTTTCATAATAACGCGCATAATAGGATTGTATAACAGCTCGCGAGCAGTAAACCGTTTGCGCGGTAACTGCGTTTACGAAATTACGCAAGAACCACGGCCGAAGCCGACGATTCACGGTGACGAGGTTCTTCTCGCGCGTCGCTGCCGCGTTTCCGAGGGATCGGCGAGAGACGCTCTCGTCTCGCAGACTCTGACGAACGGGACGACGCTCGGGAACGACGATGCCCTCCTCCTCCTCCTTCTCCTCCTCCTCCTCTCATTGAAAGCGACCGTAAGTTAATCTCGTCACCGGCCGGTCGATAAATCAGTGGCCGGCGGCAGAGGCACGAACGAGGCACGGCCAGCTCTCGTGCAAGTGCGTAAATCATCATCGGTTGCGGTGGCTATTAACGCGCGCCGATCCGTCCGTCGGGATCGCGACGACTCGCGCACCCATCTCGTCGCCGAGGATCCTGGCGGGGCTGGACGACGCGCCGGCCTCGAACCCCCCCCCCCCTTCCCCTTTCGTTACACGCGTCCACCGATCGCCGAACACCTGTCGCGGCACACGCGCGTCTCGTGCCCCCGGGGTTCTCTTTGTCGCCGAGGTATATTCTCTCCTTCGTGTACGGGGAGAGGTGGATCTACATATTCATCCGTAAAGTACAGAGCACGGCATTCCGGCCCGGCGGATCGACGAATACAACGTATCGGTCGTTGTAGGATTTGCATCCGGTAACGCAGCTGTGCAGGGACGTAATTTCGGAAGAGATAACAAGATTATGTACCCTAATAATTGCATCGTATGTCCGCGCATCCACCGAAAACAGCTGTATTTCGGAACACTGGTCTCGTGCATCGGTTGAGCGTCACTAAAAAAAAAAGTACAGTCCAGATGACACCAAAAGTCGCGTTAACGTATAATTTGATTGCAATGACATATTATACACTGAGACAAAAATGTACTTGACCGAAATAAACGTACCTTTGAATAGTCCCACACTGAGAAAAAAAAAAGATTAAAAGTTATTCTGTTAGAAGGATAATCTGAGTACGAAAGGTAAAATAGATCAAGAATTATCCTTCCAGGGTTTTAAAATTTAACCTTCTTTAGGATAATTTTTGATCTATTTGACCTTTCGTACTCAGATTATCTTTTTTTTTTCTCAGTGCAAGAGCGTATTTATTCGATTTAAAAGAATATCGATTTGATTCAAATAACATCTAATTAATTCAATAATCTAATATTTGCGTCCAACCAATATTCGTTTAAATCGAATAAATATGCTCTTGGGACTGTCCAAAGGCACGTTTATTTCGATCAAGTAAATTTTTTTTCTCAGTGTACGACACGACGTCGAGATATCACCGCGGCGTCTCTTCCGAAATTACCCCGTGCACAAGCGCACGTGTCTCTGTCACAACCCACGGCGAAGGGTCGCCGACATAACGGGGCGCTCCGTCACGCCGCTGTCCTATTTCTGCGTCGACCATGTCCACGCGCGGCAACGCGTACGTCATGCAAATTATCTATCCGGTTGTCGCGTGTAGCGCCGGCGGGATATCGCGGAGACGACGGAAGCACGGGGACCAAAGAAGAAACAACCGACGTTAAACGGTTGATGTTGTTTACGCGGGCTGCTTTAATCCGGCATCGAGGCGGGTCGTCGAGACGAAACGCGAGTATACGGGATGGCGCGAACCGTAATCGCTTTGATTATTATCGATACGCCGGGTTACCCATATCCACGCACGATAACGGGCGGTATCATCGGAGTAACTCGGGCTATCGCGCTCGAAACAATTAAATGCACTTTGGCGCGATACGTGCAATGCTACGTGGCCTGATATTTTACAGTGTGCTCCAGATAATTTACACGTCGGATCGACTTGAAAATTGGCGACTACTTTTCTGCGAAAAAAAAAACACCTACGAGAAATTGCCGTACAGCATAGCGCTGAAAATTATTCGCGCGTGTCTCAAGACTGCTAAAAATACCTGTAATAAAATGTACCAAACATCTGCCGCTCGCGCGGATATCCGGCGACGATGTGCGATGTGCGAATGGTGTCGACGGAAGACGTATCGAGTATCGGGACCACTCGGAGCGCGTATCTCGGCGCACGCGATTCGAGGTTTTTTGCGAGCTTCCTCGGGCGGTCATTCGGTCAGCCGCCAGGAAGAGGAAGCGGTCGCCACTGGACACGCGCGCGGAGTCAAACCGGAGGTTTCCGTCCCGCGGTCCCTCTCTTCCGGGCGAGCCGCTCTCTCTCTCTCTCTCTCTCCCTCCCCCCGCCCCTCCTTTCCGACGCCCGGCGCGTCGTCGTGATCCGCGATTGTCGCTTCGTCGAAATTTCAGTCACACCCTCGGGACGCGTCGAGCGCGGAGGTGAATTGAAAAAGCACCGTTGAACACCTCTCGAAGGGAAACGAGGAAGAACGCAAATGCGCTATTCGCTCCGTGCAAGCGGACAAAAAGTGGAGGGGGAAGGTAGCCAGCGCCTGCGGTGGCCGATTAATAAGTTTTGAACATCGTGTATACCCATGTGTACCGTAATATTCCATAGTAAAACACGTGTCAAGTTGCTTCCTCCGATGTTTATTTAACATAAAAGACAAATAAATAATTGTATTGAAATGATTTTTCACTTGCCACCAATGTACATACAGTGTGCAGTGTTGATGTTCATAACTGAACAAATTGCCACCGGTGGCGCCACGCGTTCAGATGCACGTAGCGAATACAGCCTGTATACGTGATATGACGACGCGGACCGAGCCTTATCATCGTCTTCTCCGCACATCTCGTACTCGTGAATCGATATTATTTTTTTCTACCGCGAAGAAAAATCCCAGGAAGCCGCGCATCCGACGACCCGCATGCCACGATCCGATTGCGCGCGCCTGTACCCCCATCATCGAGGAAATTGATATCAACCCTCCGCGCGCTCAAGGGTACCTCGTAATGACCGTGTAACCAAACGAGAGGCCGAGAGCGTATTGGTTCCTCGTATGCGATTACAAGCGCGTCGTTCGTGCGCACAGGTACGCACGTCCGGCGCGTCGACGAGCTAAAAATGACGCGTGTCCGTTGCGCGAGCGAGTCGCGTGACGCGTGACACTCCTCTGGCGTATTATACGCACGTGGCTCGCGCATTCGAACCTTCATTCTCTCGTTTCTTCGCTCCTCTCCTTTCGTCGTATTCGAGTTTCTCTTTGTCACCGTCGTCGAGTCGCGTATTTTTGTGGTGCGATATATATCCGTAATTCATCCCCGAGAAATTCGATATTCGCGAGAAAGTGTTTCTCGTTGTGCCTTCAATTTTTTTTTCCCCCCAAAAATGCTGATACGTTCAATTTTTCATCGGATACACCGAGTAATCGTTTGTTTCCCCGTTACGCGAAGAAGCGACGGGGGGAACGACGTGAGTTATGAAAATATATTCAGCCATTAAGCCCGGAGCACGCCAGGTGCCCCGATCCGCCCGACCCTCGCGAATTTCACATTTCTCCGATAAATTTTCAAGGTGCTTCATTCATTACGAAATGCGTACGCGGGGGCGCGGTTCTCTCTCTCTCTCTCTCTCTCTCTCTCTCTCTCTCTCTCTCTTTATCTCTCCCTACTGTTCTCTCTCCTTCATCTTCTTCGTATATATTTGTAACCCTTTAGGAGTCCCCTGCGAGCAACACGAGAGCTTAACATACCTACCCCTCGTCCGCCCACGCGGGACCCTTTTCTATTTATGCCAGGACTCGCATAGACATCCCCTCGGCGAATTCGCCGTGCCACGAGAGCCGCGGGATGTGGGGTGACTGCAATTTCGAGCGACTCCTATTCCCCCATCCGTCTCCCTCTTCTCTCCTATGAATACATGTATACGCGTCGTCCGCTTCCGCATATTACGGGAACGTGTGTTCGGTATTCCATTTTTCCTCTAATCTTATATCGCAAGAGCTCTCCGCATACGGGAGGCTGATCCCGATTAAAGCACAGCCCACTTCGTGAGGCGGTCGATACTGCCGTTGCAGTTGCACCGGGAGATGCGCCTATCGCGTTACTTGCCTCGCGTAAGTCGATTCGCTTCGGTAGAATGCCGAAGAAACTTGTCGTTTTTGAAGCAAGCGTCGCGGTTCCCCGAACGATCGACCGCCCCGTCCCTCGATGCGATTCAGAGAGGGTGGAAGCCGCTATGCGTTTGCTTGATGCCAATAAGGGTGCACGGTCGGGCTTTGAGATTCTTAATCCCTCGGCGGAGCCGTCTATTGTTCGATAAAAACCTCGATAAGAGCCGGGGAAAGAATAAAGCTCGATTTATGGCGGCTGGGTTTCGGAAAGGGGTGGATCGGGACGAGGCTGCGCGAGTTTACCGTTAATCCGACCGAGGGGTGCTTCGAAGCCACGTGACTCTCGTACGATTTCGTGAATGGAGCATCTTTGATTGTAGGCTCAGCTTACTTTGATATTCGAGAGCGTTTGCTTTGTAATTCTCGATTTCTACCCGGAATAAACCGTATTTTAATTCCTGTTGGGCGGTTGCATCGAAAGCCGCTGTTTTTTTCCTGTTTCAAAAGCATTACGTCGTTGTAAAATGCGCGAATACCTCAATCGAAGTATTTGCCTTCGAAAGCTATAAGTTTGTCCCACTTTTCTGGCAGAAGTTGAATTCCGCGGCTTTCAATGCAACCTCCTAATGTAACGCGGTGGTGTTATCATAAACTATTCATTCTTTTTTCCCTCTAAAATCTCCTAAATACAAAAAAAAAATTAAGTCGCATCTTGCAATTCTCGTATTATCGTCTCCAAATGCGATGATCGATCGGTGTAATAAATCCGCGTCCTTGATTAAACGTTGAGGAGACATTGTGTGTAGATGATCCCACAGGCGTAATGATGCTCGAGCGCGCGATAACACCGACGATAAAGGCGCGCGCTCGACGGCGATGATAATGACGACGCCGACGACGACGTGGAGGTGGCGGAGGAAGTCGCTGCACACGCTTCGCATCTCGAGCGAACCGCTCGCTGCAGTCGAGGTCGCTGAGCTATTCGGGGGTGAGTGGTCGGTGGTCGAGTCTCGGAATTAGTTGGTAACTCGTTGAACTTGTGCTTAAATTATTAAACTTGAACGGTGAATCCGGGCGTGGCTAATTAAGGCATTTGTAACCGTACACCCCTCTCTCTCTCTCTCTCTCTCTCTCTCTCTCTCTCTCTCTCTCTCTCTCTCTCTAGCCTCGCTGCACGTCCTCCCCGCCTGGCTCTCCTCATCCTCCTCTTCCTCCTTCGATCCTTCCCCGGGCTTCGTTTACCGCACCGCCGCGATTCGTCGCGCCGTATATAATCTCGAATATCTTTATCGAACCGGACGATTATTAACGGGTGATGAACGCTCGGTAAATAATCTCCCTCCTTCGCTCGCGCCCCCTCCACCATTCGAGAGATACGCTCGTCGAGTCGATTCCACTTTACCGTTCAAAGTGGCTCGATAACGGGCCGGATTTATCGAAACGCGCGGACCACGTTCTTCTTCTCCCTCCACCTTTCCTTACACGCCCATATCGACGCGATACATTCAGCGCGCGTAGGTGGTCCGAGAAGGACGCGCGAACGGAAGCAAAAAATCGTTTGGAAATATCGCCACGGCCGTTGTGTGCCCGAAAGCCACAGTCGCGAGCCTGCTCTCGGGCGCGCATCCATCGCCTATAAATAAAGCCGCGATAAATATCAGCCCGCGCGGCGCTGCGTCTGAAAGTGCACAGCGTCGAAAGCCGCGGAGATGTTACAATTGAAACGCGGAAACGCGCGCGCCCACGCGCCTCTCCGCTCGCACGGAGCTTCGCTTCGAACGGTTGCGCCGCGTGTCTTGACGTCGAGAGCCAAATAAGTAGGTGCGGGTAATCGAAACCCCGCGCGGTCTCCCGAAAGCGATATATAAAAATGTTCTCGGACGGTATTCCGATGATCGCTATCGATATTTCTTCGTAAACCAAGATCGAGTACCCGTATCGAAATAGCCTTTGACGTGGCGCTCTCCCCCTTTCTACGTCTCTCAATACCTCTGAACTCCCCTCCTCTCTCCTACGTTGCGTTATCCCACGTTGCATCGCGCAGCGTCACGTGCTACATCCGCGCGTCCCGCACCTTTCCTTCCGCCCGATGAAATCCATCGCGTTGGAAAGGACCAACCGGATCCGCGCGCGGGTTCTCGGCGAAGAGGTCGGGGACATGTGGCAAAATTCGCGACGCGATCACGTTTCCATATCCTCTCGGCCACGGATAAATCGCGGTCTCGATTCGCTCTCCCGGGGTGCACGCGTTTCCCACGCTACCTGCCTCTGCAGCGGGAAGTACGTATACCACTGGCGGTCTCTGTCGGAGGAAGAAGTAGGAGGAGGACGGAGGCGAGAGAGAGAGGTAGTTACGAAACTCAAGACACTCCGCGTGGATTACCACGACCATCTAGGCGATACGTTACAGGTACACGGAGAAAAATGGAGCTCAAATTATATGATTTACCATTTTTGAGTGATCAATTTATGATGCATCTGATAAAACTCAATTGTATTTATTCGTAGTGAAAAATGACGATTTCAATGTTATTATATCAAACGCTATAGTAAATTTTTCACTATTTGCATAGTGAATATTACTTTATTTCGATTTTTCTCCTATTTTTATAGTAATGTGTGATGCGCAATGACTATTAATTAAAGTAACACTTTGAATTCTTAACTACAGCAGTGTAATTTACACTTGGAACCGACTCCTATTCTTCTCCGTGTACACGCGTGCACATTGATATGTAGACAGATTCGCACGCTTCACACGCGATTAGGTTCGATGATGGATTTGTCTCGGGATTCGGGTAACACCATCTCGTACGACGCTCACGCGAACGCCGGATCCCGAGTCTCGCAAATTCGAGACGATCGCTTATCGCCCCGTTAATCCCTCGGAGATTAGCCGACGCGATCGAACTCTCGGGATCGAGCATCTCCGCGATCCACATCGAGATTTTACAACGAACGTCGTTTTTACAACGCGATTTGAATCCCAAATACGGCCCTTTTGGTAATATCCGCGCGCGGGTCCCCGTCACTTTTTTTCCCCCCACCCCCGATACACATCGCGCCGCACGCGGGCGGGCTCGTTTCGCTTTGCATTTTTGTTTCCTCCGGAAGTACGGCCGCGCGGAGGGCGAACTGGATTAAGGGGGCGGGGGGAGGGATTTAATTTTCGCGCCGGAGCACAGAGGGAGGAGCGTCACGTTCGAATTATTTTGCAACAATTTCGCCGTCACCCGCTCGCTGACCGGTTCGCGGGCAAATTTACATGACCGGCCGGCGCTCTCTCTATCTCTCTGTCTTTTGTCTATCTTTGTTTTAAGGCTTACTCTTACTATTAGTTTTAGACAGAGTTCCAGGTCTAAATTATTTTATCACTCGTTACATAATCTCATTATTGTTTTATCATTGCTGTTAATATTCCTCGCGCATTCGTATTTTATGAACTCTTGTTTAGGTTTATCATTATTCTATTACTTTTACGTACTTTTAGTTTACTCGTGTTCACTTAGATCTTGTGAGCTCTAAGAGGGCATGCCCTAGAGCACAATAAACGCTTCTTCTTCTTCTTCTTCTTCTTCTTCTTCTTCTTCTTCTTCTTCTTCTTCTTCTTCTCTCTCAAAGAGCCTCGCGTGCAGGCGTTCACTTTTCGTTAAACAGGATTTCTGGTGCGACGCGAGGGCAAAAAAGAGGGGGGGGGGGAATCTAAATTCGTCCGGATCCTCCAGCGGGACACTCCTCCAGCGCGAGCGCGGCGCCCGCGCGCGTATATGCCAATTAGGTAATTAGCGTAAAAGTAGGATATACACGCGGGACCACGTCGGACCTCTGGAACGTATCGATTATCCACTTAACGTCGCGCACGAAGCCTCTAGGCGCGTCGCGGCGGGGTGTACACGGAGCGTATAGTCGCGCGCGAGACGCATCACACCCGTTTGCCATTAACGGACCCGAATCTCCGAGGGGATGACTCCCGATAATAACGGGGTTGAACGACCCCGAAGAAAATTGCCCGTCCGTCTCACCCGTTCTCTCGAAATCAGCCCGAATATCGAGCCCTGAAAGTCGAAGAACATACGGAGCACCCGCATCGCGCATCCAGCATCCGAACCAGCGACGGCGAAGTTACCGAACACCCGGAGGATTCGCGGGAGATTCGATAATCCGACGCACCCGCGATTAACTCCCTTACTGCATGATTGCTCTACTTTTTGTACGAAAAATGTATGACATAAAACCACTTTTCTAAATAACTTATAAAAACAGTTTCTATCTTTATCGAAGCAAAGAAAAATGTTGCATTTTTCACATTGAAAGGTTATTTACAGAAGATAATGAGTGAAAAGGCGTTTGTGCCCGTGATGCGGTAAGGGGTTAAGTCGGCCTCCCGCGGAGGTATAATCGTTCCCCCTTCGGGCTTCTCCTCAATCCCTCCGACTTGTGGCGGGATTTACTTGTCGCCTGCTGCTAAATTCGAGCCCCCCCATCCGGATGAGTCTGCCTGTTCCGATTGACCTATCGTTGCAGCGAGACGCGCGTCTAGTTGGCCGCGCGGGAATACGCCTTCCCGGTGAGCAATTACGCGCGCTAACTCGCCGGGATGAGCGGCACGGTTATCGGCGCGCATCCGCCGAGAGGTAATATCGCTGCAGCTTTCGCGGCGAATAAATCAATAGCGTGTAGGACCGTGCGAGGAGCGCGCTATAGCGATCGCCGCGGCGGCACCGTGTCGCCCGTGTGGGTGATCTGTGTCGGATGAGTCAGGATCCGATACGCGACGATACGCCGAGGGCGGACCTCGCGCGGATAAACTGTGCGAAATTATTTGCGTTTCCGTTTACTCACCGTCTTTCTCGCCTCCTGTGTGGCTCTTGACGTCGATTGGGAAACGTTTCGCGCGTGGGTGGGAAAACGCGCGGGTCGGATTATGTCGGGTTGAGTCGCGAGACAGCGACGAGATTCTTGTTTCGTCTCTGCGCTCTTCCTATCGAGGAGTAGCGATGCTTCTGTGCGCCCGGGACATTAAATTTCTAGATATCGACACCCCGCAACGATGTATTTCTCATTTTTAATCTGCATATACGAGCATTCGCCGTATTAATGACGCTGATCGAAAGGAATTCACCTGAAACCGTAGTTCGAAATGTTCCAGTTTCCAGTTCTTTCGAAATAATGTCGATATTATCTCGTGGGTCGACGCGAGGTACCCTAAAATACAACGTGAAGCGTCCCAATCAAATTCCACCGAAAGATAACTGCACGTTCATTCGTTAGAAATATTGCAAATTCAATTTCCTTCGACATAATCTCGATGTTATCGCTTGGGTCCACGCGGGGCACACTAAAATGCCGCATGAAACATCCTAATTAAATTCCATCGAAAGATAACTGCACCTTCAGTCGTTCGAAATATTGCAATTTTTTTTCTCCTTGATCCTCCGAAATAATTTCGATGTTATCGCTTGGGTCCACGCGGGGCACCCTAAAATGCCGCATGAAACATCCTAACCAAATTCCACCGAAAGATAACTGCACCTTCAGTCGTTCGAAATATTGCAATTTTTTTTTCTCCTTGATCCTCCGAAATAATCTCAATATCTTCGCTTGAGTCGACGCGGAGCACTCGAAAATGTCACGCGAAGCGTCCCCGTCGTATTCCACCGAAGGATTATCGCACCTTCCGTCGTTCGATATACGTAGCTATTACATATCAGTGGAGCGACGTAATTAAGAGATCACCGCTGACGCTCGCCTCGCGATTAGACGATCTACGATAGCTCCGAGACGAGGCGGGAATCGAGAGATGCAGTCCCACTCCGATTTACCGGGACCGGAACCGTGTTCGAGCATCGCCGTCATTAGACACCTCGAGGTGACGGTCCCGTTCCTTTTTCCCGATCCACGCGCGAAAGGGAAGAGAAAAACTCGACGCCCCTTTCCGAGAGACCGTCCCGACGAATCGAGCGCTCCGCTTAATCAGTTACGCGCACGCGAGGACAGTCGATCGCGCGATCTCTCCCCGATAGTTCGGCCGACCAGCCGTGAGCCCAAGGGTCTTTACCCTCGCGTCGCGTGAACCGCGAGTATCCTAGACCGCCACACGCGGACGGCGGTTGTTCGCGAGCCCGGTCGACCGGTCGGGCAAGGCGGAGTGGCCTTGCACGAACGCCACACGAGCTCCGGCCTCCTCCCGGCGGCTTTCGCATCTCGTCGTCTCCGCGCAACAAAGAAACTACTTAGCCGTGATGCACCCTTACCTACCGGGCGTGTCTCCCCTCCGCACCCCCGCTTGAACGCTTCTCCACTCTCGCCTCTCCTTCCTTCTTTTCGTGTGCGGCTGCGTGCTTGGGCTGTTGCGTGAGGCCTTGTCTACTTAGTTTGTATTAGTATTTTCATTTCTATTATTCTCGATATTTCTTTCTATATTTATTTAATCTTTGTCTTATTTTAACTTTTACTTATTTGCATTATACTTGTGCGTATTTTTACTTCAATGCATTTTTACTTTTACTTACTTCTTCTTTCACTTGTTTTTATTCTTATTGTTTCTTTTTCTCAGTAACCTCAACCTTTTTGCCATTACATTATCATTACTTTTCGTTATTTTTGCCCTTCTCTTTCTGCTCTTAGGAGACATCCGTCTTAGAGCCTACTCAATAAACGCATCTTCTTCTTCTTCCTTCACCTTCATCGTGTCCTTCTCTTTCCCGCGCTACACTTCCTCTCATTCCTCCTCCTCCTCCTCCTCCTCCACTTATCGCGTCTCGGCTCGCACGCGGACTCGCGACTTCCTCCTCGCGCGCAATCGCTCTCTCGCGCTCTCCTCTGGCCACCTACCATCCACCAACCTGCTCGTATTTATGCGTCGAGTGGCGCCGCGGCCGCCACGCATCACCTTCGCGTCCAAGGCGAGCTCCGACGCCGACGCGAAAAGGTCCCGCCGCGGGTCGCACGGGTATGGGTGTTCGATGTGAAATTCGCGAGGAAAACCGGATTCCCACGAAAGCCCCCGCTCGGTCGTTGTCCTTGTTTTGCGTGCGTTGGGAAAGAGTGACGTAACGGAGCCCGCGACGTTTCCACTCGAATTCGCGCGGATTTCTCGGAGCGACACGGCGGACAGTCGATTTGATTCACCTCTTTGAAGTTGCGATGGAACGAGTACCGCCCTCTGCACGGGCGGGCGTAATTTCAATTGGCACGAGTTGCCGCGAGAGAAGATCTCCACGGTTTTCCACCCCGCGCGTGACGCAATCTTCGCGATACCTTCGATTCACCATCGTCGAGACAAAGGAAGACGTTAAAACGAAATCTGGTTTGGAGAGCGCGTCGCGTGAGAGGACTACTCTCTCCTCCCTTCCTCTCCCTCTCCACTAAAAGTTTTTCTTCGCCCGACGGCAACCGGCAGCTCTCGGACGGCAGGGGAGGAGAAGCGAAGTAGAGGGAGGAAGGATACCCGATTCCCTCCTCGCAGAAGAGCTCCCGCTTTGTCCAGGAACCGGTCGACGGAACCCGGCAGGCATGCGCCGATCCACCAATCAGCGGGGGTCGCAGCGCGCCGGTCGTCGAGGTTCCCGGCTAATCCGAGAATCGAAACGCGCGCCCGGCCGTTGTCCCCGAATTGATTCCCTGCGCGCCGAGAGGGACGACGAAGCGCGCTCGCGAAATACGAGTAGTTCTCTGGTCGGGGAGAAGAAAAATCCGAGCCATATATATATATCCGAGCTTCCCTGGTACGACACCGACTCCGCCGTTGATGCGTCTGCCGCGCTAAAAACACGAATTTCGGATCCGAGTCCCTCCCATCGATCGACGACGCTAACCCGTTCGAGGCCAGAGTCGCGTCGAGTCAAACGGCAGGCGTCCGTCCACTGGCATATACCTACCTCGCACGAGCGGCGGCGGCGGCGGCGGCGTCTACCCGCATTCCGATCTGCCCGTCGACCTCGTTCCGCCATTATATCCTATTTCATTTTCTTCGGCAGTTCTCTACCGGCCAAACGCGCGCTACCTCTGCTCCTACCGACACGACCGCGTGTGTCTCCCTTCGAACCGTGGAGTTCGAGACGTCCGCGTTCGTTCGCATCCATCACTACCGGTTCCGTTCAGACGCCTGGACTCATCTTTCCAGGTCTGATTTACCCACCGTACAGACTTTAATCGCCGGATCGTGATCATTTTTACGGACCGCGAAAAACGCCCCCCTTTCATCGGACTTCTTTTCATCCTCTCCCCGTATACCCCCGCGAAATTCCTCTCGCTCCATCTCATCCCTTGTCCCGAGACGCGCGTCGAGTCACAGCGGTTTATCGCGAGACATCCGCGCTGCGGCAGCCTAGCCGATGGAAGAAGAAGAATCCGTCGATCCTCTCTCGCCTCCTACGCCAGCCAACCTCTACCCTCCCGACCTTATTTCTCCTCTCCCCTTTCGTCCGGGCGTCAAGCCCGCTAGTAGATGTAACTCCAGGGCGCCGACGTCTACCGTCCACCGACTCCGGGGGTTATCCGGGAAATTACAGCCCTACCCCCCGAAGCCGCGAGGTGGAACGTGGTAACTTTATTACACGACGCCACTCTCGTCACGCCTCCTTCCTCTTCCACCTTCCACGACGATATATATATATATATACACACGACGAATGAGCCGCAACAACTTCGTGGTTTTTTTTTTCGTCACGATTATCGTGTTACGTGATTGATACCCGCTCTTGCTTTCGCGTCGCCCGGGGAATATTCTCGCCCAATATTCGAGAGATGTATTCAGACACCCCTTCAGAGGCTTGCGATCTATTCGAAGTACCTGTGAGCGCTGCACATCGGGTGTAGATATTTTCACAAAATTTAGGATAAAATCGATCGATGCATTTATTCAGCGGACTCGGATTTATCGAAACGCCGTGCGAAAATTTCCTTAACTCGAGATCGACACAGATACGTCATCACGGAGCTGCTTCAGAGTGACCTGCACAAGATCATCGTCAGCCCGCAACACCTCAGCCCCGACCACATCAAGGTCTTCCTCTATCAGATCCTGCGAGGTGAGTAGTACCGCACATTTTCGTACATCCGTTTAAAAATCGGTGGCGCTCGCGACACACCGCTTTTCCATACCGCTAAAACTAACTTCGACGAACGCCATTCAATGTTCAACCGCTCACTTCGGAATCCCCCCCCCCCCCCCCCCCCACGGACACTCGCAGCGAGTGCTCCGCACAACGAGAAAAACCCTCGGCCGTAGCAGGTGCCTTACTCCCCGGTATCGACGTCCACTTCAATTACTCGAGTCTCCAGTGCCGATAAAATGTAAATCGTTGAACGCGTCGGGCTCTCCGCGATAGCCGCGCGTCCCGTGTAGCGTCGCGTCGAGAAATTGCGCGCGTGATACAGCGCCGACGAAAGAACCGCTGATGAGTAGAATCGGCGAATAATTGATAGCCCGAGACGCCGCGGGAAAAGTTCCGCGATGGATAAGGAACTTATCTCGTTACGCTCGAGATTCTCCGTTGCGGGAGGGGGTGGTCGGGTCTCTCGACGAGATTCTCGCCTCCTTCCTCTCGTTTGCATTTTTTTCATCATCCACATCCAACCGAATCGATTTTGCCCGCCGCGTCGTTCCGGGGACGGGCGAAAGCGAGGAGGGATCGTTCGTTCGAAGCGACTCGTCCCGCGCCGACGGGGGTTGATATATCCGGTTCGTTACCCCGGACTTAATTTCCGGCGCGGCTCGCGGTCGCTGCAAGCTGCGCCGAAACGTGCATACCATTTGCATACTCGGCTAAATACGCAGGCTTCGCGGGAGGCGGCACAGTCAGGCGCGCACGCGGTTTATATCCATTATCTCCGCGCGGCATTTTCGACGCGCGGAAGGCTTCCGTCCCACGCGTGAGAATGCGCGCTTCGCGCAACAGCTGAAGGTCGGGCTTCCGTGGGCGGTGTCCGTAAATTTGCCCGAAAATCCGCCGCGAGAAAAAAGACGAGCGGCTTCGATTACGATGGCGCGCGCTGTGCGACGGCACTGCCGAATATATCCCCGTGAGAGAAAGCCCCCGTTAAAATTACTGATTCGCGTCGCGTGTCGCGCTCGAGCGTCCCTGTCGATCGCGCGCGCTATCCATATAGAGACGCATAAGTTAAAACTTCGACATCCACGCGCTCGTACCGCGCGCACCGGGAGACGCTTGCACCTCCGGTTTGCCAGTCGAGAACGAGAGACGAGCGCGTGTCAACAATGTAATCGATTCCGCTCCGCGTTACGAAGACGAGAGCGCGCGAGACGAGGACGAGCTTCCGGCCCGAGAAGTCGATTCGGATCTTTCCGAGAGACCCGTTTCTCTCGAACTCCTCTCTTTCTCCCCGTCATCGTGGAAAGTGTCTCCGATCCGTGGAGGAACTCCTCTCTCCTACACGTAACTGCTGCACTTTACAGGCGCGAGGCACCCCGTGGAGTCGTTAAAATCCAGTTTCCGTGTATGGCCCCGGCGAGGCAAGTAAGTTCCTCTGGTCGAGTTACCGCGCGGCTCTCTGGTTACGTCGCGAGAGAGGAGTTAAGGGGAGAGGGAAGATGCCGCGCGCGCGGAAAGGAGGAGAGCGACGTTGCACGCGCACTTGTGAAACTCCGTGGTCGCGCGCATGGCTCCGAACGTCGAGCAGTAGTCGGTGGTGGAGGAGAGAAAGCGTAGGCGGAGGGGACCGGTAAACAAGCCCATTTCCATTCATCCCCCGAGACCGAGTAGGATTCCATACCTCAGCGGGGCGCTGATGACCCCCGGTTTACGTGTTACTGCGCTGCCGCCGGCGGAACGAGACCCCGAGCAGCGTCTGTACAATGCGAGGGTGCAGCTGCGAGATCCGCCTTTCGCGCGATGTTGGTATTCGTCTCTGAGCTGCGTTCCGAATCGGGCAAAAAAAAATGTATCGCGCGGTCGGGAGGCGAAGCGCAGGACATTTCGCAGGGAAGAATGGTAGCGAGAGAAGCAGCTGCGCGACGTCGATCGTGGAACGTCACGGTGGAATTCCGGCTTTCGAACGACGCGACGCGCGTTCGACGACATTTCAAAAACAGCGGCAGCTCCTGCATCTCTCCGGTGTGAAACGAGAGAAAATTCGGCCAATTCGTATGTACCGTGCGAGCTCTCCCGTTCGAGACTTAATCCCCCTAATGGACCGTCACGCCGGGCGTCCGTCCGTCTACGCGGCGGACGGGCCGACGGATTCTTCGCAGTACACGCGCATCCCGTACCTAATTTTTTGGCATTGATATTCGAAACGCGCGTCGCTGTGTACGCGTCGCGACGGCCACGCTCTGGCCCGCGCTCGTTCTCCGGCGCCCCGGCGTCTAGACGAAGAGACGGAGATGAACTTCCGCGCTCCGCTCCTCTTCCTCCCACTTCTTCGCTTACCGGGAGCGCGAGTGTACGCACCTATATGTGTATACTGCACGGTTCCAGCGTTTGCCCCTTTCTCGCGTTCCCCCTCTCTATTTCTCGTTCTGCCTCGCCCCGTTTCTCCACGCTCGCGCGTTCCCTCGCGGCTCCGTACAGCGGAAAAAGAGGAGAGGATCCACCGCGAGCTAATCGTATTACCGAGCACTTACGAGACTTTAAGAAGCCCCGGCCAATTACCGCGCATACGCGAAGAGTCTACACGCGAGTTTCTCTCGCGGGATCTTCGCAAGTTCGCGCGTCTGCCGAGATACACCCGTCTCGTCAAATATTGCCGCTCGACTGTGGCGGCACTCGGCCGTGGAAGGCGGTTCGAGAGGGAAAAATTAATGGGCTAATTCGTTTGAGGATCGCGGATCCTTCGAACGAACTCGGGTGGAATAATTGAGAAGATCATCGAGCTCGTTCGAGAATATAGAAAAGGAAGAAGAGTCGACCTGGATGTGCGTCTTCGTACACGCGTCGACGTAAATCGACATACGTACGTCAACGTGTACACAGGGTGTTGGGTAATTCTCGCAAAACCGGTGGGGTAACCTTCCACGATGACGGTGAGAAACGTGAGAACCTTCCGAGAAAATGTCGCCTTGGTCTGCCGTTATTATCTCACTTTCGATAAGCACGATATCGCCTCTTGTTATCTCCGCGCAAATTACCCGGCGTTCCACGTACGTTCGAAATGTGTACGCGAGTAAACGAAACGTCCTCCGTAAACATCGTGCCGTGACGCGTGAGCGTTTTTAATTAGCGCACGCCATCGTAGCCCGGGGCGGGACCGAAGTGGATCGAGTGTTCGTCGGGTACGCGAAAGAGAATCTGAGAACGACGGAAGAAGATCGGAATTCCTGCGCCGAGTCGTCGATCTCTCGCGCGAAGCGCTCGATAAGATTTCGCGAAGCGCTCGATAAGAATTATCGTCGATCGCCCGGTACGAGCCTCCCGCGAGCCGTTTCTCGAGAATTTCTTATTTACCGAAACTCGTCGGCGCTGTACTTGACCCCAAATGGACTTCTGCCCCCGCGTTCATTAATTTATCGGTTCGCGATCGACGACCCGAAGTTCTCGAACTTTTCCCTCGGCTTCCCCCGAGCTCCGAGCGCGAATTTCCCGAATCCCTCTGCCCCGCCTGACTCGTGCCACGTTGGTATAAACACGCATTACGACTCGACCGTATCTCGTTTCTCGAAGAGTAACAAAAGGCGTTAATCGTCAGCCGGCGGAGGAGAGTTAAATTTCGTGCTCCCCGACTCGCACTGTACGTCGCGTGGCGAAAGCGAGTTAACGCGCGAAGAGGGTGGTCGGCTGTGCCGCGCGCAGATGGAGTTCGAGAGGGAAAACGCGTTTTATTCCTCCCTCTCCTCCCTTCTCTCTCGCTAGACTGCAAATGCAAATAACGTACAACGGACGGGAAACGGAAGGGTGTTCCGCTTGCGGGGAAAGTGAGAACCGGAGTCGAGTCGTCGGGCTGTTATATTTCACGGGGGGCAGTGCGTGACGGGCGAGGGAGAGGGTGGGAAAACGAGGAAGGGGAAGGGGTGCTTTTTAAATATTTGCAGCAATTAAGAGGGGCCGAATTTTTACAGTCAAACATGTCGGGCGCGAACATCGCGGGTCGGAATGTCATTTCTCGCTGTGTCTCGCTCTATTTTCGCGTTATCGTTCGCCCTGCGCCGGGGACGAAGATAATTCACCGTGGCGCATCGTGTTGTTTCCATGAGTTACGACGGGGCGCGTGTCGTCTGGTCTCTCGGGGGTTGGGAAAGCGAGGCTCGGATACCACCGCGACGGGGACGGCCTCGAGGACCGGATTATTATGCAAGCTGATGAAGATGATCCTCTGAATAATAATTTTTCGCCCGGCTTTGTCGTTATCAAGATTTTTCACTCGGGGAGATTCCGCGTCTGCTTTTTCCCATTTCCCCGCGCTCTTCCCCTTCGTTTCGTCCTTGCGCAACAGCGAGGAGCTCGCGACGACGACAACGAGACACGGTCCATTCGCGCCGAACGACGCGCGCTGACGCGGCTCGTGCCTGTGAACAAGTTTGTCGACGGACGCGTGCAAATCCCCGCGAGAAGAAAATCACGTATTCTCTCCGCGGATACATCCGCTCCCGATGCGCCCTGGATGTACGTGATACCTACGTGTACGAATGTACATGTATTTTCACCGCGCTCGCAGTTGCATAACGATTGTAACGCAAGCTCCGCGCGCGCGCGTTATCCGGGAGAAATACTTGAGAACGGAGGAACACGGCGGGGAACGCGGATAATCGAGGTGCGAGTCTCGAGTATTCGGGGGTTGGGCGGTCCGCGGCGAAGGGGTGGGAGCGCGGGGGTACGGAGGAGCGATAAAGTTGAAACGCGAAATGCTAAGCGAAGCGCGGAGACGAAGAAGAACGGCTCGGAGGCGAGAGGGACGAGGGGGTGCGCTAGACGCCCTTATGAGATTTGCATTAATTTTCAGTTATAACGCGATCAGCGTTACTTCGGCCAGACGCTCTTCCGCAGCTTCTGGAAGAGATTCCGGCGTTCTCCTTTCTCTCTCTCTGTGCTACCCAGTTACTTACTCATTACTATTATCTTTTTAATTATTTTGTTTTATCTCTTATCTTTTTTTGTTTATTACACTGTTATATTATAATTATCGCTTTATAGTTACTTTATTAGTTATTGACTTGCTACTCATTTACTCATTATTATTATCTTTATCATTATCTTGTTTTATTTCTTATTTTTATTTTTACCATTATGGTTACCGCTTCAGTTACTTACTTAGTTATATTGGCTTTATTTTTGTACCTTATTTACTTAGTAATTACTTAATTTTTCTTATTTTGATTACCGTTATAGTTACCGCTCTAGTTACTTGGTTACTGACTTTATTTTTGTATCTTACTTACTTAGTAATTACTTAACTAGCTACTTACTTTACTTTTGTACGTCCTTGAGAGCTCTTAGAGGGCTTGCCCTAGAGCAAAATAAACGCCTCTTCTTCTTCTTCTTCTTCTTCTTCTTCTTCTTCTTCTTCTGTCTCTATGCGCAGCTTCGCCTCCTCTCTCTGCGCGCAGCTTCGCCGCCTTCTCGATTAACGAGACAAGCTCGATGAATTGTCTCCGACTGGATCGATCGATCGCCGCTCAATTTTCGCGTCTACTCCTCTCGCCATCGGCGAGATAAATCGGAAGGCCGCGAAACGCGATCGCCCCGCTCTCACGATCTTCTATCAAGAGGATTTCTCGAATCTCGCTCGAGTTAACTCAACGCGCGGATTTTCGAACGCGAACGGATCCGAAGAGGTCGAGCGGAAAGTGGAGAGAGAGATTGTAAAAGTCCGGGGAAAACAACCGCGCGAGCCCCTTGTTTCCTTCCGCTCACGGTTTTCCCCTCCTCGCACGGGAGTGGGCATAAACGCGGGAAAACGAGAAGAAGAAGAAGAAGGAGGTGTTTATCATGCTCTAGGGCAAACCTTCTAAGAGGTCACAAAGAAAGATACAAGAAAAACTATAATAAAAAATAAAGGATTAAGGTTAAAAATTAAAATTAAAAAGTAGAGAAACGCAAATAAGTAAGTAAATAACTTCAGTAAGTAAACAAATGCGTAAAAAGAAAAGGAGGGAGAGAGAGAGAGAGAGACTTCTCGGCCTTTGTAGTAACCGCGATCTCGGCGTGATAAAGATGACCGCGGGTTAGCGATTGCGGAATTACGAGGAAACCCCCCCGGTGAGATGAAGTAAATGATACTTTTATCCCAGTCTCTCTCTCTCTCGCTCTTTCGCGCGTCCGTCATCCGTCACTGTCCGGCCGACCGCGGTTCTCTCTTCTTTCTTCGTCCCGGCATTTTTTACGATCGACGATTCCTGCGCGATTTCCTCCTTCGTGCAACGGCGAGCGCCGGGTTGCCGTCGAGCGTCGTGGCCGCGATTAGAGATCAGCCGACGTGTGTTGCGGCGGATTACGAGTGCAGATATATATATATATATTTTTTCACCTCCCGACACAATTAGTCGTCGTTCGAGTGTTTCGCGCGCGGTAGGAACGAGAGGAAATGCGGGGCTCTCTGGCGTGGGACGGAGTTTTTGTCACTTTTACGCGGAGCCGAAAAGCACGCGGAGACACGACAGCAAGAAAGGGACCTTGGAGCGACGCGGATTACCCAACTCGCGAGACACTCGTGCGTGCAGAACTGTCGCGCGCGACCTTCGCTAAAGTCGCATTCGGCGTCGAGGTGACGGGCGCGAGATCGGGTCGTTTTCCTACGATCGATTCGAAAAGTGCCACCCGTTAGGTTGTGGAACGTATAGCCCGTACCGGATAGAGCAGGGCTCTCCTCTTGTCGGGGGCCAAACCAGTCCTGCCGCCGCCCATCCATGACCCCGGACCCCGTCATCCGGTCGGTTGCTCGGTAGAGCTCTTCGCTTCTTCGCTCGCGACTCGATTTCACTCTCTCTCTCTCTTTCCGTCCCGCGCGCTCTCTCCATTTATCTATCCGACGGGAGAACGCACGCACGCGCGCAAGGACGCGCGACGAAATCGCTTACGTGTCCTTTCGAAAAGTACAACGAGGGCGGTGAAAGGGGCGTCGTATTACATAAGTAGCCGGTGAAATTGACGATGCATACCATTATATGGTAGCGAGGGAACAAGGCACCGCGGTAGTTCGCCTTTAAGTCTCGTTTAAATCGCGGTGATCGGAGAGAGGAAGGGAGAATATTTATAAATAGAGGCAGTCGCGGTTAAACGCGCGTAAGCGTTCGCGGAAAATCGACGCGCGAAAGAATCGGGAAGGCGCGCGAGACGATCCGTCGACGCCAATCGTAGGAGTCTCGTGAACCTATTCGCGGAAAGAGCCGCGCGCTCTCCACTCCACGAAGTTAATAGCACGACGGAGGGGGGCGTGGCTCGAAAGTTCGAACGATAGGTGTAGGTATCGCGCGCGGGTCGCCGGAAAATAAGGACGCTCTCGTGTACATAGACGCGTCGAACCGGCTGACGTCAGCGGGGTTCCTACTACTCGCGAGGAGTCGCGGCCGGTTTACAGTCAGACGAGCGTGTTATAAATGGACGCGTTTGGGAAAACCGTAAAAGAGAGAGGAAGACGCGTGATACGAAACTACGTTTGCGCTCCTACAGTATGTCCCACTCTGTACGGGCCAGTTTGAAAGTTACCTTCAGGGAGGCTTGGTCGGTAATCGAAACATTTAATACCGGTAGAAGTCGAGTCGGTAGTTAGAGTTGGTGTCAATTCGGGAGATCGAAGCGTCTAACCTCGAAATTATGAATTTGTGAATAATGGTGAGTAATTTCTATTATTCACAAATTCATAATTTCGAAGTTAGACGTTTCGATCACCCGAATTGACACCAACTCTAACTACCGACTCGACTTCTACCGGTATTAAATGACTCATGTACCGACCAAGCCTCCCCGAAGGTAACTTCAAACTGGCCCGTACAGAGTGGGACATACGGTATACCCGCTTTCTTCCACACGTCCTTTTCTCTTCGGTTTCCCTCTGAATTTGCCTCCCTTCTCTCTCTCTCTCTCTCTAACGCGGGTAGATGATAATCTTCGACGCGAGGAATCGCGACTGATTCGTGGAGGAGCCGAGATTCGAATCGGTCCCGTGGATCACGGGAGACGTTTGGTGGAAGCAGATCGACCGCTCTCTCGCGATCCAAATCGTCCGTGGCGAATGTTGCGAGAGGAAGACCGCGGCGGCGGTGGGGAACTAGGTGCGGTGAACCCGAGAGAGAGAGAGAGAGAGAGAGAGAGGTACAGGGCAGGTCGCCGGCGTCGGACGTAAAATCGCGAGCCGTGACGCGTATCCACGGCATCCTCTCGCGTATCTACGCTATCTCGTCCTCCTCCGCTCCTTCCTCGCTCCTCACGGCTGCACTCTCGCGCTCATGGCGCTTATTCCGCGCCCCTCTAGCTTCTCTTACCGCAGCAACCCTCGGATCGCAGCGCGCGACGAGAGGATCATCTATAGCTATCCCATCGTTCGAAAGCTTGCCGCGCTCTAAATTTAAAAAAGCTCTAACCGTCAGACTCTGCGATCGCGCGATTCTCGTAATTTCTCGCGCGCGCGCGCTGTCGATTACCGTAAAGATCGTCGCGCGCAAAGATACCTTCCGACGGGCAGAGTGCTCTGCGAGATAACGCACGGGGGTTCCGATGACGCGTCACGGTTTACACGCGGCAGAGGTAATCGAGAGGAGCTAAAATAAGTCGCGCGCGGGGCGTCGATATAAAGGTCTTTGTTTACCGAGAGGTCGCGGGATAAATTCAGCGCATCTAAACGCGTCCGTTTTAAAATTAACCGCAAGGTCGATGCATCTTTGTACTTGCACCGCGCGGAGAACCGCCGTTTCACGCGCGGCGCGGGGGTGTCGTTCGCCTCTGAAAACTCCGGGCGCTGTTTTCGCGCGTATTTTCCGAAATTCGTTGGCACGAGATCATTTATCGCTCGAGTCATCGCGCGTCCTCCGACGTTCTTTGTTCGACGGCGCGGCATCACGCGCGCCCCCGCCAAAAACTCGGAAAAGGCGTCCGAGACGTTCGCCTTTTCTCTTTCCGGGAAACCGGGTAAATCGTAACGTCGATTCACGGCCCGTGGGTACGCGGTGGGTGCCGCATGCGGTAGGCAGCGTTTTAATCTTCCATTGCGCGGATGCATTCGATTAATCACTCTATTACGTTAATCCGGGCGAGCAATTTATCTCGCGACTCCCGGGAGAGGCGTGTCGCATAATGGAGAGGAGTCGGATGGGGGAAGAGAGGGTGAAAGGGAAAAATAAGAGAGGGAAAACGAGAGATGACGCGACCCGTCGTTTCCAGCTCGATTAAAACGGAGGTGCCTGCGCGCCTGGAAGGGCGATCGCTTCATCCGCATCCACCGCGGTTGGGAATTCGTTCCGATTTCTATAATTCGCGTCGTTCGATCGATTAATGCAATCGACGAAGCGACTCGGCTGAATCCGAATAGATTCAAACGAACGAACTTCTGAGATTTCGAATTTTGGCAAAATGTTATACCGCCGCGAGCGCGTGGATAAACTTTATATTTTATATGAAAAGCGAGATACGTTATGATACACCTCCGCGGCGTGTTTATTTTGCCGTGCCGTGAGATTGGTGGGGTGTCGAAAGCACCCCGAGCTTCTCTTTTATGTGAAGATACGAGAGTTTAAAGACTGTGGTAAACGCGCTGCTGCTGCTGCTGACTTACGCGCCGGAGACTTCGAACGAGTGGAAAAGTAGCGCGGCGCCTGTGAAAAAGTTTCCCACGTTATACACAATCGAGCTGTAAACTCGGCGGGGGTGCAATATACACGCCGGAAGTCCGACGGTGGGGTCGATAATTAAGGAGCCTGCAGGGGGCGCGGAAGCCCGAAATTGCACGCTGTATTTTACAAATTACGCTCGACTTTCGTGACGCGAGACTATTTGGGCTCTGAACCAAAGTCACGAATATCACAATTTCCCCATTTCCATCGACGCGGTCGATTTCGGATGGACTGGTCCGCCGTAATCGTACGTCCGGAGTCTCTTTCCTGCCTCTCGACCTTACTAAGTAGCGCGTGACTTTAATTACGAACGACTCATAACGCGCGAACCGTCGGTACGCGAAACGGATTACCTCGCGTAATATCGCCGTGTTTTATTACCGGACAGAAGTCGAGCGCTCTGAATACGGCATGACTCACGCCACGCTCATCTGGCACTGATGTGTTTCCGCCCTTATTGCATCCCCCTCACCCCGCGCTCTATCCTCCCCGTTTTCTATGATTGCTGTTTCTCTCTCCTGTACTCTCGGCGCCTGCCTGCGCTCCGCCCCCCCCCCCGCTCGCGATACGGAGTTTCTCGCTTTCTTTGTTTCTCTCGCGCCCGCGCACACGTACGGAGAGAGAGAGAGAGAGAGAGAGAGAGAGCGCGAAGTACGGCGTCCCTCTTTACGCTCGAGCCACTTCACCGACGGGGTGCAAACTGAATAGGGAATAGATTACCCACCCTGTGCCGCCACGCTTCGGTTTCAGGGTGGCGTCGAATGCTCGACTCGATGTTCGAGTTACGCGAGGGATAATTGAGTGGCTCAGTGCCATCTTCGCCTACCTAACCGACGAAAGTTTGAATTTGGCGCTTTGTTGCTTAAAATCATATAATATACAGGAATATGTCAGTGCCAAAGGTGTGAGTGACTCAGTGCTATACCTGCCTGACCCACGAAAATTTGAATTTGGCGCTTTATTGTTTAACATCATATATATATATATATGCAGCAATATGTCAGTGCGAAAGTGTTAGGTATATATTTGGAGGAGGCTTAGGCAAGTATGGCACTGAGCCACTCAATTGTTCCTCCGTGAATATCGCGCGGCTGTGGGATGCTCGAGAATCCCTCGGGGTACCTATTTTGAGAAAAATTTTCTTTCTCAATTCCGAAATATTTGGAATCACAAAATTTTACCACGACGATGCCTCCAAAGCCGAATCTACTTCAGAAGATGTCCTCGATCGGACGGAATTGAAACAAGATCCATGGGCTAGTCGCGATCCCGCGACGCGCTCTCGTCCAAAGAGTCGATCTCCGAAGCGCGAAGGAAATGACGGTTAATTAGCCCGAATCACGGAACACGCGAATGGGCTTACTCCCTCGGCACCTTCTCGCCCCTAGCAGCCGTAGCAGGCTCACCTCCGGAGGCATCGCGGTGCTCGGCCGATTGCGATAAAGCCCCGGGCTTAATTATCGCTAATTGCGGGTGTCCCGGACCGGCGATTCCGCGAACGCCTCCGTTGGTCGCGGTTTTCCAGCTTCCGATTCGGCCCGCGAAGAGATCGCTCGTTTCGCGTCGACTCGCCGGTTTTTCTCCTCCCTACCCACTTCCAATCATCCCCTCGATCGTCGCACGCGCAATCTCCGCGGCGCGAGGCTAGGTATCGTTTAACGGACTCCCTGTATTTACCGCGAGGAGTCGTTCCTGTTGCAGGTCTGAAGTACCTCCACTCGGCTAGGATCTTGCACAGAGACATCAAGCCCGGGAATCTGCTCGTCAATAGCAATTGCGTCCTCAAGGTAAGACTGGCGTTCCATTCCTTGGTTTCTACTTCTTTCGGTTGCTCGCGTTCTCCAAAGTCCTGTCATTATTCCGCTGCGCGGCGGCTCGTGATAAATTGCGATAATAAAAGTATCCGAGATCGAGTTATTCGAAACGCGATCGCGATTCAAAACGAAACGTTTCTTTCTTCTGTCGCTCAGATCTGTGATTTCGGACTGGCTCGAGTGGAAGAGCCCGATCAGAACAAACACATGACCCAGGAAGTGGTCACGCAATATTACCGGGCACCGGAGATTCTCATGGGTGCCCGACATTACTCGGCTGCCGTCGATGTGTGGAGCGTCGGTTGCATCTTCGGCGAATTGTTGCGCAGGCGAATTCTCTTCCAAGCGCAGAGCCCCGTTCAGCAGGTAAACGCACAGTCCCGCCGATACTCGGCAGCTCGGCTCGCAACGCGTGGTCGCGATGTAAAAAAGCCTTAGACGACGAGATAACGATGTTGACGGCAATTTCGCATTTCGCTCTTTCACGCGCGCAGTTGGAGCTGATCACGGAATTGTTGGGAACCCCCACCCTCGAAGACATGAGGTACGCCTGCGAGGGTGCGCGGTCTCACATGTTGAGGCGCGCTCCTAAGCCACCATCGCTCACGGCTTTGTACACCCTCAGCAGTCAAGCGACGCACGAGGCGGTCCATCTACTCTGCCAGATGCTGGTCTTCGATCCCGTGAGTTTTTTTTTTGTCGTCTCCGTAAAACGTTCGCTTCGTTCGATGATAAAATTCTGGATATTATTCTTCGCGTCGCTCTTTCGCGCTCCCAGGAACGTCGTATCTGGAATTTTTTCGTTCAACGACACTCAATTTTTGCTGTATTCCCGTCATCGCGTCATTCTCACCGTGGTATCGCAATATTCGCTCGCAGGATAAAAGGATCACCGTGGTGGACGCTCTGGCTCACCCTTACCTGGACGAGGGAAGGCTGAGATACCATTCGTGCATGTGCACGTGTTGCTACACCACGAGTTCCGGCATGAGACAGTACACCGGCGATTTCGAGCCGGCGACGTCGCACGCCTTCGACGATCTCTGGGAGCGGAAGCTCACCAGTGTGCAGCAGGTTAAAGGTGAGTCTCGCGAGAGGAGGAGTTGCGGAGGACGAAAGAGAAGACGGCGAGATCGAGAAAGACGAGTAGCAGGAGTGGAGATTTCCCCGCGATGAGAGCGAGGAGTAACGAGGAAACGTTTCTCTTGTTGTTTCAGAGGAAATGCACAAATTTATAGCGGAACAGCTGAACACGTCGCGCGTGCCGCTGTGCATAAATCCGCAGTCCGCGGCATTCAAGAGTTTCGCAAGGTAAGCCGTACGTGGCGGATCGAATTGTCGCCAGGCAAACTATGAACCAACCAACCGCAAAACAACCAATTGCCAACCACAATCACTCGCTACCCTTCGAATCCACGATCGCGCGTACGTTCCCGCGTGAACTTAATGTCTCGCACCAAAGTTCCTCTCGTCCCACCCTTCCTCGTTGAGTGTCTGCCATCCCGCCACCGTCACCGTGTATCATCCAAAACAAAAGCCACCAAAAAGTGAAAGACGTCCCTTGAAAGAAACCAGAGAGAATCCCGCTCAACCATAAAAGCGAAACTCAAGATATCGAACACTCCCTCAAAACGAGAACCCAAAACACCACGAATTAAGACAAAATGATTATCCATACAATAATCATTGTGATGTGATACCGATACTGATCTTGATATCGTCTTGCTTATCGCCGTCAAGTTAGAGCAAGCCATCTGCCGACCCAGCACCGTGCGCCGCGTATACGTACACATTACCACTACCGAATCAGCTATCCACCACTGTCAGCTACCGCTATCGACTACTACTATCATCTACTACTACCAATCGTTACGTCTCCTCCTGAACGAAAGAATGACCGAGAATCAGCTATAGTCGGAACGACCTCGCTCGCAGAGGTACTTACATAAACTTATATTACGTTTTTTTTTTCTATCTTAGATTATCACTTTATTCGTTGCAGAGATATCTTTATACCGTCAGTCAGAATCGAGCGTGACGCGTGCACCCCAGGGTGTAGATCGCACGGTGACCCGGTAGCGGTTGCCGTCGCGTCATTGTCGTCCAACCAAATTGCTCCCTTCGTTTGACTTTTCTTTCGACGAATCGCTGTCTTCCGCTCTCAGGCGTATCGTTTCGCGCGTGCTGCGACAATAGCGGGGCGAACGGACGAGAAAACGTCCGGGTCTCCGTTTCCACGCGATCGTCCGTTTATCGGATAGCTTCGGCACGTACGCGAGAGTGGTACGATCCAATTATCCCGTCACCGGCGGTAGCCGTCAAATTGGGGAAATTCGAACTGGCCGGACAAACTCGTCGGAAAAAGTTGTTTGTTTTCACTCGGAATTGGAAAGACTCCCTCGCGGTGGGAACGAAAGTTAAGAGAATCTCGAAATTTTTTTTTCAAACCGTCCCGTCGACTTTCGACATCCGTTTAATCACGTTCCCTGGTCTCGCGGTAAATTTTCCAACGAATGCAGCTATCGACAGATTCGAGGAACGAATTAAAAAGATAAAGAGGGAAGTTTTAACGGAGCGGAGGATCGACGCGAAGCTCACGCGGTCACCCTGCGCGGCCACCCTGTGCATGCGCGCGTCGAAATGACTCGACGCTGATGTTACGTACCACTACATGTAAATATCGGAACGCTTAGTTAAAGCTAAATTAGCTCGTAGAGGTTTATATTACATTTAAGAAGGCCTGATCAACCATGCAGCCTTCAGTTATACTTCCGCCGCGGCACATGGTACTCGCCAAAGTACTCGATAGCCGAAAAATACCCCCGAAAACCCTCGTTATAGTCGTCCACCTAAAGTCCATGCGAACACTTCCCCATAGATCCATTATAGGCTAATACTAATCGTCACTACCCGTACCCTCACGACCTCGTCCAATCCTGTAGTTAGATCAGTTTTATCTAGGTATGTTGTTCAAATAATTGCTTTGCCAAGCAACGATCGTCCCCCTTTTTCCATCCCTTTGTTCGATGAAAAAAAAAATTCGAGTCTCGCGGTAGTCTCGTTGGACGAAGATTCGAATGTTAACGGTCGGTCTAAAAAAATGTCCACGTCCATTCAAGTACGACGTCATTCTTGTTACCAAATTTGGATGCTGTCGCAACGCGGCCGCATCGAATGCGGGTCGTAACGCAACGCGGTCGTACCTTCCATCGTGGTGATTAGAAAGTCGATCGGTCGGCCCTACTGTTAATTAGAACAACAATCCGGCTGGAATCGCGCGGATAGGACGGGAAGGCTTCGGATACGGTTTACCGTTTACCGTAGGTACTTCTTTCAAAGGGTCGCACGATAAGCGCGCGAGTCTCGATCTTCGAATAGCGGGGAAGGTCTGCGTTCTCTCTTTCTCGGAGAAAACTGGCCGTTGTACGATTCCTTTCATGCCACGCGCGATATGTCGGACGACCTCGAACACCTGCTAGTAGGTATCCGTTTAAAAGAATTACCTCATTCCCACCCAGTCCTCCCCCACTCCGTAGACTTTTTATTCGCATTCAAGTTCTTGGCAAAGCAAAGGTGTGCCGTAGCGCTAGCAGTAGCTCTCTCGCGTTATCGCTTGCGCGTAAAAACGTAACTAAACGAAAATGCAATCAAATGGCCGGCTGTCACACATGCTGACAGCTGCATGGAAATCAGATGAGTGTTATACTTATTTTCTTAAGCTCACGGAATGACGATGCTTCGTTTCTCAGCAAACCATCTGTCTCTGCTTTAATGGACGGTGGATCCGTAGAGTTGCGCGAGTGTTCTAGTATCGGTAGAGAAGACCGTCTCCGTTTAATTGTTCCGTGATACCGAGACGATCCCGAAATTGAATTCGATGCAAATAGTATCGATGCAACTCTGCGGATCAACCACGATAGCTTTGCGATACGCTTCGAAAGTTCTTCCTCGTAATAACGATGGAAGATCTTGCGAGAGAATTTCATCGTTTCGTCGATTCGACGGCGTATCGCGAGTTAATCGCTTCCTTCCCGAAGCGAAGGGATTTTATCGCCTCCCGTAATTTTCTGTCGCGAATCTTTCCCGCTGTGTCAACTGTCAATTATACTACTAAGACTTGCGTTGTACGACTTGCAGCTCCACAGTGGCGCATCCCTCTGAGCTGCCACCCTCTCCTCACCAATGGGAATGAAACTTCCCCGGGTTCTCTCTCGACGAATCGATCGCGACCATGTCAGCGATACCTCTCCCCTTGGTGAGAGCATCGTGACAACGGAAGTCACGAGTCGCCAAGTGGCTGGATGAAGAAGGACCTTGCGGAGAGCCAAGAGAGACAATAGACTGCCGAGCATATGTAGCCTCAATTTTCGTCTAGCTGATATACACAGGGGACGCGTAGCTAAATAACGATTACGGGATAATTATAAATAGGCGATTCACGTAGGAAATTTACGAGGAGTAGTTATATATACATAGTAGACAAAGAAAGAGAGAGACGGAGCGAAACAAACGGGCCAGTTATTAGATTTTCATTCACACGAGGACAGCTGGCATTTAACTGACTATACATACTATATATACATACACGAATATATATACACACACGGTTATATACACGAGCATAGGGGTAATTTTTAGTTTTAACGCGTACGCAAAGGGTGGTGATCATTACTACCGGCAAACGAGACCGGGCCAATTCGCTCGACGTGCATGTGATAAGGAACGAGAAGACGACGCGTCGACGTACACAACGTAACGATCCGCGGGCAATTCGAGCGGAAGTTGTACGTACGATAATTGCAACGGTGGAGGGAACGAAATACGAAGGAATTGACGGCTCGCCTCGCGTTCCAGTGCCAGGCGACTCTCGTCTGTGAATTTAGTTTATTTTTCCCGTCTTGGTATGGGCGCGAAGAGCGAACCGTTGAAAAGGCGCAACGTCGCACCTCCCCGAATTATTTGTCTTTATGAAATCATGTATGGCATCCGTGCGCAACTCGCACGCGCCGTATTCGAGTGTTTAGCGCTGTCGAGTTTCTCGGGCGAGCTAAACAAGACACAGCCGCCTGTTGGCAGTGCAGAACGGGTTAGAGGAGCCTGTAGGAACGTGCAATTCCTAACCAAATCAAGTTAGTTGCGAGAGGAGAACTGGTGAATATTCCAATAACACTGCCGATGAATCGTTACGAGAATGCAATGGTTTAGTAAGTCGGACGAGAAAGGCGGGGTCGCGAATTAAGTTGTTAAAAATTATCGTCCCTGTAAATAACGTAGTAGCGCGATGTCCCACTTATTTTCTAACGTCAGTTGGAGAAAGAAACGAGCGAAACGCCCCGCCGTGGAGACTTTTGAAGCGTCTTCGGATATCGACAGACGTTGCGGCAGGTAGGAATCAACGCGTTAATCGAGGAGCCAGCGCCCGCTGCCTTCGCTCGCGATACGCTGCGCGACTTGAATCTCTCGGAACCGAACGAGACGCCACTCAAGCTGGCTGTACGTACGGTACATATTAATTATGTTCTGAGTGTGATTTAGACTAAGCAGAACGATAGGTATACCTTAGACCACCACAAATACCTTAGAGCCTAGGCATAGGATAGATTTTGATTTTGTAAAAATGTGTTCTCTTTTTTACGCAAATACTAAATGGTGTTGCATAACGCAAGTGTCGTAACGCGATAGACGAATAAGTATTTTAGCAAAGCTCACACGAGGAGCGGAACGCGCGTCCTCGGTCAGGAGGATCGTATTCGGGAGGCATGCTACGCGAATTCATTCATGACGAGGCGCCGCGATTCGAGTAATGGTGTAACAGCAAGAACCAAGATACGCAGCTTTTCGCGCAACACGTTTCGTTGTTCGGACGAACGATATTCCGAGAGTATGGTCTTTTTTTCTCGATTGTCGGGGTGTATTTTGCAATTAGGGTAGTCTATTTTAATTTGGATAGCTGGCGCCCCTCAACCATCATTTGTAAATAACTCATCTCTCATTGTACATACATTTAACTCATCGATTAATCATGCACGAGTTTGAAAATCATTCTTTTTTGTTTGTTTGTGACAGTCCAGTAATAAAAGGAAACAAAAAAGGGCAACACGTTCGATGACGTTTCGGTGTCGCGTGATTTATTCGAGACGCGGGTCGAAGCGTTCGCGAATTTTAAACGGGAACGAGTTCGCGATGATGCGGCCAGTTTAGAAACTGATCGTGGACCTGGAATCGGCTTCTACGGAGGACGCGAAGAATGTCAGGTGAATTGACCAATTTCTTTGGCTTCGTGGAAGCGATCTCGATGACTACGACAACCGATCGTGACGCGTCCACAATCGACAGTTGCATTTATCAGTATTTTCATACTTCATCTTTTTTCTTTCTTTTTTTTTTATCATTTGACGCGATACGTAAATCACGAAGCAGCGCGTTCGCGCGTAAAAAGTCAGATCGACACTACAGAGGAAGGAGATATCGCCGAAAAAAAAGGCGAGGTTGCGTCGCTAGTCACAGTGACGAGGAATCGTGAGAACGCGGACGAACGCCCCTCGATTCGATCGCAAAACAAAAGTCAGAAGCTGAGCGGAAGAGAAAGAGAAAGGAGAGCTGGGCGAGAGCATTTCCCCTATTTTTAAAATGCCCCTCGACCGGCCGCGTATCTATTTGTACATATAAACGACGCGTTATTACATCAAGGCTGTCACAATTAGTTTACTTAGGAAAAATGGGAAAAAGCAAAAAGGAAAAAAATTGTCGCAAGACTTACGGATAAAGATACCTACTTTTAGGTGTGTACCTTTCGTCGTATCGCTATTGGTCAAGCAGAGGAGAATTGGAAGGAATGAGGAAATTTTCCACTTCTATGCGTTCTCCCGGCGTGTTGAGTACCTTCGAAACTCTTTCGGATTTATAATTATCGTTTGCGTTTGTTCTCGCGCAAGACTACGTAGCGAAAGGGGCAAAGAGACGAGTTTCGAGCGAGTCGTCGGAAGCAAAGTCGTTTACAATGAGACCGTTCAGTTCCGCGAGGCAGATTAAAACTAATCGGAAGGATCTACACGGGGAAGTTTCTAGGAGGTCGAGGGGCGGTAAGATCGGAAGCGAGCTGAACTGATAAAGTGTAACGACTCTCGTAGCTGGCGCCAATTAAGATGTAGGTACCGACGAAGCACGGACAACGATGTAGATAGGATTTCTCGACGCGAAAAGTGTACCGAGTAGCGCACACTGCCTCTCAGGTGTGTCCAGAGAAACTCTCAAGGGGAAGGAAGGAGATAGGGGGCAAACTTCTGAGGAGTAGTAACCGGTTGGAAGGGGTGATCGATCGAGCGGAAAACTTTTAAAGGGAGGTACATACGCGAAGGAGATCATTCTTCTCCTCGCATATTCCTCAGTAGTGTAAAAGCGGCGGAGAACCGTTACTTTTTTTTTTACCAATACGGTTCGTTATTCTCCACGTGCGGTCGCGCGTATTATTCATCCGTTCTCGGATTTATGTAAAATTCAATTAACAGCGATCGACCCTTCCTCCCTGGTTACCGAGACACTCCGAATCGCGTGACGCGACGCTGACGAAAAAGAAAACGCACTGCTTCCGAGCGGGACGCTTTCTATTTCGTCTCCCGATCATAGTTCAAAGGAGAGAGGAGACCCTGTAATCTCCCCCGATTCTTTGAGCTCTGCGCGCAGATAGCAGGGGTTGCGCGAGCGAGTAGAAGTAAAAGTAAGTGGTAAGAAGAGACGCGGAAAGGTGTACAGAAGGAAACGGGAGTGGAGGAACGCCTGTAAATATTCGAGTAGCCAGTAAAAGCGTTGCTCTGTCCCCTGCCAATTGCCAGCGAGTGCTGCCAATGTGTACGATGATCGCTACTTTTTTTTCGCGTACCATCGCTCGCTTTTTTTCCCCTTCTTCCGCGCGACCGTGGGACCCGACCATCGACCCCTCCCGAAAGCTACGGGCGCAACGCGTCGGATCCCACGTATACATGTACTTTCTTTTTCGTAAGGAGCTAGAAGAGGACGAGACTTTTTTTCACGATAAATAAATCTCAATTTTTTAGCAGATCTCAGTATTCCACTCCCCTCGCGAAGCTCCGTTCGCATCTACCGTAAAAGGCTCGCGACGTGTTCCTCCGGTAGTCGAGAGGTTTCGTAAAACCAGCCACTCTCTAAAACGACTAAAGTCGCTGCGAAGACGAGAGCGGAGTTTCGTCGAAGGAGCGCCTGTATCGGGAGCCGTTCGAAATTCCTTTATATTTGCCTTTTACTTCGACGCACGACGAAGTTCCGGTCGAGTACAGCGGCTCGCGATGCGGGCGCGATGCGGATTTGAAGGCATAACGCGCGTGTGTTTGGTAAACGAACAATAATAATCATTATTATTACTATCGTCACCTTGTCGCTATTATTATTATCATTATTATTATTATTACTATTATTAAACTTTGGGCGAACAGAAAAAAGTTTGATGTTTCCTATTAAAGTAGTCGAAGAAGAAGAAAAAACTTAAAACATGCAGATTTTGTAAATACGTAGCTCACTGTAGCTGGTCAGCTGGGCATTTAATCACACACGCACACGTAACTACGTATACGCGATGCGTAGGTACGCGCAGAGGAGACAGACACGATCCGCGAGTACTCCATGCATATTTGCACGAATATTATGTACTACACGACTCGATAAACACAGACATATACACACGTGCGTATATATACGATCGACGGATCGTTTCTCATGTTAAACACAAAAAAAACTGAGTAAATAATACCGAGGCTAGGTGATAATGCGTAAGTCGTAAGGTACCTACATTATAGATATAAATGATTAAAGAAATATACTCTACAATAGCGAATATGCCTTCGTTATGGAAAAAAGTGGCTGGCACAAGATGCACCGAACAATAAAGTTGCTACAGAAATAAAACGTCGCGTCGGTCTATCGGTATCACCGATGAGCGCATTTGTCTTTCCATCGCCGTTTTTTTTTCCCCTTTTTCGTTACGATCCCTCGCCCTCCCTTTCCCCGAGTTCTACACTTCTCATAATTTTATCGATATTCATTTCACTCTCAGCTCGACTCGTCCGTTCATCTCGTCACGTTGATTTTACATCTCTCCACGTTTTTTTCGTGTATAATCTCGAAATTCGTCGATTTTCGCGAGAGTGTCGCGATGAAAGGGCGCGATTGCAGCAACTTTGTTGTTGCCAATTTGTCCAGAACTGCAATTAATACATATATGTCGCGTACGCGTAACGATCGTACGCGCTCAAGTGCGAGTAATCGACGTACGAGGAGGAATAATTCGTATGATATGCGCGAGAAATAGCAATCGCGTGTCATTTTGAACGAGAAAGTAGAGTCACTCGCGCGCAAGAATGAGAAATTACGCAAGCGTTGCACCGTAACAGCGTTCGAACCAATCGAAATTTGTCGCAATGACACTCGCGTATACAAGGCGGATATACGTACACACGCTCAACACGTCGCAACACACGGGCGTCGTGGTTGCTCTGCACCAGGCGCAGCTAGAGCCGTGGGAGGCAATCACAGTGTCAAATTACTCCGAAGTATAAAGCGTGGCGCATTGTATACCACGTGTACGTTGATAAGCAAGTTGAGTGTTATCGCTTTCGTATTGTCTGTACCTATGTGGTAGGAGTTTTTAGCACGCGGTCGAAGTATTATAATAAAACGTATGTGACGACCTGTCGTTAGTAACTAAGAGGCCTTAATATATCACGTTTACGATATAACGACATATAATGAACAAATATGTTTCGTCGGTGTAGGGGATGACGTACCCCTTGCACGCGTCGCCTCGCCAAATCGTCGGATCGACACCCGCGTAACCCGCGTACCTCTACGTGTAATTACGGGCGATAGGTATATACCTACACGTACAACCTGAACAAATATGATAACAGCGTCACTTCCCTGCACCTCCTACGATTTATAATGACGACGAGTCTCGCTCAACCGTAATCGAGCCTGGAAATCCATCGGCGTCACTCTCGATAACGGGTGACCAGCACTGCCACGTGTTGTCGTTGTCGTGAATGTTAAAAAAAAAAAATCTGCCGAAAGCTCCCGAGCGGCGGAGGGTCGAAGAAAATTGTAGAAAGCGTTTTAGAATCGTGTAGAATTCAATGTCTGTATCGTAAAACGAGATCCTTCCCTCTCGGTAGCCGCGCTTTTCGAGGGATAGTTACCCTTTCGATCGATTTCGTCCTCGACGGAGAGGCTGAGCTTCGCGGGACGGCGCGAATAATCTGGAAGTACCTACTCGCGAGAGAAAAATCAACCAACCAACCAACGGGGTAAAGAGAAAAGACGAAACGACGAGCCGAGATGCACTCAGCCTGTAAATACACATTGTAGCAAGTAACTTGAATTCGCGTACCTTGAAAGTAGCCAAGCCTTTTTCGATTAGAAGATTCGTATAGGTATGTATATAATATGATATATTCGAATTACACGATATACCGCTACACACGTGTACGTGTAAAGATGTGTACACGCGAGGAGAAAATAATAATGAGAGAAAAGAGTCTTGTGCGTGCGATAGGCACGGACCTCGACGCGTTGTATATACGGGGTGGACGTATTTTAAATATGATTACGAAAGATATACATATGCATATATATATTGATAAACGATTACCGTGCGCGATTCGCGATATCGACAACAATAATGACTATAACGATAGATTACCTGAAGACGAACATTTAACGAGCAACTCGAAGTTTCACGAGCCGATCGCTCGTGCCCTTCGCCGTCCCGAATCCATTCGATCGGCTTTAACGGGTTTCGGACACTTTTTAAGCTCTTTTTCTCGTCTATTTCCATGCTGCGCTATATAGTCCTATAGATGGAATTTGTCTCGAGTCTAGAGGAATTTTCCGTAGCTGGTGTTGTCGCGCGTTTACAGATAAAGCAGCGTCCTTATTGCGACGAGTGCGTGTCGTCGATAAGAAGCGTTGCCTCAATAGGGACAACTTATGCCTTGATCCGTCGAGATGTGCGCCCCGGATCTCCGTTCCGAGAAAATCGAGAGCCGCGATCCACTGCGCCGGGCGACGCGGAGTCGCCGGTAACGAATGATTCAGCGAGCCCTGACCGCGCGACGTGTGTCAGTGAACCGCGAAACTTTTCGAGTCTCGTACGGTGACGGAGACAGCGCGACACGTTCGATCTCGGAACGGATAGAACGGTGCACGCCTCGCGACTGAATTAACGTTCTTCGTGTCTCTCGATGTCGGTGTGTACTTTGTAAATAACGGGTCGGTGAACTCTCGGTCCACCTTGGACTTGATTTTTTTTCTCCTTTGAGGAGCTCTCGCACCTTCGAGGAATTCCCGAGCGAGAGCGAGAATCGTAATTTCCGCGTGACGAATTCTGCGGCGAGTTTGAAAGAACGCGTGTACATACGATCTGGGCGTTCGGCGGGAAGAGAAGTTCGATAAACGATTAATTATCATCCAGGGTGTTCGGCACTCGCGATAGTTTCGGGAATGTTTGTTTGCCCGTGGATGTGAAAAAAAAAGGAGAACGACGCGTATACCGAATTACCGCGTGACTCCGGTTTACGAACGTCGAAGGATCTTCGCCGAAGGACACCCTGATCCGGCGTTGGAGAAACGTCGCGAGAACTCGTTATTTCTCGACGAGTTCAATTCCTCGGATGTGTGAGAACGCTCAACCGCCGGTCAACTCTCCCTTTTGGATCGAGATCTGGTAGACGTTGTATCGTACGAAAAAAAAAAATGCACTGCTACCGACGCATGGAGCGTTGACCGACCACGCGATGGACTGACCGCCACTGCGACCTCTTTGTGAACTTTTATAACATTAATCCTCGATGTCGATTCGACTTATTGGAATCAGTGTTTAACGATTATGTAAAAAAAAAACAATCACGATATTACTCGTACGTAGTTGTCTCACAGGGACTCGAGGATCGCCTCGACGACCGGTCTATTCTAACTCACGGCCAAAGTAATGTTTAGGAAAGTTCGTCTGCCTTCTATATGTAGGTACACGTATCTCTGCCGCTCTAAAGTCCTCGCAAAATAAAAGTACGCGCGACGGGTCCGACGTTTGTCTCGCGAAAATCGGTAGAAACGATTTAAAGGTAGTCAAGATACGCTCGTATACCTACGTCGCAACTGTCGTATCGAATTAGCGATCGATATTCCGGCGCGTCTTTCGTCGCGATTGACTCTTCGAACGGAAAAGTTCGTCTTCTTCCCACCGCGCGAGGAAATTAGATTTAGTTTTCAATCGTCGCGGTACTTTCGAGGCAGCGTCGCGGCCGATCGAAAAGATCACCGATCCGAGTGACTGCCACGACGGAAGGCAGGTGTACTCGATGTAAATAGCAAACTGTAAAATATAACGTACCTATGTCGATGCCTACCATTAACCTACGAACTACTAACACGATTTGTTCTATCTGTATGTATCGGTTGAATTGGATATAGATTTTGTATCGTCACCCTCTTCGTGTGTACAATGTATAGCTAACCGATGCGTGGATCGGTTTTGAGAGACTCTGAGCGTCCGAAGGAAAGAATACTTCATTTTGCCGCCAGTGGCAAAACGCGTCAAAATTGGGAAGCCCTCGAGTCTTCCAAAATCGATCCCGCGCAGCGTAGATTCGATCGTGTCTTTCATCACCTTTTACCTAGACCTTGTACGTCGTTACGCGATTTTTTTCGAAATCGAATATAAATTATCGTGCACACGTCGTAGATTTTGCCGCGCGAAGAGTGTCGTCTGGACCAATTTCGCCGCGAATGCATTCTTTTCGAGCATTAACCGTTATCCTCGCGAAATTACACCCACTTACTGAATCTCTGGCAGTGGCTGTCCATCGGCGGCGAATCGAACGTTTATAATCTATCTAAAAATGAAATCCGAAGATCTAATTTCCCCTTCGAACGTTGCTCTCTCATTACTTTCGTCTCTAAAATTATCCTTAACGTTCGAACACCCAAAGAAGGGCCGCCACTTCCAGTTTTAACGTTTCGAAGCACATTTTTGTCGTCGAGCAATTTCCTCCAGAAAAAAAAACCTTAACGATATACGAATCCTGCTTAGGAAAACCATAACGAGCGGTCGAGTTCGCATCGAAGAATCAAAAGTACCTATCCGAGATCCGAATCAAAATGAAATTCCGAGTTATCAGGCACAGCGAGCTTCGTTCTCTCGAGCGAAGTAAGATTTTAGTACCAGAGCACTGGAGACTGGCAATCAAAATATTCTAAGCAAATTAACGCTGATCTATTCTAGTTTAGTACACGCAAGACACACGGTCTAATTTCAGTGGTGGCATAGCGGCGCGATGAGAAAAAAAAACATTTCACACGCGCGATAACCGCGTCCCCCCGAAAATAATGTCTTCGATCCTTCGCGCTCGTCTCAAAGATCTTTCCTTCGAATTCATCGATGCGGTTTCGCGCCTATGCCACTGTTCGCGTATATCGAGCGAATAAAAAGCACGCGTATGTATTTCCCGTACGGAGTGCATGTACGTGCACACCCACATGCACGCACTGCTCCCTTCAGGGCAAGCGGAAACGAAAGACAATTACGAGTACCACGTGTCTGATGTAACGCTAGCGCGTAGTTAGGTAGGTAGGTAGGTACCTGCGTTTCATGAACTTTAACATGCTTGGATAGATCCTCAATAAATCGTTATACATGTTTTGATAAGAAACGGGGGACGACCTCGCGTTGCTCATTCCTTACCCTCCCTCTCGGCTGTTCCCGTAGTGTAGCGATAGACAAATATTTTCCCGTCGACGGAGAGTGCGGGGTAAAGATCGAAGAATTCGTTCCGGCTGCCGCGCGCATCTCGACCCAACCAAACGTGGGATCGGACGCGCGCGGCACTTCGCGCAGAAATTGCACGTATATAAGCGAGGTCAATCGCGCTGTCGGACGCCATAAGTTAGACAGTTGAGGACCCCGTGCTCGGATAAGAACAAAGATCTAAATAACGAGAGCTGATGAAACTGTTTGCAATGCTGATTAATAACGAGGGGAAGTGCATAGATTGCACGTGGGTCGCTGCGCGCTGCGGTGCGAGGCGATTCCGGCGAATCGCGCGAAATCTGCGCGCTTCAAACGATACGGAGCCAGAGAGAGAGAGAGAGAGAGTGTGTCAATTTAAACTCGAGTTAGCCGCGATCGCGAGTAAGTATCTGATACGATTACGAGGATCGTGGGCGACGAGCGGCGTTGCTGATCTTTTCAGGTCGCGTGGGAGATTCGAAATCCGGTATGCAATCGCGCGCGCGTGTCCGGAATTGCGCGGGAATCTTCGGTCGTTTCGCGATTCAGTGGACGAATGATGTGAAAATGGAAAAAACGGTAAATCTGAGTAAAGATCGCTCGACCATTCTGTATTATATATTTTTTTTCTCGCTGATTACGACGAGCACGGTTATCGGGACGATAACTCGAGAGAAGTGAAAAAATATTGATGATTTTATATAGGTACGAGAACATTATTTTCCACTTCACAAAAATCATCGATGCCTCGATGTGCCGTTAAAATTTCCTCGATAAATTCAAGAATGTGCTTGAAACAATCGTTGTTTGCGCCAGGCTATTTTCAAGTAAAATTCAATACACGCGTCGCTGCATTTAGATTTATCGACGGGTCGAAAAGTTCCGCGCAAGTAAGCCGCCAGCGACCAATGAAGTGTCTCTTGGCCGCACGTCGATACTCCTCAACATTACGCAACCCGCAATGAACTTTGAGCCGCTGTGACTTCTGCTAATACACAATATAATCTTATTCGTACTCGCGATTCGTGGCGAAACTCGCTCGGAGCGATCTTCGCCGAGACCTCGCGTCGGTTTTCGATGAAATAATCATTTTTTTCATCGGAAGACACATCGCGAAGGACCCCGCGCGTTCCACGATTCGCGGTGTCTTGATTCGCGGAGTGGATCGATAAGAGGTGGGGTCGATGAACGCCGGAAAACGAATGATTTTTGACCGACCAATAAGTGATAGCAGTGGTGAATACGATCTTTCATTTTTTTTTTTGAGTGCAGTGTGACGGTGAGTGATGGGTGACGGTATCTCGAAAAGATCGGGTCGCTGTGCGATTCGCAGGGGTGTCGCCAAAGGGAGAAGCCAAAAGCAGACCAGGAAGACACTTCAATTTCATTTGCATGTGAGTCTAACGGGTGCGACCCACTTTTTTTTTCAGTAGAACGGTCAGGATGTTAAACGTACGTCGCGATTGTCTCCCGAATTGTAACAGTTTGCGGACGAGCGGAATAATTCACAGTCGAGGAGATCGAATCGTATCCGCGAGCGTGACGCAGCCGTTCCTAGCGAAATTGCTCGATTTCGCAGCGCGTCAAACTGACGCGGTTCGTTTTCACTCGCCGTCAGAAGAGGAGCGTTTCCACGCCGGTACCTAATAATTAGCTCTTCAGTTCTACGATGAAATTTAATCCCGCGGCACGTATATCAATCTTAACGCGTTTAAACGGCCGTGCGACGAGCTCCTCCGCTCGGATAAAAGCGAGCGAACGAACCGTGCCGTATATCCGTTATATACGCCCGCTGTTATCGTCGAAACGACGGAGCCGCGTCGAGCCGTAACGCGCGAACGGTAATTGGAAGAAAGTCCACGCCTCTCGACGCCGGAATATCGTCCCCCTCCATCCCCCCTCGTTTCCCTCGTCCGCACTCGCCGACAATTTTGTATTCGCGCAGCGGAGCGACGGTGACCCGTGACATAACCCAGGCTGACGTCACCTTTCCCGTCGCATTCTCTCCACTCCCGAAATCTCAAACGCTCGAGCATAGGAAGAAAAATACCGCTGCTCTCTCGAAATGCTAGCGTGCGAGATGAACGGTTGCGTCGAGAGCACGCGCATTTTCCCGGCGTTCGCGATGGCCGTTTACCTCGTTTTTCTCTCCCCGTAAGGCTTCGGCTTCGCCGGTGTCCCTCTCCGCGCGAAATGCCGTCCATCCGGTTCATTAATCGCAATTCAAAGCGCGCCGCTCGGACGCTCGACTCGATGCAATCTCCCCCCTCTCCCCGGTCTTCATCGCACGCAGATACAATTGAAATACCCGTGTACACCCGGCGCGCTCCAGAATGCAGTTTCGTTCAAGGGCGAGCGAGAACGAGAGATTCGATCGACTTTCGCTCCTTCTTCATTGATTCCCCCGCGCGCGCGCGATCGACGTTCACGCTTCCCTCGCTCCTTCGCTGCAGAAAAGCGCGTTGTTTCGTATTCACGGAGCACAGCGATGACCGGTGACGTAATCAATGTTTACGGACGGCATGTGCTAAACGGCAGCGCGCCGCACAGCGCGCGCCCCGAGGCTGAGAGAAAGAGAGAGATAGATAGAGAGAGAGAGAGAGAGAAGCTCGAACCGAACAGCGTGCGCGCTCTCTCCCGCTTCTTCAGTCTCTTCAGGTTCCTTCGACGCGGCAGGACGCGTCGATCCTGCCGTCGGCGGCGACACTCGGCCCCCCATTTTTCGCGCGACGCGACGCTTCTTCGGCGCACGGGCCAGTCAGTCGCGCGAATGTTGCGACAGTGATGTAACGGTAGAAAATACAGCGGTGACTCGTGCGTACGGAAATTGGTACCGCGCGCGCGCGCCCGGCTTCCGCATCGACGCACCGCGAAGCGCGCTTCGTCACCCGTCGCGTGAACCGCACACGTGCCGCGGGCAGCGATCGACGCAACGAGAACGCGACTGGAGCGGATGGACAACACGCCGATTCTATGGACGAACGGTCAGAGTGCGGAGTGTATATTTACGAGACGCGCGACGAGATACACGTCGACGAATAAACGACGATCGGAGGACCCGGCGTATTTTTCGACCGACGGAATCGTGAATTTCGCGGGGCTCGAAGTGGGTCGAATGGGAAATCGCCGCCGTGTCGCGTGGCGTATCGCCGCGCGAGCGGTTTCGCTTCGTTAGTCACCGCCGAGTAGCGGGCCCGGTCGCGATTCGGCGCGGTTACGTTCCACGGCGGCGTAAACGCGATTGCCGATCTCCGTCGACCACCCGCGCGAACGCTCGCGTAACGGCGTCACCGCGAGGATATTCGCGATTTTTCGCGATGCACCGTGTTTCCATTCTCGACCGAAACGAACGTTTCTTCGCGTCGCGTAATTCTTTCTCGCGCGCGTAGGTGGATCGAGTTCCGATTTCTAAACGGGCGAATTGGATTTTTTATTCACGATCGTTCCAAGTGAAAAAAAAAAAAATATCCACCTCTCGCTACTTTTCCTCCTGACGCTCGCCCCGCGCTATCTCGCCGACCCTGCGCGTGGACAACGACGCGAGTAGAGACGGTAATCCGAATCACCCGAAGAATTGAAGGGTTTCTTTCAAAAGCAGCATTTGTCAAAAAAATTAATTTTTGTAGTATTGGTATAGTAATGCCAACTCTTTCATTATATTTAACCGTATCTATACGAATTTATTTCTCCAAAAAACTGAACTAATACTAATGTAGTTTTCTAACTATTGCTGAAATTTGCTGTTTATATCATAAATTTTTAGGAAGGTAGGTGATTTTGTTGTCCTCCAAAATTTCATTTTTTTTGATAAATACTGTTTTTGAAAGAAACCCATCAATTACCGTCGACCCGTCGTTCGCGGGCATTTAAAAAAGCCTCGCTGAGACTTCCGACGGTTTCGCGGTGCCATTTACCGTCGTGTTTCTCGTACTCGCGCACTCGCCGCCGGACGATTCGCGCGTGCTGAGCACGTAATCCGCGTTTCAAGTCCTCTCCGTCGTCGTCGTCATCAGTGGCCGCGTTCGCCTAGCCGATTCCGATGAAAGAGAAACAATCGGATCGCGTCGAAGAGAGTATCTTCCACGCGGTTAGGTGATATCATCGAGGTACAGCGATCGCCTCACTACCAAAAATATTCCACCGTCGAGGCGCTCCGATACGCTCTCGAGTCCGCTCGCGTCGAGGACCGAGAAAAGCGCGCATTTATTCGCGCGCTGCGCCGCTCCATCCGTCTCGACGAGATAGAGGGAGGGAGGGAGAGGGAGAAGAACGAGATTATCGGGCATATACACAGACCGCGGAGAGCAGTCCGGCGGTATCGCGCGGCCGTCTTTGAAAAGAAACTCACCAAGTGATATCATCGCGGCGACCACCTCACTACCCGAAATATTCGGCCAAGCTAAATTAACGCGGCCGGACTATAATCGACGCTGACTACTTACACCTCGTCCAGTGTTGCGGAAAGGCTGCCAGCGAGTGGGCTGCGCCTTTGGGATCGCTCGATCGCGCTCGTCGAAGGAGCGACAGCTCGGAAAAGTCGATTTCACTCGCGGTTCAAGTGCAGCGAAAAAAAAATCGGCTAACGGGATTCGCTCGTTCGGCATCGTTCGCAGCCTTCCGAGCGCTGCGTCGACGCTGACCGTGTGCTCGATCGTGCCAGGCCTGCGCGACTTCGAAGCCGGTGAATTCTTCGCCAAGGTGTACGACGCGCGATAAACATTGTTGCGCGACGCAGACGCGGAGGCGTCACTGGGTCACTGCCTTGACGAGTCGCGCGCGTCGGATCCAGCGCCATCGACGTCGACTTTCAAGGAGATCGTAGTACATATAAATAACGCAGCGCCTAATGTCCCGCGTGCCGACGACGCTTGCCTGTCCCCGCGCGCGATAAACGGAAGCAATTACTGTACTTTTTGGACGATCGGAGCGACGAAAGTGCGTACGCGGTCGAACGCGATCGTAGGTACGCGTCGAATGGAAGCTGCGAGGGACTTCCAAGTAGATGCGTCTGTGCGCGCGCGTGCCGTTACTACTTGCCGGCAACCGACGTGTACGGTGCGTCGTCTCGTTTGATTCGTCGCTCCAAGTTGAACCCATGCGATCGTTTCAGTCGAGGACGGAACTATGGGTAACATGCACTGCTGCGTCAACCACAAGAAGGTAAGAATTTCAAAGTAATTCTCTGTAGAGTGAGTATGGCTCACCGGAGCGAATATTCTGGGGGGGAGATTCGTATGCGTGATTCCGATTTAAAACGGCGAGAAATTTTGCCGCGGTAGCCGATCCTGTCGGGGCGATGGTCACGCGTCAGGATGGACGATACGATCGTCCGAGAAATCGATCGCGGTTCGTAACACGCGACAGCGGCGAATCTGTACGATGTAATAGCGGAGGGCATTTCGCGCGGGCAATTAATTAAAAACTGAAAATTCGAGGTGACTTTTTACACGCTCAGAGAGATCCACGTGCGGAATGGCGGGGGCATCTCGAAGGAAGAAAAGGGGTCTGGCGAAACCTGAAATCGGAGGTCACGCCAGGAATTCTCTTTGTTTCCTGGTGGATTCGGGGAGTGGGGGGGACTAGGTTTGACCGCTCCTTCTCACACAACGAAGAAGGATCCTTCTTCCAAGTTCAAGGATCTAGAATAGTTACTATGTGGAAGAGAGGAATATATGCCGCGGTTCGCGGTTGCCGTATAAGTATAGGGTCTTGATAAATCCACCCGAATAGGCCCGACCCGAAATTCCAGGGGTGTCCTTTTCAGTCGACCGGAGACGGCAACGTCTTTGTTACCCGCGGGGGAAAATTATTTCCTCTAGGTTCGCGATTAGTCGATAATCGTTTTGCGACAAGGATTACCGGTTATAATTAGCTTCTTTCTTCTCGGACGTTTTCAAGGATAAATCTCGTGGGATACTTATTAACAGTCTTGCGCTGCTCCATGGGAAAAAAGAGTATTCGTCCCATGGGAAATATATTACATTCGTCGCGTCATTTTAATCACATCTGCCGGAGAATAAGTCGATGTTGTAATACGCCGCCAGGCGTTCCGCGCGTTGCGCTTGGCGTCGGGGAGTGCACCTGTGCGCGCGTGGCACCGAGTGACGAGGAAAGTTATCTAGTCGGAGAGATATATTTATTCGATCCAAATCTCGTTAATTCGGATCGAAACAAATTTTTTCCCGGCGGCGTGTCGATCGCTAGAAAAGCATCGCCTTTTCGAGGAAAACGAGATTCCTTCGAGCGATACACGTACAAGCTTTGACCTCGTATATCGGCGTGCAGCCGCGCTTACCGATGCTCGAGACACGCGCGATCTAGAGCTAGGCGCGTCTGGCTGTTCTAGTGATCACGACTGATGGTTGCGAGAGAGGATCGTTTAATCTCTACGTCTCATTTGCTCGACGTTTCGGGAGCCACGAAAAACTAAGCGTTTTGATGCATCTTCGGCTTCTTTGAAGTGACGCGGATTTTTTACCGATCCAGTACGATGGAATAATTAGAATGTCATTTCTTTATGACATTGCATATCTTATTTGTGCTTGGAACGCCAACGCATTACGGTGTGGCCACGATAAGATATATAATTGTTTACTCGGCTCTACAGCCACGCGGGTCAATAACAAAGTTGATATCAACAAGCGCTGGTAGCAATATCATAAAATTACATAAATCTACAGAAACCTACTAATTGCTACTTCACCATACGTTTGAAATATAAAAATAATAACACTCTTTGCGGTGAAAGTATTCCTAAAAATCTATTATCAGGGGTGAGTTGGCGCGTGACGTTGGCCCATCACACACACACATTTCCGTTATATTACTTTCCGTGGCAACGACGGGGCTGAACCCCCGCGCGCCTACTAATCTCGATCTAGATTTTTGTCTGACGGGGAAAACGTCGGTCATCGGTCGAGCGACATACGGGTCGTATCTACTGGCTGCTAACTTCAGCTCTAGCTTCGGTACATCATCCCTATACCAACCGGTGCGCGTTGAGATGCGTGTTATTTTCAAAAAAATGATCGAGGCAAAGTAGATTCATGCTTCTTAAGAGCCTATTGCCAGAGTTCCAGCGACTCTCGGGAGATGGCAGCACGCGGGATAACTCACAACTGCATATAAATGAATCGGTGAGTCGGCAACTGCAGCCTGTGAAAAATAAGTTCACACCCTCTCGGGGTCGGCCCTTGAGGTAGCCTGCTCGCTACGCTCTGACCAGGGGCCATCTGCGAATGAACTTGGCCAGTTAGGGTAGCGGATTCCGATTGAATCGTCGCAATTCTCCTTTTTCCGTATCGATTAACCCGCTAAAAATTGCATTAAAACGAGTCGATTCCAGGGTATCGGTGAAATTCAAGTAAAAATAGTCAAACAGGTATTTTCCCAATACATTTCCATCGAAATCATTCCCACGGAAAAATCGATTATCTACTTTATTCAATCCGTTCCACTAGACTTTCCGCATATATACATAGGTATATAATAATAAAATCAATTCTTTCCGAACGACCTTTGATGTGCACCCGTTATTAAACCATCGTCTTAATTCCGTCGTTAATAAGTGCAACGCGATAATTACGCCAGTTTCCGAGAATCTCACCGACCGCGGTAAGTTTGCATATGGAAGATCCTCGATTGATCACGACCCACGTAATTCTCGCAGTACCTATGTATGCGTCAAAGCTGCAAAGAAGAACCTGTTACCGCGTTCTTGCACGAACCGCCTAGCCGGCTCGTCACATCGCATTCGCAGTCCTACGCGCGTATACACCACACGTAACCGTATACCGCGTCGAGGCGAGAAACCCGTCGTCGATATTTCTCCGCATCCCGAAGAAGCTCCTCTTTCCGATGAATATCGAACATTTTGCAATTGCGCGATTAAGACTGAAACGGGCACGCGTCCTTGACGCGACGCCAAGAATAGCTCGTAACTCGGCAGAGTGATTTTCTGAAACTAATCACGCGGTCGATTCGTTCGCCGCGACGGGAAGATACTAATAGTTTTTCCTCCCGCAACGCGCGAGCATTCGAAGCGTCTCTGCGCGCCACAAATAAATATACCTACGTACGAAGAGCGTTCTGCGCGTATTGCACCTGCCAACGCCGAGCTGGCAACAAAGTAATTGTACGGCAGAGTGCTCAACGAGCGCGCCTTGACATTATGCCGTGAATATTCATACGCGCGTGCCTCGTAAGACTCTCCCGCCGAGGTAGGTATATCGAGTCCGAGAGCTCTTAATTGGCGAAATTACCCCGATCGCAAAAACGAGAGCATCCACCTGCCGGATGGCACATTGCTCGTGCGTTACTTTCTCGCGACGCTCGCTTTCCGCGCGTAAACGAGACCGTATCTTCGCGTAATCATAACAGCTCGTTACCGTAAATTGCGGCCAGTTCTCGATATGGTTCCATACTCTGCGAATCTCGTTATACTTATATCAATTTGCTCGAAAGCTTCGCGATTTCTTCCCACGACCTTCGCGCGCATCGCATCTCCGAGTCGCACGTTCTAAAAACCTTCGCTGGTCCCGCGAGTGACCGACAGCTTTTGCGCGATTCCTCCCCCACCCGCTCGTCGCGCGGTAACGCGAGAGTGCTTGAAGAGCGCCGCCGCGTTCCTGGGGGGGAAACGGTCGGTCGCCACAATTGTCTTAACAACGTAACCCAAGTACGCGACAGCTGCCCCGACGGCGGCGTATCAGGTGTTACACAGAAGTCACCGATCTCTCGCCGACCGCCTACCTCGTTTCGCCTTATCTCGCGCGTCTCGAGCGCTTATTCTCTTCATTCGCCGGGCTAATGGCCGGAGTCCCGTGGGACGACCGGACTCGGTCGTCGACGCGAGGAATCCGCGCGATTTGAATTCTCGCTGCTCGTTACGCGTTATTCGTCGCTCGTCTCGCGATTTCTCGCTTCGAAAACGCAAGGGGGAGACGAGAGCGACGGGAGACGCTGCACGCGGTACCGCGCGCGTAACGCCTTGAATATTTATCGGACGGGTGGTACATCTACCTGCGTGAAAAGGCGACTTTATATCTGAACTATTCGGTCGTCGTTATGTAAAATCGCGAGCGCCGCGGTGAATCTTACGATGGCGAGAGTGCGTGCGTGTACGCGGTACGCACGCGCGAGTAACTATTCGCGTGGGATTGCTGCTGCGGTGATTTATCGTTGCTTCGCGTAGCCGGAGTTCATTTTTGATTCGAGCAATCCGGGTCGTTATCCTGTTTCGAAATACGCCGATGCGAACGGTAGATAAAAATTCTAAAATGCGTCGACGAACAAGATATATGTCCCTCTCCCCTCGCGCACGGATCAGAGATGCAGCGGTGTATGATTAGAGCGAGTTATTAGCAACGTTCCGTGGCTACCCTGTAATCACGCGACGACAATAAGTACGTAAACACCTAGTAATGTCGATATGGAAATGAAGCGCTAATTAGCTCTTAAGAGGCGCGCTTTAATAGCTTCTTTAACGAGTAGGTGGCGACGGAAAGAAACAAGGCTACGGGAACGAGAAATCATTATCCCTTGGGGCGACTCTAACGACGCCGTTGCAACGCGCGACTCTTAAATGACGATAATGACGCCTCCAATGCTGGAGGAGGATTCTACAGCTTCATCTGTTTCCTCCGTAAAACGGATTCAAACTGACAGAATAAATTACGAACCCGAGTTGACTCCGTCTCGATGCAATTTCGTTACCTACCGTATTTTTCGTGCATCCGATTTTTCTTCGGAACGACAATGTCGAAATCGCTACATTGTTGATAGGCTCTCGTTCCGCCACACGAAACGACCGAACCTCAAGAAGAGCGCGCGCGAGGGGGGAAGGACAAGGAAGGACTTTCGCGAGACGAAGACACGACTGCGCGCGCGTCCGTTTAGAATTCATCGTAAACAAGAGACGTTCGAATTACAATGACAAATGTATTCCATCGATGTATCGACGGCGGATCTCTCTCTCATCGCGCGAGACGTGACGTTCGCATAATGGCACAAAAGGCAGGCACCCCGCGCACACCGCCTCCTTGCACAGCGGCAGCCGGCCTTTTTCGTCGGTTTCTACACGCCTACGAATATCCTCGCGTCCGACACCGAACGTCATTTCGAACGGGCAATCCTATATTTATCCGCATAATCGCGCGCGCTCACATTAATCAAACGCGCAACACACGTCCGTCGGCGTGGAGTCGTTGAGGATGTACAGGCGGGGGGCCATCGCGAGCGCGTCTATAAAAACTCGACGACTTTCGGCGTTCCTTCGTAATTATCCGTCCACGTCGCGATTGGCATTATGTGCGATAGGGGAAACGGCGTCGGTTATGGACGAGGCTTATTTACGCATCGAGGTACAAGTATACCTACATATTGTGAGCCAAGGGACCATCCATAAACCACGTGACGCACTTTAAGAGGGAGAGGGGGTCGAATCAAACGTTACACGGGGAAGGGAGAGGGTCAGCGACTACGTCACGTGACTTTTTTAGGCAATTTTTCGAAGACGAATTCAGCACACTGCCCCCCGTGTTCTCCTCTTTTCACTCGAGATACCGCGGTACTTTTGACTTAAGATTTTTAGTCGCTCATATCACTGAAGAGTCATATGATACGACAAAGAATGTTAAAAATTGAAATAATTTAGCTTTTTAATTTTTCTGCAAACCCGAGCGAAAAATTCTGAAATTTAACAGCTCTTTTGCCCTATATTTAAATACCAGATTTAGTTTAACTATGATCAAATGAATAACGGAGAAAATGACTCGAGGATTTCCATTTTATTTAATATTTTTAGAGTCAGACACAAACCGTAATACCCCATATAAACCTATTTATGTTTAATTCTTGCATACTATTTCACACGATTTACAAGTATGAGCGTCACGTGAAAACACAGCTTCGTCCGGGACGATTTGAGCGATGCTTTTCCAGTTACGTTCTCAGTCATTCTCTCCGTATGAAAAGTTATTGTGATCGCATTCACGACGCGTGGTCCAATTCGGGACCGCCTCCGCCCTTTTTAGAGCCGCGCCGCCACGGAGTATCCGGCATGGAAACCTATGCAAGCCCAGCGAGGCGCGGATAGTCGAGCGAGTAAATATTTAACGAGTGGGTATCCGAATAAGTAAGTGGGCGGGTGGAGAGGTCGCCAGACAGGAATTGCAAAGGGGGCAGAGAATGTGGTATTTATCACGAAACGAGGTTAGGTCGAGTTTAGGGCCGCCTGAGGACCACCCACCTTCGATACGGCTTAGACGACCTCGACGTGCCGTGCAAGGAATTTTGTTTGCGTTACACTTGTATGCGCCTACCGAGAGGCGAAACCGGGGAAGGGCGCGCGTCGAAATTCGACCTGGATCCGTCGATTAATTCGTTCGACCAGTTTCGGTTCGCTCGCGACCGGTTGCTCTCTCCGATGCTCTTCTCCGACGCTCGACGATTGGAAAATTCGTTCCGGGAATTCCGCTCGCGGTTTTTATACCTGCTAATGAAGAGATTCGATTGAAAACAACTTTTTTACGGGTCCGATCTGTTCTCCGGGACGCGCGCATAAATCCTACGCTCTTGGTGCGAAGATGGTTACGCAACGTGGCGTTCGAGGTGTTAGTGTGGAATTTCAAGAATCTATCTCGGCTTGGTAACGAAATTTGATAAGGACCGGCCATTATTAATCTCGTTTACCAGGACCCGCCTGCAGCTCCGTTTAAATTATGGATCAATGGAATTTGGGTTGTTGCGAGTTTAAAATATTCCATCGACCGCCCCGGGAGTGAAAGTCAAATTTTACCTTTTATTTGATCGTCGCTAAAAAGGCTCGTATATTCGAACACGCGGCGATGAGATTCCAAATATCTACACTCTGAAAAAAGTATTTAGCTAATCCAGCTATATTTCTGGCTGCCTCAGACACAACTAGGAAAATATTGCTAGCGTAGCAAGAATTCTTGCTATTGCGAAGAAAATTATCACTGCAATTACTATAATTTTCTAGTTGTGGCCAAATTTTGTTGAGTGTGTACCGTAGATTCGTTTGAAAAAATGTCACCGCGACAGATCGAACGGACACGAAGAAGTGGAAGGTGCGGATAGTCGATGCTAATTACGACACGCCGATCCCGGTAATCGGTACCCCGTGGAAACGGTACTATAATAGCAGGCAATTGGTATGATCGACACTCTCATTGCACCGACCGTTTAATGGATAATTTCCAAGCTTTAATGCCGGGGCCATTATTTACACGCCCTGTCGTCGGGCTCGAACGTTCGCCGCGCGATCGGCTACCATGCTCGCCGACGAGCGAGCTCCGTAAACCAAAGAAAATCGACATCGTGCGAACTCTAGACGCGGGAAACTTTTACGCGGCTAATTAGCTCTCCCCTCGCGATGATAATTATAAATGACGCAGCAGCGCGTCCGAATATTCCTTGACATTGTACCAAAAATTGAAATCTCTAGAGTCGAGCTCTCGATAACCCTATTATATTCGATGTATTTTTTCGTGCAGATTCCAAAAATCATAGATATATCGGGGAGATCTCAAAAGAACACCGATTTATCGATGCTTTTTTGTGGGGAAATAATTTTGTTGCACATAAAATTCTTGATATCACATATTTCCTTTGAGATTTGGACCCAGTGATTGTGATTTTTGTAATCAGCGCAAAAAAATACATAAGAAATCTCTGGCGCTCATTACGAAAATCACGGTCATTTAGGCCTAAATCTCAAAGGAAGTATGAGATAGCGACGATTTTATGTTTGAGAAATTTTGTTCTCCTCGGAAAATCACCGATAACTCTCAGTGTTCCTTTGAGACTTCCCCTATAAATCGGTGACTTTCGAAATCAGCGTGAAAAAATACCTACATCGAACAGGGTGATCCGGAATTCGATTTTTGCAAAAATGTTAAAGGGTCTTGTTGGGGGTTGGATTGATATCGAAATAATCAGCAATAATATTAGATACCCCAGAAGACGTAGGCGCGCGATATTCGCGTGCAACAGTCCGGACGCGTGGGCGGGACGCGGTAGTGTCGGTTTCGACACGGCATATCCAATCGGTACTCGCGGAAGGGCCGCGGGTTGTGACGAAATCCTGAGGATATAATGTATCTTCGAGACGAAACCAAACGAAAGGGCGATTCGAAATCGTGTCAAGGAGCCGACGATTTGTCAACAAAGTTTCGCTTCCTATCGCCGATGTTTCTCACGACATTGTGAGCGCGTACGGTATTTCTCGGTAGTTGCATCGACGCGATGACGACAGGGATCAACGATAGGTCGATAGGTTGAGTTGGGTTAAGTAAACTCATAAGACGCTCTCGACACACCGGAGAGAGAGATTTCATATATTTTTTTCCACGCCAGTCCCCGACATCTCCCCCGGTGGAAATTCTCCGTGAATCTTCGCGCGATCGTGAGAAACGGAGATAACGATCGAACGAGATAACCCCGCAGCGAGCACCAGGCGCGTACAGAATACGATTAAATCGCGGGAAATCGCCCCCCGGCGCTTTTACCAGTACGCGCTCAATTACACCTATCGCCGCTGTTATTACACCATATCCATCCGCGATCTAACGGTCATTAGTCGCTCGGCGGACTTAATCGCTGATTGAGCGGATCGCGAATAAGTTTCTTTTGATAATGACGGAACGCCGCGCTCGTCCGCGTAATGCGCGCCGCGATTCCGCCAGTTTTTTTATTTCCGTGGAAAATCCGCATTTACGGCTCGCGCTGATTATCGCTCCAACTCGTTACGTTACGCGCGCAACATTTTATACGTAGGTACAAGGTTCGCATCGAAACGGATCTTGAGAAAGCTCGAGGAAAAAAATGCAGTAGTTTTATTCGAGATTTTCTCAATTAGGTATCAAAACTCTGAATACGAGACGATCGCGAAATTGATTTGTCAACAAATGCACGCGACTCCGACAGTAGTATAGATATGTATTTTCCTTTCCCTCCGAAATACTGTAAATTGTCGTCGAAGAATTATCACGTCGGATACGTACGAGCGATCGGCAGATCTACGATCAATCGCCGTCTCGATAAACCTGTCGCCGGGAAGACCCAGCTTCGCGAGAGCAACGGTCAGTGGTCATCGATAGGTGAGCGTTTCCTCGCCTCGGCGACATAAAGGATCGCACACGATCGTTATACCGACGCACGAGGACTCGCGGTTGGGTCAAGGCACAACGGTGTCCATTGTTGTGTGCCGCTCGGTTGGCGTGCACGCCGCGCATAATTACCATCTATTTATCCGGACAGGATGGTCGCGATAGCGGTCTCCAACTCACCGCGACGCGCGAACGGTTCGCGCCGCTCGATGTGTCTCGCATTTATCACGACCCGGCCGATCCCTGTGGTATTGACATTTCAATCTCGAGGAGCGTCGGGTGCGTTCGACTTCTCGCGTGGAAAATCGCGCCGTGCTCGCGCGCCTTCCGACGGCGAGGAAGGGCAAATCCAAGCTCGTCTCTCTCGAAGGAGATTTTTCCCGCTTCGAAAATCACCGAGGATCATCGAAGACCAAGGATGAGCAGCGCGGCGGTCTCGCGATGATCGCACGATATTGCTGTATTCCTTGACCGTTTTTTTTGCATATCCAAACAACCTTTCCATCGCACTCACGGTGGCGTCCTTTTCGATCGCAATATTATCCGCTTATATCGAATTCATGTATACGCAGATGGTCTGTTCCAAAATACGAAAAAATGACTGTACTATAAAACGACTTACAAAAGTCGAGAAAATCACAGTTTCGAGTTGACTGACGCTCTGCTCTAATTATGCAAGAGATATGAACAATCCGGTCGGAGGATACACGCGTCACGCGAGAAATTTATATTGCGGGGAGAAAATCATCTCGAAGATCGAGAACGCGAGTATGTACCTATACATATACTCGCGGGCGTTTTCACCGTAGGCGTTGCGCTAACGATCGCCAGGGGGGGGGGGGGGGGGAGGCGAGAACCGATTTCTCGACCCCCGAAGAGCCACGACGTCCTTCCACCCCGACGCGACGCTTCCAACGCGGAGGAGGCGTGAAAATTAGCGATAATCGTCGGCGGGCGCGCCAACAAATCACGCCGAATGATTTAATTTATTATAATTGACGCGCGGCAACGCGGCGGCAAGTGGTTTAACAACGCGAGGATAGCCGTGGTATATAAATCTCAGTTATCGAACCGGCGAGACCGCGCTCGGGCGTCCACAAATCAAACCGAGGGATGTAATTTGTTATAAAATAAGTGGCTAGATACCGATGCGAGAATCGACCGTGTCGAGTGTGTAAATTATCATCCGCGAGTCATCGGCTGGAAAAGGAGAACGTAGATCAGTCCGTTTTGGACGATTCGTCGTTTCGTGTATAGTCATAGTCGCAGTCGTTGTCGTCGTCGTCGTCTCCCGGGCGAGTTGAAAATGTTTCTCCAGCCGGAAGATGACGCAGGGAGGGCAGGGCGGATGTTTTTGAAGAAGAAACGAAACGCGCGAGACGAGAATTTCTCCGTTCACTAATAACGGTACCGAACGGGTACGGTATACCAAATAAGGTCACGAGGACGAGAGCGAGCAGAATTTTTGCTCTTATTGGGCGCTGAACCCAACCCCCGGGGATTCCCAGACATTCTTACGAGGCTCACCTTCCTCGACGCTTTCCGTTGATCGATAAGGAAAGCACCGCGCGCGTTGGCGTGCGCCGATTCCTTTTGGCCGGCGATTCGAAGCCGACGCCGGAGCGAGCCGAGGCGAACACCTGCGTCGAGGGACTCTGCTGAGCTTGCGGGAGGAAGGATCGACGCGAATGAAAACATGTTTTTTTTTTCGCGGGGTTTTAAGATTCGGTTTCAGTCGTATCGACGCGACACGCTCGGATCGCGCCGCGAGTGCACCGGAGATCACGTTTTGAAATTCACGCCAACGGGACGATCAAAACACGGCTTGCGTCGGTATATCGGTATCTACGGCGGATTCTGGTTACGCGGGACGTTTAAATTATCGCAGCCAGCGCGTCGGATTAAAAATCGGCGACCCGAGAAATCAACAGAGACGTACGCGGATGCCCTAAGGTTCGCGAATAAATATTCATCGCTCCTCGACCGAGGTCGTTCAACCGCTTCAATCGCCCGGCCGCGAATCACGAATAACTCTGTTCCGCTGACACGCCGAGATCCCGAAGCGTATCTATACGGTAACGAGACGGCGAATTCCGATGGCGGACCACGAATGAAGAGATAACCGCCCACGCGGAGACCACACGGGACGTTTGATGGCCCCGTGAAGTGTAATTCCTCCGATTAAGCCTCCCCGGGCTTCCCCGGCACTTCCGCTCCTCTCTTTCCCTCGCGCGCGTTAAACAGGGACCAAGAAGTGTCGTTAGGTACTCGAAGTCTCGCGGTAATGGCGCTACTCGGCCGTTATTGCATCCGCGAAACGGATAAGTGGAATCGTCGGAGAGAACGCGATCTTCGAGTTGGCGGAGCGCCGCGCCGAAAACCGAAGAAACTCCGCGAAAGCGGTTCGCTGAACTTTTATTTCAGGGATGCACTGTCGCGTCTCCGCGAGCACGCGCGTCTTGCGCTCCTCGTGATTTAATAAGGATCGGAGTCCGCGAAGGGCTGGGAGCGTCGTCGAGTCGTGCTAATAAATCCTGGACGTCGCGAAGGGGCGGGCCTTCCGTTAAGTTTCATAAGTTCCACGGCGCGTTTCTCGCGTGGTACGTGCGTACGCTTTGTTATTTAAATGTTGTCCGCGTACATCACCACCACGCGGGGGACTCGCAATTACGGGGCTTCGCGACCACGTTCGAGCGAGGTTTCTTCGAGGAATCACGCTCGATCGATCGCGAGCCATCGATGAGCGGTGGATGATTCGGGGAAAAAAGCAGTCGCCCCCCTCGAAGCATCGGGTTTAAAATATGATCGCGTTACCCGCGTGCTTTCTCTCTCTCTCTCTCTCTCTCTCTCTCTCTCTCTCTCTCTCTCTCTCTCTCTCTCTCTCTCTCTGCAATGGGAAGCACGCGAGACGCGCGTCGGGTCCGATCAGGAATGCAAGTTTTGTCACTCGGCATCTTCACCGCTTTGTTATTCCAGCCTGGCGCGATATATTTCTGTTTGCTTACCTCGCCAAGAAGAGTCGAGTGCGCGACGAGAACAAAAATATTCGACGGTTCCACCGTTGGCATTTCCTGTACACTCCTTGCCGTATGCTAATGCTTGTCGAGTAACTCGCGGAGGGAACCCCACACGGCTCGATAACGACCGGCTACGCCGAGTAGGTGTACCCGGTGAAACGACAACAATAACAGTGACAGCGGCGACGACGTACGGTCACTCTCGTGTACAACGCAGCGCGTGGCTCGAATACATTTGGCTACCGGTCGGACGGGTTATGAAATCGGACTCGGATAAGAAATCCCTCTCTCTCGGGCGCATGACTGATGGGAGTCGGCGGACTTATCGCTTTGGACTTTTGGCATTTCCTGCGCTGCGAAAATCCGGAGGCTCCAAGGTCGAGTCGTGGCTTTGTACGGAATAAAAATACGCGCCGATACATGAGCAGACGTCTGGAGCAAGTTTCTATGGTTTTCGATTATAGAGTCGGTCGAATTGCTAGCTCCTGCCATTGTCTGCAGCTCACGCGGGTTCCGAGAATGTTTTTTTGGCGAATTTAGAGTGCGCGTCAAAGGTAGACGTCCCTCCCCTTCCCCCCCCCCCCTTCCATCAGTCCTTGGTCCACCCACGAATCGACGGTTGTTGTCGGAAAACAGGCAGAGACTATCGTCGGAATGTAATTCATATTTAAATGCGCTCTTTGTCTCTTTGGACGAGAGCGGGCGACACGACTATCGGGAACAGAGAGCCACGCTTACAAGTTAGTCGCGACAATGATGCCATGGTCCCGTCTGGCCAACGGCACGAATATACGGGCTACGGTCGCGCGTGCCCGGTAAATATACGCGCGTAGTGGAATTTAGGAAATAGCGGGCGATATTTATAGTACCGTCACTCATCTGGTTCGACCATGTTTTCGAAAGTTTGGTCGGAAGCGGCTCCTTGGTACACGGCGAGGCTGGAACGGACTCCCCGATGACTTTGTGCGATGATTATCCAAAATGCGTAAAAAACTCACTTATTCCAATCATGCCGAATCGTAGAACACTACACGTTCACACTCGCACTCGTGCTCGTTCGCAATCACTTTTTTCATACTGATAAATACGCGTCGATCGCGTTAACCGGCCCGCGGCATCAGCTGTTCGTCCGTAGCTACTACGCGAAACTGACGACAGAGCGCGCCTCGATCGTGACGCACGCGAGTGCCTCGCCGACAAAAAAGCTCTGCGAAAGGCGGTCATCGAGTTATCGAACTCCCCTCGGTACGCGATGCACTTTTAACGGTATTACTTTGAATTTCTAAACATTCTAATCTTGTGGCAATACTCCCTTCCACTGGCCGACCGTGCCCCTTTCCCCCTCCCTCGACCAACGCGCGCCTCCACGACTCAGTACACGCCGGGCCGCCATGTCGGATTCCTCTCTTCTTCGTCGCTTTCCACTCGCGCGGCCCTTGGCTCGCGTTTTCACGAGAGATCCGCGCGGTTTACGCGAGAGTTCGCATCCCTGAACGATTATCCGCGCGACGATCGCGTTCGCGAGGGCTGTAACCGTCGCGAGAAAGAGAGACGCGCGAGTTTCTACCGTTCGCCAACGCCTGGCGCAGAAGCGATTTCCGCGCTTCGCCGGTCGGGGAGACGGTGAACGCAGCCGCGTTTCGAGCCGAACTTCACAGTGTCGTTTCGTAAGTAACCGACGCCGACAGTGCTCGGCTCGCGTCTCGAGGGACAATCGTGTTCCCAGTTTTCGATATTCGCGAATATTGCCGTCGCGGCGTTTGATTGTTTTACTGGCTTCTTCGCGTCGCCAATTTCCCGAGGTGCGCGCGCACGAGCCGGCTCCGTGCGTCGCCCAGCAGCTGTTCTTCGCGTTCGTTCCATCGTGAAGTTTTCGAGGGACGGTTCGCTCCGCGCGTCGACACTGTTTTCATACATTCGCGGAAAGGAACGCAACTGTCCTCGGTTGCAGTTCGCGGCTGTTTCCGTGAATCGTCGCGTTGCCTCGACGCGTGTCGAGTGCGGGGGAAGTTAGTTTTGTGAAATTCGAATCGACGTCGGCGCTTTCGATCGTGAGACGGATTGCCGAAAAGTGGAATGAGACAGTACTGATCGATGCGAGATAGTCATCGGCGACGAGACGCGTTTTGAGTTTCGTTTTTTTCGGCATCCGAGTCGCGTGTTCGGGAATCGTGAAATTACGAGATGAGGAGCGGCACGACGGATATCAAAATGCGGACCACCGCACCGGCGCGTGGACTCAAGCAATACAAGCTCAGCGTGACGGCGCCGAACGTCGGAGTGTCCACCGATTACCGGAATCGATTGGTAAGCGGTAAATCCATCTAATTTTATTCGTATATGCAACGTCTCCGCCGTAGTATGGTACTCGAGTTCGGAGCTACGATGGAAAACTATTTTTTGCGATTGCTTTTTTAACGCAACACGCGAAAAGTACCGTATTGATGTAGAGTCGCAGGTTGAACAAGATAGCGACTTTCAAAAAATTATCCAAGTATAATACAGAATGTATAACTAGGTAATCCGACTAGGTCTGTCCGAAAGGCAACTTATTGCTCGGATATATTAAAGGTATCTTAAAGGTATTCGAGAAAACAGTTGCCTATCGGACAAACAGTAGTTATACATTTTGTATTGCGTTTAGATGACTTTTTCAAAATCGCCATATTGTTGTACCTGAGATATGAAAAAATCGTGATCGTACTGAGGTGCTCTGACGCACCGTATATGTAATTAGGGTAGCCGAGGCAAATCGGATCACAGGGCGAATCAGATCATAGATCCAGATTTCTTAGATCTAATAAATTAAATAAGAAATATAGATCCATGATCCCCCAGATAGACTTGTACGATCGTCACGACGTTCATAGAAAAATTACGATTATAGATTGTTCTAAAGTCTACATTTATTTTGCCGCGTGAATTTAAAAAATAACTACCCTTAAATAAATCATTAAAAATTTATATTATAATGTGATTCAAATTAATCCTTATACATAATTATTTTAGCAACATACCTATTTACGAAAAATTGTGCTTATATTGAATACACGTTTAGCATTTTATTTGTATTATTTTAAATCATTTAATGTGTCGCAAATATGCCAGCTCGTTAATGACACATTGAGCGCACAACCTTGATGCGTCTGATGAGCTAATACTATGGTATTTAGGTATACCTAAAATTTTGCTGTACAATTTACGTACATTTGTCCATCCGGCATTCGATTCGCCTCGTTCAACCCTATTTGAAATTATTTCTCTGGTTCGAAACGAATCGCCCGTCGGGGTTTCGGAATGCGAGCGCATCTTCAAGGTCTCCTCCGATAATAGGTTGGGTTACGTAGCTCTGACCTCTGTTAGGTGAGGGTGACCGCGGTATGTCACTGCGGTTGCCTCGAGGTACGAGCGGGGGAAGTTAAACGATTTTTAAAGAGGTTCGAATAGCCGTAGCGGGGTCGTTGCGCTCCTCGAGACTATTTTAAACCTCGTCTCGCGGCGTTTTTCACCTGGAAGAAATTCTCTCGCGAGGGTCGACGTCCTCTCTTGAAGGGTCGGGGGACGTCAGGACTCTCGCAACCTTGGCTGCGCTCGACGGTCGCGTTGGCACCTAAAAATCCAAAAGAAGCCGCTCACGAGCGTCGTTGCAGTCTCCTGACGTATTCCGAGTGTTTACGAGCGATGCTTCTGCACCGAGACACGGCCGAGAGTGTCTGTTATGCCCGGTCGCGCGTCAAACTCGCGACGATTTATCGACCGTTGCGACGGTCGACTTCCAGCGTTGACTCGACAAACGGGCGTGCTCGTAAAATCCCTCCGGTAATAAGTAGGCGAGCGGCACGAATAAGTAGGTACGCGCGAAGCCACTCGCTCAACGAGAAACTATTTCTTCGCGACGCGTATCTGTACGAGTATCGTAACTACGATACAATCGATGCGCTTTTAAAAGTACGATCGCGAGGTGGGAAGATTTTTCACTGAACGCCAGACGTCTGTTGTGCCGACCGCCGCCCGTGCGGCGCCAATACAAACTTTCGAACGTACTGCAGGAACTTTCCTGCTGTATTTCAAAGTCGTTGAATCCGCAACACTGTGTGCTGCGTGGACGGCTCGGATTGCGGTCGCCGTTGTACGTCGTTTTCCGAGAAAGATACTTCGGTTTTAGAGTAAATATCAGTGGCTGTCTTTATCGACGACCGAACTTTGATCGAGATGCGGATAACCACGGAGAAATACATACGTCGTTTCTCGGAAGTCTTTGTCGCGTCTCGAGGACTTTGACAAACACCGCGTTACTCGTGGAAAAGCTCTCTGGAGCGTCTCGAGTCGCGCGTTTAACGAGTGTGTGTGCTCGATATTCACCCGTGGCACCTTTGCACAATTGCATCTCGTGAGCGGTGCGGAAGGCAAATAATAATAATAATTACGTGAATCGGGTCTGCGAGTGTTCTCACGCGCCGTCTCGGAAACGACCCCGATCGAACGGAGAAACCGCGGCGATATAATTACCCGTACGCATTGCTTTTACCGCAACGATCCGCCCACGCGTCAGCCTTGGCCGACCGCCGCGAAATTTCCAGCGCGATCGAACCTCTTCGCACGTCCTGCGCGAAACAGCATCCCTTCTGAATAATTCGCGAGACGATTAATTTTTTTCTTACTTTCTCACTCTGACAAATTCGATTTTAATTGAGATGCCGCGTGCGTGGATCTTCAGCGACCGCAGCCGCGGATCGCGCATTGCAACCATACTCGAAGAACGCGCGGATAAATAGATTTCAACGTCTGACCTATTTGCGCGTTGGTAATTATTTGCTCGACAAACGGAGAGGCTCGCGCGTTTTCTCAAGCAGCGTTTGTTTATTGGCAGCAGTTACCGTTTTATTTGTCGTCCAGTCGCGCGCCGAGTATGTAACGGCGCGTCAACGTACATATGTCGCAATTATATTTACGCGTCGTACAAATGAGGTATGAGGGGTTTTGCATACATTATGAAGAAGCGCACGCGCATCACGATGCACATCGACAGTTTTACGCGAAAGTGGTTGATTATCACGATTTGAAAATCCGTAACGCTATACGTTGATTGTCGCTAGGATGTTATACGAATCTCGGCCATTATTATCGCGATCGCCCCCTGCTTACCGCGACGGGCCTCGAGGTCGGAGCCTTGCACTTAGCCGAGGGTCGGAGCACAAAAAACGCAACTGTCATCCGGCCGATTCGTTGTAAGCTCGCAAGTCGATTGAGAATTTTTTTACGAGACGTCCCTCCGCGATATCGATTACCTACCGCTTATTCGTTGTATAGGATATCGATCGGTATCTCGCTGCGGTAGGTAATGGCCAATCGTCGGGGAGCTATTGTATAAGCGTCTGCGCTGCGTATCGAGGTCACTCACGTCGATCGCCCTTCGATAGCGCAGTCGTGCGGATGTAGACGGATGAGACGCGCGAGCCGATGCTCTCGTTGCTCGGTACTGTACTCCTTTTTTCCCCGCGTACTCCCGGCGTCACTAATTCTGTCGCCGGTAACTTTTTTAAATGTCACTTTTCAACGTACCGACCGAGGAACAATTAATTATCACGGCTTTATTAGCCAAGGTAAACGACACCGTCGCTGATGAAAAAAATGCGAGATTTAATCGTTCATTGGCTGGTACGTTTAAAAATGACATTTTGAAAAATCACCAACGACAGAATCCGTGACGCCGGAAGTACGATACATCGCGCAGGTCACATTATCCTTTATTAGTCGTGGAGAGTACAAACGCCTTTTCAGCGCTCCGCTATTTCGCTTGTCTCGGAACGACGCTGCTAAATGTGCGGTATATCTAGGCGTCTATTGGACAGTGTCGACTGCAACGCCGCCAGAATCCATTTACTCGGGCTAGAACGACCGGGGCATTCCTTGTTTACGACGATCTCTCGTCGCTATCTTTGGTTTATCGCTCTCTGAAATGCATACGCCACACGCGTCCGCGTTGCGCGCGCCGTCGGCGTCTCCCTTTGATCGACTTTATCCCCGCTTTTCGCGATCCCGCGGAGGCGCGAGGTTGCGCAATCGCGGAGTGCTCCTTGAACCGTCCCGTTAACGAACTAATTGGAGGCGATTGATACGGGCTGTAATTATTTCACTTGCGCGCGAGTCGCTGGAAATCTCTGGAAACGGGCGGAGCGACGAAATCGTCGATTCGGATATGTAGTTCTGTCCCGACCGAACGTACTTCCGGTATGTCGAAAATTGCAGAAGCGCGTGTATGTTGGAACGCGACGCGCGCTGCTCTTCCTGCTCTGCGCTCTGTGGAATTCGCTACCAGCTGATCAATCAGAGAGGTTGACGCACAGTCAGGACCTTCAGAGAGCTCGGTTTTTACTTTTTTGCTGCATGGGGGGCGGATGTGTATTCCTTTTACTTTTTCTCTTTGCTAATTCTATTACTTTTATATAAGTGCTCGTGCTATCTTTTGCGTTACTCTCGTTAATTGCATTATTTATATTACTGATGTTGATGCTTGTTCTCTTAGGGGGGCTTAAAGCTCTCTTATTTATTTGTGTTATTTATACACGGAGAAAAACACATTCTAGCTCCGAGTACCCAGATTCTGGCGTTTTATGTGATCGACTGTGTGGCACTGGAGTGACAGCTCGAATTTGTGCAAAATATTGCCGTACGAAGTAGTATTTAATTCCTCTCGTATGTGTGGCAAAAATTAATACAATATATATCGCATATTTAGAAATAATTTGGTGTTCTTTTGCAATACAACACACCGATATATGGAGAAAAAAAAAGAAATAGGAATTGGAGAAATAAGAAAAACAGTAATTTACTTTCACACATTAGCTGTACTGCAAAAAATGCCAAATTATTTTATAATGTGCTATGCCTGCCATACGAGGGAAATGAAATGCTATTTTACGTGGCAATAATCTGCAAAGATTCCAGTCGTCACTTCAATACCACACAGTCGATCGCATGATAGGTACTACATAGAATCTGGGTACTCAGTGCTCTTCATTTCAAATCCATTTTTCTCCGTGTATTACTGACGCTGCCTGTGCTACTCTTGGTGCTCTCAGGGGTCCCGATCCCAGAGCCAGTGAAATGCTTTGTCAGTCTGTCCGTCTTTCCGTTGGAAAGATCGAGACGCGAGGAACAGTCACAGACGCGGTATATACACATACATAATTATATCAGTCGTATTATCCGAGGCCAGGTAGAAAGAGCCACGTACGAAGAGTCGAGTGCCATGCGTTGGCTTGTACACGTGCGCCACACACGTACGATTACATTCCTTTCGGTGGAGAACTTTGCGAGATTATGGATGAATATACGAGGATCGAGCGAATCCAAAGTTCAGCAGGTACGCTCATTCCTCGATCACCGTTGCCGAGCATCGGGGAAATCTGGCGAGATGGAAGCAGCGGTTAGTTAGACGATCGATAAGGAGAAACGTTGCAATCGATTATCGACGTCCTATCGTACATAATCGGCGAAGCGACGTCGCGCGATTCAAAGAGACGCGACATGTGGGTCAAGCCTGACATTTACGACTCTGTTATCTTTGTCCTGCGGGCGAGAATCCGCGGCTCTCTTACGTTGCTGATTTTCTCGCAGAGAACACCGCCGTCAATTTGCTCGCGGGCGAAGCAAAGGTACTTTTTCTCCCAGGAAATAATGCCCCGCAAATTATTGCCGCGCGTCTCGCAGCGGAATGCGAGACGATGTCGGTGATTTGCGGTAATAAGTCTCTCCGCCGTTATCTCCCCGTCGCGACGCATCGCATCGCTCCAATGGACATATTATCTCGAACGGAGAAAGTTCGACGCCGTGCGATTCGCGAATAAATTCCACTGCGTCGACGTGAGCGCGCGCCGTGGCTCGGTCTAACCGCGATGCTACATTGTTGATGTCCCCGTCGTAAAGTCGTCCAGCTTCGCCTCTAACCCTGTCTCAGCTCCGCGCTGCGGTCAAACCCGCGAGGATAAGTCAGCCGAGAGAACGAGCGCGTCGGACGCGTGGAAGATCGACCCGGTTGCAAATCATCCGAGTTCTTCTCCTCCTTCGTCGTTTCCTCGTTTTTGCGTCTTGCATAACGGCGATCCCCGACGCCGTGCAACTATGTCTGATTTACCGGACGGTGCGGAACCCGTTTGCGGATCTTCGCAATGGCATTTCCCAACCAGGAAATACGTGGCATTCCGCCATCGCGTGGCTCGATCGTATCGAATAGTAATTGCACCCCGGCACTTCTTCTACAACGCGTACGTGATGGGTGGGCGTTCGCATGAACGGAAAACGAATCGCGACGTTCGCTCGGTTGGTTCTTCGAACGGACGAACGGTACAATACTCTGCGACGCGAGAAATCAATGTGAGAGACCGCCTGGGATAAGCCTTTATATCCTTTTCGGTCCCCCGGTCCAGCCAACTGAACATTTTGTATGTGTGCCTTATTTCAAATTGTATACAATTTGTGATACTTGATTCCATTTGTCCAGTAGGCTACGTGACTTTTACTTGTGTTGAGACAACCAACTGCACCTAGCAGAATACTTGCTTCCCATTATTTGTCATACCTACTTTAAATTAATGAAATAAACTTTTGTTTAATTTTGCAATTTCACTTTTTCTCCAAACTGTGTTCCAGTGTCCAGTCAGCTGGACGTTGTTTTTTACTGTTTTTAAACATTATTTTTAATCATGTAACATAAAAAAATCCTCCGGGACCGAAGAGGGTAAGTCACCGACCGATAAATGTTTAATCGCCGGACTCTCTGTGATGGTACGACAAAGCAACCGCTGCCCAAACTGATTAGCGAACGTAGGGAACGGGAGATTGATGCAAACCCGCGTTTAAAAACACGACAAATCAATCGGAATTCATGATTTGCCGAGTGTTTACGGAGGATCAATCGATATCGGGCTCCGGGAGTACGACACGTCGAACGCAAGATGTGATTTAAAATGTGAGGAGGTCACGGATATCGTCCCGCTCGAAATTGCAGAGTTTCTCGCGAATGTTTGCTGCGATTTGTTTTATCGCGACGGCCGAAAAATACGTTTGGGACGACCGGTCGTCCCCGCTACCCGCACCGAGTATCGAGATGCAATTTTTTCTCTCGCGGAATAAGCACCCTCGCGCTTACACACTCGACGCGACTTCGGATTTCTACGCTCTCGAGTTTTATATATATACCAAGGCAGCTCGTCCGTGCCTACAGCTGTTATTAATATTATCGCCGCGGAGTACCGTTACGACTGGTATGGGTCAGACAGAACCGGCTATCTCTCTCCCCGAGTACCTATCCACGGCGGTTGCGCTGTCAGCAAACCATTGTTTAGAAACGCGACACGCTGCACGTTGCGCCGTATTACGTTGTATCGCCGCTTATCGGCGGCACAAGCTGAGACAGCCCCGCTGCAAATTGCGATTCAATTTATCGCAGCGTCGCGCTGCGGAGCTCGCGAACGTCGTGTCCGAGGCACGACGTCGTTATCGCGCTCGCGATTCGGAACGCGCGGAGAGAGTGGCGCGTGCGCGAAAAAAATTCGTTCTCATCGTCGGCGAAGAATTATCCGACGTACACACACGTATCGCGCGAGATAAATCCGGTCTGGAAGGATGCCGAGTTTCCTTTCGAATTCCTTTTTCGCTCCTTATCCGAGGCGATGCATTTATAAGCGAGGCGTACGGAGGACCGAGATTCTCCGATATCATATTTTTCTTCCACGCCGATACCCGACGTCGGACTCGACGCAGCTGCGGCGGCGGCAGGTAATCCTCGACCGGTTGCCGCTGCGTTCGCTCAAAATAACGCGTTTGTGCTCGCCCACACGCCGGCTCGCGCGGCTCCGACGGCGAAACGCAACGATTTCATTCATGCGCGACCCACTTAAATTTCATTCAGAGATCGGCTTCCACGCGATCGACCGATACCGCGCGCGCGCACGGCCCCGGCGTTCGGTCCGCCTTTCTCTCGTAAAACGTCGAGTTCGATACTTCTCTCGGGCTCGCGCGCGCTCGAGTAGGTACGCGAGGCTTCGATCGAGCAAGAGCCCGACTGGTGCGTTCCGCTTCGAACGTTCGCCTCGGCTTCCTTTCAATTAGGTATAGCAGCGGATAAAATCCCCGGAGCGATCGCGACTCGATATCCGTACGCGTGATAAATCAGGGAGGTGGGAAGTATTATTTACGTCTGTTGTGGAATAACGAACAAAGATGTGTTCAAGAATTATTCTCCTTAGAAGCAGTGTTTAGCTTCGCTTCAATATATTATATTTCACTTTATTCCTTTATTTTATTTTTCTACAGTTTCTCGGTTAATCCCAGTCTAAATGTTCATGTTAGGTGGCGTCGGGGCACAGTCGATGGTCGCAGGCACCTAAATGAGTGGGTATTTATTAGTCATGGGTGGTCCTGGGGACCAAGCGTCTTTGTACTTTGGTTAGTCGAGAATAAGAGGTGGTTTAGTCTAGATGCATTTTCCGAGCGCGATGAAATTAACCTTTAAAGTTCGGGGGTGGTTGATAAATCGACCAGCAGTCAGATCGGGGCCTCCAATTATGAAATTTATTGATTTTATTTATATTATTATTATTATTATTATTATTATTATTATTATTATAGTAATGGGCCCTCCCTGGGAAAACGATAAGTAGACTAAAGCCCTTTTTATCTCCCATTCATTGTTTTAGTGGACCTCTCACCGCCAAGGGAGATCAAGATCTTTAATCAAGCTCCTGATCTCCCCGACAGTGATCTATCCACATTCCTCTTCTCTAAGGAAGTTCCTTCCCGTGATCCCCCTTCTTCTCCTCCCAATTCTTGGGCAATCACCGATAATAGATTTTATTTATAAATTTCACGTCTAAAAAGAAGTCGACTTTAACTGAAACTTGCCCGGACTCTGATTAAAGAAAGTATTCTCAAATAATCAATGTTTTTTTAATAAAAGATCTTATTCCCGTAATCGAATAACTTCGCAGCGCCCAATTCCGAGGTACCTATGCGAGATAAAAAGTAGGGATGAGCAAATAGAGCGACTGTCATCCCCGACCTCGATTAATGTCGATGCGCGTGTAGGTGCCACAGTTCTCGCAGACGCGATCATGGTGAATTATACACGTTTGTGACTTTTTAACAAACTCGTTAAACCAACTGGTTCCGTACCGGTTACGGTGTATCTCGATAAAACGCGTACCAGCCCTTACGCGAATCGAGTTTCTCGCCTCGATAGCGATCGAACCGCGCGCGGGCCGCTCCCGCGGCCGATATAGGGGGGAGGCGCGTGTATGATTTTCCCCCGTCGATCGCGCCGCACTTTTCTCTCCGTCCGATTTATGCGCCCGATCGGATTAGAATATCGCGGATGGCACGCGAAGGATCGCCATAAATACCCCGCGCCGCGGGCCGGGCTTAACGAGCTGCCGAGAGGCCGCACGAATTAATCGCGCGCGCGAGATAACGATAACTCGCGTTGCGACGGACCGCCGAGTGCGCGCGGTCAGTTGTTACCCGCATAGCGATCACGAATAGAAGTCACGTGACTCGCCGCGCGCTAGGATAGAGGAGGCACGAACCGGATCGCGCACGGATGCTTCGAACGAACACTTTCGGTCATTCGTCTTCGGAGCGTCCGTACGCGTATTCGTTTTAACGAGTGAATAGAAATAAATGGACGAATGCGAAGAGAGAATTATTATATACCGCGCGAGATTGAATCTCGAAACGATATACCGCGTCGTATAGTATTTTACTTTTCGTAAATTCCGTTTCGCGAGAGCCCGACTCGCACTCTGGCTGCGGCAACAAAGTTCGAGCGAGAGCGGCAGCGGTCATCGATCGAGCGTGTTCTGTATTTTTCGTTCCGAACTCGACAATATTTTCCACGCCGCAATTATGTATTTCAAACGACTGAAGATACGCTTATCCTTCGGTGGAAGTTTACGGGGACACTTCACGTGGCACTTTAGGATGCCCCGCGTCGATCCACGAGTTAATATCGACGTCATTTCGGGTGCTCAACAAATTTTTAATTGCAACTAGGGGGCTACGTCCCCTGGGAGCTTCGCTCCCCAATCCCCGGGGGGCAAGTATCTGCATCCGATACCAGGTGGCGCTGCTCCCTCTCGGCTCTCGCTAGCGTCCCGGCACGAGTTTCTATATATAAGAGCGCAGCTGCTCGACTCTCACGGCAGACCACAGAGCGCGTAAGGCTCAGTCGGTAACCTCACCCGTGCTTTTAGCTCGGCGATACCTGATTTTTTTTAAATTAGGGGGCTATCGCAAGGGCGATAGCCCCCCATGCTTTTTCAGCAGCATCACGTCGTTGCTGTCTTCTCCGTTCAATACGTCGTCGTCGTTCTCGTCATCGTCGTTCTCGTCATCGTCCTTCTCGTCATCGTCGTTCTCGTCATCGTCGTCATAGACCTCATCGTCGTCATCCTCGTCGTCGTCGTCCTCGTCCTCGTCCTCCTTCAACAACCGTCCGTGCCTCGCGCATCCGGTTCGAAGTCGCCGGGGTTTTTGGCGACACGGTTTTGTCCACGCATTTATTCGAAAACTATTTTATGTAATAGAAGGATATGTATATATAATCGGCCGGTCGCATTTTGACGTCTCGTGGTCATTGATAACAATTATATACATCACCGCCGTGTCTGATACTCGCATTTATGTAGGTGCGAGAGTATAATGTATGTACGTGCATAACTACGCGCGTGCACGTAAAGCCAACGGGTTTTGAAGGAACGAGCGAGCGGTAGTCGTGTTGTCGTTCTTTTCTCGCCGCGTCCTCGCGAAATGACTGCAGGCGGCGACCGTCGCGAGTTAATAAACGCCAGGACGAAGTCAACTCCCGAAGGAAGTTCTAACTCTTCGAGCGTGTTTCTGTCGGAGGAAGATTTCCATCTGGCGAATTAATTAAAGCGAGGACGCGAGGTGGTTCGGCGCGGACGTCTCCTTTCGAATTCTGCACCGAAACAAAGAATTTCGGGAAACTCGCGCTCCGCGTGGAGCGATTGCCGACGGAGATATTCTTTTTTTTTTTGCCGATCCGATACGTCCAAATAAATTCACGAACGGAATCGAGTCGCGCGATTGGTTATCTCAATTGCGTCGCACGCGCGTGCAATATACGCAGGCCTATGATACGCAGTACACGCTGCTCCGTCGCGATTGTAGTTCCTGCCCGCACCCCACGCTCTCGCGGCCGCCAATCCCGCGCAACAGTTTGTCGCACGCGCGTAAACTGCCCACCTACCCCAAACAAAGGCGCGTGATTCACGTGTCTATTTCTAGAAGTCGATCGTGCGAAAATAGACGGCATCCCGCGCACCACGCGACCGGTCTATTTTAAGGGCGAGTCCGCGCGAACTCGACGCGCTCTTTCGCGGCGCCGAGGACAACGGGGGAAGCGCGCGCGCCCGCTCGTTCTCCCTATCCATTACGGTGTTACGGATTGCTAATGAAAACGGCACGCCGCTTCGGGACCGGCGCGGCAAGAAGCGTTCGACGTCGGTGGTCTTATGGGGCTATTAGCGCTCCCGGCTGATCACGAGCGTCACGCCACCACATAATAATAGCGCGCTTTTCCTATATAAGTCTCGCGTTCGATCGAGCGCGGCGCGCTTCACGGAATATCTGAACGTTGCTTTTTTTATCGGCGGTGAACATCCGACTCGATGTGGTTTTCCACGCTGCTGCTGTTGCTAATTGCAAATTAATTGGGGCTAATTAACTACTCGTCGCGAGGCGGTACGTATATATACGAGAGTTGTGCAAAGTGAGAGGAGAGAGGAACGGGATTATCGTATCGAACCGAATTGTTCGACGGGGAATCGAGTCGACCGTTTGAGGATTTCCATTGATATTTTCGCAAAAAATCGAAATCCCTGGAATTGGGTTCTCGATAAGTCTGTTCGGTGTATTTTTTTATGCTGATCTCAAAAACCATATATATATTGATCAAATATCAAAAGGAGACTAGGATGCCATTGATTTTATGGGTTGAAATAATTTATTTCAACATAAAATTGCTGATATTTCATATTTCCTTTGAGATGGGGATCTAATGGCCGCGTTTTTCGTAATCAGCACAAAAAATTACATAAGATAGGGTGGTCCAGCGATCGATTCCAGAGATTTCGATTTTTACGAAAATTTTAAGGTATATGCCCATATTTTTCGCGAAAATCGAAATCTCTTGAATCGAGTTCTATACCACCCTATTTTATGTATTTTTTCGCGCTGATTACGAAAACCTCGGTTACTAGGTCGATATCGCGAAGAAAATATAAGATATCAGTGATTTTATGTAAAAAAAAATTTTTTTTCTCCCAGAAAATCATCGATATCTCGGTGTTCCTATGAGATTGGCTAAATATATCGGCGATTTTCGGAATCAGTGCGAAAAAATACATAAGATAAGGTGGTCGTGCGATCGATTCCGGAGATTTCGATTTTGACGAAAATTTTAAGTATATGCTCAACATTTTTTCAATTTTTCGCGAAAATCGAAATCTCTTGAATCGAGTTCTATACCACCCTATTTTATGTATTTTTTCGCGCTGATTACGAAAACCACTGACTTATTGAGCGAATCTCAAAGGAACACCGAAATATCGATTTTTTTCGCCAGCACCTTATGTTCCCTTTCAGATATTGACCTAATAATTATGATTTTCGGATTCAGCGCGAAGGAATACACAAGATAGGATGCTCGAGCACCTCTTCCTCGAGTAGCTGTAAAAATCGGTGGGCAACTTTACAGTTTCTTACACCTTCTGTGATAGCTATAGATATACTACGCCGTTGAAAACCGAGTGTACTCAGCGTAGACAACGAAAACGAACCTAATATCGCGCTCGCAAAACGAGGCCGCACACGCGCGATACGCGTTCCGTGCTACGGCTCTGCGCACGTGCATACACGTGGACCTACCGCAAGGTGCCATGTACGGGGACTCAAAGCCACCGCGGGAAAAAAAGAGATTCGCGAACGCCAATCGCGAGCCGATGCAATTGCGCGAAAGAACGCGACCGACCAATAAGGACGTAGGCGCGACACGCTCGACTGACTCCGTGCGTGGGAAAAAAAAAGAAGAGTCGCACGGCCGTGCTCCGTTTCGCCTCGACTTGCTCGGAACTCGCTTCGCTTCTCCGGCGACGCGGCTAAACGCGCGTATCGAAGCGCTGTGCAGGACAACGCGACTACAGGCTCGTACACCGACAAAGAAATAGCAGCCAGCGGTGTGCATCGAGTGTTACAAAGGATGTTACTCACCTGCGAGTAATCCACGTCAAATCGAATCTACATTCGTCGCGCCGTCGATGCACGGATAAAAAAAATCAGTTGGATCTGCTAAAAATTACTCATGGGTTCGTGAGCAATTTATATCAATGAAATCTTTTGAAACACCAATTTGTTATCTCGTTCTTACAATTATGTGGAATAGTATGTGATTGCCGGGAAGAAATGTCAGATTAATATGAAAAAAAAAAATTTAATTAGTGTAAATAAATAATGACTTGCGAGCCCGCAAGTAATTATCAGTAGATCCAACTAATTCTTTTTCTCTGTGTGCGCCTGCGAGAAGTAGAGTGGTTTTCCGACGGTCGAGAGCCTCGAAGCGAGACGACGACGACGAATCATCCCGAACACCGCGAGTATCGGAAGCGGGGAAAAATGACAGAACGTTCATCGCGAATTCCCCTTCGCCCTTCCTCGCGCTTACGATTTCCGCTCGAGAAATCAATTTTCAACGTCGTAACCAAGGACTCGACGGAGCGTCCGTTTATGCGGGTTATGATCCGCCGTAAATAATTGGTCGCGGGAAGTATTTTCCACGCCGCGCTCGAACCGAACGCACACGCGCGCGCGCACACGCCATCCTCTCTTCTCTGCAGGAGATTTGACTTGCAAATCCCGGATGATACTGGAGCGAACACACTGGCACGGACCTGGCAGACATGCCGGTGCTTTGCAAGTATAATGACGCGTGCGCGCGGGACCGATAATATTATAACAATACCGACCAATCGCCGGCTTCGTGGTCGGAGCGTGCACGCGTGCGAAAGGAGAGCGAACATTCGATCCGCGGCGGTTCGCTTCGGCTATTCGCCTAGAGCGGCGAGTAGAAGCGAAAATCCGCGTAGAGCGCGCGAGCCTCTCCGCGGTAAATAAACACAACTCTGGGGGCGCCTCGCGTGTAGTGGCGGGGCTCTAGGGTACCTACGCCTCGGCGATAAAACCGGGCACGTTACTTGCCCGTAATCCAGCGTCGGAGTAAAAGAAGGCCACGCCGGTGCGGCCGGGGTGTCGCGTTTTAATTTACTTCGTTCCCCGTATCTCCACGTTCTCGATACGCCGCTGTACGAAAATAAGTTTATCGTTGACGACGCACAGCAAGGGAGTATCGGTGCCCGCGCGAGTCGAAATTTTAATACCAGCCTACACGGTCGTGGTGAGAGCGGACAAATCGGCCACTTCTAGGTCTGAATTAAGGCCGTTCAATTTGAAGGCTCAAACGTTGGTTTAGATCCCTGCAAGTGACCGATCTATGTATCCTCTTTCGCCGTGTGTAGGCTAAGACTGTGTTAAAATTTCGACTCGCGCGGCTGGACAGACGAACGTGGAAGGAAAAGTTTGATAACCGGTACTGTCGCGCGCCGTAACAACTATATGTATGTAACTCGGTCTCAACGTCTTCCCTCCGCTGCACCGGACAAACGCTCATTTCTCTCTGCGAGAAGCGCGTATAAAACTTTGTACGTGACCGCGTGCCAGAGCTCGGAATTCTTTTCAGCTCCCCCGTTCTTCCCTCGGCACTCGCATATTTCGAACGCCATGCCGTACCGCAGCAAAGTGTCGACGAGAGCTACTACTGTACGACCGTGTGTTATTTCACCGCGTTCCGAGTCGAATCGTTACGCGCACAGTACACCGTTCGCCGGTACGGAGTTTTCCGTCGTTCCGCTCGCGTGACAGCCAGCGGGGCAGCGCACGAGTCGCGTCGTTTCGCCTAAAGACCGAGAAAGGAGAAGTGCGAACAATAGACAGATAAGCTCGGTGCAGCTGTGCGCGGCTCGTAGCACGCCCCGACGAACAAACGCTCGGTGGCTCGGTGCTCGGTTACCCGCCGGTCGTGTGAGAGAACGACAGTCGACCGAGAGACGGGGTTATTTTAACTCTGGCACCGGCACCAAGGCTGAAGCGTGCTTATTTCTACCTACGAAACAATTATTCGAAGCGCGACGCGCCCGCGGTACACCGGGGGCAGCCTTCGGAGCCGAAAAAGTTCTCGCCGATCGGGCGTTTGCTCGTCCGCGACATCGCGACGGACACCGACGCACAGGGGACGATCCTCTTCGATGATCTCGCGAGGAGAGATGGTGTTTAGCGTCGATCTTTGACCACCCGAATGCACCGGGGAGTTTGACTTTTATCGAGATCGTTAAATGTTTCTGGCTTTCGCGAGTTGTTCGTGTCCCGGTGTCCGATAAATTAAAGGGGGTCCTTTACGGTCTGCGTTCGACGGACAGCTGGAATGCGCTCGCGAAGGCTAGCGCCCGCTTACGAGTTGCACGGAGCGGCAAGAGTCACGTTCCCGTGCTTGACGCTTCACTTACAATGTAAACCACGACGCCCCGTATACCGTTTGTTTCCCCGCGCAACGCCCGGCGACGCGGGCTACCGTGAAGCGCGTTCGCTTTCGTCGAGGTGCAAAAAAAAACCTAACGGAGTTCAAACGAGCTGGCTCGGCCGCGAGGTCTCTCTCTCTTTTTTGAGAAAGTCAATCTCGCGGAGAAATCCCGAATTCGACGCTCGAAGCGACGAAGGAGAATCGAACGGCGCTCGGCCCGGATGTCAATACGGGTACGCGACAAACGCGGGCAGGATACGTAGACGGAAGCGACGTCGGCTCGGCCTGGTGGCGCTTTATGAAAGTGAAAGGCGTCGGTTGCGGGGAGAGGCGCGATCGATCTCTTTCTCTCGGATCTCTGCGATACGCGTACGCAAGTTAATTCTCTGTTATTTATTCGCGCGCGGGATCTCTTTTTTTTTCGAATTCGCGATACACGCACGCGAGGCACGCGCTGCCAACGCCGTGACGATACACGGGAAACGAACGAGACGTGAGGTCGTGAATCATTCGAGCGATTTATCGAGCGTCACGATATAATTCCGATTCTTTTTCGTATCGAGGGGGTCTCGACGTTTTAAGAGCTCGAGACAAAAAATATGTATATCGTGTCGCGCGTTCCACTTAACTCGGTCGTAAATTTCATTATTAACGAACCTCTCGAAAACGGACTCTGGATACCTACACATTCTTTCGAACCTCCTTTCGGTAGGTATCAGAATCGCGATGGTTTTATCTCCTCGCCGAGTCTTTCTCGTCCTCGTTTCTCGTCGTTCGTTTTCTCGTTTCGCGGCGATTTTACATCGCGACTTCTCCGCGCGAGCACCGATTTATGTATCTCTACGAGTCTCCTCTGGCGATGGGTTCGGAGCCCCGGGTCGCGCGTCCGATCCGCGAAATATCGCGTCGCTGAACTCTCCTGAACCGGGGCTTTAAATCTGAAATTCGCGTCGGAGCGCTCGCAAACGCCGGCGCGTCCCGCGACTTCTTTGTCCCTCGCGGGTTCGACGTAGAAACCGAGAGAGCTGAGCGGCCTGGTGTCGAGATAAAACCACGGATTTACGGCTAGCGTCCGTCTGCCGTTTTTGTAAAATTATCGCGGTCGAGAGAGAGATGCTCTGACTTTTATTCGCTCGGGCATTCGAGGCGGACAAATTTCTTTATCGATGTGAAAACTGGAACGTTGTCCGACAATTTTCCGAATATATCCTTTTCGCGTAGGTATTTCGGATCTCTTTTTTTTTCCTACAAATATAATTACAATTCGGCGAAATAACGTATCCGGCGAGACAAATTTCAACTACCGCGTATACAAACGTATTTCCTCCCGCGCTGCGCCGCCTGAAAACATGACATTCCGCGCGCTCCCTCCTCCTTTTTGCGATCGTGGAAGAATCGTGCGACGAACGTGCATCGAGCGCGCGAGAATGCTCGGAAAAACGATCGGTATCCCCTCGATCGGTTTCGCTCCCGATCTGCGGAGAATCAACGTCACTTCTCCCCGTGGACGTCTCCTCGTCGACAGCCCCGAGGTCTGACCTTGGGATGCGAGGAAGTGCTCGAGCCCGCGGCAGGTCTGTAGCGTGTCGTGACCTCCGCCGTGTACACCTTCCGATCCAACCGTCGCCGGTACCTCTTCTCCTCGCTCACCGGGGCATCTAATTATCATCCTCGTCCCGCCCAGAATTACAATTGCAAATGGCTCTTCGTCTCGCGCCGCAGGAAAAGAACAAAGGTCCTCGGACGGGACCACGAAAGCGTCCCGGAAAGTGTTTCAGTGCCAGCGGAAACGTTGGACACTTTTTTTTTGCAGGCATCGAAACACACGCGCGATAAATCGGTGTCTCTCGCTGTTTTTTACGGCAGATCCGCTCGGAGGTACAGACTTCGAGACCCAGTTTCATCAGCGTACCTACGTGCGATCGACACGCAAAAGTACTCGCAGCGGCGACGCGAGAGAGTCGAGAGTGTAAATATACCCGATGGCTTTACAGAGGCGAGAGAGTCGCGCTACCGCGAGAATGATATAACGGTCCGCGAGAGCGCGTTTACACAATTCGAGCGAACCTGTTCGTTTAGATTCGTTAAGCGCTCGTAAAACTGGATCGGTCGAGGCGCGTGTGTATAGCCGCGCCGTGATTATCCGCGAGCTATTTATTAACGGCGCTCGTTCAATTTGCGACACGGTCGTATGTGGGGCTCGGGCTGATTGCAAAATTGCAGTGGGAATGTTTGACGGCGACCGTATTACCGAGGATCGACACTCGGAGGAAGACGATGCGCCGCGGCTATACAGATTCGACCGGTGATCTTGGAATTGTGAGAGGGAAATCAATTCTCTCTTGTGAATTCTTGTACGAGGGCCGAGTGAAAAGTCTGATACTTTTTAACCCTTAATTAGGCGCATTAAGAAAGTCACACAATTAGTCGCATGGGGTCTCCAGTGAGCCCAAAAAAAGTAATTGAAAATTGAGTGTTAGAAATAAATAAAACGAAGTACTTATTATCAAAAATATTCAAGTTCTTTATTATAATTAACTTTAAGAAACAAAAACGTAACTTTGTGTTGTTCTGGCCGCGACTAATTTGCGTTCCCCGCGGGGAGGTAGGAATTTTTTTTTCATTTTGAAATTGTCTTGACTCCATGCGCCTAATTAAGGATTAAATTAAACACTTTCTCTTTTATAAATTGTTCATTTATTTCTCAAGAAAGTGTTTAATTTAAAAAGTATCGGACTTTTTACTCCGCCCTCGCATTCCGAGGGGAATAGAGCATTCGACCGATTTTTCTTTTATTGTAGATTCAAAAAAATGTCGAAAAAATTATCAACCCCGTATTTTTTCATGTTTCACATTCGTCCCTTATCTGAGCCGGAAAACGATATTTAGAAATGCATACGTCGTCGCGTTCGGTAAATCTATCTTTCTCGTACTCGCAGGTTGGCATAAGTGCGTCTTTCACGGCTCTTCGATGACGTTGTAATAATTGACAGCGACGCGTAGCGGGAAAAAACGATCATCCCAGCGAGAACGGTGGATTCCTCGCGTTCCGACTAGACGCTCGTGACTCGGTATTCGCGACTGTCTTCTTTGTTCGCGTCGCGCGCTAATGGGTGCATCGCGAGGAACGAACGATACAGTATCCGACGGCGGGACCTTGACGCGGAGTTGTGCAACGCGTCGGTGAACACAAAGCGCCGTGCATTGGTGCACGGAAAAAATAAATTGCAACATCTACAAAGTTTGTGGTAAAACGTGGGACAAGGTCAAGTTGTTGTTACGATAACTACAATTTTAGTAAACATTACAGCAGACGCTTGCAACTTGTACACATTTTACTATAATTTTAACTAAAATTGCGGTTCCCATAATTTTGTTTTCCGTGTAGTGGCGTCCTCCGGCGCCCCCGGGACGTACGTACGGAATTTTTCCGATCGTTCGGAAGCACTCGCCTCTGTACCGTCGCTCCCCCCCTTTAAAGATCTTTCGTTTCGCATTCGTCGCGTCGCGGAAGGAAATACAGCGCCGCGGTACGCGCTCGAGACGAGCCGACAGTTATTACCGCACCGAACGATGGACCGGTTCGCGTTTCGAGCGGATCCCATCCCATGTAAAGCGCGACGCTTCCTAATCCGACACGGTCTCGCTCTCTCCTCTCGTTCTCCTTCGACGCGGTCCGAGTTAATCCTGATTTATGCTCGAGTCGAACCGTCCGAGCGTATAACACCGTACCATATGGGAAGGTCCTTGAGACGAAATAGCGATCGGCTTTGGAGTCCGTGCCTGGGAACGCGTAAAGTGCATCGGCTCGACGCCTAGTTCTGGAGCTTGTTGCCATCCGGAATCGTCGTCGATTCGTTCCTGGTTGAATTCACCAGGGAAGCCACTATGTTTTGTCCTATATTTCAATAAATGTTTCTCGAATTGAAACGTAACTTCGCAAATGGTCCCAGCACTCCTCAGACTGGACAAATCATTGATTACCGTACTAAAATAGTTTACCGTGAAAAACAGAGACCACTTGTGACAATGGGCATGTTCACGATTTTTTTTTGCTCATTCGCGTTAATACTTTTTGTGCTTATTAATAAGATGTGTTTCTTTTTTTCCTGAGCACTAATTTCTTTTTTTTTAATGTTTAAAGTTTGACTTCGATTCAAACGAAATCCTTAGTGACGTCACTAAAGCCATTGGCAAGGGCCCAAACCCGGGTTTATGAATGGTGGAGAATCTGTTGCCCGACTCTGATTGGTCAGTTAAAATGGCGATGAAAGTGCGACGCTTTAAAACGAATGCCTTTTTTAACGTCTCAAAAATAATGGAAAAACATTTTTTTAATTACCCATTTTTTACCTACATTACTTTAATACCCTAATCTTCCGATTCATGCACTTTAAACATTTGTACAAAAAGTTGTGAACATGCCCATTTGACGCGGTCGCCTTTACCGGAAACGCTATATAGTTCGTCAGTGAAATAATTTTTATTTGAAAATTAGAATGGATTTAAAATTTCACCTACACGCGTGTCACCTGATGTTCGTTATCAATAGATAGATTCCGCATGTGAGGGTATGTACATGCTAGTGGCGGTTTCACCAACCAGGACGAGATTATTAAATATTCGGCGAAGGGTGGGAGTCGCGCGCAGCGATGGCACTGGTCGTCGCGACGAATAAATTACGCCACGTTGCACTTTTCCCTCGTTTCGTTGGATCCCCGGTTACGCGGGATCGCGGGTGCGGGACTCGCGCGCGGTGGGTGGTTGAAGACGCGTGATTAAGGTTAACACTTCCCGTGGCGCGCGGATCCCCCCTTTCGCGTTTCTGCTGGTCCGCGGGACACAATGACACGGGAGGAGTCTCTCGCGGGAAACCATTGTTGTCGCAACAATGACCGATGACCACTCCTCGCGGTTAACCGTTGCAGCCAGCCACCTACTACCCGGCATCTGCCGACAAGGTCATAAATTACGTTTCACAATCGCGCGACTCTCGCGGACTCTGCTTTCGTTTTTCCGCTCGACCAGACTGTGTCTCGCGTGTGTCTCCTCATCTCGGAAAAAATATGAGATCAGTAATTTTACGCGGAAGAAAATTATTCGTCGGTCTTACTTTGAGATTTCCTCCGTCAATATCCGTTGCTTTTGGAGAATCGACAGAAAAAAAGATACATCTGCGGGGAGCGGTGGCGCCTGCCTTTGTCGGTTACGCGCAGGATTTTCTTCGCGTCTGGCTGGATCACTCAAATTGACGTCGCGGCATGAAATGCAATTCGCGGTAATTTCGCCGAGTTTATTTTATGTGGAACTAAATTGAGGCCAGTGTCCAGTTCCGTGTTCGCGGAACGTGCTCCAGTTGCAAGGCAAACACACGGGCTCGTTGCAGTTGCAGTTGTCATCCCTCGTGATCGGATGCGTTAGCGCGGTGACCCGTGACTCCGCGATATAGGTATGGGTATCTAGAATGTACGCAACCCCCGATACAGGTACGCTATAACCGCACGCGACGCCTGATAAAGAGAGAGATGATTTACGTGCCGAAGATCGCGCGAGGTTAACGCGGCTTCCGATGGTGCCTCGTTCGTACCACGGTGGCTGTTATCCTGCCGGTTACGCGATGCAGAACCGTTATCGCTGTCGCGTCTCAATATACCGGGTCCGGGAAAAGTCAGTTAACGCTGTCCGAAAACTGTTATGCTGTGGCGACCCGTCACGCTACGGCGGCCGGCCGCCAGATGGCGCCGACCCTCTCGGCCCTCGACTCCGCGGCTACCGGCCCACGGCTCTCGGCTCTCGGTAGTGTCCGACAACGGTACAAGTACATATAGAAGAGCGTAACTGCCCGTCCTTCACGGAGCGTCACAGGCAGGAGTCGGCCTAGCCTTGCTGACGAGTCCACAGGCCGACTCCGGGACGAAACGCTCCGCCGATTAGATGGCGACCACATCCTTTTCGCCACAGCATTTTCTACGATTGTTTGATATAGTTGTCGTCTACATCTGTCATGTACATCACGAGGAACGCAGTCCTTATTTCCCTCCATTTTATATATTGTACTCAGGGACGCCACTGGAACGATAAGTAGATCAAAGAATAATATCTCTTACTCCCGAGAAATTTTTACGTTTTGCGGGTATGGAATCTGAGGGTCGACGTCAATATTATCAATCACGATGGAAATTCGATAGACTGTATATCATCATATTTTGTTTCAATATATTATAAAAACCTTCTCACCGGGTGCAGGAGCAGGTCCACTTCCCGTAATTTCGACCAAAAAATTCAACTAGGTCTGTACGTAGATATACGTACCCTCTGTAGATATACGTTGAGAATAAATTTGTTTAATTCGAAATAAACGTGTTTTCAGATGGTCCTGTGAGAGCACATTTATTCGATTCGAATGAATACCGATCAGATCTAAATAACATTCAATCGAATCAATATCTAATATTTATCATACGTCCAATTTTGATATTCATTCTCATCGAACAAATGTGCTCTCAGGACTTCTAAAAAATACGTTTATTTCGATCAAGCAAATTTTTTTCTCAGCTATAATAATCTCTGTATGAAAGGCTATAGATGTAACGCGTATAGATATAATCGTCGAAAAATCGCAAAAACGTTACCCGTACCGCTCGTACTTTGTTGCTCGCCTCGTGGGTTCGCTTTCTCGAAGTATATCGCGCTCGCGTCGCGCCGATAAAAAGCGATCCTCTCTCGTTCGCCGCCGCGGTAACGGTCTCGCGTGAATTACGGTTTTCTGTATAAGCGTTCTTACGCGCGGGCATACCCCGCCTATATATATTGACTCCGGCTGGCGACGGTGCAACTAGAGCCCCGGTGTGTGAATATGTTATTTATAGTTTATATACCCCCTGTGACCGAAAGCCGTGGCTTAGCGCGTATTGAGATGCTAATAAGTTCGCGGTCGCTTCCGCGATGTTACGGCCCAGCCACACCTATCGTCGTCCCGCGAGTCGTGTGTTCACCACCGCGCGAAAACATTGATATTCCACGGAGATTCGGAGACGATGCCCGCCGTACCCTTCGAAACGCCGAGGCGATTAAAAAATACGAAGTTTTTTTTTTCCGAACGTCGTGCAACTACAGGCCTATACCCGATCTCGAACTCGAGTTTTACACAGACCGAGGTATATTTCACGAATGGCGGAGAAAATCAGCGAACTATAGTTACTCGAGTTTCTCAGAGCGACTGGAACACACGATTGCCATTTATCTTATCGCTTATACGATAAACCAACGCTCGTACCGACGCACTGACGCGCCTGTCGTATTACCTGCCAATTTTTCACGGTGAGTTTTTCCGTGCGACGGAAGCAAATAAGCATCGGAATTATTGAAAATTTCAGACGAGTCGATGAAACCCCACCCCTTCGATATTCCGAGCGACGCGCGTCGTAAACCCAGATTCCCGCGGCTGATAATAAATTACCGCGGCGTTATTACGCAACCACTGTATCATTTCAAACGGCTATTATACGTATACTCGTAACCCGCATAAAGCCGAAGCGTCGTTCGCGGCGTTAATATTAATAGAAAATATCGATGTCATCTCGGAGCGCGCGCGGCTGACGCGATAAAAGGATCGACCGAGCGTGTCAGGGACGCGGGATTCACGCGCAACGGCTATTCCGATGTGTACCAGGTACGTCGGCTACTACAGTACGCGCGCGAGGCGGGGTTGCGCGAGTGTAGGTATGCATCTCCTCCCACGCCTCAATGAAAATTGATGTTTCCGACGATTACGCTCGCGCACCGTCCGCCGGAGGAAATTACCTTACTTACCCAACGAGTCGAAGTCGTCTGCAAATGAGGTCCTGCGTACGCGTGTGTACTCGTATATGTACGTATACGCGCGCGAGTGCGACAGTGGTGGCTATTTTTAAGCGAGAATTTCTTCTATATCGGCTCGTCAATCGCGTCCCGAGCGATTCGTCTCGAAGGTCGACCTCCGTGTCGGAGGGAGGGACGAGGAGGTGGTGTCGGGGGAGGCGAAAGAACGCCCGGTCTTTATCGGAAGACGCGCGAGTACCTACTTATTAACTTTTGACTGCTCGAATGCGCGTAAAGCCCGTTGTCTTTCGGCGCGAAGAAGACGGATGACCGAATAATTCGTGCGTATACCGGCGCTCCGTCGGTATTAAAGTTCGTCGAGACGCGCGTGTCTCCGCACCTACGTGGAAATTGTCCGCGTCCTTGCGCAACGGTCTCTCGCGATTAGGGCCGATTAATTTTACCCGCGCGGTGGGCTACCGAGCGCCGAAATTAATAACGCACCTCCGAAAGCCATTAAGAGTTGCTAATTAGACGGTTCCGCGCGAGATGTTTACGCGTCTTTACCGCGGCTATTTTTGGACGTCCCGTTTCGACATTCTCGCGGACGCGCGCGGCTGAATTACGCGAGGACACCCCGAGGAAATACGAGTATTTCTTTTCCGAGCCTCAAATGAAATGTCGCGATACGCGCGGCACTCGTATACGATCGGGAATATCTACGCGAGTAGTTTTGAAATATCAGCGAAAAAAAAAAAGGAAAGTTTGCGCCTGCGCGGCTTATTTCGTCTTTTCGAGGTTTTCTCATTGGAGTTGTCGTTGAAGCCTCCTTTTCGAGGGGTGCCCGCGCGAGTCGAAATTTTAGTACTGCGTAGTCTTAGCCTACACTTGGCGAAGGCGGACAAATCGGTCACTTGTAGGTCTGACAATAAGCTAATGTCGAAGCCTTCAAATTTAACCCTTCGTTACTCACGTGGGTTTTTGAAACATGAGAGCTCACCTGGGGAGTGAAAAATTAACGTTTTCTTAGTGAAAAATTGAAATTTTATAATACTTTTTTTATTTTAAAGCTTGCGATGTTGCCTAATGATCTCAATATTAAAGAAAAATAAATTTCGTAATTTTCTAATTGAAAATAAAACTCGAAGTCTCTCGGTTCTCAGACGCTCAGATCTCCCTGCCGATTTTTATTAAAAAATAGTATAAATAATAGACTGAGGATAGTTATCATACCCTCGTTTTATTAACGAAGGGCCAATTAATAAATTGGAACAAGTTTTATAGAAAAATCTTAAATATTAAGTTAATTACAGATTGTTAAAAATCACTTTTTAACACTTTGCAGCGTTATGTCGGATGAACAAATCGTTTTTGTCTTGCGCTTTTGGTGTTAAATTCTTTAATGAAATATTCTCGAAAGGTACTGAAAGTGCCAACCTCGAAAAAAAAACTCTAAACGTGGCATGCAAAAAAAGGGTTAATACTGGTTTAGTCCTATAATACAAGTGGCCGATTTGTCCGCTTTCACCAAGTTGAGGTTCAAATTAGTATTGAAATTTCGACTCTCTGGTGTATATCTGATCGTAGAAAATTTACGGACGTCAAAAAATCTTTTAACATGAGATTATACGATTCCATTACCAATTATTACCCGTCCGTGTAATCGCTGATCTACCCGCCGCGCACTTCCGCCTCTCGTCTTCGATATCGCAAGCCGCCGCGACGTTACCCTTGGGAACGAGTCTGACCAGTTGCCGTGTGTAAACTATACACTCGTCGCGCTTTACACGATCGTCCGGGGTGCGCGTCGGAGGGCCAATCGGAATCGCCTCCAAGGAAGCGTTTGCCGCGATTATCGCGTGGGTGTCGTTGCGAAACGGCGGTTGCGCGATGCGACTTTATTGCGATTGGACTCGGTGGGAGAGGGAGGGGCGCGCGACTAATGGTCGCTGTAAATTCACCCCTTGGTCCCCAGACCCCACCGAAGAGAGAGAGAGGATGCGATTGCGCGGTGGATTCTTTTACGGAGGGGATAAACGCGTGCATTCCCCTCCCCCCTTCCCTTCCCTTCATACTCCTTTATCTTCCTTGTCCGCCTTCTTCTCCATTTCATTTTCCTATTATCTTTCCGATGCTCTGCGCGCGATCGCGATCCATCATTCCTCCCCCGGAGTAGCAATTACAAAGAGTCCCTTTCGCCCGGCGACTACATTCGTCATCCCTTTGTTCGCCGATGATCAGCTGACCTCCCACGCCGCGGTTGTAACGGAGATTCGAATTACGGATTAATCGGCCGTCCGGCCGTTCTACGAGACGTCTCCATTTATTAAGCATCGTACTCGCGCGCGTACGAATTACGGAATTTATAATAATTGCGAGGCGGCGCGGGGTATCGGCTTTCCTTTATCGCCGATGCGAACTCTTTATCGTGTATACGCTGAGAAAAAGATTTGTTTGATCGAAATAAAGGTGCTTTTGGATAGTCCCGAAAGCACATTATTTTATTCGATTCAAATGAATATCGATCAGATCCAAATAATATTCAATGAAATCAATAATGTTTATATTCGATCAATTAATATTCATTTTAATCGAATAAGCGTGCTCTCGGGACTGTTCGAAAATACGTTTATTTCGATCAAGGACATTTTTTCTCAGTGTATGACCCTTTTTTTTATGTACTCGATAAATAGATCCGAAACGACCCGTATCGGGAACGTTGCTGTTCCGTTGCTCGATTTCCTGAGAGAATTACACCGGTCCGTAGTATTATTCTAAGCGAGCCCGATCCGACGTTCATTAACGGCCCGATAAAATATGAACCGAGAACTCGACGAGCATGGGTATTTACGATCGGCGTATTTTTCTCTTTCGGAGCGATGGCGCGTCTCTGACTATTATAATTTTCGCGTGGGACGCGGACTCGTAATGACTTCTGCGGAGCGTAGAAAAAAAAAGGACTGTACGAACGCATATCGCGAATGAATCTTGGAAACGCTCTATTCATTTTGCATGCGAGGACGCTTCGAGACTGTTATAAATTTCCTGCAGATGCGGGGATCGAGACGGGCGTTTGTATTCAACGAGGAATATAAGGGGAACACATGAGCACGGCTATCGATCAAAATTAAATGAAGACATTTTCGTTAGCGTGGAAATGAGTCTCGTTTTGTTTACTGAAACTAATAAAAATTTTAATCCGTCTTCAATAATTGAATCGTATATTGTTAAGACAAGCTAAGTGACTTCTGGAAAACTTTTCCGGAATTGCACAAAAAACGTTTAATTTTCCAAAATGAAAGTAAACGGCTTGAGTGACACACCGAAATAACACATGCAGGATATGCGTACTTGCATTCTTTCTGCACTAAATGATGCGTCTATATGCTAAATGCGCGTTTCCGACAAAACACGAAAATGCCCGAAAATGTTACTTGGCGTTTTTGAACAATAAACGATTCAATTATTTATTCCCCGTCTTCCGAGAGTTCGTGTACGATTATTGCGAACGAACGGGTCGACTAAACGCCGGTTTCTGAAAATCCCCTGTTTGCTCCTCCGCGTAAAGTAGCCCCTAGACGGTCAAAATATATTGATTCAATATGTATTGATCAATATATTGAAGGTCTCATCAATACGCTTCAATATAGCTTCAATATAGCTCCTTCAATACGACGACTAGCCATTCTCACTTTGACTGTTGGTTGTGCTTGGAAAGTTCGCGATACGTTGTGCGCGTTTTTATTTTTATTATTTATTTTTTCCAATATCAATCAATGGTATCCCGTAGAGATTCAGCTTTTCTTACTTTGACTCTTTGGCTGTGTGTGAAATGAAAAAACGAAAGAAGAAAAGACAAAGACGCTGGTCAAACGAATGGTACAAGCTGAGAAATCATTTTACACACAAACATTTGCTGAACTATCTTCGAGTCACAGAAGCAGAGCAATTATTGATCAATATGCCTCATAGACGTCAATATGAGCATCAATATAACATCCGTCAATACGCTTCAATATAAATTTCCATCAATATGCTTCAATATGCCGTCAATATGTTTGAAGCTCTCCTAAACGTTCAATACAGCCTTTTTCAATACGTATTGATCAATGCATATTGAATCAATATATTGACCGTCTAGGAGCTACTTTAAGGTTGATTCTCACTATACGTTCCGTTTCCGTTCCATAACCGTTCCAGATACGTTCAGTAAAATTCTAGTCTGTTCACATTTTTCCGTCAGTGTTCAGTTTCCTTTCCATCAAAATAGTGGGTGTTGTATGCAATAGTGTTAAAATGTGGTCCGATGAAAACCTAATCATAGCTGCTATTACGTTAGATGAAAAAGCTTGCTTAAAAAGAAAAAAACGAAGATTTTGGGTGCATGAAATGTTAAAAAAATGAAATATTGATGGAGAATATGTTACATTATATGGATGAATAGAAGTCGAGGGAGATCTAGAACGCGCGAGATCATTGTGACCTCTCGCTCCCCTATAATGACGAAGAAACGGTAGCTGTTGAGGAAAGTCGATCCTGCGAGTAATGTATCGTTAGCACTCCTTCAGAGAGGGATAGGATTTTGCCTCGCCAGTTCAATCAGTTTCTCGTCATTCATATTTCAAAACTAAAAGCAAACGCGCTGTCCGCCAAACAATATGTAACTGACCCGCAATGACTCTGTTCCCACTATTCTTACCGCTTCCGACACGTTTCAGTCTGTCCGTCAAAAATACGTTTGCGTTTAAACTGAACGGAAGTGTTCGGAAACGGTATCTAAACGGAACGGAAAGTGTGTATACCTACACTTATTTTCATGTCATAATATTTTATGTAAACGGAACGGAACCGATATGGAACGGAAACGGAACGTATAGTGAGAATCAACCTTTACGCGTCAACCGCGCGCGCGTTCGACGCATTTGCGTTCCCCTTGCGGCTAGGTACTCGGCATGCTCGGGAGACAGTCGCGCGCGACTCCCCGCGGGGGAGAGAGCGCACGATTCACTTTAATCGCGATTCCGCCGCACTCGCGGCGAGGAGAAACGAGGAAAGTGTCCACCGCTACCGGGAATCTCGCGAGAGATGGTGGTTACGGCGCGCGAGAGATGACTCGATCGTCGATTGAATAATACATATAGCGAAAGATCGAGGTCGTTCGCACCGCTTCGATCGGTGCGTCAACCGTCGCCGAGAAGCGAGAGAGACTCTCGAGATTCCGCGTGTGCGTGGCTCTCGCGCAAGTTCAAGTTCGCCTTCCGCGAACCTCGATTTCCGTCCCCCGCGTTTCCCGGCGATCGGGCGGCTCCGCGCGCGCGCCTCGCGTGGACTCTCAAGGCCGAATCGAGAGCCGAATCTCTGGAATTCGCGCGGCTCGAAACGGGCGACGGCGGCTCGCAGGTATTCGCGAATTTATATCCGCGATTCCGAGAACGCGCGACTCGCGCGTTCCACTTGCGGAACCGCTGCCGGTAGGCTGCGCGCAACGCGGTGTGTAGGTGTCCGCGCGCGTACACCGTCACGGACCCAGTTTTCGATCAGCCGAGGTTTTCACGCCATTCTTATCGCTATTAAGTATAATGGATTAATAAATCCAAAACTTTTTGTTTTGTAAATCGATTGATTGATTATCAGAGTTGAACTTGGCACGAACGAATATACGAAAATCTGGCAAATTAAATGATTAATTACGTGTTTGTGAAAACATATGAGAGGGAGCAGTTTTCGATCACCCGATCATGCATTGGAGTAGTTTTCGATCAGGGATTCCAATGCGTGGGTACAAAGTGCGAGAGAATTATTGAAATAGATATTTTGTAACTTGTTTATTCAAGCTATCGATTGACACTGATGTTCGAATAATAATGTATTACATGATCTGTGCCAGTAACGGTCGCCTTTTTTTAAACTTCTGAAGCTTTCAGAACTTTTCCTGCAACTTTCCCTTTTAATTTTCTCTTCTTTTTCTTCTCACCTTTTTCTTTTTTAATTCTCATCTTTTCCGTTTCCGCTTTCCGTTTCCTTTCAATAACTCGTTGGTGATGTATGCCCTCCGCTAAAATAATTTCACTATTCCGAATATCGGAAAGTATTTTTAACCGGAAATATTTGTGGCTGAGAAGCGCGGTGATCGAAAACTACGGCGAAGTGTGAAAACTGGGAGCAGTTATGGATCGTCACAGTATTTTACCAGAAAATAAGACAAAGTAGGTTGCGTTTCATGAATTATTGCTCATTGAAATATTGCACAATGAAAATACGTAATAATTAGCTTGTAAGCTTCAAAACACGAAGGAGACGGAGCTGTTCTTAATAGCGTCACTTCTAACAGATCGCAGTAAGACTGTGGCAGACGTGCCATGCAGCCGAAGACGTTACTACTGCAGCATTTATTTTTGTGGAAATGAGTATTTCGAAAACCTTCGGAACACAGGCAACGGATTTCGGAATAGTTGTTTAATCAAATTGTTTCCTCTTGGTATGAAATATTTGTACTATAAATTTAATACAAGGGTTCAAATAGAAAAGTGATCGAAAAGTGAGTACGTAAGACGATACGCGATACTCGGCTCGCACGTGTGCATCGGCGCGATATCGGAGGTGTGCACCGCGGCGATGAACGGAATCGGGTGAGAACGCGTGAAAATCGGGGCGACGCGACGCGGCGCCTTCCGCTGCTGCTCGCAGCGTCGACCGTAGCTCCGGAGGCGTTTCCGAGGATCGTCTCGATAGCGGTATCTCTTCGCCGGATTATTTCCTTCCGCCGTATACCGCGCCCCGTTCGTAGAACGATATCGGCCGGTCGAGTTGGAACTCGGGAACGCGCGCGCGCGCGCGCGATTTCTGGAAGTCGCTAGAGGCGCCGCGTAAACGTGAGTCACGCACTCGAGATAATATGTATCTCGACGGATTTATCGAGGTGGATTCGTGCGCGAGGTACACTGAGAACAAAATCGCTTGATCGAAATTAACGTGTTTTGGGGTAATGCTGTGAGAGCACGTTTATTCGATCAGAATGAATGTCGACTGGACTAAATATCATCGATTTAATCGAATATTATTTGGATCGAATCAAGCAAATTTTTCTGTAGTGCAGTACGCGGGGAGGCGTTCGAAAAAAATTAGTTGCCTTTTACAAAGTCGACGATGACCTCGGCGTTTCATTGAAATTTCTTCCTTGATGAATCTACGATTTTTGTAATCGGCAAGAAAAAATACATTCGATGGAGAGAGAGCTCGATTCACGAAATTCTGATTTTTAGGATAAACCTTAAGCGGCGCACATTGATCGATCGAGGTATATTTTTTATCGGTACCTCCTCTACACCTATTCCCGACACCTCGTTCTCCGAACACTCGTTCCAATTCGTAACGAGAGTCAAACGATTTTTATGCAAATTTCGCGGTCAAAGGAAAAACAGGTCACGACGACTTGTGCAAGGAACGAGCCGTGTTTCGCGAGTCGCGATAAATGTCAGTCGCGGGTGTCCTTTGTCCAGCCGACGGGGAAAGTCTCGACGAACCCGGGAACGAGGGCAGGAGGCACTCGTCGCCGACAAAATATTCCACGCGGTTTTAACGACCGATGCAAATACACGTCATTAGGCCTCGTTGGGCTCGTTTCGCTACTATTTGTCTTTATAGCTCCGGTATTGTCGCACTCGAGGCGCTCCTTCGCTTCGCATACTCACGACGCGTGGCGACGACGACAAGAGAGCTACGCGTGTACAGAACCGAGCAAAACTCGGTTCTCTCGGATTGCGCGGGGTTTGCGTGAAAAAAAAAAAAAATCGAAGCTGCGAAGAGACAAGGAGGGAGAGAACAATTCACCGCGCATCGGTATCGCGGAGCACCTACGTGGAAAGGAAACGGCGACTCGACGATGACTCGTTGTCGATATTAAGAAATGCCGAGAGCGGCGCATCGATAAAATCCAATCGGGGAGCGAATAGCCGCGCGAACGACCGCAGGCGAGGCAATAATAATAATTGGCGCGTCAGCGCTGAGCCCGACGGCAACCGTCGTTGCGACACCCCCTGGAATTTGTGTCACGCGTGAAATTCGCTCCTGGGGTCATCGGAGTTCACACGTTCGCGCGCAAGAAAGAGTCTCGCGTCCGTCCGTCGCTTCCGATTGGCCGCGCGTTCGCAATTTAAAGTTCGTTTTGTAAGCCGACGACGTTCCGAAACTCTGCGGAGTGCGCTCGCTGCAGCAGCACGTGTTACAGTGCAACGGCGCGTGGCGCGCGCGTATAGAGAGCTTCGACCTCGGGGAGCGTCGTTATCAATTTTGTACCGATAGAGCGCGGGTGGTGGGGTTGCAGTTCGTTGAACCCGGCGAAAGAATCACTCGGAGAATGTTTTGCTCGAATTGCATATTATTCGAATCGAGATCGGTTGTAATCGTTTGAGAGAAAAAAAAAAAAAAAAAATTCGAAAGCTCCAGTTTCGTCGCTACCAAGGCTCCTCACCGCGGTGGCGAGGAGAAGAAAGAGATCCCCCGCCCGATTGGTCCAGAATTTATAAGAGAGCGCCGCGCGTACAGCGAAATCCTCGTTAAAACGCTCGCGATTTATTCGCACGCGCCGGGGATGCAAATGACTGCGCAACGACCGCGGCACTCTCGCCGTACCTCGCGGCGCGCGATACGAGTCGCGGCGAGGTTGCAGCGTTTCTCGCATCTCCCGCGTGAGATCGGGAGCAAAGATAGCCGAGTTTATCTCCCGACCCGACGGCGACTAACATCTTCACCGGGGTTTACGGCGGAGCATCCCTAATTCGCGCGTCCGGCCGGACCATTAAGGCAGAAACGGACTGAGCTCACGTGCCATCACGTTGCAGACGAAAAGTGTGGAGCGCTGTTTTACATAGTATGTTAATACATCAGAACCACACTGAAGTCACCTCACACGCGTGTTACGCTACATCGCCAACCGCACATGTGCTAGCATGTGATTGTCTTCTGCCTTTTACCTTCTGCCGCGAGTATTGTCATCTTCTCATCATTATCACCCTCATCGTCTCCCCGTCTACCGCTATGCCTATTATTCTTTAGTTATATGCATCAGCTCTGTCACCGTATTATCATGTTATTTACCTTTTTTTTGTATCTCTGTGCAGGCGTTTAGAGGGCCCAGCCCTAGTGCCAAGATAAAAGCATCTATCAACACCTTTTCGACTCGCGTGAGCTCTCGTTTATGCGGTTTTGTTGAAGTTGTGTTGTCTATGCTTGAAAATGGATGAGATTTTAATGGGGAAAGTCAGGGAACATACTGTTTTGTACAATCACGGATTGCCTGGATATCGTGATCGTCGCGAATTCGCCAAACAGCAAAAAAAAACAATAATGTATGCTTCGAAAGTTTTATTAACTTGACAATTGGGTGGTGTCGTATAAAAAGTTAGGTTATTTATCAAATATCTGAAATTAGTCGAACTGAATTTGTAAAGTCACCATTCCTGTGAACGACGCTTTTAACCCTGACTTGCCACCCTTCTATAGAATCACGTACTTGCCACACTGGGATTGATTTACACCCCAGCGAGAAAAATTGTTATGACAAAGAAATGATTGCATATTTGTACTTGAAAATTGTATCAGCTCTTCTTAATAGCGTACTTTAAAAGACCGTGTAACTTGTCTAGCCAGAATTTAAAATTAAGTATGCGAAAAAAATAAAATATAAAAGCTTTAAAATTAAGTATGCGAAAAAAATAAAATATAAAAGTTACACGGTCTTTTTCGAAGTACGCTCTTAAGAAGAGCTGATACAATTTTCAAGTACAAATATGCAATAATTTATTTGTTGTAACAATTCTTCTCGCTGGGGTGTAAATCAACACCAGTGTGGCACAAGTACAAACTTTACCATGGGGTTGTTTCGAACCCCACTGTGGCAAGTAAGGGTTAACAAACTGCGCATGCGGTTTGTGACTGCTCTGCGAACAAGGCTATCATAAAACGTGATAGCAGTGTGTTTTTAAGCATGCTGTCACGGTTAAATCGTGACAACGTGATAGCACGTGAGCTCACGTGACGTGAGCTCAGTCTGTTTCCGGCTTTAGCGACGCACGCCCCGACGGCAGGCAATTCTGCCTCACGCCTTCGTCTCTCGGGATCGATCGACGCGACGCGATCTTCCAACGGGATCGGAGAGCTGACGGTTCGCGACGATCGCGCGCGCGACGGATAACGACGATCGTCGTCGCCTCGCCGAGTCCTGCGCGCGCGCGCGCGCGCTATTGCCGCGCTCCGGGTGATTATCGCGCCTCGTAATCATGCAAACGAAGAGCCACGCGGTTCCCACCGCAGCAGTATTTTCGAGATTGAAATTCGTCATCGCTCGCGCGACCCACGCGACGAGACTCGCCCGCCGACACACTCCGCTAACATGTGCGGTAATTCAGCGTGTGCGCCGGTGCATTTCCGATTACGCGAAACGCGAAAGACGCTCGATGAGTCATGTGGCTACGACGACTCATCCGACTTCGCTTCCACAAAGTCGTTCGTCGATTCGCGAGAACCGGATTCGTCTCGCGATGACGTAAAACCCGAGCGGTACGAGGGAAGGGAGAAAAAAAAAAGGAGAGGTGAAAACGACTCTGCCGAGATTCGATGGGAATATCCGGTCGATGAGTCGTTCTTCGGAGGCTTCGTCTCGAGGATCTCATCAATTTTTTTTTTCTCGATCGCCTCTTGTCTCACTCGAAGGATTCTTCGCGGAGGTTAAAAAGCCATTTTCGCGTGTAACGTTTGATCGAGATCTCTCGGAGGATGGCGAAGAAGGGCGGCACGACGGCCCTGCAAACCGAAGTGAGCACGGATCACGAGTGGAATCAGGTCCTGGGGCGAAAGGGTCTCGTCGTCGTCGACGTGTTTTCCGACTGGGCCGGCCCTTGCGTCGCGATGGTCAGCACTCTCAGGAAGATCAAGATGGAGCTGGGCGGGGACGCGCTGAGCTACGCCGTGGCGAAGAACGACAACATCGACGATCTCGCGAGATTTCGCGGCAAGAGCGAGCCCGTCTGGATGTTCATACAGGACGGGACGATGGTCAATCTGATGTTCGGCGCTCATTGCCCGAATTTGCAACGGTTGCTGGTCGAGGAGATTCGACGGGTGCAGCAGGCGGAACCGCCCAAGTATTCCATCGCGGTCACGCAGCGCGGGCCTCTGGAGGAGGCTCGGTGGCAGCTGGCCGAGAGCGTCAGGTACGCGCGCGCGCCTTTCTTCGTCGTCCGAGCGTTCATTCGAAATTAGGTTGGCTGGTGGTCGAGGAAGTAAACTCAGGCGCCACCCCGAGCCAAACACCCTTATTTACCGTCTGATTTGAAATATATCAATATGGCAGGAGTCAATGCTTACTTTATAAAGTATAGTAGCCATTTTGCAGGAGTCAAAAACGAAAATATAACCTCAATTTATGAATCTGTATGTAGTGAAGTGAATTGAAATAAAAAATTGAATATAAAACGGTGGCTGCGGAGCCTCCGCAGCCGCTTCCCACCAGCGACAGCGGCCGACCCACGACGAGCGACGGTGTCGCCACCACCAGACGACGGAAACAGGTCCTGCTCCCGCGCGAAGAGGACCTGTCGCCTCAGTTGGAGATCCGCTGAATTCCTTTAACCGTTTCACTTTCATAATTTTGTTACCAGTCACATCAGATACAGTCAAATCTGCAACAGCGCAGCACATTAATAATATATTATAACCGTTTTAATTTGTCCGCGGGTGTTTGGCTCGGTGGCGCCATCTGCTTCAGTTTTGCCCAGCCAACCTAATTAATATTCGATGTCGCGAAGGCTCTCCGTGGAAGCTGCGAAAAAAGCGAAGGAAGACGCCGAGAAGACGGCGAAATACGAGGCGTTCCTGAGTCAGATGATGCTGGAGCTCTGCGAGGAGACCGCTCTTCTGCTCTACCCGTGGGTGTTCAAGGACGACGAGGGAAATCCGCGCGAGAAGGACCAGAGTCCGCCGTACGCGGAACTGATCGCGGATCTCTTCCCCGAGTGCTTCGACATCGTCGAGGAGTCGCGTTTGCGGCTGACCCCGGAGCTCGTCGAGAAGCTCTTCGCGGAGAGCAACGTGGAGATCACCGAGGGTCTCGTGAAAGGTGGCGGAAACGCTGGTCCGGACGCATCGATGAATCAGTCTCACGTTGATCCTCTTCAGGGTTGACCGACGGCAAGTGCATGGTCATGCGATTGAAGGGGAAGCCGCCGCATCCCGATTGGCCGGTGCCTTACCCCAATCAAATTCCGCTGGAACCAGTGGGACTGGTTCCGGTTCGAGCGATCGACGACGTCGAGAACTACCTGTTGAACATGATCTACGACAAGCCTCCGCCGCTCCTTCCGCGGGGTCCCGGCCAGATGATGCTCGCCAGGATGGAATACGACGAACCCTATTACGCGCGGCACTCCTACGTGCGGGAACCGGATCCCGAGGACGAGGAGGAGACCGAGCGGAGCGTTTATCCCGCAGTTTGGGTACCGCCACGGGTACGCGTACTAACGGGGGAAATGGAAGACGATCGGGAAAATGGAACGAGAGATTTCTATTCCGAGATTTTCGTTCCTTGTGGTCGCAGGCGAGAAGCAAGGTTCACGTCTTCAAGACCGTGTTCGGCGTGTACATGGACACGAACCATCCCTACGAGGAACCGATAGTTCCGCCGCCGTTGAACGGCTTCAAGCTGGAAGCCTCCAAGTTCGTCGCCGTGTCCGAGGCGTACAATAATTTCGCCGACGCCATCGAGTGTTTCGGAGTTTTCGAGTTCGACAAGCCACCGTTCGGCAGGCGAATCGCTGCAACCCCGGAGGACTTCGAGAATAAGGTTTTGTCTCCGACGTTGCACGGGAAAAGAGAATTATTAGGTGTATACAACTTTGCTTCCGCCGTTTTCCCATAGATGACTTACGAGAAAAACGGTGGAAGCAAAATTGTACACCTAATAGTTGGATCTACTGAAAATGACTCGTGGGGTCGCGAGTAATTGTCCATTTATATCATTTTTCAATGCATTGATTAAATATCTCTTCCTTGCAATCACGTGAGATAGTATGTGATTACACAGAAGGAATACGTAATTGATATGAAAAAAAATTGAATTGATCTAAATGAATAACTACCAGCGACCCCGAAAGTCATTTTTAATCGATCCAACTGGATTCTCTTCCTCTGTGCATACGCGGCGATATATCGTCCACCGTTATCACCCGGAATTTCGTACGAATCATTGTGAACCGCAGGTCAAATACAAGACCGGCTACGAGGTCTTCGTCGTGATCCTTCGAAGAATCAACGACCAAGCTTTCCTGTCCTTCGCCGGAATAGAACCTTACTTCGTCACGGAAGACGACGACGAAGCCGTGCGGATGATCGAGGATTACTTTCCGGAGGGAGCACGCGATGTGGTGTTCGAGGAGCCTCGCGACGATGAAGAGGAAGCCGAAGAAGATGAAGAAGACCGAGGCGAAGATGAAGAGGAAGATGAAGAAGAAGAGGAAGAGGAGGAAGACGAGTTCGTCGACTTCTCCGCGTTTTAGAAAACGAATTTCCGGATCCAATGACAATGGCGTTCCCGCACATCCGGTTCGCATCTCCGATTAGGTCGATCTGCGAATCAAACACTCGCTTTACACGCGCGTATCGCCGAGCCGATTTTTGGCATAGTCGAGCGATCGCGCGGTTATTCACAGTGGAAGCCGTTTGCGTAAGGTTGGCGACGTTCCAGGTAGGCTGTCCCCGACTTACGTCTCGTGATGCAAGCTTTCAAAAAGCCCGAAGTCGCGCGGGGGCCGTTCGCCGATGAACGATCGTCGCGTCGCGATTGGCCGCGGACCTCCGGTCGCGGCCCGAAACGCACGAAAGGATAACGATCTCCGTCGCGCCGTTCTCCCTCTCGTTGTCGCACGTCTTCGCGACGCGCGCGTAACGAGGGGTCCCCACGATTGCGCGAGCTCCGGGCAACGCGCCAAAGACGCGTGCGGGGTAACGATCGCGCGGCGGAAAACGAATAATCGAAGGGAGAAGTCTCGCCTCGGAGACGCCGCGAGGGACGTATGTACTTCAACTCGAGATGAAGACGACGCGGAAGCCCATCTCTTCGGAAGAGCTTTTCGAGGCGCGTCGTCGCGCGGATGATGGCGAGAAACGAAGGGGAAGGCAATCTGCGATAAGTCGTCGAAAATGTCATGAATATTTGATAGCGGCACGATTCGCGACGTGTCGTGACACCTCCCCCTCTCCACCGACGGTTTGCATACAATGGACCCGGCGTGCAGCGCGTTTCGAGTCGGACGCGCGAAGTCATAAATCCGCAACGCGCCGCGCGCGCGTCCCTCGTTCATCTCCGCGGTGACTAATCTTACGGCTCGTTTGACCCAAACGATTGAACTATCAACAGGCTTACTCACCGCGAGAGCGATTCGAGTAGAGTCGCCGTCGTTGGTCCGACCGTCTCGTTTCTTTTTTTTTTTTCGAAAATAAACCGCGCACGGTTATTACTTTGACTCACGATCGGCACGTGCGTCGAGTGATGCGATTATGAGACGATTGGCGGGGAATAATTCGGCTCCGAGAGCCAACGAAGCTGTGTTGGTGGTGGTCACTTCCGGTGACGCGGTTCTATCTTATCGAGGCATCGAGTGATAACTTCCCGCGTAAGCGGAAATCCATTTTCCTCCCATGCACGCGTACCTAGCCGGATTACGAAGAATCGGCGGCGATCGATCGATAACCGGAAGAACGCGCCTTCGAGGTTTCCCCGAAGCGTCGATCGGGCGTTATTTTTCAGCGTATCGTACAAGCGAGAGCGCGGAGAGGCAATTCGCAATTTTCGGCTCGCCGATATCGTCAGTCTCGCGTAACGAATTTATTTTCATTGTGTCGCAGAGGTGAGCCAGCGCGATTTTGTACCGCGAAAAGGCCGTAATTGCGAAATACCCGACGACTCAAAATAAGGCGCGATGATAAGTCCTACGATCTCTCGACTCTCCTTATAAAGACGACGAGAAATCGCGGAAGATCAAGTCACCGGCGCATTTTCTCGAATCCGCGCTCATTAATTATGTCGGATAACGAATTTTTTCAATCTCGCTCAGCGAGGAATCCTCGTGGCGCCTAATGGCGATTCTAATCGGCAGGATGAAAAGAGAAGGAACGAGTCCCGGAGTCGACGTTCGGGAATCTTTATTCGAGGACCTTGACGTTTCTCTCTTCCGTAAACAGAAGCGCGATTGAATGAGCTTTGATACCCGATTACATATACGGGGAGCGAAGCAGCAGCAGCAGCTGCGCGACGAAGGTCGCAATTTTCGCTCGGATCGGTCGTTTGAGAAACGGCGCGAGCCTCCGAGTCGATTTATTCCACGCGTTTCGCGGTATACAATGTGATTCGCGCGATTCACGTGAAAAGTGAAAAAAAAAACGATACGCGTTCCCAAGAGATATCCGCGTCTCTCCGTCAAAGTCGCGCGCCGTTAATCCTCCGTTTCCTCGCTGGGCGAACGAAAGAGAAAGGCTTCGCGAATCGGGCGTTCGTAGACCTTGGCGCTTCCGTAAACACGCACAGTAAGCGACTTCGGGCGAAGATAAATTTACGCGCAACGCGTTCAACGCGCGCGCGCGCGCGCGCCCGGCGACCCTCCCCTTGCGGTCGGACGCACGCGCGAGCGCGCGCCGCCTGTCGCGTGCGCCCGGGCGTCGCGACGCCCCTGACTCACGCGCGTCGCCCTCGCCCGTGAGGTTCGGTTCGCCGAACGAGACTCGCCGATTTATTCTTTTGGACTTGTCGCGGCCGCAAATAGGATCGGAGGGATATCTCGGTCATCGCTCGGCGAATTGATCGCGTCGCGACGCTCCCCGGCTGGGATCGGTGACGCCCGCTCTCGGCGTCGCGTCGGTCGTTCCTGATTTAGTGCGTCGCGCCCGCGCGCGAAAGAGAAAATCGCGTTGCTTCCGCAAAAAAGCGCGAGGCGTGATCAAGCCGCGTTGAAATTTTTGTTTAACTCGACGAAGAGCTTTTTTTCGAAGATGGATGAAATTTGTTGTTATTGTCTCTAAGCGCGTAAAGGGCTTTTCGGTGAAATATCGCACGCGTAATCATCGATGACTATTTCTCGTTCCCGGTTAAACGCAATTATCCGAATATCGACAGTGATGGCAGGTACTCGTAACTTCTTATCGAGGCGCTCTTTATTCGCGGAGAATTGAGGGGGTCAGTGGAAAAGTGGTACACAAGTCACAATTTGGATTACTTGAGTTAACTGCAAAAATGTATGAGTTGAAGTAAATATCTGTTTAGAAAAAAAAGTGGTATAAGTGGCAATCATACCATTATACACTTATACCATTTTTTTTCGAAACAGATATTTACATAAACTATGCATTTTTGCAGTTAACTCAAATAATCCAAATTGTGACTTGTGTGTACTACTTTTCCACTGACCCCCTCAATTATTATCGCAAGGATCTCGCTTCGTCCGGGTGAAGGCAGTCAACAGGTTTCGCTACTTTGTTGGTCGTCGAGTGAATTTTAAGCCGACGCGGTGTCGCCTCCCCGACGACGAAAGCGTCGAGACGGCTGCTGTACTTTTTGTGGCGCGAAGCGAAACGGGCGATAATTCACGAGCCCAACGTGTGTTTAAAGAGATTATTTCGACTACTCTCTCCTCGGCGGCGCTCGCCCCGCAACCTCGACTAATAAGGATCTCGATGAACCGCTAATTGGACGAGAATAGTCAAAAGTTTGACGGCCTCTCGCTATAAAAATAGCAAAGTCGGGTGATTAATTTTGCTTCGAATTTCTCGTAATTGAATATTTGAATTTCGTATGGAGATTAGATATTCCATCCAATCTCTCATTTGGCGATGATCGCATCCCCCGGACTCATGTAGGAGTCGCGGATCGCACGTCTTTATCGCACGCACGTCAAAAAGGCACGAACGCAATCGTCCCTGACCGATTTGCTCGCATCCTTCTGACCCACATAATGATGTGTCGCGCGCGCGCGTGGTGAAATTTATTCCAGGCATTCGCATCCTTATCGACCGTCATTAAGAAACCGGGGATTTGGTTTTTCCAGCAAAGATCCGCGCGCGAGGCAAAGGAGGCCACCTTCGATCCGCGAGCGTGTCCGTGTCCGTGCCTCGGATCTGAGAATTTCCCCGACGGGAAGCAAACTTCCTTGCGAAACGTTTGTTTGCTCATCGCGGCTTGACATCACGCATGGCTTTAGACGGGTTCGCGACGCGCGATGCAGCACCGAAAATGGTTTAACCCCGACCGGAAGAACTCGTCACCGTCTCGTCGAATGATCACGTAGCGCGTAGCGGGGCTTTTCTTTTTTTTTTTTCGTACCATTCAAATACGTGTAGGTTCTGGTAGCGGTATCGCTGATATCTCACGTTTCTCCTTCGAGATATCGATTTAATAATCGTGATTTTCGTAATCAACGCGAAAACAATTATGTGAGATAGCGTGGTCGAGCGATCGATTCCAGAGATTTCGATTTTTTTCGTAAAATTGAAAAAATGGCCTTCAAATTTTCGCGAAAATTGAAATCTCTGGGATTGAGTTCTCGACCACCCCGTTCGATGTATTTTTTCGTGCTGATTCCGAAAATCACATATACATTGAGGAAATCTCAAGGGTTATCGAAGGTTGTTTTGTGGGAAAATAATTTTCTCGTACATAAAATTGTTGATATCTCATATTTCCTTTGAGATATGGACCTAATAACCGTGCTTTTCGTAATCAGCACGAAAAAATACATAAGATAGGGTGGTCCAGCGATCGATTCCAGAGATTTCGATTTTCGCGAAAAATCGAAATCTCTGGAATCGAATTCTCGACCATCCTATCTTATGTATTTTTTCGCGCTGATTACGAAAACCACAGTTATTAGGTCGAATTCTCAAAGGAAATATGAAATAACGCTGATTTTGTGTATAAAAAATTTTTTTTTCCGCAAGAAATCATCGATATCTCGGTGTTCCGTTGAGATTTCCTCAATAAATCTATCATTTTCGTAATCAGCGCGAAAAAATACATAAGATAGGATGGTCGAGAATTCGATTCCAGAGATTTCGATTTTTGCGAAAAATCTAAGGGGTATGCCTTAAGATTTTTGCCAAAAATCGAAATCTCCGGAAACGATCGCTCGATCACCTTATCCTATGTATTTTTTCACGCTGATTCCGAAAATCACCGACTTATTGAGCGAATCTCAAAGGAACACCGAGATATCGACGATTTTATGGCGAAAAAATCATGTTTTCGCTGATATTTTGTGCTTCCTTTGACATATCGATCTAATAACCATGATTTTTCGAATCTGCGTGAAAAAATACATCGAATAGGATGATCGAGTGTTCAGCTCCAGAGATTTCAATTTTTCAGATAAATCCGGTCCAACGTGAATGCAAATAAATATTTAATTATCCGCCATTATGGTCATCAGCGGTGAAGAGATCGAAAGAGGTTAATTCTTTCGTCATATTTCACGAAACGCCGTAAAATTTTATCGTGAGATTAATAACAAAAATCCACCTGCTACACACGAGATTCCACGTACAATCTGCACGCGGAATGACTTTCACTCTCCTCGCGACAGCGTGGAGATATTTGTCTAATTTATTATTCGAAGTTAAATGGTCGTTCGTTTTATTCGCCGAAGCGACATTGCCGGTGTTAATCAATGAGCTAAAAGCGCCGCTCCAACGCCGTCGTGCCCTTCCCGTTGGCCCTTTCCAATTCCCCCTTCAAGTTATACGAGAGGGGATTTCGTAAGACGTAGATACGGTAAATGTGTGTCAATGGGTGCTGTAGCGTTTGCCGCTGCTTGTCCATCGAGCCTATGCCCGTTATAGAAACCAGATGCGCGACGATCGGACAATGGGCGCGAGTTCGAATTATTTATTTCCCAACGAGCGCTCGAGCAGGTGCGCGATATCTACTGTAACCATCATTATAATTTTCGTGAAAACAGGGAGTTAAGTAATTTTGCCGTTCGTTGAAGCAGCCAGCTCGGATCGTATACCGATTCAATCGTAAGCTCTCGTTCTAAAAAAGTTATTCCGCAAAGTTGCGTCGTCTCGTACGAAAATCTCGAGCTAAACATTCCCGGAAATCTACCGCCTCCGCGCACGGTTGGAGTTCGGATCGGCGAACTCGCGTGCGAGCGCGAAAAGACGTCGCGGTTATTTTCCAGAAAACCGCTATTCTCAGAGATTTCTCAGTTTCCCCTCGTATCCACTTCGTTCGAGTCAAACAGACGCGTTTCCAAAATACGAGCGCCCGTGGCCCGTTAGCCGAGGTCCTTGAACCTTTCTCCCTCGTTGAACGCCTCTTTTTTTGGAATTCTCCGCTCGCAAATCTGGTAGCACGCGTTCTCCACGCGCGACAGATGCACCGTAAAGAGCATCAACCTCGGAAACATCCACGTCGCGGTGCGTTCGCCCCAAAGTGACGGCGGCCACTGCGCAGAAGCTTCTTCCAGATCTTACCAAACCCTTCCTCTCTCATTGTTTTCTCTCGCCCTACCGCAAGAGCCCTTCCAACGATGAAATCTCGCGAACGGTCCAATGGGGATCGCACTCTATCCCTTCCCGAGTGCGGCTCTCCGTTCTCAGCACACCCTCCCAGGGTTCGAAGGTTACACAGTGACACCAGCGTGCGGCAACCTGCGTTGCATAGCAGCGCGTCCCCGATTGGCCCGCCGATGCGGAGAGGGAGATGTTACACTTATAAGTCGGAACCATCGGCCGCTCACGCTCAGTGGACGGTCGTCCGTTGAGTTGGCAGGGTGTTTGCTTTCGCGAACGCTTCCGAGTATCGCGGTGCCGAAAAACGAAGTCGCACGAGAAACGAGTCGTTGTCCTTTCGTACGTGTTAACGTCACGCGGCCTCTGACGAATTTTATCGATACCCACGCAAGTGCGCGAATCGACAGGTGTCTATTGCGTCGGAATTCGTTCGGGCGAATCGATCGGCAATAGAGAGAGAGAGAGAGAACGGAACACGCGTTCGAGTTTGTCGCGCAGTGATCCCCACACGTCGAATTGGACCCACGATCTTATTCTTGGTTCGCCGAACTCTACGAAAGGAACCGCCAGTGCTCCCGTGATCTTCGTGCGCGCGCGATGTCCGACTCTTCCCGCCGTTGAGAAGAGACTAACGAAAAATTCGAGGAAACGTTGCGACGACGATTTGATGTTAGTCCATCGGAGCGTTTCTTTCCGCAACGAGACGAATTACTTGTCGATCGGTCACACGAATCAGCGGCAGGAGCCGAGCGTCGAGACGAACGGACCTCCGCGCTCAGGGTCGCCGATGAGAGAGGAGAGTAATCGATACACGATCGATTTGAAGAATCGCTGAGCATCCCTCGCGTTGATAGTCGAGTTCCTGCCTTCTTCATTCGCGGAGGATCTTCCGTAGAGTGAGCGCGTCGTCGAGATTTCGCCGCGCGAAGATGGTCGTCAGCAAGATTAATCCGCCGTTGAATCCGCAGTCGTCGCATCCCATGAAGCGACGGACCTTCTTCACGGGACTCCATCCTAAGGTAACTTGGAGAACTTCTTCGAGTAACGAGAACGAATGTTACAACGGAACATAGTCCGACGTATGTCAAAACCGATTTCTGCGTTCCGACGGCGCGTAAAAGGAAAACGATGTGATAGCGCTTACGATAGGTATACGCGAGGAGAATTGTAAAACTAACACCGGGGGAGTCCTGAGTGCCTTGTTTATTTACACGATTCAGTGGAAGGTGCTCGTGACTAATCGCTCGGGGGTTTTACGCCCGAGGGGATTCCTCGCTGCACGGAAAGATATTTTTAGCAAATATAATCGTTCTTCCGAGGGGAATATTTTTATGGTCGGACGCGAACCGTTATTATCGGATTACCAGGGAGAGAACCGCGTACGAAGCGGCGTGCGTCAGACAGCGCGTCTCTCTGCGCGTAGACGGTTGTTTGCCGATGGCATTCTGCACTGTTTAAAAGGATTTGTAAATTCGCTGTACATTTTCTGTACCGAAGTATCATCAAATTGCAATTCGAGCGCAGCAATGCGAATCACTGTGAATTATTTGTAATTTTCGAAATGAGTTTTGGATTGTATAGTCTTTGCTGGAAAGGTGCTTCACTTTTGGTACATTTAGAGTGGGAAATTTGTAGTAAATTTAATCGTTTCAATCGCGTATAGTAATTTCAATGGAGAAACTTTTACGATAAAAACTTCATAAAAGTAACACGATGAAGTTTACTTACAAAAACTTTTTACAGTGTGGGAAGAAATCATTCGAGCGTCGATACGAAAACCGTACAGCGACACAGCGTCTCCGTAGCAGTTTTAATTTAGTACAATATATCGCGAGAGATTCGCGGTGCCTTTCTTCCGCGTTATCCGAAAGCTGGCCTTTTTTTAGATCTGCAAATATTTCCTACATTTTTCCACATTGCGACTCCCGCGTGCCACGAGCACTTCGTGTATCGTGCACCCATCGCGCGCTCATTACCCGACCTACCTTTGCCGCGCTGACAGCGCATTCTTGTCCAACGAGGATCCCGTGATCGGGAATGTTTAGTCCCGGGAAAATATCACACCGGCAATTACCATAGGAAAAAGGCGGCGATCGCGCGCGCCCACCAGCCAGAAATGGATATCGCTCACGGTCGACAACATCCGTTCAGTCGACCGTCTCCTTTACTTTCCTACTTTGCCATCTGCGGCTCGAGCGAGCGATTAACGGTGTGCGAGAATTTCCATCAGAATTTTCCTCGACAGCTTTTCCTCGCCGTTCGGGTCGTCGAGAATGTCCGTTCGCGGAGATGCCGGTGAGAACCCTTCGGCGAAACACTCCTCCCGACCGTCGGACGCTCCTGATTTCGCGATAACGGCGCACCTTTTCGCCATGGCGACGCGAGGCGTGACCAGAATTCGTGTAACTTATGCGAGAACGTTGGTCTTTTTTTGGGCGGTTAAGGGGGATTCTCCATGTTTCCGCTGTCCTCGAGGAGGAAGCTGTCGTCCGGCAAAACGGGGACCGCGACTGATAAGCGACACCCGAGTATGCCGCGGAGGCCTTGGCCCCCTCCTCCTCCTCCAACTTCTTTTCTTTGTTCTCTTTAGTTCGCACGTCGTGCGCTACACCTCCGCAGGTGCTCAAAAATTGTCTTATCCGGTCGGCGAGGCCAGCCGCAGACGGGCGAGAGCGAAGGACAGACGCTACGTCTTTTTCCGCGAAAATGTTTTTTTTTTCTCGCGATCACAGCTGGCCCTTTGCCACGGTGCTTCCCTCGCATCCGCCGCGAACCACCGGCCGGCGTTTTATGTAACTTGTTTGTACCGTTACGCCGGAGTCGCGTCTCGCGCTTCATTCTTAGACGTTAAAGTTTTCGATTCGCTAATCCTTTCTCGCGCTAATCGTTGCTTTTGAGTAGAGATAATCGTAGAAATACCCGATCCGAATCTTTTCGGGGAGACGCGTTCGATACGATGGGATTGTTTGTCTTGAGAAAGAAATTATTTCGCGAAAATTTTCCTTCAATTTCTCTATTCGATACGCGTGAAATTAAGAGAGAAAGACAGTTTTTACCGCCTCTATTGCGACGGCCACTGCTGCGTAGTTAATACAGTCCGCGGTGTATTTGCGTCACTTATATACCTATAGCTTCGTTTACCCTTTAAATATATATATATACACTCGTTGATATTTCTCCATCGTCCAGCCTGAAAGTTGCCGCAATTTTTCTCTCCAAATCGAATCTTCCGCGCTACGCGCCAAGAACGTACGCTTTTCAGATCGTTGGCTAATAACGTCGGATTTATCGTAGAAAGCGCATAAGGAGTCACTTTTTTTTACCGCTCGATGGTTCCCGCAGAACTCCTCGAGATTAAAGGCCGGATATCTCGCGCGTCGAAAACGACAGTTTCTTTCGCGCACCAAGTCCTCGCGCGCCTCGCAACTCGAGAATTGCGATGGGAATTTTGTCAACGTCGCGAGAAGCGAGCTACGGCCATCGGCGAAAATTCAGCGCTTCTCCGTTGAACGGAAGTGTGCGCGTACGCTAGCTCTGATACGCTTTATGCCTCACGGTACGTAGATGGCTTTCGCGCATTGCCTTCCATAGCCGGGCACAGCTGGAGTGGATAATGCTGCACCTTATGAAGGGTAACCACCACGAGATCGAATTACCGTCAAGAGTACAAAGCGCGTATACGCATCACCTTGTATTAACACATCCCGCGCTTCATCCGTTGCAATTCGTTTTGCGATCGCGCGACGAACGATGCTCATAATTAATTAAACGGCTTTTATTTTTTCATCCCTTGAGAATCCGAGATTTGTTTTCGTTCTGACCGCTTTTACCGACCGTCCGGTTCGGCAGTCGCGAGACACCAAGAGGATCGTTAACGCGCGACATAGCTCTCGCACAAGTACGCGATGAACAGAAGTTTCGTTTCCCGCGTTGTTTTGCTCCCCGAGCCTCCTCTCGCACACGCGGGGGACGAGCAAAGGACGCGTCGGGACGCGGTGACGTCGCATCCAGCCCGAGATTCGAAGTGTCCCGTTGTTCTCTTCCCCTCGCGATCCTCGGCTCCCGCCCCCCTTTCCGGTCGGTTCGCTCGAATTAATATAGGTCAGCACGGGTCAGGACGTCGCGGAGATAGGACGAAGGCACGATTAAAAACCGGCGATCCCGCTGCCTTTCAATTGGATAATGGAGTGGCTCGTGCCGTACGAGGATCAGTTCCATTTAACCGGCCGGTTCACGGTTGTTAGAGCGACATTAATATCAATGGACAGTGCCGGAGGACGCGACGGTCCACACCGGGCTTTCCGCCGTGTTTCGATCGGGCTCATCCTCCCCGCGTCGTCCCTCTGCTTATTTTTGTTTTCATCGTCGAGAGAATACGCCCGGAACGCGGTATTTCTCGGCGAAGCGAAGTCACCCACCTGCGTACAAAGACGCGGAGATCAAGGAGGGGGGGGGGGGGGGGGGGAATTACGCACGCGCGCGCGACGTCTCGAGATTACCGAGGGAAGGGGCTCGAGAGCACCCGTCGAAGAAAAGCCCCGCGAGAGCAACCTCGAGAAGCATAAAAGGTCCGTTCTGCTGGCGCGACCCTGCCGACCCGTCATCCGCTTTCCGTGGGCGGCTCGCCGGTCCTCCCTCCCCTTCGGTCTCGTCCTTTCCTTCTCTGTCTTTCGGCGGGAGCTGGAACTCGGAAAGAAAGCGGGAAAGACGGAGAAAGAGGCAGAACTCGTTGAGGCAATTAAGCCGGCGTTATTGAGTGTAACTCGCATTAAATTGCCGAGAGTTGGGAGACGGCTCGAAGGAGCGGAGCCAACTTCCCCGTCTCTCATTACTTCTGACGAAGATGCTTCTGAGACTCGATCGTTTTTCTCTCTCGTACGTGAAATAGTCGTGATTAAATTAACGATAAAAATTCCGCCCCCTTGCGATAGACTTCCGATTTCATTTGTCGATTTTCAATTTCGAGGCGAGAAACTTCGAACGCGGTCACGCTTTCGTTGTAAAAAGGTGCTTTCGGCGCGGAACAGGTGTATTGCGCGTTCGCTCTTTTTCTCTCTCTCTTTCGTTCGATCGAGCACGTGGGAATGAAACTCACGAGAAAAACATCTCGCCATCCGCGGATAAATCCGACCAGTGGTTCTCGAATTTGTCGTCAGCTATTTCTTCCCTCCGAACTTTCGCGCGCGTTTTCGACGCGCGCCAGATCGTGTAGGTCCACTCGAGCGACACGCAGGGGACGATGATTTCGCAAGTTTCCGAAAACATTCTCGCTTGTATTTCCACTCTTTCTTTTTTCTCGCGCACTTACATCGGCAAGAAAAAGCGCGACAAATGTCTCTCGCCACTCGTGAAAATTCGGCGAGCGGTCGCTCTCTCGCTGATGAACGATAATAATCAACCGCTGCGCCCGCGAGCGCACGCCGCTGCCGCCGCCCGCAATTAATCCAACGGATGGTGGCGCGAGGCGAAGGTTTCACAGAAGCACCGGGGCACGGACCGGATGCGTTTAATCTTATACTATTATAACACAGCGCCCACCGAGACAATTGAGACACGTTGTAATGTAGTAATTACCGCACGGATGAATGAGCGAACGGATGAAAGCCGCACCGCTTACCGTCGCCGCGCGCGCTACGATTTTACGCGAAAACGTTCGGCTACGGGCAAAGGCGCTTATTGCCTCCCGCCTACTTGAAGTCGCCGTCTGACGACTCGGAGGAAAAAAGCCTCCTACTCGTATATATAGAACGGTCGAGTACGTAAGATCTCTAAAGCGGCTTCTAATTATAATTGCGGACCGTTAACGCGTTCCCGTCACGCGTGAGCGCGAGGTGTGTCGCGGGAAGAAGCTCGCGTTGTCCACGCGCGAATCGTCGCGCGTCGGGTGCGCGTTACGCAATTCGGACTCGACGAACCGCGAGAGTCGCGGAGCCACGTGGGAAGGGATAGAGGGGAGGGAGAGAGAGAGAGAGGAAGAAGATGCGCTATCCATTTAGTGTGCGAGCCGTACTTGCGTCACATCCCGTATAAATAAACGCGGGCATAAAAAGACGAGCGCCGATCGTGAAAGATTCTCGGGGCCTGCAGCGCGGCAACCCGTCGACATCCCGTTGCTTTGCTCCCGTTCGGCCGTCGCGATGCGTTCCATCTTTTATTTGCGAAATAAAAGTCCCCCCGAAGATACGCGCCCGCGCGGGAGGGGCGACGTCGTTATTTCCGGAATGAATTTTCTAAATCGATCGCGAGGCCCGCCGTCACTGACCTGGTTCTACAGCGACGGGACTCGGTTCGATCGTCGTCATCTTCGCGTTGCATTCTTAATATGCACTCTCTCGAGAAAGAAAGTAACATTCGTCATTCGACTCGATCGTGCTCACCGGCCCTGACCCGCTTCTCACGTTGCGACGCGGAGCTTTCTCCGGTCGATTGCAAGGACCACGTGTGCGTCGGTTGCACGCGGTAACGCGCGCGTACTCGCCGTGATGAGTCACATTGGGAAATCGCGTCGTGCGGTCGTTCGGTGGACCGCTCCGATCGAAACGCTGTAGAGGAAAGTCGCCTATTATGGGGAGGTATCCTTATTTGGGGAGATCCCACATGTTATATTAGGAGGTACTCTGTTATCTATCGGCACCAAACAGAACCTGGAGAGCTTTATCGGCTGCGTATATTCCAGTAGTAAAGTTTTCATTCATCATTTACATGACCGCGTCATTAGAAAGTGAACTTTAAAAAAGTTTTACCATCCCACTAAATTCTTTTGGTTACTGTGACAAGGCAAACAATTTGTGTAAATGACATATAACTGTAGGCTTTATGTAGTCATATATTTCACAGTGATCCTATCATCTCCCCATATCAGGCACCAGAGGGTTCCTAATTTGGGGAGGCACCATTTTTCTTGAGGCGCCTATTCTATAGACATACAGCATAATTCTGACAATATTTGTTTGTATTATAAATCTACACGAGTAAGAGATTGTACAAACTCACGCTCATTGATTTTCAAGTATTTTAACATATGTATATTTATTTAAGTAAGTAAAAACATTCCCATATTAGGCGACTTTCCTCTACAACTCTACGACGATGGATTTACGAGGGCAGAGTGAAACGTTCGATACTTTTTCTAGTAGATGGTGGCGCGATCGCGAAGTTGAGTATACGTCGGCATTTGGCGAAAAAAAAAGTTCTGTTCCACCACGACAATGCACCTGCGCATTCGTCTGCCGTTGCAACAGCGAAATTGGTCGATCTGAAGTTCGAATTGCCGTCGCGTCCACCTTATTCACCGGATTTGGCTACTTTACAGACTTGGAAAAAATTGCTTTTTGGGGGGCTTAAAAAAATTGGAATATATCATTGGACGAAGTGTATTGAGCGGAAAGGCGACTAGGTTGAAAAATAAATGAACAGCTCATAAAAAAGAAAGTGTTTAATTTAAAGGGTAGGTATCGGACTTTTCACTCTGCCCTCGTATATTAACATTGTCAAATCGTGACGAAGTTGAGTAAGTAACGCGCGATTCCTCGGTCTAACGATACGCGGCTGAGAACTCGAGAAAGGGAAACTACTAAACGCCTCCTCTCGCCCTCGAAAATGAATTTTCTTGCATCACCCGGCGACTCGAAACCGACGGGCTTCGAGCGACACCGAAAGCAACAACCGCCCACTGGTCGGCTCGCGAGCATTTCTTCCGCTTACTTTTTTGTCCACGGCCACACCATCAAGATTATCCGTTTTCCAAATGTCTCTCGCGATTTAAAAACTTGCGAAACGAATGATTTCGAAACTGGGAAAATCTCGTTCGCGGATTTCGCAGCGTTTCATTCGGCCGTTCGCGGTACAGTCCGGACTTCTGAGAGTCCCTCTCCTCCCGAGAGAGGAAGGGCTGGCAGTTTCATCGCCGTTTCATTGCGGTTTTATTATTCGAGCGTCTCTCTGGCCTCCCGCGGCGGAGATTCGCGGTGGACGACAAAAAGAGGACGATAATTTCGACTCCCACGCGTTCCAGTTCATCCCGAGCCCGGGGAGCCGTGGGAACTCCGACTGTATTTCGATGTAACGAGCGATGAAAAATGCCGGGACTCGCGTTCGCTTGAAATTGATTGATTTCTTCGCTCGCTCTGACGAATGTTTTTAAATGTATCCGCACGTCCGAGTCGTGGGTGGGATAACAAGTGAGGGGGGAAGGATTGCCAAGAACGCCTAGGAGTCGCTATCATTTCGCGGTTGTTCTTCGCTACTCCGCGCGACAGTGGACAATGCGTTATCACTGGCGCGCCATCGTTCATGATGCGAACTATTTATAAAGGTGGATGAATCCAAAATTTCTAGGAACTCTTCGACTAGAACTGCTCGCTATTGAAAATAGCTTTTCTCTCTCTCTCTCTCTCTCTCTCTCTCTCTCTCTCTCTCTCGCTTGTACGCACGCGAATACGTGAATTGACGTAGGTATTCCTTAAGCCCCGCGCACAGCGCGTCGTCCGAATAGCGCAACGGTGAGAGGTTTGCGAAAACGGAGGAAGAACACTTTCAGCCTTTACACGCTTTACCACGTCGTTCGTTCCACTCGAACGCTTTCACGTAACGCGAGCACATTCGTATACACGTGTCGATATACATACGCGTCTTACCGTGTGAACGCTACTCAGCCGCACGTGGTGGCTGTTCGCTCAGCCGCGTCGCGGATCGAGCGACACCTCGGAGGCTGGAAACGACAAAGAATCTTCGGCGACGTCGTCGCGCCGTCCCCGAAGTGCCGAAAGGCGGTGCCGAGTGAGACGCGCGCGAATAATTTTAGCGTGGGCAAACGAACATCTGTAGATACCCTCGGATTCCGGTCGAACCTAGACGAAGCGATATCGTCGATGGCACATGCTCTCCTCGAATTCTCTGGCGCGAACGGGGCTTTGAGAGTTAATTCGAAGAAAAAAAAATCGTCCAACGAAGAGTGTTTTCAATACGATCGATGCCAAGCACGATGAAAACGCCCGGATTAAAATTTCGTGGGACTCCTGAAATTTCCCAATTTCTCATCGGAACTCGCTATTATTATCTCCGAGACGCGTCGGTATCCGTAAATTGCCGGGGTCCACGCGTGATACGGTTTCGCTCTCGATCCAAACACACGTGACGGGCGGAACGACCGCTTCGGGCTGATTCACCGCGCGTGTCGTTGCGCCACTAAACTCTCGAACGGAGGAAGTGTGTACGTGGTGTTTGCGCGGTTTCACAAGCGTACACGCATACTGTACCATAGGCGTTCACCGAAAAGCGTTTCTGCTCGCCGATATGAGTTCCGTTCTCATGGCTCGAGGCTGTGACATTGTGTGGCGCGATTCCGTCGATGCGCGCGCGTAAGCCCATAAATATTGGCCGTATGCGTGATACAATTTGGACGTCGCGTACTTTGTAATCCCGCTTGTTTACCGTGAAGACGACTTTGCCTCGCGACACGATATCGCATCGTGTAACACCGAGCCCTACTCCGTATGCAATTTTACGAGCCTCTGTGATGTTTTACGAGCACCGTAAGATCCCGAGTAATGCCGTCGAATATTTTTAGAGTACCGTGAAAAACAAACTTTCGAGTTACAACTTTTTTTCAGTGGCATCCGATAGCACTCGATGAGTTCTACAAATTGTTCGAGAGAGGTATTTTTTGATATCTTGACAAACAAAGGCGTTGAGTACAACGATATTGAAATTTCAATTAGCTGAAACTTCAAGCTTGTTTTTTTTTACACTCTATTCACCGAAACTATTCCTGAAAACTATCAGGAATCCTAGAACTCTTGAATGGAAACTCAGAGAACCTCCAAAATAAAATTGACTTTTTCGCAAATCAAGTGCTGCGTGAAGTCAGCACCCCATTCGCAAACATCGTGTCTTCTATGCTTTATAATCGGCAGAAGCCTCTTTCCAGAATCCACCAGGAACTCCAGAACTCTTCGAAAGGAACTCAGAATCCTGAGAAAAATTTATTTTTTACAAAATGGGGTGCCGACTTCACAGAGGTATTTTACAAAGTTCTCCAGAGATCCGCCCTCTCTCTCTCTTTCGCCATGTACGCCATGGCGCTTAAAACAATAACGGTTTTATCGCGTTCGTGCGGTTGTGTCGTCCAGAACGCCGCCGTGTCCGACCACCGTGAGCTGCCGGGGGCCATGCCCTCGGGCACGGTTGCGATTAACTCCCCTGGTCCGCCTCGTTCTAGCTCGTTCGTATAAATCAGCTTGTACATTCATTACCAGTGCGCCGTGGTCGGTTGGAAGGGTGGGAGGGAGCAGACGAAGTGGAAGAAGGAAAGAGAGGAGGAAAAAAAGGGTCTCGGCGTATCAAGAAGAAGCTCGTAACCTTAAGTCGTGTTTACGACTTCCTCGACTTCCCGTGCCGGAAATGAAGCTTCCAGGAAAGTTTGAAGTGCGCCTCCCGAGAAACACTTATCACCTTTCCGCTCGAGGCTCGCATCGGACTTGCGATTGGCAAACTAATTTCGCTCGCTTCCGATATTCCGATTTGTAAATGGTACGAGTGGTTGATTATTTGAATTTCTCCGAACTGTCACATTTCGCGCCTTCCACATCTGCGCCCTATTTTTCATCCCAATAGCTAGATATTGAGATTATTATTTTCTCTCGTGAAGATATTTTTTTTCCTACGTTCACACTCGACGCATCCGACGGGATTTATCGGCAAAGTCGCGATCACGCATTTACCTCCTTTTATTGCACGGGTTATACAACCGGTCGCCGGAGTGCGTCGTGATTCGCTTCTCTTTACGGCCGACGCGAAAAAAGAACGCAAATACCGTCTTACCGCGGGAGTACCCGAGTTGATACGCGCGTATTGCGGTCGGATATAACCGCGGCGCGGACACCGCTTATTCGAGGGGGGGGGGCTTCTCTGTGTATTTATCGGGGTCGGATAAATAAATAAATACATTTCGACATTCGGGATAATCATCTCGCGAGTATTACCCGCAATTGCCGTTTAATTTCTCCCGTTTAAGAGAGATAAGATTCCGATTGATGGCGCACACGCGATATATCACTTAACGACCCATAAAACGCGGAGTTGGACGTATAATAATTCATGAGAACCGGCGTCGAAGTAACCCCGGTTTACGGCGCTACACGCCGCGCCGTTCCGAGCTCGCGCGACGATCTCTAGGACGCTTCCACTCGGATCCGACCTTCGTCTTTGTCCGATCGATCTTTCGCGCCGCGAGCTACGGAACGCGTTACCAAAGTAGGAGCAATTAAGACGTATACGCGATATACGGGCGCGCAATTGAGAAATCGATCGGCGTGGCTGCCGCCGAGTGACTTCTAACGAGAAATCTTAATCGGCTCTCTCGAGAGTTGACCCTTTCACCGACATTCTAGACCGTCAGATAGTGACAGATTCTGGTGCCCCATTTTCGCATACAAGCCTCGAAGAGGGTTGAAAAGTACTTCGATTTTGAGCAGAATGAAGGGAAATTTACGAATGGTCCCTGGGGATGACATATGGAAAATTCGATTTTTCTTGACAAAAAAAATAAAAGGTACCTCTTGCCAATTTTTTCACGCAAGCCTTGTTCACTAAATGGCTAATTAATAAAACCTGGCTTCGGAGATCAAAGGCTTGTGTGGGAAAATCGGTAAAAATCTCGATTTTTCCTTACAAGATTACGCCCTTATTTCGACCCTTTAGCCACCTGCAACACTCAAGCCTTTGGTTTTCCGAAGCCAGGTTTTATTAATTAATCATTTAGTGAACAAGGCTTGCGCGTGAAAGAATGGGCAAGAGACACCTTTTATTTTTTTGTTAAGAAAAAAATCGAATTTTCCATATGTCATCCCCAGGGACCATTCGTAAATTTCCCTTCATTCTACTCAAAATCGAAGTACTTCTCAACCCTCTTCGAGGCTTGTACCTATGCGAAAATGGGGCACCAGAATCTGTCACTATCTGACGGACTATTCGTCGCTCCTTCATTCGCAAGCGTGGTGCCACTAGACGCGCGAGCGAGATTAGAACGAATGCAAGGCGTCCGTCTATTTTTCACTTTCACAGACGTTCTCGTCGAGTGAATCGTCGCGCATCTCGGACGGGCGCCGCCCTGAATTATACGTTCCCCTTCGTTATCGCCTGCGCGAATGTCGCGCTTCGTAATGATTTACGAGTGCCGGCCGTCAGTAATTTCCGCCATAAATTCTCATCACTTACGCGGGCACTTGGCCCGTGACACAGTTTAGAAAACGCCGACAAAGCGGCGTGCGCGCGCGCTCCGCGAGAAAAACTGAACCCGCGAGGTCGAGTGCGCGATTCCGCCCCCCTTCTTTTTTTTTCTCAATCGTTCCGCTTCATCGCCCTCCTCGAGGACGAGCACCGAGAGCATCCGAAGTATTTCGCTTGATTGCGCGCTCGTAAGTACGGCGGATCGCGTAGAGGCGGTATTTTCCATCGAACCCGTTTTCCAAGTAGCCGAGACATTTGTCAGGTCGAGGTTCTCTCTCGATTGCGCTTTCGGAGAAAGATAGCGAGCGAAAGCGATGTTTTCCGGCGAGTCGATTTTCGAAGCGGGCGAATAATATTTACCCGCGATCGCGCGAGTACCCCGTCGTGACCCCGTTGCGCCACACGCAGAAACGCGTCGCTCGAGTCAAACTGGTTATTCTTCTCGTCCTTTCATCCCCTTTTCTTATTTTTAATTTTACCTTTGCTCATTTTCAATTTTAATAATCTTATTCGTCGTATCGCTTATTAAATAAAGCAACGTCATAACTCAAAACGCTATAAAACGCGTATTTCAAGTTTCGAGTTGCTGTCATTTGTATATGAAATAATTTATAACCAAAACATTTGTATATTTCGGCAGAGCAATCAGTTGTGTTAATTATCGAGTACTTGAACTTTTTGTGCAAACATAATAAACATCTGCAAAATCCAAAATAATGCTCTCACTCCGACTTGTGTGACGTTATCTGAGTTATGACGTTGTTTTATTTAACAAGCAATATACATCATCGTTACTTTTCGTTGCCGCTGTTACTTATTCTTACGTTCACTCGTCTTTACTTCAACTTTCACTTCTACTTATTTGTACCTTTATCTTATACCTTTCTTTCTCTTTGCGCTCTTAGGACACACCTATATCAGAGCCTACTCAATAAACGCGTCTTCTTTTTCTTTCCCAGCTTTTTCCCTCGCGAGATCCCGCGCGAGGAATGTGAAACATCGCGAATTAATCACGGTCCCCTGCCCGCGATCGATCATCGCAGTACGGCAACGCGGTCGTGTTGCGACAGCGAAACGAAGAAAACGGCTGTGCGATGCGCGCGCGTAAAAAGACGAAGATGCACGCGCGGATTGTCTGCGCGTAGGTAATACGCGTAACTCCCCGCGCGGCTCTCGTTGAGGAACTCCGTTGCGTCGCACACGTGACTAATTGCCGCCGCATCCGTGCCACGGCTGATCGCCGTGTATTTTTATCTCCTCGCCTTCGCCTCGGCTGCGCGGCGGATGCCGATACACGCGGATGCGCAACGTCCGTGCGTCCCTCCGTACGCTTTGGACTGCGATTCTCGCGCGTAAAATTGAAACAATCGGAGGATGAGGAGCTAAACACGTTTTGTATATTCTTCGTCGTGAAAAGCGACGACTGCGGTGACGTGGGTTGAATTGGCTCGCGCGCTGTATAAAAAACGTTGATTTTCAGCAACATTAGCCGCGACAGTTTGATGCTCGTAGCGATAAAACTAGATCAAAGTGCCGCCGACGACGGCGCGACGGTGCAACCGTCGGGTTGATACCGCGCGGCATTTTGCAATGCCACATCATTAGTCAGTCGCTTGGCCGCGGAATCTCTGTCAGATAAGCGCGGCCGCTCTCTTTACGACGTGGAAAAATATGTATATCTTGGCTTCGGCATCGCGCTGCCGTGTGCAACTGCCGCTCGACGCACGCGCGGACTGAAGCGCTTCGTACCTCGCGGTTGCCTCTCCACAGGCGTCGCAGCGCCGCGCGCCATCTAACGGAAGGTGTTCGAGCAAGAATATTCCTGATTTATAGAAACGAAGTTAGGACGAGTCTCTCGGTACTCTGTCCGAGCCTTGTTTACTTTTTTTTGTTGGTACGCTCTCGGACGGAGCGCCTAGATCGGTCGCCGGCACATCAGTCAGTCTATCAAAGTCCTTCGTCGAGTCGTGTATACTTCACTTCTGTATTAAATATTCTTAAAGTGTTCTCGCGGCTTTCATTGCTCCCTCGCCGCTTTCTTCCAGTTTTCCAGTGCATCGCTGCCGCAGAAGTGCCTCGTGAGATCGCAGTTGGTTCTACGCAGACTAAGTGTAGCCAAGGAAGTGCATACGCGAAGTGCCTCGCGCGTGCTCGCTCACTCACTCTCTCTCTTCTCAAAATACTCGCGCTCGCTATCAAACACGCTCTCTCATAACTTGCACGCTCTCGCTTCATTCTCAATTATCGATACCAGCGGATGAAACAAACTTTAGTATGTCTATACATTTAATGGTCCTTCGAGCCGGATCCGTTGAAAATTCGAAAATCGCGTGTTTCAAATTCGTGTGAGAAAACAATCAGTGACCTCGCAGTAATATCTCGGGCTGTTTACCTCAGTCGCGCGTTGTGTAGGTGACTAATTGTACACTAAATATCAGTGAGACTTTATTAGTGTGCGTGCATCTCAACGATTGACTTTAAGAACACTCTCAAAATTTTGGCGTAATGGCTACCGCTGAAATTATTTTTGATAAACAGAACGATCTTCTCGGACTCATCAAGCGCTCCGTAACAAATTTAAAGAAACTTGGCGTCGCTAATATTACGAAACATCACATCGAAACTCGTCTCGTCACCGTTACTTCCAATTGGGAGCAATTCCAAGCCAACCATAATAAGCTTTGTGTCGCCAGAGCTGAAGCGACAGGTGAGACACGCAAGGCTTTACTCAAGGAGCCTTACTTCAAGGACGCCCTATACGACGAATGTGAATCAGCATACGTCAATGCACGAGCGGAGATGCTCGCAATCAAGGAGACGTTGGAACCTCAGCCTTCGCCGGCTGGATCGACATCACAGAGTCCGGCATCCTTCAATAGAGAATATACCACAGCGTATCACAAACGACTACCTCGCATCGATTTGCCGAAATTCAGCGGTAACTATGTGGAATGGCGTCCTTTCCGCGATCTTTTTACGTCTCTTATCATAGCCAACGAGCAGCTCTCCCCTGTGGAAAAGCTGCAATATCTCAAATCAAGCCTCACCGGCACTGCAGCTCAGTACGTAAAATTTGTAACACTTACCGCCGCGAATTTTCTGCGCTCTTGGGAAGAGTTAGTTTCAGTATACGAGAACAAACGACTCCTCATACATTCGGCCATACATTCGTTATTTGCTATTAAACCACTTACACGCGAGTCAGCCTCAGGCCTCGAAGATTTCCTATCAGAGTTTATGCAAGCTCTAAATGCGCTCGAGTCACTCGATCGACCCGTCGATCAATGGGACGATATTCTCGTTTACCTCGCCGTGACGAAGATCGACGCAACATCAGTCAAGGAATGGGAACGCGAGCTTGGAGCAGAAACAGAGCCTCCTAAATGGGAAAGGCTCAAACAATTTTTAATCTCTCGAATTAGAGCCCTACAGGCGTTTGAGCATGCTTCTAATCATAAGAAGACTAGTTTGCAGAACTCGGGACCTGCATCTGGACCTCGTAAAGGAGCTGCTCGTACTCTTCACACGATAGCTTCATCAGGAGGACAGAGTAATCAAAAGTGCATCCTTTGCAGTGGAACGCATTACATTGCGTCATGTCCGTCGTACCAGTCGAAATCACTCGAGCAGCGCCACGAATTCATTTCGCAGAAGAAGCTCTGTTTCAATTGCCTTGGACCGCACCAACTTCGCGCGTGTCGTTCACAGAAAAACTGTCAGATTTGCGGAGCCAGGCACCACTCGACCATTCATAAGTCGTCAAACTCACAATCATCAACTTCACAAGTACGAATCCCTGAAGCTCCAGTAATTTCAGGAATATCAAACTCTTCAGTGACTCCTGACGAAGCTCATCAATCAACCCATGGTCCAGCTGCCGTCAATATAGCTCGGAAGGCTGAGTCCGAGCATAAGGTTGTATTACTCGCGACAGCAGTCGTTCTTATCGCCTCGCATAGCGGCGAGTTCCTCGAAGTTCGCGCACTCCTTGATCAGGGTTCTGAAGTATCGCTGATCTCAGAATCCTTAGCGCAACGACTCCGTCTACCACGCACGCGTCCCTCATTTTCGATCATTGGTATCGGTGCAGACGCTCCTCGATCCTCGCGCGGTGTGGTTGAGTTGAGCATTCGGTCCCGCACCCAACCTGAGCCTCAATACACGATCAAGGCATCGATCCTGCAGAAACTCACAGGGTACCTTCCCTCGCAGGAGGTCATCGATTATGGATGGCCGCATCTCACAGGAATTGAATTAGCTGATCCTCAGTTTCTTCAGCCTGGAAGGATCGAACTTATTCTAGGCGCTGATATATATGGCAGTGCGTTGCAGGTTGGCGTTCGAAAGGGAGCAGCTAACGTACCAATTGCTCAACAAACGACCTTTGGATGGGTTGTCTCGGGCATCGCATCCGCGCCCTCAAAGTCAGAGCCAAATCAGAGTTTTTACTGCTCTGACAATGATAAGCTTGACAATCTCCTTAAGAAATTTTGGCTGCAGGAGGAAGGCTTCCAACAAAGCTCCGTAGAACTAACTCCAGAAGAAGTTCAGTGCGAAGAGCACTTCTCGGCTACGCATAGCAGAAATCAAGAAGGTCGCTATGTAGTACGCATTCCATTTAAGTCGATCCCCGAGGACATTGGAAATTCTCGACGAGCTGCGCATCAAATGTTACAAAGGATGGAGAAACGCTTCTACACTGATCCTGTATTACATGAAGCGTACAATCAATTTCTGCAGGAGTACCTCAATCTAAACCACATGGAACCCGCAAAGGATCTACCTCAATTAGAAGGAAAATCTTTCTATCTTCCTCATCACTGCGTGATACGTGACTCGAGTTCGACCACGCGTTATCGCGTCGTATTCAACGGATCCCAGCGAACAGATCGGGGGATCTCACTGAACGACTGTCTACACGAGGGTCCTAAACTACTCACTCCATTGCCTGCAGTCATAACGCAGTGGAGACTCTTCCGTTACGCGTTTTCTGCCGATGTCACCAAGATGTTTCGGCAGATCTTAGTCCATCAAGACGATAGGAACTGGCAGCGCATTCTCTGGAGAAACCAGGAAGGAGTAATCGCGGAGTTCACTCTCAATACTGTTACTTACGGAATCTCAGCTTCACCCTTTTTGGCTAATCGGGTTCTGCAGCAGCTTGCCATTGACGAGAGCGATCGATTTCCTCTCACTCGCGGTGTTATAGAAGAAGGCACCTACGTCGATGACGTTATGTCAGGAGCGCATGATCTTCACGAGGGACGAAAAAAGGTGAAGCAAATTATCGGGCTCTTCAAGGCCGGCGGATTCATGTTGCAAAAATGGTCAGCGAGCCACAATGAGCTAATCGAGGATCTTCCGGCGTCAGATCGAGAACCAGCTGTACCGTTACGTATCGGAGACCCTCCTGTAACACGCGCGCTTGGATTAGCCTGGCAACAGCGTGAAGATGTCTTCCAATTTTCGCCTCCTGTCTTCGAGAAGGTTGACGTGTTCACGAAACGAGCTATAGTTTCCAGAGCAGCGCGTCTATTCGATCCTCTAGGGTGGATCTCGCCAGTTATAGTGCGCGCCAAGATTTTCGTACAGGACCTTTGGAAAGAGCAGCTGGACTGGGATGAGCCACTTCCACTATCACTTCTCACTCGCTGGCAAGACTACGAAGCAGGATTAGTCAACCTCTCTATGATTCGAGTTCCACGCTGGCTCAATTCATCTCCTGTCGCAGTATCTGTGGAGCTACATGGGTTCTGCGACGCTTCTCAAGTAGCCCTCGGAGCCGCAGTTTATCTGCGGACTACTAAGAACGATGCAGTAAGCGTCGTCTTAGTCTCAGCTAAAACTAAGGTCGCCCCAGTAAGGCATTCTTCAGCAAGCTCAAGGAAGTCGAAGTCAACGCGGGTAACCATCCCTCGTCTTGAGTTATCCGCGGCTCTGCTACTCGTGCAGCATTTATCTCAGCTGCGCAGTTCGCTCAAGTGTCATATCGAGTCTATACACTTATGGACTGATTCATCCACGACCCTATATTGGATTACGAGTGAGCCTTCCCGTTGGAAGGAATTTGTGCGTAATCGAGTAACCTTGATACAGGAGAGCCTACCAGAAGCGACTTGGCATCATGTTCCCGGTCTGGACAATCCAGCGGATCTAGCGTCGAGAGGAACGTCACCACAGGAACTTGCAACCAGCCGAGTGTGGTGGAGTGGTCCAGACTGGTTAAATTCTCCTGCATCCTTATGGCCTTCATCGGTTTGCCCTCCAAAAGGCGGAGCGGATCTCGAGGAGAGACGTTGTCATATCACCGCAACTCGCGGAGCAACACTGCCAATAGTTTGGGAACTTATCGAGCGCTACTCACGACTTGAGACTCTACTTCGGGTTACTGCTCAATGTTATCGTGCATCAGATCACTTTCGTAATCACCCGAGTCCTTCTATCTCCGAACCTCTTACGCCTCACGAGCTCAAGCGAGCCCGTCTTTTTTGGGTCTTAAAAACTCAAGAAGCTCATATCGGTGAGGAGTTGAAGTTACTCAAGCAGGGACTGGAACTACCACGATCACATCATTTGCTCAGCTTATCACCGTTCATTGACTCGGACCGATTGCTCCGAGTTGGTGGGCGGCTTCTTCACTCGCATCTTGACTATGACGCGAAACACCCACTGATACTTCCCAGGGAGTCCAGTCTCACTAGCTTGGTGCTAGAGAATGCATATCGCTCTACTCTGCATGGCGGCACTCAGGCTATGTTAGTCTTTATCAGGAGGACATATTGGATAATCGGAGGCCGGGTTCCCGTTCGCACCTACGTGCGTCGATGCGTAATTTGCACTCGCCACCGAGCAGTAACGGCTAATCAACTCATGGGTCAACTTCCTCCGAGCAGAATTTCGCCCGCTAGACCTTTTGCTCGCACCGGAGTGGACTACGCTGGCCCATTCACCCTAAAGACCTGGAGAGGACGTGGAAGCAAAACTTACAAGGGCTACTTAGTCGTCTTTGTATGCTTCGTAACCTCAGCCGTACACCTCGAGGTTACAACAGACTATACAACTGCTGGGTTCTTATCTGCCTTCAAACGCTTCACTGGAAGGCGTGGTATTTGTACTGAACTTTACAGCGACTGCGGTACTAATCTAATTGGAGCTGACGCGGAATTGAGGAAGCTTTTCGCCAAGACTTCATCTGAGCTACAACAGCTAGCTAGTCTTCTCGCCAACGACGGTACCTTCTGGAGATTCAATCCTCCCTCCGCACCCCATTTCGGAGGAAAATGGGAAGCAGCTGTTAAGTCAGTTAAATTTCATATCAAAAGAGTCATCGGCGACACCATCCTCACTTATGAGGAAATGTCGACTTTACTAGTACAAATCGAAGCTGTACTCAACTCGAAGCCTATCTGTCCAATGACAAATGACTCCTCCGATCTCGAAGCCTTGACCCCCGGACATTTTTTAATCGGTACAGCTCTTAATACCGTACCTGAACCCTCCCTAACAGACGTGCCACAGTCACGTCTGTCTCGCTGGCAGCATCTGCGCCAAATGGTGGAACAAGTTTGGCATCGTTGGTCTTCGGAGTACTTACAACGTCTCTAAGGAATGTCAAAGTGGCGACAACGCGCTCAAAATCTCAAGGTGGGAGCCTTAGTCCTTATCGCGGATGAACGCTATCCGCCAACAAAGTGGCCCCTAGCAAGAGTACTCGCTGTACATCCCGGAGCTGACGGCCTTGTCAGGATTGCGACAGTACGCACTCAGGCCTCCACCTACAAGAGGCCTATAACGAAACTCTGCTTACTACCAATCGCCGATGCCACCGAGTCCAAGGGGGAACCTTAGAATTCGCTCTAAATTTGGGATTTCGGCGATGCCTTCATCGCCGAGGCCGGCGGAATGTTCGAGCAAGAATATTCCTGATTTATAGAAACGAAGTTAGGACGAGTCTCTCGGTACTCTGTCCGAGCCTTGTTTACTTTTTTTTGTTGGTACGCTCTCGGACGGAGCGCCTAGATCGGTCGCCGGCACATCAGTCAGTCTATCAAAGTCCTTCGTCGAGTCGTGTATACTTCACTTCTGTATTAAATATTCTTAAAGTGTTCTCGCGGCTTTCATTGCTCCCTCGCCGCTTTCTTCCAGTTTTCCAGTGCATCGCTGCCGCAGAAGTGCCTCGTGAGATCGCAGTTGGTTCTACGCAGACTAAGTGTAGCCAAGGAAGTGCATACGCGAAGTGCCTCGCGCGTGCTCGCTCACTCACTCTCTCTCTTCTCAAAATACTCGCGCTCGCTATCAAACACGCTCTCTCATAACTTGCACGCTCTCGCTTCATTCTCAATTATCGATACCAGCGGATGAAACAAACTTTAGTATGTCTATACATTTAATGGTCCTTCGAGCCGGATCCGTTGAAAATTCGAAAATCGCGTGTTTCAAATTCGTGTGAGAAAACAATCAGTGACCTCGCAGTAATATCTCGGGCTGTTTACCTCAGTCGCGCGTTGTGTAGGTGACTAATTGTACACTAAATATCAGTGAGACTTTATTAGTGTGCGTGCATCTCACCGATTGACTTTACGAACACTCTCAAAATTTTGGCGTAATGGCTACCGCTGAAATTATTTTTGATAAACAGAACGATCTTCTCGGACTCATCAAACGCTCCGTAACAAATTTAAAGAAACTTGGCGTCGCTAATATTACGAAACATCACATCGAAACTCGTCTCGTCACCGTTACTTCCAATTGGGAGCAATTCCAAGCCAACCATAATAAGCTTTGTGTCGCCAGAGCTGAAGCGACAGGTGAGACACGCAAGGCTTTACTCAAGGAGCCTTACTTCAAGGACGCCCTATACGACGAATGTGAATCAGCATACGTCAATGCACGAGCGGAGATGCTCGCAATCAAGGAGACGTTGGAACCTCAGCCTTCGCCGGCTGGATCGACATCACAGAGTCCGGCATCCTTCAATAGAGAATATACCACAGCGTATCACAAACGACTACCTCGCATCGATTTGCCGAAATTCAGCGGTAACTATGTGGAATGGCGTCCTTTCCGCGATCTTTTTACGTCTCTTATCATAGCCAACGAGCAGCTCTCCCCTGTGGAAAAGCTGCAATATCTCAAATCAAGCCTCACCGGCACTGCAGCTCAGTACGTAAAATTTGTAACACTTACCGCCGCGAATTTTCTGCGCTCTTGGGAAGAGTTAGTTTCAGTATACGAGAACAAACGACTCCTCATACATTCGGCCATACATTCGTTATTTGCTATTAAACCACTTACCGCGAAATCCGCTTGCAACCAACCAATCATCGCGCGCGACACGCGCATATCGGTTTCCCCGAACAAACGGCCTTCGAACTCCGTGCCGCTAGTGGCGTGCTCCTCCGACGAAACGACCTCACGGAAAGATCCTCGTAACGTCCTAATTGCGAGGGTCCACTCTCAGGATTATATCTTTACAGGCGGAGCAAACCGGTCGCGATTCTACCGCGTGACGCCCGAGCGCGACAGAGGTGTCCGGATATCGGCGCTGTTACGTCGTCGTGGCTTCGTTTAGTCGCGCGTGGCGAGTGTCGTTTACCTCGGGGTTTACGATCGCTTCTTTTTTCGCGCGGAGGTTAACTCCAGCGGCACACGTACCTACGGTTCCGCGGTGCGAGAGGCGCCCACGAGGCGCCGCCGGTGATTAGCTACGCCCACGTGTCCCGCGCCACCGTATCTCGTTTCTCTTGCGCTCTGCTCCTCCTCCTCCTCCTTACCCTTATCCTCTGGTTGTTGTAATTAGCGGTCCCGCGCAATTAGTCACCTCTCGACGAGGTTTCGGCGGGCGAAACTCACCGTTGCGACGTCGCGCAATCGTGTTCTCTCTTCCTTTTCGTTTTTATTCGCCGGAGAGACGAACTTCTCGCGCGAGAGAGGACTCGGGTCCTTCGTTCGGTGCCGGTACGGAACGCTGCGCGCTGCGCGAGTACTGTAGCGGTTGCTCCGCTGTTCCTACCTCCTTTCATATTGTAATTCACGTCTCATTACATTCGCGTGCCTTAAATTTATGAATGGGACGCTCTTTGTGTTTCAGGTGAGTGAGCACTCCGGGATTTCCATTTGAATTACGATGCGGAAGACGATCCAGGTATTCGTGAGATCTACGTATACAATATTTACGATGAATGGAATCTTCTTTTTTTTCTTTAATCTGACTGTTGAGATAATTCTTCGCGAAGAAGCAGCCTGCCGCGAGCAATTAGTTCCTCGGAATATGTAGAATCGATTATTCAAAGTGTCAAGGGTTACTTGATATTTTCGAGAAAATCGATATTTTTATAAAAATTTAATTCTCGACTACCCCATCTCGTGTATTTTTTTATACCGATTCCGAAGACCAATACAATATTGTCATGATATCAATAATTTTATGAAAAAAAAAAAAAAATTTCTCCCAGAAAATCATCGATATCTCGGTGTTCCTTTAAGATTGGCTCAGTATATCGGTGATTTTTAAAATCAACGCGAAAAAATACATAAGATCTGGAGTGATCGATTCGAAAAATTACGATTTTTTCCAAAACGTCCAAAAGCTCATATCTACTTCCCATATCGATAACGATACGCGTAACTCTGTATATTGCCAAAAGGAGTAAGAATTCCACCCCCTGCCCTTCGAGTCAGGATCATCGGTGGTACACGGCGCGTGCCTCCTTGTCTAGTCGTACTTACGGTGGAGATCGTTAGTCGTGTCGCGTTGTACGTATTTACATGAAGGTTTCTCTCGACGATCGTCGTCGTCAGGATGACTCACGCTACACGAGTCTCCCTATCTTTCTCGCCCCCACCGAGCAACTCCCGCCGTTCCCCTGCGCGGAGGAGCTCCCATTCATGTCCATCATTGTCGCGCACGAGTTTCGTCGACGACTTCACGCGCGGTGTGTACCGCGAAGCTCCTTTTCCGGGAACTCTTTAGTCGCTCTTCTCCGTCCGTCGGTTGCGACTTATTTGTCGCATGAAAATAGCGCCATTGGCGACGTCGAGGTTCCGTTATTTTTGCAAAAGGAGATTAAACGTTTGCGAGCGCGTATACACGCGGTGTGGAAAAAAAGAGTCTAATGCGATACATATCAGAGCACACGTTTCAGCAGATGCCTATTTCTTGCGCGAGAAAGGCGGTTAAATATCGAATTTTTAGGATACGTATAATTTTCTCGGTAGCGGTCCTTAATCTTATCCGTGGGGTTAAGATTAGAAGATCGAAACGTCGTTGATGACGTGACGCGGAGACTGCCGAGGGGTCGGATAAAATTATACCGTCGTCGCACACGTCGATGGGAACGCGTAATTTTTAACAGTGACGAATACAGAGTTACGTAATGTCGTTACAATAATCGTCGATGATTAAACGGGCCCTGGCGTCGCAGTTTTGGCAAGATAAGCCGGGGTATCCATTGACGTAATATTGATATTCGCGGTATAACACGTGTCGCGATCGTTTGGAGTCACCAGCTACTTTGCTTTGTCGACTTTTCTCCACGACTGCTCTTCGTTTTATGCGTTGATAAGAAATGATACATAGCTATAGAAAACGTGAATAGGAAGCCAGATAGTCTTAAATTGAGAATTATAAATATCTATTATATAACATCGAATAGTTTTTGCTTATTTCAATAATACATCTCATAGATCGGATCGTATTCGCATTTTTTCCCCCCGAATCTCAATCGCTCCAATTAATTGTGCAATTTCTTCTCCTTCTCGCATAACACATTTATTATCCGTACACGCGCTTCGTGATTCGTAATGTGTACCTTTTGGCTTATATAATAATCCGATCGACGCACCTTATCGCGCAACGTCGCCCGATAAGCGTCGCGGGCTGGCAAACAATTCTCGGAATGCCGCGACGACCTCAGAGCGCGCTTCCTCACAAAACGAACGACGACCGTCGCCGCGGCGTTCGATCGGATAAAACACCGGAAATCGGGGAAATTACGTCGCCGACCCGACGTCGGTACCTACGTTGGAATTTTTCGCGCGAGAGTCTCGACTCGCCAGAAATTCCGACGCTCCCCTCGTCCTCTTTCTCTATGCGTGCCGGCGGAAGGAGACCCCTCGTCCTCGGGGAGGTGGTCCCTCTCATCGTTCCCGCCGAAATTCCACTGTGTCGACGAGGCGCGGTCTACTGACCCAGAGAAAGGTGCCCGCACCGATCGAATTCCTCCGTGACTCACGGTGCATCGCCCAGGGCCTCTATAGCGCGCCAACCGCCCTTCGCGGGAACCGTCTTCTCCCCTTTCCACGCGCGGCGTCGTCCCAACGAATGTCTCGGGAGTGACTCATCCCGTAATCGCGCGATCTCCGCTGCTTCTTTAATTTTTTTCATTCATCCGAATTCATCCCCTCGAAAGAATGCAGCTGCGACGAGCAGACGTAGCCCGCGGCGACGATGCGGTTCGAGCTGAATGAGATAACGAGCGATGCGACGTTTGATCGCTTTTGGAATATATCGCGTCGAGATCAACCGCGCAACCGCGAGATCCTCGTATCACATCGTCTCGCGGAAAAGAGCGAACGGCGTCCTCGCCGGAGCTCGTTCGACGCCCTCGTACCGCGATGACAAACCGCGGACCGCATTTGATAACGTTCGTGCATATAACGCTCGGTGCGGTAACGCGTATGCGGCGCGTGTCGTTACGCGTCCAGTGAGACGCGCGGGTCGACCTTGCCCTTCCTGCCGTCGATGATTCACGATTCATTCATTCCGCTCGTACACTCGTCGTCGTCCATTCATTCGTAAGTTCATTCACACGCCTCGGATTCAGCGGTCGCGTCCGAGCGATCGCTCTGCCCGTTGCTGTGAAGTCCGCGTGTCGATTCGTGAAGACGTTCGGTGGGGTGTGACGATGGGATCCCGCCTCCGCAGAATAATCACGGTTGAACGAGCGATCGATCGCGCTCGAATATCGTCCGAGACGTACCCCGCGCCGTAGTATCTTCCCCGGGAGAGAGCGCGCCGATCGAAGTGACTCATTCGCCTCTGTTGGCATTTTTTCTCACGCCCGTAACGCTCTCCAGACGGTAGAACGCACCTTCCCGGCGTGACTCACCGCGAACCGAGCCGTACACACTACTGACACGCCGCGATCACCAGCGCGCGTGCGTACGACGATGGCGAATATCTCAATACGTACGCCTCGCACGAACGATACTTGGCCGCGCGACCCGTTAGGCACCCATACTGAGCGGAGGGAATGCCTTGAGGGCTGCCGCGAGACGCGTACGTGCTTACTTCGCGATTATACGGATGCTTTGGTACGTGAATTACGCGCTGAGAGAAAAGGTCTAGTTGAATGCGAAACTGATGGAAAAATGTAGCTGAGAAAAATAGGAATTTATATTCGCATCGAACAAAAGCCTGTTCTCACGGAGAAAAGGAATTAGTCGGAACAGTTGAAAATTACTTGCGTAAGTAATTATTTATTTATACGAATGAAATTGTTTAATACATCGATTTGATGTTTCTCCTTACAATCATATGGAATAATATATGATTGCAAGGAAGAAATATCAAATTAATATAACAAAAAAATATATCTATAATGGACCTTTTTACCCCAACCGAGTGTGTTGTTAGAGGTTATAAAAAAATACCGTTTAAACTAGCTTAAAACTAATAATAAATCGTGAAAAACAAATAAATAACGTATACTAATAAACGATGTTTAGGCACGGTAAACGAAATAGCACTGCTCGGAACTAAAAAGAATAGTAATGAAAATACCTAGCCAACCTAGCCGGAATACCTAGACTTACCATACCATAGGAATACCATATCATGTTGAAACCTAGCTTAACCTATTATATATATGGCATAAAAGTCATTAAAGAAACACCTAGCCCTACCTAGCCCTGAAAATGTAACACGACCTAGCCACTTAGCCCTAAACACCTAGCCTCACATAGCCAACCTAGCAGGAACACCTAGTCTCCTAGTCACCTAGCATATTACGTTGAAACCTAGCAGAGGCCTTATATTATATATATAGGTCTAGCTAGGTCAAGCTAGGTTTCAACGTGATATGGCTAGGTAAGACTAGGTGTTCCTGCTAGGTTGGCTATGTGAGGCTAGGTGTTTTGGACTGTGGCTAGGTCGTGTCACATTTTAGGGCTAGGTGGGGCTAGGTGCTTCTTTAATGGCTAGGTTACGCTGCAGGTTGCAAGGTGTTATAAGAATAGTTGCAGTAATGCCATCAATAATGCTGACAGCGATAATAATAATAATGATAAATGTACCAGACTGGCAAGTATTTTTCTGAGTATAGTTTATTAGAATTTATCAGAAAAGTGAAACAATCATTTTTTAAACATTCCCCCAAAATAATATAATTCCCTGAACACCCGTGGTTTTCCAAATTTCTTATAATTTCATAGAAAGCATGTAAGAATGCTCTATTTTTAAGGAATTCTGCGAAACTGAGTAAATTCTAAAATAACATATAATATAAAACAGTTTTTATAGAAAAATTGTTAGATATGAAACATCGAAATTCTTCTTTGTAGAAAGTGTACGATAGGAAGGATGGACCACGCGTCCGTCGAAAGAACACGTGCGCCAGTGCGCATTTGTATTTATGACTGTGATACTATTAAACAGTACTTATACCGATGGCAGAGTTAAGAGAGAGTAAACTAAATGCGCTTTTTGAATTAGACACAACGTTTCACGAGAACAGCCGTTCTCACCGCCGAAGCGCGGCATAAGATGTTTCACATCAAAAGATTCAGTTGATGTAAATAAATAATTACTCGCGACCCCGTAAGTAATTTTTAATGGATCCAGTGAAATCTTCTTCTCTGTGTTTGGATGAAATAAATATCTAGCGCATCTTATCTAATTCGAATAGACTCTCTTTCGATGCGAATAAATTCCTGTTCGTCTCGAATAAATTTTTTATCAGGTTCTCATATTCAAATAGCCCTTTTCCCTGGGTGTACATTTGCACGCATCATAGAGCGAAAAAAGGAGGAATCTCCGATAACGAACCCGTAATCGTCGGATTTTTAAATCGCGGCAGATACGCCCGGCGCACGACGTCATTGCCAAAATAGCGGATCGAATCGACGAACTGACCCGGATATCCTCGAGAAAGTCCAGCGAGCCATGGGGCACCGAGAGATTCCAAAGCGTTAAGGTCACGGTTTATATTCGTTCCGGTTATGTAACCGAGGATCAAGCTGTTTTGGCGCCAACCGTGCGGCGAATTCACCGGTGACCCGTCGAAGCGATCGCGCTCACCTTTGACGGATGGGGGATTGAAACGATCCTTCGAGAAAAATACGCGCACCCATCCGTCATCGGATGAGTCGTCGCGAACGAATTCGCCGGTCTTTTGTGTGGAGCTAATTCACCTCGCGCGGTTCCGTTGAAAAAGCCCTCATCGCGCGCGCCCGACAAACCATCCTTCGTCTTCCGGGAGACGCGCGCGACAATCGCGCGACTTCGGGGTAACAGAGGCGCCGCCCGGTTAGAACGCCGCAGGTATTTTTAGAATCCCGCGTCCTCCTTTTCTTTCCGCAGATTCAGCGACTCAGCCGTCAGCGCTTATCACTTCCGCCGTTACGTGCGCGAACGCGAGCGATAAGATTCTCGAGTGAATCACGGGTGGAGCGCGCAAGGCCGCCGTGTCTGTCGCTTCGTTGTCTTTCGTTCTTTCTTTTGGATCTTGCGCGAATAACACGGGGCGAGGCGCGATCGTTGAATAATATTAAAGTCGTCCTATCAGAAGCGCGCGTCGAAGCTATGTAAAATCTTCGACATCTGTCGACCGTCGTCTAATTTTGTAACGCGGTTCCGCACCTCCGACGAATACAGCGAGGGAAATAAATGGTGAATCCGAGTAAATTATTATTTTTTCGGCACTATTCGTGTCGCTGGCTTGCTTGAGTCAAGTAATATTTGTTTCGACTCGGTTAATTTTCTTTGATCCGAACAAATATTACTCGACTCAAGTAGATCGTCGTCGCGAATATGCGCTAGTGTTGGAGAAAGAATAAAAAAATATGTGCGTGATGAGTGCACTCATTGAATATGAGACATGCATTCATATTACTTGTAAAATACGTTATAATTATTATTGTTGCTTAATTGTATTCTTAGGTACGACTTAAACTTTAGGTGGTACCACTTAGGAGACTGGTTTCTTTAGTCGTACCGTTATAAGTTTTTGAAGATTTAGTTTATTTGATGTGACGCAACATAGATTTTGTCATTTTGTTATAATAAATGAAAACAACGTTCACACAAGTTTTGAATGACACATTTAGTTTCTATTTATTTGATAAATCCTCACTTTTATACAGTTTTTTTTTCTTAGGGGGACTTGAGCAACCTTACCCTAAACAGTACCGAGAAAACCATTTACTCGGATTCGCAATACGTTTTTCTCAGTGTAGAAAGTACGCGCGTGTCGTCGACTCGCGGCAGTCAATTCCCCCACCACGTTAGCCATCCTCGGTAGTTTTCGCGGTAGGACGATGACTCATTCGACCGCGCGGCAAGATAATGGACACGGTTGGGTCAAGCGCCGAGTCGAAGAACTTTTCTCGGATTATCTCGTTCCCGGGACGCGTTTAGGTATAGAATCTTTAAGTTTAAAACGGTTCGTCCGCTACGCGCTACTTTGTAGGTTTCCACCGCTCGACGAGTCGTATTTACGACGTCACGATTGACTCACTGTCAGGGTCGTAACTCTCGCGCGCGATTTCGCGGAATCTCGTACGCTGTGCTCGCGCGAGCGGAAGTTACGCGTCGGCCGATCACCATTGCGGTCGAGGCGGTCGTAATGTTTTTCGTGACGGGAATGATTCATTTTTCTCTCCTCCGTAAACAGTGGAGTATATGTTCGCAGGTATTTCGTGCGTTCCTCTCTGTCACTCGACCGAACCCCCCCCCCCCCCTTTTCGGTCCTGTACTCGGCGAAATACGAAGCCGAAGAATTCGTGGACTCTCGCGAGGGTCGATCCTTCCCAATCCTCTCGTCCGACGATTATCCCGTTAAATTTATCCTGCTTCGAGGCGAGCTCGAAACTTTTCGTTCGACGTTCCGCTATCGACTATTTCGAGAGCCCAGCCCCACGGCTCAAACCTCCTTCCGCACCCTCTCGAGTTCCCTCCGTCTTCGTTCTGACGCGTTCGAGGCGCGAGTCGTCTCGCTTCTAAATATATATCGGTCGACGCTGAAATTAAGTCCAGTTAAGTCGGGTTAAGTTAAGAGACGCGCGAGCCGCGGTGCATCGACGCGCATCGAAGTGCATCTCGAATTAGATACCCGATGGGCAACGCCGCTGCGCGGGGAGACGACTGCCTACGCAGCGATCCGCGTACGCGCGGTTATATTCAACCGTGCTCTGTACCTACGCGTGTTTATCCCGAGTCCCTCGCGGTCCGATCGGCCGTCTATCGCCGGACGAGATGACATCTTCGGGGGGTCGCGAGAGGAGGGCGAATTCTTTGGAGAGGAATAAACGGATCGACAATTTGAGATGAATAATTGCGAGGATAACGGTTTTCCGGGAACGAATGGGAGGGAAAGTGGTTTCGAATGCGTTCGATCGACGGGAGGGCTCGAATAAATTCTTTCCTCGTCACACACGCGTTATCGAGCGTAACGGTCGATGCGTTTATTTTCCAATGCCTTCGAATGCAGAAAGTCACGATCAACCATGCCGTGCGCACTATGTGAGATACCGAACGATCTCGAGAGAGAGAAATCACGCCAGGTTTTCCTCAAATGCAACGCAAACACTCCATCGTCGTATCCTTATTTTTATTTCAATTCAATATACGCACAGCTTCTTCGCAATCTCATAGAAATCAGCATTACGCGAAGCGATAGCTTTATCGATTCGCGTTCTTTCATTCCGAGCGATAGCACGGTAAATATCCTATGCGTAAATATAAATATTTATATTTTCATGTATTTAGGTACCTGTGTCATCGTACTCTTATCTTCCCCTTCACACTCGCGCGCGCGCTTGCATATCGTGCTTGAGCTTTCCGAGAACTCTCTCGAGAAGGAAATCTGGAGCGTGTGGGCCAATATTCAAATCGCCGATCGGAAGCAAGACCGGTCAATTAGCAATTGCATCATCGCGTCCCTCTCCGTACAGAGGGGACCAAAGCAGGGGGGTTGTATTTTCTCGAAAGTGAGTCACTCTTCCGACGCTGAGCCAGACGCTCTCCATTGGCCACCCACGCGCGACCAGCGCTCAAGTTCAAGGCTGCACGTTGCGCGGGGTCCGCGTATTACGTGTAATCGTCGAAGAAGGGTTCGCGAAACGATACATATCGCGAGTGGAAATTTTAACACCAGTCTTGGCCTACACTTGTAGAGAAACGGACAAATCGGCCACTCGCAGGTCTAAACCAATTTGATAAATCAATTTTACAAAGTATATACGCTAAAGGTTACATAGTTACGCGAACGTCCCACCCTCCGGAAGTTCTCGAGAAGAAAATGTTGATTCTCCAAAATCGTTGCACGCTCGCGACCATTTTCCAAATCGTGCGACTCGGATTGGTCGCGTTTCCAGCGAATGCCATTCGCGCCGATCGATAATGGCGGCCATTTCTCGACAGATAAGGCATTCCAAAGAAATCGACCGGCCATGACAAATACGTGGATATACCGTACGAAACCGGCTATGGCGATCAGCAGTCGAACGCTTCTATAAGGCTTTAAACTTTCGTGGAAGATTACCACGCGCGCGTCTCCGCTCGTATCATCGACCGAATCGTCGCGTCACGTTATACAGTCGGCTTCGCAGCATCTTCCGCGAATTCTCCCGGCCATCAGCCGAGTGTCGAGCGATTAACGTTTTGTTCGGTTCGTACGACGATTCGCGCCGGTCGCGCGACATTCCTCGCTTCCCCTACTTAGCGCGACGGGTCTCTCTCTCTCTCTCTCTCCCGTTGCACGACCACCTCGGACTCCGCGCTACGATGATTCACCCGCCGATTCCCGGGGCACACCGCGCGCGCGATCGAGGATTCTCCCCTTCCTCTTCCTCCCGCTAATCTTCTCCGTCGCCCCGCCGAGCGTCCCACCACCACTTCCACCGATGCGCCACCCAGCTGATTCGCGTATACCACCTCTACACGCGCGGAGACCGCGCGCTCGGCAAAGTGTTCGTTACACCGATCGCTCGCGAAGTCAGTAGACGCGTCGACCGTTCGTCACGGCGGAGCGACGTCTCGTCGCGCGGAGAAAGAGAGAGAGAGTCGTCTGCGGAGATAACGCGATTCGGTCCGCGCGTTTCGTCTCGATCGCGAGCCGTGTTCGGTTGCCGCTCGATTTTGCTCGCCCCTTGCGAGTGATGCGCGACGGAGAATCGAGATAAATAACCGCTGTTTCTTCTTTCGCGTAAGTTCGCATTCGCGCGTAACGGCAGCGGATACCTACGTCGTGTTTCGCGTTGTTGAGCGACGCGATAATACACGCTCGTACCTCCGCGCGCGAGATCCACGTGCATGCGGCGTTGTGATTTATGCGCATCTCGTTTCGTACGCGAGAGAGTGAGAGAGAGGGGGGATCCATTGCGCGCAGCCCACGTGCTCTCCATCCGTCTGCACGCGGGACGACGCCGTGATTCGTATGTCGCGCGAGGCGAGCGCGATTCCGACCGGCGCACACGGGTGGGCGTGACTCGAGAGTTTCGTTTTTAAGATCGCGCGCGACCTCGACGCGGAAATTTGAATAACGCGACGATCGCGATTCCGGGCGCGGAGGTGGCAAAGGTCGCGGGGCAAAAATCGCTCGAGCGAACGTTGTGTAAAAAGATCGCGGACCTTTTCTCCCCCCGGAAGCGATCAATCGCGCGTCGCCGCCACCCACCGATCCGGCGGAACCGCGCCAGACGTGCGCTTCGAAGATTAATCACCGCGAGCAGACCGAACAAACCGGCGCGCGTCCTTCGTGCCAGTGCGTGTCGCACGATAGGCGCTCGCCTTCGATAAGGGACCCACCCGTACACGCGTTATCCACCGCGGAGCTCGCTATTAATCCACCACGGAGCGCGCGCGTGGGATCGAATCGTGCGATAATCAAAATTATTGTCCACTCGCTGTCGCCGGATAACGCGCTTCGACGGGTATCTCCGTTATACATATGTACCCATATGGTGTCCCCGTCGATTCGTCCGGTTCGAAAGATCCACACGAACGTGTCCGCCGTCACGTTCCACGTACAGAGTTCACCTCGGATCCGATCTCTCGTAAATATTGGAAACTCCCGACCCACCGGTTAACCGCGTGCACTGAGAAAAAAAAAGATTAAAATTTATTCTGTTAGAAGGATAATCTGAGTACGAAAGGTAAAACAGATCAAAAATTATCCTTCCAGGGTATACAATTTAACCTTCCTTGGAATAATTTTCGATCCACTTTACCTTTCGTACTCAGATTATCCTTCTAACAGAATCATTTTTAATCTTTTTTTTTCTCAGTGTGAAAGAGATTTCTCATTTCGGGAGTCCAAATTATTTTCGCGGTGCGGAGATGCTTTGCTCTCGTCGTTTGCACAACGTAGACGCGTACAGGGAGACGAGTTTTTCGATGTCACATTTATTTCTGTGGCTTGGATGAAAAAGGGCCTGAGGGCGATTTTCTCAAAAATGAATTTTAGGGTTTATCTTACTAATTTCGACCAGATCTTTTTAATGAAAAAAGTCCCAAGTCTCTATCTTGTGTGTACAACATTCCTTTCATTTATTGTACAAGGCGTCTTACACTTAATGACATTAAATAAAATCAATTTTAATCCAATTTTTCTCGGGTCTCAATTTTTGCAGTTAGGCCCTCTTTCATCCAAGCCACAGATTTATTCCAATCGCGTCGATTGACGCGCGTAGAATTCTTCGAACGTCAGTCGAAAGCAGGAAGGACAAGTCCGCGTCGTTTTCGCGACCCACGCACCCCCGCGACCTTGTCCGCGCGCGCGCGCCCCCGCGACCTTAATTGATTATTCCGCGTCTGCACTCTCGTTGCCCACCGCGAGTCGCGATAAGTGAGCATGCGGTTGGGACGTGAAAATTTGTTTTCTTATGGAAAAATAGTTTATGTCTAGATTGACTCTTCTGTAAGAGGATTTGACGTAGAATGTGCTCCTCAATGCCGTGTACAAATATTTTCTTAACTTCGGGTAATGGACATTTTTATTACTCATATCAGAGAGAGTCCCAATTTTATATAGAACGTAGTATTTTGATAAACGACTGTGCTTGTAAAGTTCACTTTAATCGATAAAAGATCGCGCGAATATGAAATGTGGTTTTAAATCCCTGAATTCGGCAAATGATTTGAGCATCTGTTGTCTACTTGCGATTACGGCGCTACGGCAAGACCAGGTTGGACTACGGAAACCGCGATTGGACGATTCAACCGTACGACGGAAAACTGTGACGTAACATGTGTTCGACCAATCGTAGTGCGTCTATACAGCTGCGTTTGAAATTCAATACTTCGAATTGCATTTTGACGTTAAACGATGTTATTGCAATTTGAGCAGGCAATTTTCTACTGAATATTTACGAACACAAAACGCATTTATACGGTTAATGAAACATTTTCATCCAAACGTCCCAACCCCATTCCGCGAATGGTTCCGAAACTCACCCACGTTTCGAGCCATTTTTGTAGCGACTCTCCGCGAATGCCACGAACAAAATCGAATCGCGCGAATGAATCGAAGGCGGCGTGTGTCGCGACTCGTTAGCGAGGGGCACGTTCTCGGGCACGCGACCACTATGGCAGCGTCCAACGGTGCGTGACATCCGTCCGGAAACGGACGAACTTCGACTTCCTCCGAGGTAGCTCGAGCACCGGGGAAAATCGTTGCGTGAATAAGAAATCGTACAGCACCACAACGTGATTGCAGATAAATGCGAATGTACGCGCGCGACAAACCATTGCACTCGTGACTGTTTGAAACAGAAATTTAAAATGGAAATTGCTCGATATTCGCATTCCGAGAAGCCTTCCAGGAAGTATTTTCGTATTTCAAAACGCGCGTCGAATGTAAATATCTCTCTTTATTCATTCGATGGTTAATTAAGTAATAAATAATAAGCAAATAACACATCATTTCTTCGTCTTGTACTCGCGCTCGAGCACTCGGCAAAGTGTCTCCGTCGTTATCGCCAGGATTAGCTCGGGGTGTTCTAATATCGCGTCTCTCGCAATTATTATTGTTATCGCTTCTCACGTAAGGTACACACGTCAATCGATGTGAAACTTCGATACGATCCTCGCGAGAAGACTTCGGCGCTAGGTATTTGCTGGATCCCGAAACCCGTCAATTCTAGACCGTGTCCCAGAGATAAGTCCCTTCTTATCGGCGATTGCGGTGCGCGCACCTCGTGGCGGTCTGCCGTATCGAACGAAAAATCGCGCTCGCTCGCGGCGTCTCCCGTCGTATGCGGCGACCGTAGATACGAGAAAATGATATTCGAGTCGCGCGCTTACCGCGATACCGACGCACGCGCGCGAGTATCCGTTCCGAAAGATATTGTGTCGGCGCGCGGACACAACGTTATTTATCGGCGATACTTTTTCCTCAAAGTCGAGAGAAACGGCCGCGCTGAAGGATCCCCGGGAAGATATCCCGAGCGCGTTGTCTAACGACGCAACGTCGTTGTTCTACGTTCAAGGTTCCGCAAAACGCGATACGCCGTATCCGGCTGAGAAGCGAGGTGACTTCTTTCGCGCGCCAGTGAGTCGAAAAGTGTTGGTTCGCGGGACGCGAAGGTGTTTACTGCCCGAAAGGAGTGATCGCCGAGCGGTGATAAAACATTGTGTCCCCTCGGATCAACGCGTACGCGTCGCTTCCCTCTGATTTCTTCGTCGAAACCGTCGAAGGATTTATGAATGAGCGTCGACAGGGGACTGAATATGCTGCACACGAATGCGGTCAACCCGTATCGTGGCAGCATGTACAAAGGGAGAGGCGCTTTTTTGAAATCCGTAAGTTTGAATTTTTCCCTTCAAGTCTATCGATAGCAGAAGCCGCCGCATAATGAATATTCGTTAAGTATTTAGCTCATTACTTAATTCATCGATATTCAGTAGATAAATGGCAGTCGTTATCGGTGAACTTGTATCAATTAAATGAATTTCGTTAACTGTTAGATTCTTCTTCCTGTGTAGGTTAAATTTATCTTTGGCAATTGTGAGAAGACCTGTAGGAGATACACTGTATCTCTGAATAATTATTTTCATGATAAGTACAATTTCTAAGTTAAATTTCCAAACATTTCTTCACAACGATACCGTTGCATTTTTTTGATTTTCCGTATCTTTACCTCGTTCACGTTAAATTTGAGACTGATAATCTCCGCGGTATCCTACAAATCCTCACTTTCGACTTTTCGACCGTTTTTTGAGGCATGTACCTACTGTATTCCCGAGGTTCGCGCTATCCGACAAATTTTAGACGATACGAATAAGCGACGCCGCGAACACAGAGACGCCTGGTAAGAACCGAGTTTCAAAAGTTCTTTATTTCACCGACGATAAGATTACGTTACTTCGCGGAACGCGAGTCTCGCCTTAATTATCGAGATGATTTAACTCGCGGAGAGCCATCTACGCGTGCGATAAGGGCGTTTCTTGAAAATTCGGGCAGAGATTCCTCGCGATGCGAGCGCGCGGATTGGGTCTTTAATTACTCGAGTGTAAACAAATAAATAACCGCGCTCGACTATACGAATTAATTACATTAATTATAGAACGGATTCGAAATTCGTTTGGCTCCGTCGCGAGCCAAATGACGCGATCTCGTTAAGCAACCGGTTCACCTTTCCGCTAAACGGACGCTTCGACGTTTCTGTTGCTAATTTTTTGCCTTTTAATACCGATAATTTAAGAGGCGGTCCGCCCGAAATTCGAAGTTTATTCCAGGGACGAATGATAACCTCGAGATTTAAAAAATTACCTTTTGGACTGCTATGAGACCGATCCGAGTATCGCGTCGATAAAGAGAGCGTCGGGATTTCGGCTGCGACTTCAGAGGGAGGATCGACAAAGTAGAGACATCTCGAACCGATTTGTCAACGAGATTCAAGATACATCTCCGAGATCGATGAATTCCGGACCTCGTTTGATTCCCTCCGTGTCGTACTTCCTTCGAGCTCTCAGCCGTGACGTCACGACGCGCAGTCGCGCATAAAATTGTCCGCCGCGTGGAGAACCTCTGCCGTTCGTAAACACGCGCTCGTACCGTAACGTCATTCATTGTCGGGGACCCCGCGCGTCATCGCCCGAGTACAGAACTCGAACGAGAATCGCACGTACTATACTCGTAATATCTGCCGAGTAATCAATGTCGTACGAGCGGAACGGAGAGTACGACGACTACGTCACGGCCCGTTACGAGATATGACATCATCGAGTTAAACCGGAGTCCAGTCGCGGTGTCACACCCGACGTCGCGACTCTCTCGGCGCTAAGATCGGACCTGCCGTCATCGCCGAGATAGAGCAGGTCAGGTTTTCCTGCTTCGTTCCGGTGATGAGCAATCGCGCCGGTCGTTTCGACGATCGAGGCGCAACCCGCGTGCTCGCGTCGAAATCGAGGATGGCCGAAGTTGAAAGTTTCTAAGTACGTCGCGCGAGTCGTGTATATATAGTCGATAGGATTTTTTTTCCCGGGAGTGAGTTTATCGAAGATGAAAGCGGCGCGTCGACGGTGTGACTCGTGTCGTTTTGCCTCGTCAGAATCGCCCTGATTACAAGAGAACGCGGCCGAGAAAACGTATTTAACACTAGATTTACGGAAACCCGTCAATTTGACGGGTGACTTATTCAGAGTGCCATTCGATTTCGATTATCTAGTGACCTATGAGGTTTTCGACTAAATTGGTGAAATACTTTTTTGTAGATTGGATTTCGCTGTACAAGATAGGTATAGTAGCATGGACTAAAATTGCATAGTTATCGAGATAATTATCCGCCAAAATGACCATTTTAGAACGTCGAAACCATCCGTAAATCTAGTGTTAAGGAAAGCCGAGATACGGTGAGAAGCGCGTACCCGAACAGCACCTGAATATTCGAAGAAAACGTCGATCGTCGGGGTCGTTGCTCGGGCGATAACGTCACGCCTTTGACGTCACTTCGATAAACAGCAGACCCGAGCGTCGTTATGTAACGCGAGAACCGCCGACGCTGTAGCCGGTCGGTCCAGTCGTCATCGCCATCCGGTGACCGCGATTGCCACGTGGCGCGTAGTAATAAAATCGTGTAGAATTTTCAATATTTTTGCAATACTCTTGCAGTTTTTCTGCCGTTCGCAGCTTCATTCGGTATTCGTAAATGAATTTTTTTCGACGAAATCTGATCACGCGATTTCGTTGATTAAATGCATTATGTATTGGATTTCGTTACTTACAATTAGAAGTAACACAATATGGTCAAACACGAATCCATATGTATTCCAAGCGGCAGAGTTTGTTTCCCTAAACATAAAAACAATAAAATCATAGAGGAGAGAACAGAGTTCTTTATACGCTTTGTCGCTTGGTGATTTGGTTCTCTTCTAGACTACAATCGAATGCAGACGTCATTTCCTCGTGCGATCGTTTAAAAGAATAGAATTAAAGTTTTTAAACCACCGCGTTTTACTTTCATCTCTTCTCCCATTTCGAATATGTATAATACATTATAATTTATATTTATGTACGCCACGAGAGCGATTCGGGTACGCAACTAAAACGGGTTGACAACCAATAACCGTCCGAGTCCGTCTTGTGTGCATTGATAAATTTGGTCGCTCGCCGCGCTCACGGTCGGTCGTGTCGCGTGGTCGTTTTAAACGCGAGCCGCCTCTTCCCAGAAACGCGCTTCTACGTATCCGCGCGCACATTCCCGCGTCGTCGATATGTTGTCCGAGTATACGTGTGTCGTCCCGGCCCCCCCCCCCCCCCCCCCCTACAAGACGATCGTCCGCCGGCTTGTGTACAATCGCGCCCGGCAACTGAACGGGCGTATTAGTACTCGCGTAGGTATCTGCGCCGCCACCGATGTACGCTCGGCGTCATTATCGCTCGATTCTCGGAATCTCGAGCCGCCGGCTTACACGTTTGACATTCCGTCGCTGGCCGAAAACGCGTATCCGAGAAACGACCGCAGTGTTGCGCCAAATCGGTTCTCATGCGCGCGTATACGATCTGACGAATATATGCTACGAGGTAAATATCGGGTTGGCTGATGAGTAGGACTGCTGACAAGTAATGGCGTTTTTTTTTCTCCCAGTTAAAAATGCGAACAGGAAAAAAAACGTTTTTGCATAGCGTTTTTTGTCACTTGACGGAGTAATGTGTACCTACTCTGCAAGATTGTGTGTTTCGTTTGATTTCATTTTTGTTTTGATTTGAAGTCAAGAGTGAGCGTATTTATGAACGTTTCGAAGTGACATACTATTACCTTAAAACGTTATCTTTTCTGCGCGCATTTGAAATTGAAAAAAAAACTCCATTATTTATATCAGACAATCCAACATAGTCGCTGGGAAGCTCGGTTCCTCGATCGGAATTCAGTCGATCGCTGGCGGTAAAAACCCGAAGAGTATTTTACCACGGGGATAATGCTTTCTGCTTGACTAAATTTAGACACAAAGCCACCCACGCGCTATCCTTACACACGGACGCATCTGCATCGCGGTCAGTTTCGAGATTTCTGCGTGGGGTGCCAGACCGCCACGTACAGGCATAGTACATTAATGGTACTTTCTTAGATTCGAAGCGACGGCCCGCGCGGAGAGCCGGTCTCTCGCCCGCCGACAAGAATGAAAAGGTTAATTGAGATCTGTGGCGGAGGGATCTCTCCGAAGAGGCAGTCGTCGATCTCCTACGGCGAGACGACGGGTAATTAATGCCGGTGCTTTTACAATTATAATTGGCCCGCGTTCGAGTTGGTAGCCGAGAATCGAGGGACACTCGTCCGACCGCGAGTACATCCTGTCGTCGGTGCTATGTAATTAAGCGTTAAATTAACTCGCAACGGCGGATAACCCGGGGTGGAATAAAATTCTCATTTTTCAACTCTCTCAAGTACCATCGACTGAATTGCCATCACTTTGAAAGGTTTATACAATATCCGCAAAGATCCCAGAGCACGCCGGACTTGTGCCTCGCTCCACTGTTTATTATCGACTCGGTCTGGTTTACGTTAACTCTCGAGACCTCAGGAATTCCGGCGTTCGTTTCCCTCGTACCGCGCGACGTATGTAAGCGCACGGCTTCCTCGCCTCGCGCTCGAAACGTCTTTGTTTGGTCTCGAGGCACGCGTATCCGCTGTGCGTTTTGCCGCGTGGACTGCGGCTCGCGATCGATCGATCGATAACGAGAGGCGATCGCGTCCGTTTTCCTCCGCCACGTTAACGGGAAGCATCGCGCGCTGTACTCGAATGCATCGACGACTGCATTTTGCCACGCGAGAAAAGAAGGTGCACTTCGGACGCGCGCATCTAATCGCTTTCGCGCGCCCAGGTGCAGCCCGAGCATTCATTACGCGCGCGGTAAGGTCGCGCGAAGAAACGCGCGCGTCTCCGGAGCCCCGCGGCGCGTGACACTCCGAGACGTCTCCGATCGCGACTCTTTGTGTCTGACTGCAGTCCAGACGCCTACAGCTGCGCGCGCCTGCCTTCGACGCGCTAGAGGCCCTCGCTCGGAGCGAGACAGCCGCGGAGGGTGCACGAACCCTCCTCGCGCGTGTAGAGAGTCCGCTGGAAAAGTCATTCGTCAGTGTCTCCGCGGGTGGAGATACCGACGCGGCGTTCCGTAAACACGACTCGATGGTTTGCTTTCCTGTGCAGCTTCGTTTGCTCGACTTCCCCGGGGTCTCTGACCCATCGAGGGCGTTACCCGGGTCTGTTTCTCTTCGGATACCTAGATTACCCGTCCCGCGTTCCTGGACCACATTGGACTTATCTCTGTTTTTCAAACGCGCCACCGAGTACAACGCGTTCGCTCGTTATTCGCTCCACTTTTCCCCTCGTTTCGACTCAATCGCGCGTTATCGCGTCGAAATATTTCGGCAGGCACACTTGCTTCGCGTTCGCATTCGCCCGTGGTCACCCGCGCCGAGCACGAGAAGCGCGGGGCATCGCCAAAATTCCACGCATCCCGTCCCGTCGCGGTGGTGAAACCTTCCTCGTTATTCCTTTTCTCTCTTTTTCGCCACCTCGAGAACTCGTCGAACCGCATTCCAACCTTTGTCTCGCGCCTTTCACGAGGCACGATGTTTGTTTTTCGTCGATCGTCGCTCGCCGCGGATCATCCGCGGGCGACCTACTTCGCGCCGAGAGTGCGGCCCTCCGAAATGCGTCGAGCTCAATTCGCGGGACCCCGAAATTTTAAACCCCGTTATACGTGCGCGCGCGGTTGAGAGTTACGACCCGCGCTTTTGTAGACCACTTTTTCAGCGCCACCCTAACGCAATTCAGTGCCGTATCGGCATAATTTTGCGTCGCGTGAACGTCAAAGATTGTCCACGCGCGGACTGGTCTCATTTTTTAATTCAAGCTGGGCCCTCCCTCTTCCGAGCTCGTCAAAAGTCACACGATCTTGACATTTCGTTCGTGCCGAACGGCACTGCCCCACGAGTCGAATCGTCCCTCGCGCAGCTGTGGCGATAATGCACACACGTAGACCGCTTAAAAAGCTGGCTCTCTAATGCCCCCCGCGCTGGACTTTACACGCTACGCGTCGTCACGGACAGATAAGAAATGCCTCGCATTCCTTCCCGATATGAATCCGTCAACGGCTGCCGAACCGCCCGGAGGCGAACGATCTTCCCGTACGCATCATCGCGAGCGCGGCTTCCAAATTGTCGCTCCGAACGCGCGCGTGTATCTATTGAAATCATCGCGGAGTTACCTAACGAGTGCTCGTTCGCGGAGCATAGGCGTCACGGTCGATTTCGGCATCCGGAGAGCGAAGCATCCAGAGTGTAATTTCGGTGCGAAACTTGGGAATTACCCGCGTGGCGCGTAATACACGTAGGAATCTATATTGGGACGAGAGAAGGGGAGAGAGGGGGTGGGAAGGAGTTTAGAGCGAATCAAAGAACTCTGAGAGGAGACGATTCGTTCCAGGAAAAGGCGAGGGTTGATTCTTTCCGTCTCGGGTATTAGAGTCCCGGCGAAGCATTCCTTTGTCAGCGAGAGACGCGATTTCGGGAATCAGAAAGCCGTACGCGAATGCACGCGATTAATACGAGCGGGAATTTTCGTAGAAATTCAACATTGGACTGATAGCGGCGGGAAGGAAGGGTCTGAAGTAATTCGTGCCGCGATCGCGGGAGATTCGTTCCGAGAAATAAAAGCGACGAGGATCCATTGGTGGCGGCTTTATTAAGAGCGACAGATATTGATAACTCGCGGGAAGAATAATCCTAGTGCCTAACGAGAAGGAGGAAAGAGGTTCCGCTTCGATCAATCGTCCGACAATCGCTAATCGGGGCGTAGATGAATGGCCAATTCTGAGAAACGAATGTTCCGAGGGAGAACGGGCGACAGTTTCCGTCTCACCTTGATACGTGTGAGACGTAGCAAATTCGGGGGATAAATTCAATCCGGTTGGACAAAGAACGCGGAAGATACGAAAAATACGTTCGGCTTAATTGGACAAAGAAGAACGCGGAAGATGCGCATAGAGCCTCTCGTGTGTATCCGCAGCTGCGGGCTGTACTATCTCGAAATGGAACGCCGCGATCCTCCTCCTCCTCCTTCTCCAGCATGGTAAAAATGACTTATCTCGTAACGCGTCTCCTCGCGCAGATTTTGCGGAGAAGGAATATCGCGCATCTATTTATCTCCGCGCTCGATAATCGTTTCTCCCATATAGTCGCAATGCCGAGCTGAAACTTTGTAATCGAGAAATCGATATGCAAGTGCGGAGGCTTAATTATTTAATAACATATCAATCTCTTGCGTTGCGTGAATTCCTTGCCATTTTATTCTGTTCTCACGCGTACGCAAGCCTTATAAAATATACATTGCTCGACACCGATATCGAAATCCCTTTCATCGAAGCGGATAGATTGATCCGCGCCAAGTAAAAAGCATATAAACATCTCCCCCCGAGCATACCTACACATACCAACCATACGAAAGCCTCTTGGCTACTAAACTCTGCGTTGGCTTAGCACAGTACAGGCATTTCGCCGGGCCGCCGCGGCTGCCACGGCGGCGCGCACGTCGGGGTATCGACCACCAGTCGGCGGATTCAGTCAGTACGACGCTGACCGTCTTTCGGCGTGTTACCTCGCGCTCGATCGAACGCCGTTCTGGTGCTCCGTCGGTTAAATCTTTGCGCCTGTGTAGGTAGTTCGTGAAAAGCGTGCGTCGCGTCGGTGATATCGACCGTTCGTACGGTTGGCCAGTCGGTTGAGTGCCGTCGTCGGGAAAAGCGGAGTGTGTTGAAAACGCTGTCGGCCGAGCCGGCTGTGGACAGTGACACGTGATCGTGGATCGGGTCGGCGTTTCTCGTCGCTGGTGAATCGCACGATTCGATAGTCGCGTGGACCGATCGATCGAAGACGGACTTTCTCCGTCTGGGAGTTATGTCCGGCTTGACAACCGGCGAGAAGAGCTGATCGCTTCAGGGTCTTTGTTCGTCCGTGCCACACGGTCACTCGAGGGGCAGCCTAGATGCGCGTTAAAGTGAGTGCAGCGATAATTGAAATCTTCTCGTAACGTCTGGCGCGGAGTTGCACGAAGTCGCACGAACCCGTACGCGTGTCGAGCATGCGACGGGCGAGAATGTGCCCGTTGATCGGAAGTATCGGATTTCATCCGTCGGCCAGCTGTAAGATTTTCTCGAGTGTTCTTACGCGTATCCGCGTCTCTCGTTACCTCTCCCGATGCGGTGTCGCAGAGACAGGTAGGTAGACGGGTAGACGCATGGCGACAATAGCCCCGGCTATGTATGTAGCTCGTGGCCAAGCCTGCTGATTGCGCGCACCATTATTTTTCCGGGCCACTGCGCGCGCGGACCTCGCGCGGCACCGCCTCCTCGCTTTTCGTCGCTATATCACCTCGAGCGCTACTCGTCGGGAAATCCACGTTGGCAGCGTGCTGTTTCGCCACTCGGTTTCGCACGCACGTGCGCGCCAGCGTTACGAGACGTTCGAAATTCCCGAGGCTCGAGGAGGCGCGACGCGTGGATATTCGCGTCCGAGTTGGAAATAACGACGATTGCAGTGGTACGTGGCTCTGTCATTTGCCACGATAATAATGATCGGTGCGATGACTATTGAGAACGATCGTGATAGTCGCGGCGAATATTAGAGTGCAATCGCTTCGCCTTGCCGCAGTCGAGTCACGATGCAGTTCGCACGGGGTTCATTCGCGATAGTCTTTTTCTCGCTCGTAGGCGTCGGCCGTCGTTAGGAGGGCAGCTCGAACACCGCCAATTAATTCGACCGCATCGAGCTGTTCTAAGAGCGACCGGTCGTATGTACGTCGATTTCGAGATTAATGGAGCCGGGAAACGATCGTTCGACGAGGTTCGAGTTCGACTCGTTTCGTTAAATGGAGCTGGAACGTGGGTGTACCAGTTTATCATCTCGTCTCGCACCTGCGCCTTTCTAAAACGCAATCGAGAGTCTCGTTATGGAATATCCGGCGTAACCGCGGGATAAGCGACTCTGGCGTTTCTCGAGAGGCGATGACAGAGTGGTCATTTCGAGCAGAGAAGCTGCGCGAGTGGCTCGTCGCGGTCCGACTGACATCCAAAGACAATGTCGTACGCGATGATTTATGGTAATCGCAACGAAGAAAAGCTTGAATTAAAAGTTTCTCGCTGCTACCGAACGAGAGGCTGTAGCGTACGACGATAATACACGTCTGCGTATATTTGGCACTCGCGAAGGTAAACAACATTCTCGGCAAACATCGCATCGAACATTTCCCTCTGTATGGTTTGCAGTAATCCGACAACAAACGAACAACTTGTCAAAAAATCCTCTCAAGGTCCCGCGCGCGCGCGCGTATCGCAGCCACGTTGGGTCGTACTTTTATGTCATCGAAAATGACCATCCTATAGGTACACGAGAATTTTTGCTCCTCGAAGAATCGAAATGAAAAGGAAACGCCCACTTTTCACAACCGCGTGAATTACCGCGAATTATCTCCAAGAATTTCCTCATACATATAGTAGAATCGGCGCGCGCGTGTCGACATGCGAATGAAGCGCGAAACGGACGATTTGAATTTGACCGACTCTCTGATACGCGTTTACTCGTTGAATTGCAGATGTCGGAGTTCCCGGTGGAGGGGGGCGAGAACGGGGACATGCAGTCCGTCATGGAGAATTTCCAGAAGAAGAACAACCTGGTGGCTGGAAGACCCCACGTGACCCACGTCCATCATCCCCAGGTCACGACGTCGCAGGTGAGAATCGCTCCGCTTCTTCGTTTTTCCGTACACGGATTTTAGGACCGCTTGCATCCGTGGCGCCTCTTTTTCCGCCGCGCGTCAAAAGTCCGTCTTGGCTTATCGAATTCCTCCCGACGTGAGTGTCGTGTGTCTCGAGAACAGACGATGTTTACGGCCGCGCATCGTCTTTATGATATGCTGGAGGAATTTCTGTGCTGTTTTCTTCCCACTCTTCTTTTCATTATACGCATAATCTCCGCGTGACAACTACGGGAAGACAGGGCTCCTCTTCTCGAGGTCATTGAACTATCTCTCGAACGGGTGTGCACGCGAGGATCGATCGCATCCGGATAATTCTGGCGGTCCTGTAATTACGACCACAAGTGATCGTCGATTTTGTTCATCCTCCGATTAGCGTCTCTCGCTAGTGTCGCGAATACACCGCGGTTGTGCGCCCCGCCCAAAATGTCACATCGCTAGAGTCGCGTTGCGCGACGGTGCGCTGCACCACCTGCGCACACACCTCCCAGCATTTCCCTTCCCCGTACGAGTTCCGCGAACATCGCCGCGGTAAACAAGGTCGACGCGACGTACGGTGCTTGTATAGGTCGGCGAGCGCATATTTACAGTTTTCCTACCGTGGAACGATTCATTCAACGCGCCCACCGAACAAGCGTAGCACAGCGCGACGCGGTTGACGCGGCTACACTCCGCTTTCGCTCGATTTCGCCGCGTTTCTCTCGCACCGACATCGAAAAACGTAACGATCGAGGATTTTGCGAAATCGAACGTTCGTTTAAATTCTCCGGCGTTTCGCGACGTCAGCGTTATCACCTCTCGAACTACATCGCGCACTCGCACTTTCTCCCGCGATAATTCAACTCGCCGTCAAATTCTTCCCAGTTTCACGCGTGACGACGAGGTCCGCCCGTCTCTCGGTCACGCGTCGCCAATTAATCCTCTCGACCGACACAACGGCGCTGACCGGCGTCGCGACGCCTACACGCTCCCGGAAATTTTCGCCTTATTCACATTTCACCGATATCCGATCGCGGTCTCTGACATAACTTCCGAAAATAAGTAACCGTGTCATCGCCTTCCGCGTCTCGCGGAAGCCGAGGGCTAGGTCGCGTAGGCGTTGCAGTCCTTTCCGGGTCCTTCGATCAACGCGGTCGCGGTCTTTCGAGAAGCGGCCGAGGTGACTCCGATCGCGGTGCCAAGTGGCGCGCGCGAAAGAGGAATTACATTATTTTTGGCCGCGTTCCCTTCGAAGACCCAGAGTCGTTAGCGGCGTCGACGAGTATTCCGCGAAGTGGTCGCGAAAATTCGAGTCACTTTCGGCCCCCGATTGCCGAATTGAAAATTGAAGTTTCGCTCAAAAAAGTGTCATCCCCCCTTCCTCGGGGAGGTTCGACTCTCCGCGCCGCGGTGAACTCTTTGTTTCCTCCCGTCCGTTCAAGGGGGCCGCGTCTTCCCGAAAATAGTCACGGGTCCCTTTAACCGGCTCTCCTCGTTACGCAATTACGTCAAAGTCCATCAGTGACGCCTACCGGTCGTTTCGAGACGAGCACCGTTTCGAGTTCGTGACGACGGAATCGATTCCCGAACTCCTCTCTCGACTGCCTTGAAGTATCGTCTCCATCTCTCTTCGCCTACCGGTCCACCTGTGTCTCTCTCCCTTCCTCTCGCCTCGTCGGAATACCCATTATAAACCGCTCGCAAGAATATCGTCACTTTCCGGCGTAGTCGTCCCTCCCATTGGTCGCGCCGTAGCGAAAATTCGCCGAGCATTGGCTCCTTACCAGAGAATGACTTACCTGAGTCTTCGGCCGTATTTCGCGGTGCCGAGGAAGAGGTGGTGGTGGACTCGACGTCACGACGCGAGTTATGAGTCACATTGGATTTTAATAGAATGAAACGTCACTTGACTTGGGCCAGATGCTGACGAACCAGAGCCAGACGAGCAGTACCAGCAGCTCCAGCAGGCTCGCCAAGTCCTCGCAGAGGATCGTCTCCACCTCGTCTTCGAGTGAGATGAAAGCGAGCTCGATGAAGAGCGATCTCACCGAACTGAAGCGCGGCATCTCCGAGATGAAGAATATATCTACGAATTTCTCACAACGACTACGAAGCAGCGTGGAGAATCTGGTCGACAGGTGAGGTCGATTGTCGATCGAGTGAGGGAGATCGCGCGGGGGTGACGTCGAGCACGCGTGAAATGGATATAGTGTCGCTCGGTGATGATCGGGAAAGAGGAACGACCGGTCACAGATCGATGACTGGTCCCTCGCGAGTGCAGTGACACGTGGTGTCTCGCGGGCGAAGAGCCGTACGTTTTGGTTCGTCGCATCCCCTCGCGATCGTCCGTCCTTCCGTTCGCGTGCCTCGACTTGGTCGTGAGTGCAACCAATCACGACAATAACGGGATTTGACTGTGTGTTTCCACGAATTTGCAGAGACGGCAGTGGACCGGAAGATGGCGACTTGTCGGAGCCGCTCGTCACCTTTCCAGACCCGGATACTCCTCCCCCTGTATCGGGAACGGTCACCCTTGCGGGTGGTTCGCCCTCGCAGCTGAGCTCCCTCAATACCCTCAACAATCTGCACAACATCAGTCCGCCCATAAGCATGGCGAACATGACGAACATGTCGAACATGTCCAGCATACCGGCGGGACCGGAGACGATGAAGTTCGAGCAGAAGAAGATGACCAGCGCGTCGAAAACTAAGGTGAGCGTGGTGTCGATACGGCTTTCTCATTTTCCTTCAATCATTCCGCGCGCTAGCTAACAGCAGCGTCCGGATCGCCGGTCCGGTTGGCCAGAAGGCGATGTCACGTTGCAGAAGTTAAGTCGCGCGACGAAAATAGGCGAGCGCTGCACGGCCGCCGTCAGCCGACTGCTGGTGTCGCGTCGCGTGTAATTTCGTTGTACGTCGTCGCGCAAAATACGAGAAATCATCGACTGTGCGCGCGTTCGCGTAAATAATCGCGTGGACGATAAATTTCGAAAAGCGCCGTTCGATATGGCTTGGGTGCCGAGAAGAGCGTAATTTATAGATCCATCGAGCGCGACGCGAAGTCGACTTCAAGATATTCCATTGTACCGATCGGAGAGTTGCGCCACAGTCGGCAGCGGCCAATACCGTGTCGTATCGTTGCCGCGCAGATTCTCAGTCAGCTCCAAGGTCTCCCTTCAGGTATACCGAGGCTTATCGATGTCGAGTGTATCTGGCGCAGTTACACCTCGAAGGCCGACTCGTCGCCCACGTGTGAAACTTCGCCGTCGACCGCATTTTCCCTTCCTCGTAATCATCCGGCGATATGATTAGTACGATCGCTGGTTAGAGCTCGGCATCTCGCGATCGCGAGCGTAGATCGTGAGATCGTTATTTGAAGGAAAAATTTGTCACTTTGTTTTCAGGTGGTGACCGACGGCTTCAGCGCGGAAAAAGCGACGGCGAACACCGCGGAAATGAGGGCACTGCAGGCGGGTGACGTCTCGTACAAGGAACAGAGCGCCGCGACGGCGGCAAGGGCGCGTGTCGAGGTCGACGGAGTCTCTGCGGAAAAGAGCGTCGCGTCCGCGAGGGTGAGTTGCATGGATATCTTCTCGGGACGGGAGAGTAACGTCTCTTCGTTGTCGTTTCGCCTCTGTCACGTATCGAGCTCCGCGGTAGGCGGAGCACAGATACTTTGAATCGCAAAACGAGACATCGAAACTCCGAAACGGTCTTTCGAATCGACTCGAATTATCTGAGAGCTCTCTCGGCGATGTCGAACGATACGGTCGGCAGTCCGCCTCGTTCGAACGGCGTGTCACGTTCTCTTTGAAGCGGCGTGTGAGCTGCTCTCTCTTTCTCTCTCCCGCTCTCTCGCCTTCTCTCGTCCTCCTCTCGCAAATGTGCGAGCTGACGACAAAAGGGACCAAAAGAGCGCGCGTACTGGGAGCGGTTCATCGTCGAGGAATAGTTTGGCACAAACCCCGCTATGCGACTCGGGAATGAAGCGTGGAGGTTGTTGACTTCTCGCGCCACTCGTACCCTCGGTACTCGCATACTTGGCCGGTCGCTCCGATGCTCCTTCTTATCGGGTCTTTCTAGACCGCAGAAACTCGAACGCTCGACGCGCCGCATCCACGAGTAAATTACGTTTCGCGTTATCGCGTCAATTTGCATAATACTTTGCTTCTCGCATACGTAGTGATAGGCGGCGGGGAGGGATTGATCATTTGGCTCGCAGGTTTTTCTTACTCCACAAACTATTCCTTTCGTGTCGTTCTGACATATCGAATGGAACAGCAACGACTTTTCTCTCGTTATTAGCCGATCGTGTAGCGAGCACCGGCGCACACGTGCTCGAGGCCAAACGCGGAAGCGTTTCTAGCGAGCGAGTCGGTAGATGTAAATGAGCCGGCGAGATTCGGATTGGTGTGTGAGTCAGTTTTCAATGTCAGTCGCGGTGTATATATTAACGCTTCTGTGTGTGCGCTACCTCGCCGCGGATGGATCAAGACGCGCGATTAAATCTGAGCGAACGGAAAATGTACAAAGAAGGATTTTATCGGGATTCTTGAGTTTCCTACGGTAAAGGCGTTAGAAGCGTCGAAATACTGCGGATGGTGTTGAAAAGTGACTTATACCTCTCTGATACTCGCTCTGGTTCGAATGTATCCTTCTGCAAGTCGACCTTAAAAGGTTGAAAATTCTCGATCGATCGACCAGCTTCTCCCAGCAGGCCGCGTTATCTTTTTCTCAGAATGAGAGCGAACCGGGTGATACGCTTTATATTCCGCTGTAAATGCGCTTCGCGGTTGCCTTCCATTAGGCGCAGCTGGACGCGGCGCGCTTATGGAAGGAAATTCTGTGAAACCCACCGGTTGCAAAGTTTGATGTGTCCCTACTATTTTCTCTCAAATTAGAGTGCCTCAAATCGATTGCATCATCGAATCAAAATTGTCCCAAATGATTCGCCACTACCACCGGTTGGAATCCGACGAAAATCTGAATTTCCCCGGCTATTTCCGTCGACGACGCAGGGGGCGGAATGGTTCCTTGAATCATCGTTTCGATATTCTTCTGGGAAATTCGCGTTTCGGGGATGATTCCGCGCGATTAAAGCGTCCCCTGGGCGCGTACGATCGCGCGAATTCCGGCCGGGTAACTTTCTCGGATATTTCTAGCTGGGCGCTATCTAAATATAGACGATTTTATCGGAAATACGAAGATGCTTGGTAATAGGTTTTGAGTCAGCGGGATTTTTGAGTGCGAGCCAGACAGGCGACACACAATGCCAGTCGACGTTGTAACGGCACGTCGGCGGCATTGCGTATCCCACCAACTCTGTTTATTTTCTCCTCCTTCGCCGTCGTCGCACGTTTCTCGGCTAATTCATCCTCTTCGCTTCATCGCTCGTCCCACTATTTTTGCAAACAGACGTCGGCCGTCCCGTTACGCAATTCGAGCGTAAATATTTCGTGTCTGTTCCGGTTTGAGAAATTGACGCAGTGTCTCTTTAAATTCTGTTTCGTTGATTCATCGCAAAATCGTGTATAAACTGCCGAAATCATACGATCAGCGAGCCCCTTCGAGTTCAAAGTGACGACAGCTTTTATCCGAGAAAAATGCGAATTTCAAGAATTCGCGGAGTTCGTTTGAAAAATCACTAAATCGCGTGACAACGTCGACTATCGTGGCGAGTTCCCACAGAGGCGTGCGTTGTGCGATAAATCTTGGTAACCTCGAGCCACGGTAATTTCTCGTTGGTGCGAAGGGCTTTTTTACGCGGCGTGTAGGGTCGGTCTAGCGCGAGGGTACGTGTAACTATGCTCTCGAGTATGGGTGTATTTGTGCACAATGGCGTGACAACCTTGGCCCACATGGCGAACTGCGTGACCCCCGGAGTACCGTGCGCCTCTTCCCGCGGTGTAAATCCGCTTGAGCGCAGGATTTATCCTCATCGATCGGCACACGGGTGGTGCGAGTCCTTCGCCGTTTCCGAGAAGCTCGAAGGTCTTTCGCAAGAATTTTGGCCGTGCCGCGAATTCGCGGTGTAACGCGATAAATCGACGTCGAAACCTCGGGATCAGATTCGGGCGGAACGGATGTTCCTTTGTCAAAATGTTGGCAGCGAATTGTGATCCTCTACGAGATGAAGAATCGCTTTTTTTCTTCGTCTCGTATTCCTTCTTTGTCTTCTCCCCTTTGTTCTATTTATCTTCCTCTTTTTTTCTTTCTTAATAATTCCCTGCCCCGTAAACGAGTTACATTCAGCTATACATTGTTCGTAAAATACGCTTGGTTTCCAGAGTTATTGCCTTGGTTTCACTGGGTTTACTGTTCATTAGGTTGCATGAGCTATGATTATGTCGTGTGGCGAGGAGAATAGGTACGTGTGTATCGAGTTGTAGTGTAGTTACATACAGAAGTCCCTCGAGTTCTATACCACGCGTTTATGGGGTCAGACGGTGCCGAGGTAGAGGGGATATAAAAGCGTCTCCTCTGGCGCCAGCCGTCGTGGCTCCGCCGAAGCTGGTTCCTACGAGTATATGGCCTCCGCCAGCTTCTTTGTCCTGTCCATTGAGCTTTCGTATCTATTATTGCCTCCTTTGTCACAAATTTTCGGCGTTTTCTGTCTGCCACTCGAATCGAAGGAATAACTAATGGAATTCGCTGTAAATTGATATCCCTGGCGGGGGCGGATCAATCGTAATTGATTTATCGAGAGAAAGCCTCTTCGAAAATCGCGTTTTGGACGCAGGCCAAAGATTCTCCTTAAAATTAATTTCTCGTACGCCAAGGGGAATTCCCTCTTTACTTGTATCTCATATTAATTGGTACCCCTAGGTATGTTTTTAATTTTTCGCGATAATCAAAATCTCGGAATTGATCGCTTGATCACCCTACCTTATGTATTTTTTCATGCTGATCTCGAAAATCACAGATATATTGAAGCAATCTCAAAGGAAGACCGAAATATTGTCGATTTTTTGAGGAAAAAAAATATTTTCACGCATAAAATTGTTGATATTTTATGTTTTCTTCGAGATGTCGACCTATTAATTGTGTTTTTCTTAATCCGTGAGAAACGATACATACGATGGAATGGTCGAACGATTGATTCCAGAGATTTCGACTTTTAATCGACTTCTTAGTTCTTACTTTTAGTCCTTGTCGTATGTAGAATGGTTTTGCTATGTAGTTCCCCTCAATTTCTTTCTCAATTGGATAGAATTCTTCCAATGTCGCGGTACCACCGTCTGTGCCAGTATGCTCCAATGAACGGGACTATCCCTGTAAGTTTTCTACACCTTATACATCGCGGTAAACAGGCGTCGCGGTTGCCTTCAGACAGGCGCAGCCGGGATCGATAAAGCTGCGCCTGTGGAGGGCAACTACGAGATCCTTTTACCTCGAAGTATAAGGCGTATCACCCTGTATGTGGCAAGGCAACGACGACCAACCCCGGTCGATAGCTCACCCTGACTGGAATCCTCGCTCGGGGGTGGCGGCAGTCTGCCATGGGGCTGCCGTTGACGAAACTCGCGAAGGGTCTGTTTCCCGTGCTCGGTCACCGGAATAGAGCTCGCACGAAGGTGTTATCGCTTTGCGTCGATAATGGAGGTGCCGACGGCAGGTGCGTGGACATCGAGGCGTGTACGCATGATGGGAAAATCGTGACGAGGGCGGTGGAAAGGACCAAGTACACGACGGTACCGTTTTCGACGTCTGGCCTTCGCGCACACGCTGCACTTGTTTCTTATGGAGAAGGAAGTTCTCGAATTTTCGTTGCTGGCCGCTTCTTATTGCACATGCTGAATTTATCGCGAGGACTTCCACGTTTGAAATACGTTCGCAATGTTGGGAATAAAGGCACCGGTCGGACAGTTTTCACGACTTCGCTCATTTTACGTGCGACGTAAAGATGAAACCTCGCGTGGATCGATCGTGTACCGAGAACGCGCTCTACTCGCTGGCCAATATTGCGGGGGTGGATCGTTAAAGTTTACGTGTCGACAGTTCTGGATGAATCCCAAAAAGTCTGACAGACGCTCCACGATGAATGCAAGGTGCTACCAAGTGTCGTAAAACGTGGTCACCGTAATCCCGTTGGTTAAGTTGGCGTCGTTCAAGGATCGCTCGGGTTCAAGGTCGCCAGTAGTGAAACAAATTTATGACCAGAAAGGTGCCGAGAAAAGAAGAACGCTTTTTCTCTCCCGTCTTTCCACTCTCATTTCCTTGACTAATGCTAACAAAATCTTTTTACGTGGGAAATTGAACGACCGTGGTGCGTTCGCCAAGGGGCTAACATAAACTTTTTTTTTCCTGGAAAATCAATTTTTCGCTCAGCCTCTTCCCACGGTGGGCTCGGGCGAATCCCTTCTTTCCGTGGTTCGTAGTACTCCGTGTGTACGCGATAATGAATAACCACGTTTCTCCTTTTCCTATTCTCGTTTTTTTTCCCCCGCTCGAACGCGGCCGCGATCTAGGCGACTCCGACGCGGTGATCCGCACGCGCTGCGTTGCTCCAAAAATAAACATGTGGAAATATCGAACCTTTCCGTTCCTCTCGCTTCATTTTTGAAACAGCGTCGACCGGAGAATTTCCAAAAAGAGGAACGAGCGTCCGCGTCGAATCCCTTGACGAAACGCAGAGAGCGCGTACGTTGTACCGCGCAGCCAGGAATAGGCCCGCTCGTTCCTCGCGCGGGGGGTCGAGTCATTTTTGCATAACACCTCTTCGCTCGAGTAGTTCGTCACGTGCGACAGTGTCACTCGGTCGTTAGCGGGCGATAAATAAAAGAAAGCATTGTTATTATTGGCAGTTGTCGGTGGGTCACGTGGAACGGCGTAGGACAAGTCGAACTAGGTGTGTCGTTCGTCTACGACTATGCCAGAGAGATCTTCCGAGAAGAGGAAGAGGAAGGGAGAGATGACTTCTGCTCGCGGGGTGTTCTATAGAAGCCACGATAAAATTAAACGTCGCGCTACGGTCGGGGAGGACCTGGAGGGGTGTGCGCGCGCGCGTCTTCTCTACCTTACCTCGAGGGTGCTCGCTAGTGCTTCTCGCGCTGTCGCGTCGAAAAAAACTCTTTATCGATCGAGATTTCGCCGCTCTTCGTCTCGATCGTTCCTCGCGTGCCGGCGAAGGCCACGGCTATCCCGGACGCTCGCGAGGTGCACGGCGCGCGCGTCGTAGATCCTCCGGTGGTCGACCTTCGCGGGAATTCGAAGCGGGGAATGTTGGGTGCGCGCCCCGCGTAGGCGAATTTGAATTGTTCGACGAGGATTTAGCACTTCCGAAACGACTTCTTCACAGTTCGAATCTCAGTAACGCGATCGATTTTGAAGCGATCTCAAGATACCTCAGGATCGATTGACGAGGGAAATTGTTATCAATGATGAGTGCACCGTGGCCAGTGAACAGGGGCATTTTTCGCAGGAGCGTGTTCGATCGGCAACCTCTGGTGAGTTGGTCTTACACCTTGATACCGATTCGTTAAAAATCGAGGACACGTCAGTCGCACCCGTCGAAGCTTCCGCGGTGGTACGAGCACCGGACGACACTCGCCAATGGCCTCTCGTAAAGTCGACGTTCGACGAGCGCTTGGCACTCGTTCGACAGGAAGGCACCAGGTGCTCCAGTGACGCGTGAAACAGTGGACGCGATGACGCTGACGATATTTTGAGGACAAAGCGGTCCTCGAAAGGCGATAGGGAGTGCTCCGCGGAAAATCTCGATTTCGTTAAAAATACGTTTATCGCGTCGTGCCGGCAATTTATTTCCACCGGCCGGAAGGTTCCCGAAGACCGAGAGCGCCGACGCGGTCTCCTAGAATAAAACTTATTCCGACACGCACTCGTGAATGGGGCTCCCGATTGCGTGTCGCTAGAAGACGTCCACAGCGTCTCTCGATTCCCTGGATCTCTCGCGTCGGCGTGGACTTTGAACGACGATCTCTGGGACTCGCGAGATGTACGCAGATCCGGACCATTTTCTCGGGCGACTGCAATGACGCTTATTTACATCACTTTCGAAGCTGCTAGACGATATGTGCGACCGACGAGTACCGCATTCCGATAGGTGCTAATCGGTTTCGCGGAGGCGGAAGAATCGACGAGTCGCGAGGGATGCGTGGGTGATTACGACGGTGACGCTCGAGGACGTCGCGATGCTGTGGGTTTTAAATTGAGAAGCTCCGAATCGCACCGCATGACGTCTTTGAGAATTGGCTTCTCCCCGTGGAAGATAAGTAAGGCGAGAAGGAAGGAGAAAGGGGAGTGTATCGAAGTCGATACGTCAACCCGCAGGCCACGAAAAGACCTGTCAAAGATTTCTGTGACGGGTACTTCCTTCTCCTTTCTCTTCGACGTCAGTCGCTCTTAATCTGGCTCTCGATCTAGCTCCAGTCACGTCTTGTAAATTTCTGCCGCCTCTTCCCCTCTCCCCGTGCTTTATACTTTCCGCCTCGTGTCAGATCGCATGTGATTGACCGCGAGGTAGGGGCAAAAGCTTCCGACACGCATCAACAATACGTATACGCGTAGATATATTTAGCGGAATACGTCATCGGAAGCCACAACTGGCGCGGAGTGAGAGAGCTTTCGCATTGGATGATCGGTCGTCGCAGTAGAGTGGACGGGGTGCCGTGACATGCCGTGCCCCGATTCATCCCGCCGACGTACAACAACACACCGGTTCGTCGAATCAGTCCGTCGACGACTCCGCTTTCGTTCGGACGACGGTTATCGACGATCCCACGACTCTCCGCGGGCGTCGACGCGCGTGCCCCGGTTTCGCGACGGTTACCTCCGTCCGCCTGGCCTTCTTTTTTTGTGAAGGCAAAAGGTGTAGCGAAAACGGTCGAAGCGTTCGGTCCTTGTGTCGTTTAAAGGCGGAGGGAGGAAGAGAGAGACACGTTCGATTATTGAATTGGGAAGCGCCTCTCCATGAAGGAGAAGATTATGCCCTCGAGCTTCGCTCGCAGCCAGTGTTCCGTCGACACGAGCACCTTGGTGTCTCGTGAACGCGCCACCGCGAGTTTCGAAAGCGAAAGGAAATTTCGGGAAGATGCTAGGGGTGCCGTACGCATTGAAAAGGCGGTGAGTTTACGGGGATGCGGGATTATTCGCACCGACACCCGTACATGGGTGCGCGATGAGGGTGAACGTTGCTTTTATACGCACGCAACGCTTCTATTGGTACCACTCGGTAGTTACGGGCAATTGACACTGTTCGCGCGTTAATTACAATTAGCCGTCGTCACTCTTTGCACGTGTCGCTTCGACGAACATTTCGGATGCTGATGCTTTGCCGCTCAAATGGGGTGTCGTGACAGAGGCGCGACGATACATTTTTTTTTATCCGTAGGCAATTACAGATGCTATGTACAATCGAGTCGATTCAATGGTTTACTGATATTCCCTCATTCTTCTTTTCGCAGGAACAGAGAAGTCTGAAAGCCGGAGACCTCTCGCACCAAGAGAGTAATAATATGGCTGCATCTACGATGAAGTTGCAGAGCGACTCCTATAGCTCTGAAAAGGTAGGAACGAAGAAACGCGTGCTTTCTTTCTCTCTCGTCGCGGGGAATCTAACGCGTGGTATAAATCTCGCGATTCCTCGTATTCGATTCATTCGTAACTGCGATCTTTCTTTTCGGATTCTCCCGTAACCCTGCTCGGGCTGAATTTATCGTTGCGTCAACGTCGAAAATATTTCTCTCTTTCGCGAAAACCGAGGCCTGCTCGGTCGTCGTAACTCGCCGGGATTGCTCTCTTCTAGGATGAATCGTTCGCGTAAGAGTATCGTGTTGTGATAGAGGATTCTAGTTATTTCGGTGTATCACGCGCGACGCGGGTTCTTTTGGCCTCGCGTCAAGAATGTATTTCCACGTCTTGCTGTAAATCCAGCCTTAATAGCGTTGGCACGGAGGCCACGGTCGTTCCGCGTATTGGCTTTTACATCCAGCGTTAGGTCTTGGATTAAGTAAGGGGGGTTGTTGGGTTTAAATGCCGGTCAGCGATCAGCGCGTGGTCAGTCAGTGGCAATATCGTTCGTCGACGCGTGTCAAAGGGGATTCGCGAGTCTGCGTGAAGCGAAAAGAGATTTTTCAGTCAAGATGAACGAGCGAGGTATTGCGTTACGAAAGTGGAGTCTCGATTCTCGCATGGTATGTACATAGATTGGGACGAGCAGAGAAATAAAATATTGTACTTTCGCCGTTCAATGTGATCTCGTGCAAAGTCGTACGTTACGTTAGTATAAATCAATTGGTCCCATTGCCAATCATAGAGAAGCTAAAGAGTCAACTAAATTTCGAGGAGCGAGATGATTATCGATAATGGGAAGTTGAGGTGATAAAACTGAATGAGAAGCGGTATTAGATCCGTTTGAGAGATATATGATAAAATAATGCTTATATATAATAACGTACTCCATTGCCCGCGGCTACACCGGGATTTGAAAGTTCGAGAACGCAAAGCCAGGCAAACATTCTCTTCTATAGGCGATCTTTGTTTTCCTCGGGTGACACCGATGACTCGGTAATGACACTACTATAAAATACGATCCTGATTCGTGATTGTAGAAAGCCATGGCGGCTCAACAACAGCGTCAGACGGTGACGTCGACGGGTATCTTCAATCACGAGAAACACATGGCAGCTAGTTCCCAATCCAGCATCACGATAGCCTCGAAAGGCGTCACCTCGAAGGCATCTATGATCTCCGCAGCTACCGCGGTCAACCAACTGATGAACGGCGTCAGACTAGCCGAAGACGATCTCTTATCCCTTCCACTGGACGATCTCGATTTGCTCTGCTCAAATTCGAATCCTCAAGATGTGGATAAGGCGATAGCCAAGTACTCGGGCTTCCTGGATAGCTTCGTGGAGAGGCTGAAGAGCGGCGACGGGAAGAACGGCAAGGCGCCGCTACTGTTGAACAGGGTGAATGAAATCATCAGAAAGGCATGGGCTGTACCGACTCACGGCCACGAATTGGGCTACACACTCTGCAACACCCTCAGGACGCGCGGTGGACTGGATTTACTCATGAGCAATTGCGAGGCGAACGATTCCGATCTGCAGTTCCCCTCGGCGAGACTCTTGGAGCAATGCTTGACCACGGAAAACCGAGAGCACGTCGTGGAGAACGGTCTGGAGAAGGTCGTCAGAGTGGCCTGCGTCTGTACGAAGATCGCCAACTCTGTGGATCACTCGAGGGTCGGTACCGGAATCTTGGAACATCTCTTCAAGCATAGCGAAGGCACGTGCAGTGACGTCATCAAGCTAGGCGGTTTGGACGCCGTTCTCTTCGAATGTAGGAAGAACGACGTGGAGACTCTCAGACACTGCGCCGGTGCACTGGCGAATCTTTCGCTCTACGGCGGTGCTGAGAATCAAGAAGCGATGATCAAGAGGAAAGTACACGTGTGGTTGTTTCCCTTGGCCTTTCACAATGACGACAACATCAAGTACTACGCCTGCTTGGCGATCGCCGTGCTGGTCGCCAATAAGGAAATCGAAGCCGCGGTACTGAAATCCGGCACTCTCGACCTGGTGGAGCCGTTCGTCACCTCGCACAATCCCTACGAATTTGCCAAATCGAATCTCGCCCACGCACACGGTCAGAGCAAGAACTGGCTCGAGCGACTGGTGCCGGTGCTCAGCTCGAAACGGGAGGAGGCAAGAAATCTCGTGGCCTTCCATTTCTGCATGGAGGCCGGTATTAAGAAGCAACAGGGCAATACGGAGATCTTCCGCGAGATCGGAGCGATCGAGCCGCTGAAGAAAGTCGCGAGCTGCCCGAACGCGGTAGCGTCTAAGTACGCGGCGCAGGCGTTGAGGCTGATAGGCGAGGAGATTCCGCACAAGTTGAGTCAACAGGTGCCCCTCTGGTCCACCGAAGACGTGAAAGAGTGGGTCAAGCAAATCGGCTTCGCCGAATACGCGCCCAATTTCGTTGAGAGCAGGGTCGACGGCGACCTCCTCTTGCAATTAACCGAAGACAACCTGAGGGAGGACATCGGACTGACAAACGGGATCAGACGGAGACGATTTACCAGGGAGCTTCAAAATCTGAAGAAAATGGCAGACTACAGCAGCAGAGATATCGGGAACTTGAACAGTTTCCTCCAGTTGATAGGACAGGAGTTCTCGATCTACACCTACGGCATGCTCAACGCCGGCGTGGACAAGGACTCGATCAGAAACCTGACGGACGACCAATTGTCGAACGAGTGCGGTATCACAAACAGTATTCACAGGTTAAGGATAACTGACGCCATAAAGAACATGCAGCACAACCAGTTCAGTTCTTGCGAGAGCGAGTCGCCGGACAAATCCTTGGACGTGTTCGTCAGCTACAGAAGGTCGAACGGCTCGCAGCTGGCGAGTCTGCTCAAGGTTCACCTGCAACTCCGAGGTTTCTCCGTGTTCATCGACGTGGAGAGGCTAGAAGCCGGCAAGTTCGACAACAACCTTCTACAGAGCATCAGACAAGCGAAACACTTCCTTCTCGTACTGACGCCAAAAGCTCTAGAGAGGTGTACGCAGGACAGCGAGTGCAAGGACTGGGTTCACAGAGTAAGTGAAAAGCCATTTACATCATTTCTCAATGTAATACGGACGCTCTGGAAATTAACGTCTGTACGATCGTGCTGACGAATGCGTTGCTCTTCACCTACAGGAAATTGTGGCAGCGTTACAGTCACAGTGCAACATCATTCCGATCATAGACAACTTCCAGTGGCCCGAACCCGAAGAACTTCCGGAAGACATGAGGGCGGTTTGTCACTTCAACGGAGTGCGCTGGATTCACGACTACCAAGACGCCTGCGTGGATAAACTCGAGAGGTGGGTGTCGCGCTGGTTGACGACAATTGATTCGTTGGATTGAAAAAAAAATCTGTTCTAACGTTTGTGGATTCGTTTTTTTGTTTGTTTCACCAACAGGTTTATGCGCGGTGAAATCCCCATGCGATCGGAACTTTCCGGCAGCATCGCGAGAAGTATCGGAAGCAAGGACGTAACGGCCCCCAGTACTCCGGGTAGTACGAACATGCGTCAGCCACCCAGTTACCAACGCATGCACAGCAACGAAAGTAGGGGTAGCGACAAAGATTCTACGAATGGACGAGATTGACTAGATGGCCCCCCCACAGCCATACCGAGCAGGTCTGTAACATTTACGATATTACGAATGTAGAAACATCATCAATCGTGAGTCAGTGCAATGAATCTCTAGCGGTGCAAAGTTAAACACGATGGATCAATCAATTCAGAGAGCCTGACACTGAAATCCGGCGTATCATTATTGATCATAAGCTTATTCCATTGAAAAGTGACCATACTAACGCGAAAATGATTTCTTTCACGCAGCCAGAATTGGGAATCGTGATAAGACAATCAGACTTAGGTTAGTCGATTCAAATAACTTAGGCATTTTCTCTTGGTGTCAATACAGTCGTGGGTTTTTTTTTCCTTATCGGTACAGTTTACGAGGCGAATCAGTCTTGCGTACAAAGAATGCACTAGCCCATAGTGCATGGTAGTCCGGCGGTGAACATTGTTTCAACCGTTCTTCATTGTTGGTACTTTTCTCTCTTTGTTCGTATCAATTGTCACGTATTTTTGAAAAATTTATTCGGATAGTGTAATCCCATTGACTTTACCTACCCCGTGCACTTCTTCCTCTTCCAGCATGCCCGTTTTTGCGATACTTTAAAGACATGCACCTCTATTCGTCGTTTTATTACACTCTCTCTCCCGTTGTATAGTTGTCACTGTTGATAACACTTATTTCCCCGGCGTACTATTGTGATAATACAAAAAATAGAACCAAGCGGAGAGGTGAAAGTTAAAAAGCACGCGATAAGAATGTACGTTGTATTTGCAGCCCTCGTGGATTAACTTTATAGTTGTAAATAAATTCCTCTTTTTTTTACATTTCAGGCTTAGAAAATCGTCAAGTCCGTCCCGTTGGTTAATGGGTCTACCACCCACGTCGCCTCGCTTAAAATTTGTTCATACTCATCCTGGCGGTAGTCCAGTGCCTCGTCGTCCTCCGCGTCATCCACCATCTCCGTCGGCTCGTTCTCGATCCTTAGAACTTTTAGATCAGGACGAGAAAAAGATCGTCTCGCCCGTAATCGAACCGGAGTCACTTCCCAGACCGAGATCTAGAAGCCTAGATGGTTTATTGGATGAGGATGGAACGGTTTCAGCCGGACAGAGCAAAGAACCAACTGATAACGAGGCTCGACTCGAGGATTCCTCGAAAGGAAGACCACGTTCCAGAAGTCTGGATGGACTAGTCGAGAAATTAGAAGGCGAAATGAATGATTTTTCCGTTCTAAAGGAGGAAGGGGGGGCTTCCAAAGGGAACGAGAAATGCGCAACAGAACTCGCATGTAATCTTGAGCAGGATAAAGTGGAAGTTTCCAAACAGGGCATTCAACCGGCATCTCCAACAGGTCAGAGCAATAATCCCATGCCAATACCAAGAATTAAGACAAAAGTTTCCAATACGCAACCTACGGAAGAAAGGATCGAGATAGCTAATATCGCGAAACCAGAAAACGCGAGGATTTCTTCATCCTCGGAAGAAGCAAATGACGAGGAAACGAAGAAAGCTGGATGGCCTCCAAAGCCAAACAGATCGACGAGCGTGGATGCGCGATTAGAATTGGCAGCTAGATCGTTGGCTGAAGAATCGGCAGCAAGGAATGGTCTGAAAAATTCGGAAACAACGGCTCACTTCGAACCCGACGCGGATCAAGTCCAAGAGAGGCTGCTAACGACGTTAAATGAAAAATCGACACTTTCTAAAGCGAAGAGCTGTGGCGCGGGGTTAGATTCCGATGAGAGCTTTTCATCGAACGAGTACAAGCCTACGACAAAGGGTCAAGGTTCCCTGCTTTCTCTGCCCGCTGGAGCGGAGCCAAAGAGAAAGAAAAATTTCATGGACAAATGTGTGAATAAGGTCCGGTCCTTCATAAAGAAGTAAATGGGACTTAAAATTAAAGTGATAAAGACTTGTTATTTAATTTTTATATTACAAAATGATTGGAAATTCAAAATCCTATTAGTACGGTAATGATGACAGTAGGACTTTCTTTTGAGCATAATTCAAATGTTGAGATTACGTGGAAAGAGACTGAAAGAACGTGAGTGGTTTAAAGATTTAAATTACGATGATCGTTTTCTCGTTCGTAACGACTGGCAGCATGAAAGTATAAAAATTGTTATGCCTAAGGTCACACGATGTGTCTTCTTAGGTATTCATTATTATTGGTAATGTTATATTTTCACCGAATCTCGCGATGATTCGGCGAACGATAATAAAATGCGGCGCCTGATTTTTTTTTTCAGGCGTTTTTTTTATATTTCCCTACTGAAGTGTATTATAGTTCGATAATTGTGTAGTTAGCTAGTATATTAATTTGTAGTACTCGCTATTTTCTAGAATGTTTAGTCCATTGACATTACTATAATTGCGATAATTGTATTACTATTATCATTGTTATTAAGACTATCGGTTGTTTTTATTGCAGCTAACCCGGTATTGAATAAAGTTGAACGTAGACGACGACTACGATATTTTAATATTTAACATTATCACGTTCAATTAATATTGTACTTTGATAAAATATTTCATCCGATACAATTGCGGGCACTCTCTCGTTGCGGTGCTCTTCGAATATAAAGTTACAACTCGTTAGAGAACCGTAAAGTGTATATTTTACCAAAGTTTCACAGAGTAAAATAAGAATTTTATTGCGATGTTTGAATGTTTCTCGTAAATAAATTTTATTTAGCAAAATCTGTTCAATTCTTCTCCATCTGTACTAAATCGCGAGGTGAGATTGCGTAAAAAGAAGACGAAATTTATTTTATACAACTTTTGGCTCAATGCAACCTGACTGCATGTGTCTCGTATGCATGGCCGCGATTTTCGTATCAAATCATTTATTTCAATCTAGTTACTTAAACATAATAAGGCCACTGGATTATTTCAATTGTATCGCCAACTTCGCTCGCGCTCGCACATAAAACAGAATATTATACATTTGCATGTTGTATTTACCCATACTGAATAACTGTTTGTTGCTGAATTTACCCATCGAAATTCTATGAATCACATACGTTTGTATACATTGACTATAGGACTGGAACAAACGAATCGTAAAAGTATTATCAAAACACAACCATGGTTGGTACAGTTGATATCACAATACGCTTATGTTTCGCATTTTAGGCACTTTTGTGTGGCACTGTAGTGGACGCATAAAGGAGTTACTCTGATACAGTAAACTATCCTAGTAATATTCATTTATAAAAAATGTATAGATATTACTTTCGTCACTTTTTGTACTAGAAAAATTATTATCTGTTGATCACATCGTCACGCCCTTTAAATCAACGCATTAGTCTCATGTCACCTGGTATTAGCGTCACACGCTTTGCGTGTATCGCCAAGCGTAGCGAATCTTTGAAAAATTGTACCATATATACATTTGCATGTTGTATGCTGAATTCACCCATCCAAAGTCTATGAATCACGTACGTTTGTATACATTGACTATAGGAATGAAACATAGGAATCGTAAAAGTATTATCAAAACACAACCATGGTTGGTACTGTTGATATCACAATACGCTTACGTTTCGCATTTTAGGCACTTTTGTATGGCACTGTAGTGGACGCATAAAAGAATTACTCTGATACAGCAGACTATCCTAATATAATATTCATTCATAAGAAAAGTATAGATATTACTTTAGTTACTTTTTGTACCAGAACAATTATTATCTGTTGATCACATCGTCACGCCCTCTCAATCGACGCATTAGTCTCATGTCACCTGGCATTAGCGTCACACGCTTTGCGTGTATTGCCAAGAGTAGCGAATCTTCGAAAAATTGTACGATATACATTTCAGTTGCTTCTTGTAATGCCTCCAATGCCGAAGCTTGTATTCTGTTTCCAAATTGAGCATATTACATTCCTTCTAATGGAGGATAATGGTTTTATTCGCCCAAAGTATCAACCTTAATAATAATGTAATCAATTTAATGAATCGAGAGGCTTATACCTGTTCACATCGAGCCTGGGAAAAATCTCCCATATTATTTCCTTCACCAATCTCATAAAAGAAATTTTTGGAATGAGCAATTTTGTAGTTTTTTGTAGATATTTGATTTCTCGTAATGCTTTCGTTCCATATTTTGGAGCACGTCGATGAATTGTCTGAAACAATGATATTTAATATTAAATGTCGCAAAATTTGACCTCAAAAAAAATTGTACAAGGCAATCAAGGGGGATTAGCGTATAACAATCACAAAAGATCAGACAATTCACCTTATTAGATTTTTCACTGGCTGATGTTTTAGCAGATGCGTCCGAACGTGCGGACCAAGGCCTGTATAATCGAGAAAGCAGAGAAATCATTTATAATTGTACGAATGATTACGTTTTCAGGGTAAAATTGCCAAAAATTTGAATTAATCAAACATTTGAATACCTTGCTGTTGATTTTCGTCGTACCATTTTTTCGCAAGCGTCCTGTCTCAGTTCAAATATAAGTCACTACGACACGAGCACCGTGTTATCAGCTATGCACCATTTTATGGTATAAATGTGTACACTAACAACAACTGATAGTTTACGCGTTTTTCTCTTCGTTCTTTTTCTTAAATACATCCGACTTTATTCGCTCTGATACAAGTGTGTTCCGATGACCCGTCTTCAACTGGCGTCTACCATAATGGCGCGTAATCGATGCTAGGTTCGTTTCCGGTCGAGATCGTATTGCTCTGAAGTTAGCAAAGTATCGATACAAAAATCTGGAATGGAAGCCAGTCACAAACAGCTTATTTATCTTCATAATAATCAATCGCCGCAAAGATTTGCGACGTCCAGAAAGTATTTCTTGGGTTATAAGTAAGTGCGAACGAAATTTAGTGTTATTTAAAATCCTAGTTAACGCAGTTCGTAGTCTGGCATATCACGCGAATGTATATTTACGTCGAGTTACTCTCTATCGCGAAAAAGTTAACCTCGCATGTCGTAGGGTTGTTATAATATATTGTTCGTAGAAAGCGTTGAGTGCAATTATTCTGGTGCGTTCGCGCAACGTTGAAAAGAAATATATTTACCGTGTGAGATAGCGAACATATATTCTTATAATTTCAATTGAATGATCTAATTTACAGGTATTTTCTAGCGCTTAGGGAAATATAAGCTCCTATTTACGCTTTTTGCTTGTTGGTATTGGAAAAACAATTTGTGTACAATGTAACGTCTTATCTATAAAGATTACATTTTCTATATTTAAATACATTTTGGAATAAAAGGAATTCTATGTATACTTTCAGATTCTGCGTATCAAATTTCTTATCATTGCGTATCGTGCTTTGGCCTGAAACTGAAGTTACAGTTTCATGGATTTTATAATTCCTCATATCAGTTGTTCGATATAGGTATTTTTAGTTACAGATGATCAATGTTGGAAGGATGGTATTGCCGGTCCATCGCAAACAACAACGCAGATGCGGAGGATGATGAAGAAGATAGCCCGGAGGAGGAGACTCCTAATTACAAAGATCAATATCGTAGTCTTAAACGAAAGCTCAAATTTCTTATTTACGTAAGTTAACGCGTGCAAGGAGCTGCTATTAGACAATCGTTTACTTAATACCGGATAGTTAATGTGCAATTATCTTCTTCAGGAAAATGAATGTTTCCAAGAAGCTTTACGATCTACACAAAGAAAATTGCTAAAAGTAAACAGGGATAAGAGTTTTCTGTTGGATCGACTGTTGCAGTACGAAAAAGTGGACGCTTCCTTCAGCGAAAGCGACGAAACTGAATCGTCGGATGACGAAGTTTCTAGATTCGATACTTCTAAGAGGTATTGATCAGAATTCGCGCGCTCTTCTCTCGAGTTTTACTTCCAATCGCCTTAACGCTAATTGTCACGTTCTCTCATAGAAAAAAAGTGGAAGCAAATGTTAATAATCACTCTTCTCATCATTCGTCGACTGCCATGAAACCTCTTAGTACCAGCAAGAAAAAAAAATCAGTGCCAAAGGTACCAAAAACACACAGTGCACCCACGGTTGGTATACTTTATTTTGCAAAAATCTCGAGGGTATCGCGTCATTTTGCGGGGACCTATCAAGATCGAGTCTTCACATTGCAGGTACAATCCTCTAACAACGTAATGCCAATATCTTTAATGTCGGATGGGCATATGACACCGGAGGAAGTGGAGAGACATTTAGAGTCGCGTCAGACGTACCTGGAACTGGTGCCCGAGAAAGCACCACCGACAGTCCCCACGGAAATGTTCAGTAACGATCCGTCACTCGACAGGTAATTGTGGCTTTTTCCAAATCCAGTCAACCTGTTGTGTCTGCGCATCCTATATATTTGTCCGTCCGGTCATAAGGACATAATTTATCTTGCAGCGAGTCGAACGAAGTCGGGGAACTCGAGACTTCCCCCAGTAATATGGGTGAAGACTGTCTCAGTGTGGACATGATGGCCGAGTGACTAGCGTTCGCTTATAGTTTACTAATTAAGTATAAATTGCACATAATTCATTTCATTAACATTATTTTATTCAGGTAACTTAATATTGTATCCATTATAATATAATACCGATTTTTTTATATATATATATACATGTTGCGTTTACACCCTTACGACTTTCGTCGCGAGATATGCGATGAGTTTATACGAGATCGCCTTTGATTGCCCATTTCTTTTTGTACGTGTGCATGCGTTAAATCGAGTATATTAAATGTAAGATTTCTTTGTAATTAATATTTTATCGAATCGCACGAACTCGCCCGTTGCTGCGTTTAAACAATCTTAGCTCGTAACCGGTATGATAGAGCGCAGAGGCGAGTCTGGGATCGTAATTGATATGGGTAACATTTGTTTCGCAACATATTATGTACGTCGTATTTCCGGGAAAATATTTGTAAATGTATAAAAATCTGAGGGTGTTTGTCACATAGTAAATACCAGAATACCTTTAGCAAAGGATTTGTTTGGTTAACTTCTGCATTGGTATGAAAAGTAGACGCGAATCAAATGCGTCCAATAGGCTATCGAGCGCGGAGATTGTTCCAGTTCCTTCATTTATTATTTACGTAGCTTTCATTTGTCAAATGGCTAGATGACGCATCTTATAACGAGTAGGGAAATTTTAATCTTTACAATTACTGTAAGAGATGATCAGTGAACATAGTTCAGCGGCAAGCACGCTAAGAAGAATAATTGACAGGATAGAAGCAGGTTCTGAAACGGTGAACGAACCAATTAATTGGACGCCTAGAGAACGTGATATTTCGAAACCTGTCGAGAAAAGTAGGAAAATGAGTAAAGTCAGCATATCTAGCGAAGTTTCCAATTCGAGGGAGAGTTTGTGCCGTATTTGTTACGATTCTAATAATCGATTTCCTATTATATATCCATGCAAGTGTAAGGTCAGTTCATTGTGGAATATAAGTGCGACTATAATTAATATCGATCTATATTATAGAGAAACATATACATGAGATTTATTTCAGGTATTAATCGCACGTATGAGCGAATAGAAAATTTATGATCCGTACATGTTATTTACAGGGGACTATAGGTGCCATTCACTTGACATGTCTGGAACGTTGGCTGGAGGAAAGTAACAGAAATAGTTGCGAACTTTGCGGTCAGGAATTTCAAGTACAGCGTACACCACGTTATCGCGCGTTACAATCCATTATGGTTTGGCTTTGTCTCAGTCAAGAACAACATCAGCTCTTTGTGCGTAGTCTACGCATCGATTTGCTCCGATGCGCCATCGTTACTCCGATGACTATTATGTGCTCGTACGTCTGCGTGGTGGCTGCTGATTTTTATTCGATGAATAATTACGACAACTTTCCTCCGGCAAGGTGGACCACTTATTCCTTACTGGCGATGATGATATTGCTGATTTTTTCGTACTTTGTGTGGTTGTACATGGCTATTCAGTATCACCAGAAGGTTTGGTTTTATTGGTGGCAAAAAACTAGTATGGTAAAAGTTATACTTCCCGCGGAAAGAAAGAGTTCGACCAGTCACAAGTCCGTGGCATCGCAAGTGTAACGATTACCAAATCAAAATAGCTGTTAAGAAGCTCTCCGCTTGATAGAAATCTTGCCGCGACTCAATTGAGACGTGTATATTCTGACTTTGCTCCCGTCGGAAACCTTTTTTACCCAAATCTATGAAAGAAACACATAAGATGATTGTTACGAGTTGCCGCGTCGATATTATCCAAGCGTAACCAAGCTGAAGTTTTACAATATTAGAGTTAATTTCGTACATATCGCAATCTTCTCTCAATAGAGTAAGGATATTTCAATATCAAGATAAATGCCTACAGCCTTGTACATAAGAATATTATATTATAATTTTATCCGAGAATTATACCCTGAATTTAAAATTAAACATTTTCGTCTTTTGTGTATTTGTTATCAATGAAACACCCATTCATTATACTACAGATTAAATATAATAAACATATTCCGAACAAAAATACCGACATTGAATAAAGTTCATTAATATCTGATATGAGATTTACTGACGTTAATCGCTTCATCTAACGTTCAGATACAAATGTACGACTAATTGAAATGATATACGTTTACTTACAGCTTCGGTTCCAATTGCTGATATATTTGCAGCAAACCTTGCCAAGTCTTTGCCCTCGACGTACACGGGCTGACCCCGATGAAACCTGTAAATTATTACTTATATCTCTATCGAAAAATGGATATAAACGGGATATCATTTCTATGCATTGGTCATCTATGGGAAATGCTTAACAGTTTTGCAGTCTAATTGTAAGCTTTGTTTTCTCAACATTAAATCTCAGCTTGTTTCAGGCGACTCATGGGTTCTTTCTACAAGAGTGATTATCTCTAGCAGAAAGATGAAAGTGAGCTGAAGTTTAGCGTGAAGGAAACAGTTTAACTACAGTTGGAATTACAGCCATGATTGGAAATTTCATTCTCACCATCTTCTTTCGTAAAGAAGTTTACCGTCCTCTATTCTAGTCTCAACCAAGGCATTGTCAGGGGGCGCGGAGATATGCTGACTCGAAAGGCTAACGGTATTGTAAGGTGGCATTATTGCTGTAAACGGAAAATTGTCATTACCGTGTATTATTCTTGTATTGTTGGAAATCAGTACCTGGCTTCCGGACCGTAGGCAATACTTTGCCGCGACTGATCGCCTTCAAGTCGCTTTCAATTTCTTTTTCGTCTAATAAATAATTCAATTGAGCTGGAGGCGGTTTTCTACGCTTCTCTACTTTTTCTGGGACAGGATCGTTTGGACGTCGACGCAGTTTCCTCGTCATTACTGGTTTAACCTATTTGAAGGCATTTACGAGACAGTAGAATTATACATACAGTGACTCGCAATATAAGGTTGTCGAATGGAATTAATTCATTTTTACCTCCATCGAATCACCAGTTAATTCCATAGTATGACGATCTGACTCAATCATCTTTCTCTTCTCCTCCATGTCCGTCAAAAGATTTTCCTTCAAGTCTATTTTTTTCTCTTCAAACTCCTTGGCAGCCGCCTTTTTCTCTAGTATATAATCTCGTTCAACCCAATCGGTGAGGTAGTCACGATAAATTATATTCAAGCGCAATCTAATCACAATTGTTTTGCATTAATACAAATGAGCTACTGATCCAAAAGTAACAATTACATTTAATACCTACCTTTCTCTGTATTGAGTTTCTAATCGTTTTAATTTTTTATTATACTCTGGATGCGTGCCATCTTTCAATTGTTGAAGTTGTTTTTTTAAACTGGCTAATTTGTCCTGGTACATTCTGCAAAGTACATTGAATACAGACGTGTTTGTATTTTATCTGGACTTATCTCAGGTATACGATAAGAAGTGATAAATGCAAGAGTTTACTTACTGCTCCTTTATTTCTGTGTACTCCTCAGATTTTCCCATATCCGTTTCGCTAGCTTCTTCCGTATCTAAATAATTTACTCAAGTTGGAATTATAACAGCTGAAAGTTTAAATATCTTATCCGTGATATAATTCAATGGTCTACCTTCGTCACTTTCATCTTGATCCTCCACATCGCGTTCCTCTTCCAGATATTCATCGTTATCCTCTTCGATTTCGTACTCGTCCTGACAGTAAACAGCAGAAAACGGTGAGCCCTGGTATGACATAGGGCCGCTCGAACGAATAGAATAATTTCTATTTGTTTGAAAGATTTATAAGATTTATTTAATTTTACTCAAATGTATAATTAAAAAACAGATTCTTTTCAAGTAGGTATTCTCGAGCTTATTTACCACCGAGCAACATTCACCGCATTGAAGTTAGTAAAGGGTTGATGTCAGTGTGTACCGGTTTTTCTAAAGTTGATTTTTAGGGAACCAAAGTTATCAATCTAAGCACAGAGGGCGCCAGTATTACTTTGATCCCTTTCGGCGCTAAAAATAACGTATAACGCAAAAATATTTTAGCTAAGGTAGAGGTACAGAAGACCTCTCTCCCATATGTATGTACCGGGTCTTATCGTCTGATATTGACATAGGAATCGTGCGAGTGCGAGTGAGAACACAGGTGAATGGAGTGAATGTATGAGCCTCTTTGTCGCACATTTTTCGACCTTCTCGAGTTTGTCCAGTTAGAGTGTGCGACAGAGAAACTCTTATAGGTACATATTATGTTCACCAGGGTTAATCTGCGTTCTCACTCGCACTCGCACGATTCCTGTCAATATCAGATGTTATTCCTTTCGTGATTAAATTAAAACCCAACGTCGGTGAAATTGGCCCTGAACGCCCTGAAGAATATTTTCTACGTACAGGTATGTGTTACATACATACATACGATGTATGTATATCCGAAGGGTCATAACCTCAAAATATGATAAGGAAGACATGGAAAGTTAAATGTACAAAGTTGCTATGTGCTTCCTGATAGAGATGCGACAATGCAAATTTCGGAGTTGGACGCGCACAATAAAGAAACCAACAATGGGGAGACGAATGGAGTATTTATTAAACAAAACGAGGATAACGACGTTAACGATATGCCACCTAGTACGGGTAGTGTCACCAAGTGGGATATCATCTTCTTAGGCCTTTCTATTTTCACTCATATCGTCGATGTGGGCTTTGACGTGAATCTCGCTCTCCGATACCTCTTCAACAATAAAATGGAATACTTCGCGTGGACCATCGCCTTTATTCTCTTCCCCACTTTTGTCAACACTATCATCAGTATAAGAATGCACTATCAGGATAAAAAGGTAAGGAAAATATTAAAAATGCCACCAGGCATCCAGGAGGAATATTTTTCTTGGAAGAGAAATGGCCTCGAAATAAAAGTGTGTTTGGGAAACCCAAGAATCACTTGAAGCCATCAGAAGAGATTAGTCATGTTTCTGTCGGCATAGATGAATGCAGAGGATGTTAACTTCGGCAAGAGCGAGGATCGTAGTACAACTAGGATGGTCGCACAGCGTAAAATCTGCTGCATTTTCATTCTTGCCTTTCAATTAGCTCCGGTGCTACGATATTACGACAGTCTGATGTTTGCTCTGAAAGGACGCAAATGTAAAAGGCTGGGAGACGAGATTGGTCATAGGCACTACTACCTCAAAATGGTAAAAGAGGACCAAGACGTCGCTTTGCTGAGAGTATTTGAATGTTTTTTGGAAGCAGCACCTCAGCAAATTCTGCAGCTTACTATTCTGCTAAGCGAACGTCACGAGAGGTTCAGCTTTCAATGTAGGTATTGTTAAAAATGTTCTAAAATTGCAAACCTTCAATTCATTTGCTAAACACAGTTAGTTCTGGCATTACAAGTAGTAATCATTTATAGTACTACACCAGGCTGGCAGTGTATCTAGCTCTTTGATCAGTATGGGTTGGGCCATGGCTAGTTATCATCGTAATATCAGGTTGGCTCAACGCAATAAACCTAATATTAATATAGGAGGAACAATATTACAATTTCTTTGGCACTTTCTCGTGACTGGTGTGTACTCGTAGATGGCTGGATTTACTTTTCCATACATCGATTACGCTTTGGATATAACAAATACTACAGTTTTCTCATTACAGTGTCAAGAATTCTTTCCATCAGTGTGGTGGCAAGCGTATGGCCGCTTTATACAGGATTGGGATGTGCTATTCATTGGATTGCCATGACTGCCTGGTTGATCGCAGAGCCTTACGGTATAACAGAGTTTTGCAAAAATCGCAGACACGTGCTGCATACACCTCTAACATTCAAAGAGCGAGCTAGATCTGCTCTATTTGCGCTGGTCCTTGGCGTTGTATACATTTTTACATATCTCAATCCTACGGATGGTCGTACTTTTATGAGGCATACATTCTATTACGGGGTATGCTTCTGTGAGAACATTATGGCAAGTCTATTATGGGCCTTTGTCTCAACTGTGGACGTCAAAGAACGCTGGTATTTCAAACTTCTAATGGGGCTCTGCATAGTTCCTTTTCTCTTTGGAATCGCGTCTATGATTTTGTACTACACGTTCTTCCATCCGTCTACAAAGCGAAAATCTATTGCAAGAATACTGCCAGAAATGTGTTAATAAACTTTGAATGTCGTAGGTAGTCTATCTAATATTAATGATAGCACATTTTACGAGATCCGGTTTTTCATTGAACAAACCTAATGTGTATATTACATTAGCAAATGTGATAGTCAATTAGAAGAAATTTGATTCAGGTGTGTGTGTGTGTGTGTGTGTAATTCTAGGAAATATATTTAAATGATAAACACTGGATATATTAATTTCATTATCAGACGGAGGTTTCCTTAATCGAAAAAGGAAGTTGATTATATACTGACAAATACAATTGTATTTTTATAACTTATTTATTGTCCTACCATAATTTCGTAAAATAAATTATCAAAATTTTTCATTACTCATATTCATTGTCTTATGGCATATATTTTTAAGGCGGTAATTTATTATGATTAAGATTGCACTTCAAAGCTAATGTGAAAAAATTCTGACATATTTAAAAGTTAATATAAATATGTACTGAGTTTTCATGAGATCAAAATTTCATCTCTAAGTAAGACAGTGCTTCCTATTTGAGATTAGTTTACATTTAGACTAGTACGGATTAATTTTAAAAGATCAAAATTCTGTTGTTTTAAATGAATTTCAAGAATTAAGTAAATTCACCGCATATGTGGATTTTGTAAAATACAATACTTACGCAAATTACATCAGTGCCAAAACAATCTCATATAAAGCTGTTAATCTCAATTTAATGCTAAAATAGCAGACAGTAAATCAGACTTTGCCAAGTCACGAAACAAACATTTTTGATTTACTATTTCAATATGGGAGACTCAATGGGATAACGGAATGTCATAATATTATAGAAACAATTTAATCAAATCGGTCCTATCAATCAACGGGATTTTGCACAACAATAAGTATAAATTCTTTGTCCGGGGCTACCATGACTTCGTGTTTCTTGCTGCGAATGCGTAAGAAAGTCAGATCATTCGTGGGGTCCAAGTCACGCACAACAGAACGTGCTTTATCTGACAGCTGACTAATTAAACCTGCATATTGTACTGTGGTCGTATTATCCAAGGTTGATTTTATGGGTATACCTGTTGCCATTATAATTTTATTATGATCTGTCGGATTAAATATTTCGGAAAATGTAAGTATCTACCTTCGGCATTGACAACGATAGTTCCAACCACTCCCTTATGTGATTGGATACGTTTCATCGTTTCTTCCACTTCTTGAGCCTGGAAGAAGACGGGTTTAATTTCTTCGAAAGACTTTTCATACGTCGATGATATTTTACCATTGTTCTTAACCGTGCGAGAAAATTTAACAAATAATTAGAAGCTCAGAACCATTAATCCTCGAATAAACTTCTTGAATCATATAAACGTCATACATTGGAAACCTTAGATCTTTACGAATACGCGAGTAGTGGCACCCTCTAGTCTTAGTGCTAGAAATTGATGAGCCAAACCTTAAATTATTTGGGAATTTTTTTGGATAGGTATCTCTCGTACTTACACCACATGTTGCCACTTGGTGCCAACTTCAGTCACATGCAATTTTCATTTTTGACGTGATCGGTGAGCGATCGGAGTTGCGGGTGTGTGTCAAGATCGTGGATCCAAGATTCGGCGTGGCGCGCTTTGTGTTAAAATAAAATTATAGAATGGTAAATATCTTCATCTTTAATCTGTTTTTACATATCAGTTGAGATGAACTTCAGCGGATATCAACAATTAATGATTGTCATTGAAGTGCATTATCACAACCTTAGAGACATCAAATGTGTAAGACAGAAGGTCTCGTTACATTGCTCTAAGCACAAGAGAGAGAGAGAGAGAGTGCTCATATTTACCTATCCTGGCATGCTATTACGCGTGTCGTTAATTTAGTAAAACGGTGTAAATATTGACAAGTAGGGGGAAAAGTTACGTTCTTCTAGTTCAAGTCATTTGGGTTTCTCCTCCAATAGGAATTGCACAGCAACAGAAATTAATTAATTCAAACTCTTAAATATCACTTTTACAGGAAAGATTAAAATGGAGAGATACCGTTCTTACGGTGTTACTCCTACTACTCGAAGCAGATGCATTCTATGTACCTGGAGTTGCACCTGTAGAATTTAAGAAAGGACAGAAAATTGATGTCAAAGCAGTCAAGATGACGAGTACTCACACACAGTTGCCCTACGAATATTACTCCCTCCCATTTTGTTGGCCAAAAAATGGCACATTTATCTACAAGTCTGAAAATTTGGGAGAAGTACTCCGTGGAGACAGGTAAGTGTCTTCTCTATGAATACGAAAGTGGTGGAAAAAGGTATGTAATTATTCTTGTAATATATATAACGATGATAATGATGAAAAACTCCCCCTATTTAGAATTGTTAATACTCCTTATGAAGTAGCAATGGCAGAAAATGTAGCATGTAGACTCTTGTGTCACAGTTCTACAAATAAAATGACATGGACTGCAGAGGAATCTCAGCGTGTCATAGAACGTATTCTACATGAATATTCTGTCCATTTGTAAGTTATTTCTTTGCACAGGCTTTCATGCAGTAAGAAAGGGTTTGTGTTGTAGTTTTGCTATGGAAATATTTCAGATTAATAGACAATCTACCAGCTGCGACTAAAAAGATCCACAAAGAGACAGAGAAAGCTGTTGTTTATCACGGATATCGATTGGGTGGTGTCACAAATGATCAGGTGTATGTTAACAATTACCTTCAGTTCATATTGAGCTACCACAAACACGGAGAGTTAGTATTTTTTCAAGCATAATATCTAGTACTCCACTGTCTGGTATATTTTTCTATTTCTTTGTTATCGCAATTATTACTTTGCAGAAACGAATTTAGAGTAGTAGGCTTCGAAGTCGAAGCACGCTCTGTAGACACGAATCAATTGACATTTGATGGAAACAAATGTGAAGTGCCCAGCCAAATTAATCCTCAATTTGTGAATCCTAAGGGCACCAGGCTCTTATTCTTATATTCCGTCGAATGGAAAGAATCGGACGTAAGTTGGGCGAGTAGGTGGGACATCTACTTAGGCATGAGCGACGTCGAAATACACTGGTTCTCGATCATCAATTCCCTCGTCGTTGTTTTCTTCCTTTCTGGTAGGTCCTGGCCGTACAATGTGATTTAATGCGTACTACGAATGGTTCGTTACTTTGCATGCATAACTTTGCAGGTATTCTCACGATGATTATGGTGAGAACATTGAGAAGGGATATCGCTAGATATAACGCGGGCGAAAGCGATAGTCTTGCTGGATTAGACGAGACGATAGAAGAGACTGGTTGGAAGCTGGTTCACGGTGATGTTTTTCGGCCTCCAACTAATTCTCGATTATTTGCTGCTGTTATAGGCAGTGGCATTCAAATTTTTTTCATGGCGTTAATCACGATATGTGAGTCCTCCTATCCCATCGATTTGGACCATGATGAATTGGCAGTGAGAAACAATTAGTGTCGTCCTTCCTTCTCAATGTTCATAGTTGTTGCCATGCTGGGAATGCTTTCGCCTGCAAGCAGAGGAGCGTTAGGAACGTGCGCCATCTTCCTGTACGTCTTTTCTGGTTCTTTCGCTGGTTATTATTCGGCACGATTGTATAAAACTATGCGAGGTCGAGAGTGGAAAAGAGCAGCCCTACTGGTAATTTTTATCTGATATGTTCGCTGTACCTTCGCTAATACGATTTCGCGTAAGAAAACAAATTTACTATTGCAGACGGCGACTTTCTATCCTGGAATCGTCTTTTCAACGTGCTTTTTTCTCAATTTCTTCATTTGGGGAAAACACAGCTCGGGCGCAGTCCCATTCACTACGATGTTGGCATTACTCCTTCTTTGGTTTGGCATTTCGTTGCCTCTGGTATATCTTGGATACTTCTTTGGATATAGGAAGCAGCCGTTCACGCATCCTGTTCGGACGAACCAGATTCCCAGACAAGTTCCCGATCAGTTGTGGTACATGAATCCGATATTGTGGTAAGTTACACACAAGAAAGAGGTGACACTGTGCAAAGTCATATACATGTATAATCTCAGTCGTTGAAAATATCGTACCATATCGTTATAGCACATTGATGGCTGGAATTTTGCCGTTTGGTGCAGTATTCATAGAGTTGTTCTTCATCCTAACTGCTCTATGGGAGAATCAATTTTACTATCTCTTCGGGTTCCTGTTTCTCGTTTTTTGTATCCTCGTCATTTCTTGCTCCCAAATATCCATTGTCATGGTCTACTTTCAATTGTGCGGAGAGGTGAGTTGTAATCGTTTATTGCCGTCCCGTTCCTTACTCCTCCCAAAGAATGCAAATTGTATCCTCTTCGTTTTACGTTTCAGGATTATAGGTGGTGGTGGCGAAGCTTCGTTGTTAGCGGTGGATCAGCAGTGTATGTTTTAGCTTACTCTGTATTCTATTTCTTGACGAAGCTCGAGATTTCGGAGTTGGTTCCAACACTCATGTACTTTGGCTATACAGCACTGATGGTCCTTACCTTCTGGCTGTTGACGGGAACGATTGGCTTTTTCGCAGCTTATGCATTCATTCGAAAGATATATGCAGCTGTTAAAATAGACTAGTCAAAATTATCATTGGCAGAGTCAGTGGGCATTCTGTGAAATAAAAGCATCAAGGATAAAAAGTTAGGTCGTATGTACAACATCAACTAATTGCAAGTTGCTATATTTTCACGAATATTGATTTGATATGCATAGCATACGATAATTTTAATCTACACAGTAATTATGGTTTAGTTTATTATTTCAATTTTATGACATATCACAACGGATTTACTGGACTTTTCAAGAAGAACATCCTAATGATGATAGCAGTGATTGGAAGCAATAAGTACTTATAGTCCTTGGAAAGGTACAGTATTTCTCGCTTGACTCTGACAACGATTAATTTGTAAATGATAAAGACTGCATCGGCGACACTGATGTTATTCTATTGACCACGCTAGAATAATGAAAGCATTTAACATCAATGGCGGTTGATGCATGTTACACTAGGTACTAATAATAATTAGCGTACGTGAACTTGTTTTTAATTTTACTATTTTAAACGATAAGCATGACAACAATTTGCATAAAATTGTTGAGAGGTGAGAAGAGAGCACCACGATGTATGGTTGATAATACAGAATACGTGTATTTACTTATTTTGGTATTTACATAACTTTTAAATTTTGTCCCTCTCATCGTTCACTATATGACTTCCGCGTCCCATAGCGATAGTACTTGTATTGTAGCAAGCTGCATTTATCACTTGCTACATCGAATACCAACGTGCTCCATTTTAAGAACCTGGAAATAATCGGATACATTGGCTTTTCCAGCATCAAAGCTAGTTCTTCTTTAATTAAATATCAAATATGAGGAATAATAACTTACAAATCGATGATATTAATAGCGTTTGCGAAATCGAAGCCGATTCATTCTCTGCCTGAGTTTGAGTATTAGATAAATGATGCTACAAATAGAAGCAGCAATGTAAATTCTTATAATCGTCGACTCTACGGGCATGTAGCATTTTGATACGGCATAATTATTAGGCGTGAAAACACCCTGAAACGAAAAAAAAAAAGAATACGTGATCAATTCAAGTTAATAGTGTATCTTGAACATAAGTTTATCTCCTTAGATGTATTCGCGAGTATATGTAAATATAAGATACGTGAATAAGATCTTACCAGTAAAAAGGACGGATTATCCTTATTGCGCCAACTAAAAGATGGAATTGTAATTTCTAATATATTATTTCTATGTATTTGTCTACAACCATGATGTGTATGTCCATCTACTATTAATCTTGGTTGTAGAATATCTAGAAGCTGTACAGTATTATACATTAGTTACCAGTAATAGCATTAGAGGTAATTACAGTAAGAAGATCTATCGCATACTTGTTCAGTGGCCTCTTTCGACAAGCTTTCCCATCGTTCTCGAAACTTGTGGTTCTTTATTTCTTCAGGGGCTTGGTCTATTTCGTTACATTTTTCATCAGACTCTCGATACATCGGAAAATGCTGTATATTTAGAAGCAAGATTTGTATTTCGTCATATGTTCAAATGCATCGTAATAGAATCATATTGTTCATTGAAACGCAAGACGGTTACGGGCAATCGAATTGGTCGTAACGAATTTTAGGGTCGTATTTCCCATACGCGTGTGATCTTCATGCACTTGCTGGTAGTGCAAAATAAGTTGAAAAAGTAGAGTTTTTGCCACATTCGGAAGGTTATCTTGAAATGACTGGAGTTCAATGATAATTATAACTCGTGATTATTCTGATAGGATGAATTTGATGAGATATCAACTTTATAAAGAAAAAAGAAAGATTGTACTCAGTGAGTAAATGATAAATGAAATTGGACTAAAGTTGCTTCTCATTGCTTATTTTGTACTTTTTTCAGAGTACATTTAATTGCAGAATAAACTGTTTTAATCAAACTTGCGATATTCGGGTGTAGTTGAAGATTTTCAATACCTGATCCGACCCGGCTATCAGGTACCAGACTATTTCGAGTATCCGCGTGCACCGAATTTAAACGATCTAAATTCACGATGATTTATCATTTTCTCACGTAGTAATAGTTTACCTGTAATAGTATGGGTCTGCTGTATTGTTTAATAACATTATTCTTAGTACAATCGCTACCAATGCCTTTTGCACATTTTAAATGTTCTGAAAAGAATGATTATCCTTAAGAAATCTTTGTACAATTTCCATATCATTTAGAGCTCTTCATAGTACGAGATATAATTTAAAACTTACTAGAAATTTTATTCAAATCTACTTCAGTCTTCTTGCACAGAAAGCAGCCATCGCCTTCTAAAGCCATACTATTGATCAATACAAAATGATTGCCCTTTATACTAATCCTTTGAGCATTTGGTGCCTTCATGCCTTTTACAAATCTTTGATCCAAATGTGGGGTGATTGCTGTACAAATTTTTTTTCGATAAAGCTCAAACGCTCCTTGCTCAACCTCAAAGGATCTTTCAGAATGTTATAGTCTACTAATTAGGTATGCTATTTTAACTATTCTAATGAAAATACCATAATGGAAGCCCATATCATGATTCCCAGCCACAACATACAAATCTGTGCCTAGTGGTACTGCAAAAATGGATTTGAATCTCCTGATGTAACGTTCAAATTCCAGAGAACTTGTCCATTGGCCTTCGTCGAATATATCCCCTGCAATTTGATGTTATTTTAATAAAGAATGATAAAAGTCTGTGTCAAGATATTTTGGAGATACAAACCTAATATAAATATTATGTCAGGCTTATAGATTGTCATTGCAGTTTGGAATGTTCTGTACATTTGCCACTCCCTGAAGGTGTTAATTTTGCATATGTTAAAAGCACGTTTTGAGCAATGTTTGTAGTGAAATGCGTTGAGAAGAATTACGTTTAGACCTTCTGAACTTATCGAACCAGTGGCCTCTTCGAGGGCCCAGTAAATGTGTATCAGATATAAACATAGCATACACAGGGCCTTCTTCCATAGAAGATTGAATAGTAGAGTCAACCTTCTTAGGATCCAAGCTAGGCCAACCGTACTGTTTAAAATAAAACGTTTTAGTTTATATTATTTTATACATACATATTGTACTTTATGTGTTCTTTCACTTACTTGAATGAGAACGACGTAGTATACCAAATATTCGCAGTAGAAGATTAAGCCTAGAAAGGCTGAGGGAAATCCGAGCAGTATGTGGAATTTGTAAGGCCGCATCATGACAGTTTTTTTTACAATTTTCAATAATTCGGCAGAACGAATATGTACCTACATTTCTGCCAGAATATCTGCTATCAATCAGCTATAGGATTTTATGATTTGCTATTACATATTAAATTACGATGACTTTTGGCACTTGCTGCATCCATGCAATGCGCAAGACTGCACATGCGCAATACAGTCACTAAGCCACACGTGAATGCTTACTTGTGCATTTCACCGGTGCGATCAGTACATAAGGACCAGACGTACGAGGGCTGTGGTCGGTGGCTCCGGTTTTGAACGACAGAAGATGGCGAGCTACAGATTGTTTAGTGAACTTGCTAGATTTTCAAGAATGAATTTCTTAACTCGAACAGGTGAGTTCAAACTATTTAAGTCTCCTTGTAACGTCTTCCGAAATTCTAATCCATAATACCAAAGCTCATGGTCACGTTTTCCGCATCGAATGTGCATATCGTTCAAAAGTAACCTTTGATCCCCAAAGCGAAAATATAGACTATAAATATATTCGTTCACTTTGCTCCATTTTTTAATAAATTTTTAATTCTTTACTACTAATCGCATCTCTCTCAACATTCACTCGCAATAACTGAATCGATCCTTAAGTCAAAGATGTCATAACCAAAAGCAGTAGTTAACCTTTGCCCACTGTCCCTACGAATCCAATTAATGTTCTTAGTTCAATAACTTATCACTGAAGTTTATTCTTTTTATAAGTTAAAATTGATAGATCTTAATATGATACACTCTCAGCAAAGTATTTTATGATGTAATACTTTTGTGGTCTCGTGTGTATGCTTTCTTGAATTTTTTTTATCATAACTTTTTCCATTTAACTGATATGCAAAATCGGAAATTGGAAGCAACAATTATTTGTACGGTTTTTTCAGCTTTTCAACCACAGCTTAGAATGCTCGCCACTGAAACGAACCAGAAACACTTTAAAAGTAAAATTGTAGGTGATATAGCTGTAATAACTGTAGATTCCCCTGGAGTTAAGGTATTATCCCTTGTTTCTATTAATAAGAGAACAGGATTATATAAATAATACCTAAAATATACGTACAATATTGATATTAAATTAGTAATAAGTACTTTGAAAGTATATTTGTAATTTTAAAAGTAAATCAATTAAAATTTTCTTCCGTGAAACAGGTAAACTCCTTAAATAATGAAGTAATGGATGAAATAGCCTCTGTTCTCAGAGATATCGATAGAAATATAGCAGTAAGGTCAGCAGTTCTTATTAGCGGTAAGCCTGGCAGCTTCATCGCTGGTGCAGATTTAAATATGCTGCAGAAATTAAAGGATGAAGATAGTTTCTACGAGTTATCCAAGAATGGGCAACGAATCCTCAATACTATCGCAGAAAGTAAGAAACCAATAATAGCAGCAATTCAGGGCAGCTGTCTAGGGGGTGGTTTGGAGGTAGACTTTGTTTATTCTTTTTTGTTTGAACTTCTCTGTCCAACGCATGTGAACTTTAAATATACAATTTTACCAAAAAGTACACTATATTCTTAAAAATTGGGTTTATTATAGGTAGCATTGGCTTGTCATTATCGTATCGCGGTGAAGGACAAGAAGACTGCCTTGGGACTACCTGAAGTAATGATCGGTCTTCTTCCTGGTGCAGGAGGTACCCAAAGATTGCCTAAACTGGTTTCTCTTCCCAATGCTCTCGATATAGCTCTAACTGGAAAATCCGTCAGGGCGGATAAAGCAAAAAAATTAGGACTAGTGGATTTACTTGTGGAACGCCTTGGCCCTGGACTCGCGACTCCAGAAGAGAAGTAAGAAGGAATTAATTTTGGTAAACAATGGACGATTCTTATAGCGGTAACTGTCTTTACCAGTACACGAAGATACTTGGAAGAAACGGCGATCAAAGCTGCAAGGGATATCGCGGACGGAAAGCTGAAAGTTAGTCGTGGTCCAAAATCATTAACTGAAAAAATTATGAACTATGCACTCTCGTTCGACTATGTCAAGGATCAAATATTTAAAAGAGCAAGAGCTCAAGTAATGAAAATGTCGGGTGGTCTTTATCCTGCACCACTGAAAATCTTAGAAGTAGTTCGTACAGGTTTGGATAAAGGACCTGTTGCGGGCTACGAGGCGGAAGCTCGCGGTTTCGGTCAATTGGCTGTTACCCCGCAAAGTAAGGGTCTCTTGAGTCTCTTCTTCGGACAGACGACTTGTAAAAAAAATCGATTTGGAGCTCCTAAAAGCTCAGTCAAGTAAGAACACAGCTTTTTTAAATTTAATGTATCTGGAACTTTTTTTTACTGAAACTAGTTGAAAATTCGAAAGGATTAATTTACTTATTTAATGTTCTCTTTACAGAACCGTTGCTGTCGTAGGGGCAGGTTTGATGGGAGCTGGAATTGCTCACGTCAGTATTGACAAGGGTTATAAAGTTATATTGAAAGATACAAATGAAGGAGGTCTCAATAGAGGTATTGGTCAGATCCAAACTGGATATGAAAATGCTGTAAAAAGGAAACGTTTTACCAGGTTCGCTCGATAAATATTTATTTTGCATAGTGTGTCTTATATAAATTTATATATCTCGTCATCAGGCATTTTTATATATTCTTCTTAAAGCATCGAGAAGGACATAATTCTGACGAATCTTCTTCCGACACTGCAATACGATTCATTCAAGAAAGCAGATATAGTAATCGAAGCTGTTTTTGAAAACCTTGCTATCAAACACAAAGTCATTAAAGAGATCGAATCGAGTACCCCAGAACATTGTGTTCTGGCAACAAACACGTCTGCTATACCCATCACAAAGATTGCAGCAGGAAGCAAAAGGCCAGACAAGGTAAGATACTAATGGGTATCACAGGTTGACAAAATAACGACGATGATGAAGTAGAGGAATTGCATACGATTTTGGTTTTTAAAGACTGCTAAGGATTATTTCACAATTTCAGCTGATAGGCATGCACTATTTCTCTCCGGTGGATAAGATGCAATTATTGGAAATAATAACGCACAAAGGCACGTCTGATGAAACGATCAGAACCGCGGTCGATGTTGGCTTAAAGCAAGGTAAAGTTGTCATCACTGTTGGCGACGGTCCAGGATTTTATACTACGAGAATTCTCAGCTTTATGATGTCCGAGGCTGTCAGACTTTTACAAGTAAGTTCGTTCGATCATTCGTTCATAAAACTGAACATTTAAGAGCCTGTATTTTCTAATAAATGACTAATTTCGACAAACTTTGGTATTATAGGAAGGTGTAGATCCAACAGAGCTTGATCGACTATCCAAGACATTCGGTTTCCCAGTGGGAGCTGCAACGTTGACCGACGAAGTCGGTGTCGACGTTGGTGCTCATATTAATGTGGATCTTTCCAAAGTCTTGGGAGCGAGATTCCAAGGAGGTGACTCTAATATTTTGAGCGAGATGGTTAAAGAGGGATATCTCGGTAATACTTTTCATTAATTCGATCACTTCTTTTTACGTATTAAAAAATGGCACTTTAATATTGCTTCAAAAAGTTTGTCCGATGAAATCCAGTAATTTTCTATCGAAGTAATGGACTGTATAATTTCAGGCCGTAAATCTGGGAAGGGTATATATGTTTACGAAAAAGGTAGTAAGCACAGGGATGTGAATCCTGGCGCCGTGAATATTCTGAAGAAGTACAGTATTGAACCGAAAGGAAGCACGGCTGATGAAGATCGTCAACTGAGAATGGTCTCTCGGTTTGTCAACGAAGCGATACTTTGTTTGGAGGAGGGTATTTTGGCCAACCCAGTAAGTAGACTTTGATCTCCAATTGAAAAGTTGCCAATCAAATGAGATCATTAATCTAATTCGATTTTCGTACAGCTCGAAGGTGATGTAGGAGCAGTCTTTGGCCTGGGTTTCCCTCCATTCTCAGGAGGACCATTCCGTTGGGTCGACCAGTATGGAGCTCAAAAATTAGTTAGAAAGATGGAGGAGTTCCAATCCCATTATGGAGAAGCATTTAAGCCGAGTCAAACGCTTTACGAAATGGCGGCTAATTCCAACAAAAAGTTTTATAACGAATAAAACAAAAACTTGCTGAAAGTGAGATGGTACAGAAATATTAATATAGAAACGAATCGAGTCGAGTATCATATACACGCGTAGGACATATTTCTTTGTCTTATACATGCGATATATGATTGCGAATCTCGAAAGCTGCTCTGCCATTAGATGTGAATGTAATTTAACGTACCGCTGTATCCGATGATGCGTTTACTAAGACTACAATCCTCGAAAAACATTTCATATTTGCATATTTTTAGACTATTTATATTATTCGTTGTTCAGAGCTATTTTTGACATATTTGCATTTGAAAGATAGTGTTTATAAATAAATAATCTACATTTTCAAGCGATATTTCGTTATTTCTTGACCCCACTTTCGCACCTGCTTGCGCGTTTAAATTTCAATAGTTTATGAGTCTGCCGGATGATATATCTCACTTATAATTATAGCTGAATTACTTACTCGTCCAGTATATGTATTATAGAAGAGGAAATTAATAGAACGAATTTATAATGTCTCCATTCTCTGATTATTTATTAATGTTCTCATAATCGATTTACGCACGCATAATATCCGTCTACATAAGACACAGCAACTCCACTTCTTCGCGTTCGTCAAGATCTGAAATTGAATTGAGATGCATCGAATTCATATGTCGCACAGTGTCAGGGATTGGAGTTCACTTTTTGAATATTTGCCATTTTTGGGATGTGGAATAAGGAAAGCGACCGATTAATTACGCGACTATCTTGCTTTTTCTTAGAGCGGTCGTGTACCTCATTTTCATTGCGCATTATACTGATGGGCCTCGTTGGTTTACACTGTTGGAATACTTTAAGAAAGGTGATTAAGAACGCCAATGTATCTTGTCTCATAATCTTCACCTTGCTTAAACTTTTGACACTTTAGTTGCGATGGAACCGAATCGTCGATATGTTGAAGATCCTTGTCACCAACCCTTGCACTGCTGAGACCGAAGTTGAACAACAAGTCTTGCCCCACTACGCGAATTACGCTCGATTAATTACGCGAAGATTTTTGTTAATTCTAGACTCCAATATAGATCGCAATTTTTTTATTTTATCTTATTTTAGATAATACGAGCGTTCTACTCCGCGTTCAATATTTTGCAGCAGACGCAAAATTAACTAGCTCGATTTCCTAATTACACACAAAGCGACCAAGGTATCAAGGCTCATTCACCGAACCCCGTGATTCACGATATAAAATAATAAACATCACGATAATTCGTTCGAGATAGTTATATCAGAAGAACCCCACCCTTTTCTATTCTGATAATACATCTGATTCTAAATTGAATTAACTCACTCACTCAGGAGAGAAAGCAACAGAACGGTGTAAATTATTAAAAGATCACGCCAATGTTACAGATAGTAAGTACGCCGAGAAGCGATTGTACAGTGTTTGTAACATTTTTTATTCAAAATATCTGTGGTACATTTGAATTAAACATTCTCGAATATTCAATATTTCAATTAACGCATGATGTATGTATAATGTTATAGCCTCCCACTGTGACAGGGGGAAACATAAATTATATCTACCATATGCAAATTCTGTTCAATTAACTACTCGAAATCGTATGAAAAAGGTAAATACTCTATAGCAGCACTTGTGAAAATCGTACACTGTGATTATGTTTTCCACACACCTTAAAGACCTCGATACAAGTTTGCGGATGGTATTCAATCAATTAGAAAAATACGACAGAACATTCCGAATTCTGGTAGACAATAGGAATATTGACTTCAAAAACCAGGGGAGGTGTTTTCGAAATCGTTTTACATAAACTCAAAATACTTGGAAATCAGATTTATATGAAATGAGGATAATTAATAAATAAAGGAATTGGCGTCAATGTCGAATTAAATAAAATTGTAAGTATGAACTTATCCCGCACTTATACAATGCACATCTTAGAGCTCTAATATAATATTTTTCCAAATTAAATAGAAATTTTATTTGACTGAACAACGTTTGACACTACGTACTACGTTTTTGCAGTATCTTCCTCGTTTCAAAAACAATAAGGTTTTACCATAATTAAGATCAAAATGCACTGAGTAATTTCTATAAGGTTTGAAGTGTACTCGGAATAATAAAATAGTCTTTTTTTATTCTGATAAATATTCGGCACATGACCACCACGTCTACAATGATAAAATCCGTCTTTAAAGTGCGAAGCAAAACACAAAAACGAACATTTCCGTTCAATCAGGCTCTTTTTAAATTCGAAACGCCAACTATTAACGACATGAAAATGCCGACGAAACATTTTGGTCTCGAGATGATACCACGAATGATACGTATCACCCACTGTCCATCGAATTATATTAGCCTACATAAGTTTTCTGCCTAGCTCTATTTACACCGTCCCTTCATTTTTATATAACCAATATTTCAAACGGAAATACTTACCATGTAATTATTGCTAATCAATGATAAAGGTCGATATGATTTGCAGCGAGGAGCATGCATGAATGTCGCCTTTGGTATGCTTCCCAAAAATACTAAAACCTAAGTCAACGTCTTCAGGAGGGAAAAAAGAATGTGAATTTTAAAGCGCAGAAGAGACACGTGTCCAACAGTCGATTCTTTGTGTGCAGTCACTTCGGGTTGTCTTAGTCGTATAATTTTGTATTTGAACGTCAATTCAATTCGCACCATTGCCAGTTATGTTCAAAGGTATCACAGGTTGAGTACTTTAAGACGATTAAAGCAAAGAATTTCTAGAACGACGTGCAATTACGGAGTTTGAAATTGCGAAGATCCGTTTAACACAAGTGTTGTGATTATTCTTTGTGAAACAACAAAACAAAAACGTTATTTTTGCAAGTTTAAAGTATTCATCCTATGTGATTCTACGACGGTACAATGGAGGTAAGCGAGCACTTAAATGATCGTACGATTCAGCTGATGTTACTTAGCCTCGGGATCTGTAAGTGTAGCGCTTCTGTCAGGCTCTGCTTCCCTCTCGACTTCAGTATCCGTTGTGGCTTCTGGTTGCTCCGCACTTTCTTCCGTCGATGAGTCCAATGGCATCGTTGCATCTACATCACACAATTAATTGGAAATATTATCTAATGTACATTCCCAATGCGACTGAAATACATCTGTCGATGCAAAGATAAGCTTACCTGGGCATGCCGGATCAGCCATAAGGGAAAACATCTTTTCCTCGGGCATATCTTTTGTCAGTTCTTTAAAGTGAACCACTTGATCAGAGAATGATTGCCAGAAAGACTGACCCTCCGGTACAACGAACATCGCCTATGGAGATTGCATTTATAATTCTTATAAATCCTCCATAAATAAATGCACATTCGGTACTTCTAAATTAGAATCAAAACTACCTACCTTAAATTTATTATATATATGCTCTGCCTTTTGTCTGATTTGTTCAGCTTTCTGTTTAAATGCGATCTACAAAAATAGCATAAGTGGAGATCAACACGATTTGGTCGTTTGAGAAAATCAGCTTCTCTTCTTAGCGTACTTACCACTTCTTCGTCGCCAAGCTTCCAATCTGCGAGATTGCCGATGTACCGTCGCAACTGAAATAACAGAATTTGCAATCACAGGCGTATTTCAATACAACTTCTTTTTTCAATGCCGGAAAGTAACTTATTAAAGAATTCTCCTACACCGCATATGAATTTAACTATTGAGAGCTGATTTTAAAGGAACTCACCCTTTTGACGGTTTCCACTATGTGAGGATGCTTTTTAAGCATTAACGGATCTATTGGTAGGCCCAACATATCATCCATAGCCTGCAAGCACTTGTCTGCATTTGCTCGATCCAAACCCAAATTGGATTTTATCTGAGCATCCAATTGCAGAAGTTGTGATTCTATGCGTAGCCACCTATGATGTAATATTCGGTGATGATTAATTCAAAGCCGTCTGAAACTTTTTTTTTTCTCATATCGAACAATATTGATTACCTAAGTTTATATTTCTTGCGAAGCAATGCTCCATCTTTGGAAAGCCTCTTTTCGTCTTCCGGAACCTGCACGTTGAAGTCTAATAAATCTTTAACTTGTTCCGGAAGTATTTCGCCACTTTCCAATTGTGCCTTCAATTTCATGCCTTCCCTAGCAGCGCTCCATTCCCACTGCGAACGAGCTTTTTCGTTTTCGAAAGATTTCGGCCTGTCCACGTCAAGTTTTATTCCCACATAGTCGCCAGTAAAAGTGCGCGCTAGAAGAAAACGACAAGGTGTGTCGCCAGAAGATGTGCTACTAGGTACCACGATGCCGTCTATTTCGGGTACCTCTCCAACATTGTTCCTTTCTAAAATAATAAATAATAAGATGTGCGAATATATAAGTAAACATTCCTATACTCTGAATCAACGATACCAAATGTTCGTAAAAATATAGTAATAGTTGTATTCGTTTTTGACCGAAAATGGAGTACTCACTCTCTAAAATGGCTCTCTTCTTATGAGCTCCGACGGGTACTGACGTTTGGTTTTCACCAGACTCGTCCGATTTTGCTTTACCCCGACCTCTTCCAGGATGTTCTAAAACAGAAACAACTCTTGGTTATATAATTTCTAGCGAATGCGCTTCTTTCTAAGAACCTTCTCCTGCGTAAAAAAAGAATACAACTTTCTCTTTATTTACTAATTTAATTCAGTCACGATCTTTGAAACGTTTTTGTTTGTCGTGCTAATGAAACACATACTAGTAATTAATAGAGCACATCTTTCTTTCACTTATTCGGAACTTGGCCATCATTTGTGCCTCTGTTATTTCGAGTTACTCAAGGAAAAAACAGCTCGTTTCAAAATTAGAATATATTTGTCATAATTGCAAAATGTTACTGTAGAAACTACGGAGAGGTAACGGTATGAATTGGTACACAAATTTGGTGGTAGATCTTGGATTCTTCTCATAAGCACAATCTAAGTAATTATGAACGTCGACGGATCAGTATGATCGCATTTATCCATGACGATGAAGTAATTCCGATGAAAAATAGTTCTGTTGTATAATGCCGAGCCGAGGAATGCACACCTTTAGCTCGTGGCAGTAACGTGAATCCATGACGATGCTTGAAGTTGATGACCCATGTATGGGATGCTCTGAAATCTTCGCGAGACAATCCTTGCTCGCTCGCTACTTCTAGAGCTTTCCACTTGATATCCAGACATGATACCGTTATTCCTTGGCTTAGCTTTCTTTTGACATAATCAGCCAGCGTATCTTCTAACGTGGCATTACGGCCAGTTTTCGGTCCAGAGAATGATCTTCTCCAATCCTCGCATAAGGACAGGGCCCGCACTTGTGATCGCCAACGGCGAACGCACCTAGCGATGGGAAAACGTCAGGTTTACATTCTGGAAACTTTCCAGGGATTCTTTCCCGGAAACTTATAAAGTTTAGCTCAAGAACTAATAGTGCGTGGAACGTGGTATACTTGTGTTTCGACAGAAGAAGGTGTACTATTTGTTGCGGTTACATGCGTAGATCCCACCATTGAGAAGATTTGAATAAAAAAAAATATATGGAAGAGTGATGAATTATCTAATATCCACGATGCTTCTTCATAATAAAACTCGATAGTCTCTATTTTCCGTTCTCATTTTCACAATACAACTAAAAAATTGTATGTTTCCAAAGGAAAGTTTCCAGGTACCCATCGCTAGATCATTAGCCAAAGCGACCACTTGTGACAGAAGTTTGGAGTTTATCTATAGCTCCAATTTTTATTTATAACATAAATTGTTCAAGTATGAACCCCATGACCCTCGATGTTTTAAGGAAGTTGCCACAAGTGATCACCGCGCTAGACGAACCTCTCATTGATGCCGTATTTCCGTTGTGCTGCACGATTGCCGCGTTTGGATGCAAAATTTGCCACTGCGAGCTTGAAACTAGCTCCGTATGTGTTGCGAGGTACAATTTCCGCTTTGGGGTCTGCTGTTTTCACTCGTACTATTTCAAAAGCTGTTGGAACATTGCTTAAAAGAATTCTATAAACACCTCAAATATAGCACAAATACGTACATAAATCTTCTTGATTTATGGAGGGTAAGCGAAATTACCTAAAACTTACGGAATATTTCATTCATACAAGAACACTCCCTGATGTATCACACATAACAAAAAATAAGTGTAAAGATTTTGTGTGCAAACCAAATATTAGCGCTGTCTTTTCTTATCATAAATATAGCTTATTGCAATTTTAAGCGATTTGGAATGATTAATTTTGTTGACTTCCGCGAATGAAACGATTACGCGAGCCAAATTAAAACAGATATCAGGAGACCTCTAGACATTAGAATACACTAAATTTTACGTGCACCTTGATTTCGAGTTAAGGGACATTTCGACTATAAAATATGAAAGGTTTTATGAATAATGAAGTAGGCCGGCATATTCTTACACGTGATATCATTTTCCCAAATGGAGTCTCATTCAGCCTGAGAATAGTTCGTGAGGAAATTCTCTACATACACACTCCAGCAGAATCCAATTAAGAATATGTACTAATCATGAGATCTTCCCTTCAAGACATTTCTTAAAACTAATTTAAGGTCTAACAATCCAAGGACACCTTTCAATAAGAAACCATTGGTTCAATAGAAAATCACAAGCCATCTCTATGTCGCATCAAGAGTCTACGTAAAATCGTACTTTTCATATCTCTAGAGGCTTTTTAAAAATGTTCCGAGTAGCCTTAGAACAGAACGTGGGAAATAAGTGCACAATTTCATTAAAAAAAATAAGAATACGATTTTATTAAGAGGAAGCACATTCAATTACAGTCGTCCATCATGAATTTAGATTTTTGCAAGCGAATAATATGAAGTTGTTCCAAAAGAACCAGTCTTTTCAATTCTTTCGTTGTCAAATCCCGCGTTTCATCGGTCTCTGGGAATCTTGTATGCTTTTCGTTTACTTTTGGCAGTGCAGTCTGTACTTCTTTCTCCACCGTTAAATGCGATACAGTGGAGTCTTTCAATACGCTGCTTGTACCTTCAAACAGTATTATTGTCATAAGAAAAAGAAAGAACTACAATAATTTGAAAAGATGGACTGCATATGTAACTACTTGGGAGATCACGAGCAAGTTCGAATATTCAGAGAACATAGCCATGTTCTCGAAATGCGTAATTTGTAGCATAATGTCATTGTCGCGTATAATCGTTTTCACAGTGGTTAAGAAATTTCGCCGATTGTGGTTTATCACAGAATTCTCCAGAGACGCAAAATCACGAGTGGAGGCATGAAAATTATAAAGAGTCATTAACTCCCCAAATACTTGTGTAAAAAGATATGACTTCGTTCTTCTAGGCACTCCTACTTTAGATATTATTCAAAATTGGATTTTACCTCGAAAGTTAACTGTAAAGTACATTAATTTATGTCATCTTCTCCGTATAAATATAACTTAAATACGTGCTTGTGTTCAGTATATCACAGCAATGATCACAGCTAGCAGCTGAATTCATCTCGTTCATCATCTCCATTCCACTTTAATAGACGTGAATGATGAAGTTTATTACGTGTTATAGTTATAAGGATTCGTGTTATTTGTGGCATTCGTTACATTCACTCGCCACTGAAACAGTTGAGCGGCTAAGCTAGCTGCTCAACATCATTGTCTACTGTTTAAAGATTGTACCAACCCAATGATTAAAAAGTATAAACTTAAAACACTGAATAAAGCACAGAGAACGTCGCTGATGGTGGATCGCGGCGTTTTAATTCGCTGTGTTTATTCCGAGATTATGATATTTGTAGTTAACTGAAGGTAAAATCATGCAAATAGTATAGGAAGTAACGATGTAGGGATAAAAAACATTGATATAGATACGTGGAATCGCGTGGAGCATTAGTCTTATGAAGAATACAGCCTGAGACATTAAATAAGGAATAAATTAAGAGAAAAAGTTAATCTGTAAATACCATTTTTATCCGCAGTTTCCGTTTCCTCGGAGCTTGAAAAGTCAGCAAAGCGTTTGGGTTTAATCTTGCGCCCGCTACGACTGACCACTTCTTTTCCAGATGACTCCTCCCCCTGCGAATCCAGCGCAGCATCTTGTTTCGGTGTACTCTCGGTTGATGCTGCTTTTGCTCGTCCTCGTTTCTTTTTTGCATCCGGTACATCCTATTTTACACATACATATAGGTGAATACTTGTATCAATTTCAGGAAGGTTGTTTACTGAAGTTTAGCAAAAGAGTTTAAAACAGCCTTTTATGTGTCTATATCTATGTCTATATTCCTCAAACACACTTACTGGAGTGTTGGGTATACTGGGCTGTGATTTCCGTTTCATGGTTTTCTTCTTGTCTCCTTCATCGATAACCAGAGGCCCAGACTCTAGATCGCTATCTGCAGTTGTTGCTGTCTCAGCTCTATTAGTTCCTTTCCCTGTAATTTCAAATCTTAAGTTATCGAACTTGTGAAATAGTAAAACTCGAGGGGCAATTATTATTTGTAATGCAATGTTATTAAATTATAAAGTTGTGGTTTTTCAAATGGCGTTATATCTTATGTTATTTGTACATAGAATTTAATTCAAATTCTACATTATACTAGCCTTTAGAATCTGCCGTACTTGTAGATCCAATCCTGTCGTTTTTTAGCTCTTGCTCAAGCTGTTGAAGACCCTCATGGAAAAATTTTCTTTTGAGGGGTTTACTAAACTTTGCTTTATTCTCACTGTATATGAAAAGTTCTTCCACTTTGCAAACCGCTCTGAGAAAATAATGAAGTTTGAATAGTTAAGTTAAGCGAGATGAAAGATACATCTAACCATTTAAAATTCATAAAAAATAGAACTTATTCAGAATCAACTTACGTTTCGCCAGTTCCATAAAAATGTACTTTGTATTTTGCATTCTTTGTATTGGCATCGATGACTCCTTGTATCTATGAAATAAATCAATTGAAGTTTCAGATTGAAATCACAGAAACAGTGATCATAAGTAATCAATAGACATAATTGTGAAAGCAATAATATAGTTTTCAAATGTGATACCAACAGTCCAGTTACACGAATTTTTAATAATATTTGTACCATGTCAATTGTAAAATAAATATAAGGTGGAATTTTAGAATTTAGAAAAAATCTGTTAGTCTGGTGTAAAGCTCTATCGGAAAAAAATTGCATACGTATGTAAGACATGAGTTACCAAAAGATTCATATTATATAATCAATTCTATCGTTATATTCATTAGATGAATGAATTTGTAAAAGGCTTGGATTTGTTTAATTATACCGTTGCTGTGATCAATCAAGAAGACTGTACTCAAACAATAGAAGAAATGCAGAGTGGGTATTACTTTCATAAAGAAAGAGAATGGTGAATAATCTATGATGTTCAATTGTTCCTAAAAAGAAGCGCCATTTTTATTCAATAAATTAATTATTTATCATAAGTAGATGTAAAATTAAAAATAGGGAAGAAAATGTTATGCAAAGGTGTGAACTAATAGTTTCGCATCTTTTACATTTTACGTCAGAACTCTGATGCATCATATATAAATATAAAATGCACAGCACGCAAATATGTTCGCTTTGAAAATAAAATACCACATGGTAGGAATGTATGTATCAAATCCATATAAAATGAACTGTAACATTATAATAATCGACAGTTCGATGGACAGTGGGGCGTTAGAACTTTGCAAATCTCGCCCGTATGATATCTGCCTTGACTAATTACAATTCATTGCGTACCCAAGCTTTAAAAAAAGATATGTATCCATGACCAGTATTGAAGTATTGTCCTCTCTTTACCATCAAAGAACATTCTAACGAGCAAAATAAATTCATCGGTGAACGTTGATACGAATTGACGTTCTTCGAAAGAAGGTTTCAAAGGTAGCATACGAAATATGTTGAAAATGAACTTACTTTCGCTGGCCATGGCGGGTAACCTCGCACTTTCGCGAACACTTTATCGCCCGTATAAAACTTCTTCAGAAATCTCACCATGTTGGCAATAGAATTTTACAAGTTCAACACTATAACGATCTGTTTTCCCAATTGTATACAAATCACTGGGCACGTTTGTTGTGATTAATTAGTGAGAAACATCGCACGAAACATTGCAGAACCACCATTTGTGAGGCGACGTTGAAAACACACACGACACGACGCGGCGTTTTAGGTTCGTGCGTTACGGTTAAATGCGCGTGCGTCGAACCGCGCAATTTTGAGCTTCGGATTGGGTAAAAATACGTTTGTAACTACCAATAACGGAGCAAAAATTATTGGACATAAAATCTTATTCTAACGGAAAGAACCAATGAAAGAAAGCGGCGAGCGCAATCTATAGAAGTTTCATGAAAATCCTACCCGGATCTGTTAATGTCCGATGGTACTTGCACATGATTGTTAGAATGTTCTGAAGAAGTCAGCGATTGGTTGAAGCACATTATCATGGTCAATCAATATACCTATAGTCAACGAAAGTTGAGAATGGTATAAACTTCAGTTGTAAATAAGTTTTATCCGAATTATATATATACGTTTTTAGATACGGCAAATCATGGAAAATAAAAATGTGACGCGGACATCTTTACGAGAAGAGAATGTGTAATAGAAGCGTGGAAACACATAAATATTGTGAGTGAGCTTATAAACGATTAACAAACTGTAGCCACTGTAACCACTGTAACCACTGTTTAACTCGCGATTTGACGGGAATAGATTTTTGTCGAACCTATAACTTCAGCTATTGTTTAAGTGTCATTCTTTTTCTACGAGCAAAGTGCGACGTTGTAATTGGTTTTGGTGCTTGTGATATATTGTTAGTGCTTTTGGAATAGGTCTAGTTGGAATGGCATTATAAAAATGTTACTGTATTCGTTTTTTCTGTGCTTTTCATTATAATTTTGGTGACACAAACTCTGCTTTTTATTTCTTAGCATATATAATGCAATCTATTTTCAAAGCAATGTTTATATCGCCAGGGATTCCAAATTTCAAAGGAACATTCAGATGCTTTGATATCCTTCATCTGCTCCAAAATTGAAACAAACAAGAAGGGAGAAAAAATATAACGCATACGCGCATTTCTCATTGAACTGTATGCCTGTATAAATAGTCAAATAAAGAGTGTCTGGCCAGAGTAACACTGCGCAATGGTCGGAAATGCCATTGAGTTAAAAGCATCTCTGTTGAAGTGGTCACGTTCAAGAGGCTCCTGAAGTCACAATGAAGGCTGTTGTTTCGATCTCATTGCTCACTTTGCTATATGGGATAAGCTCTGCTTCTACTAATACAACTCGAATATGTGCCAGCCGAACCAAGAATATTGAGAATATATCGTTCAGACAAAATACGACAATTAATCCTGAAGAAATCTCTCCTAATAATGGTCAAACACGCATACAGGTAAACTTCTTCACTTCTTTCATTGAAATCAGTATTTTTTAAGTAACAAATTTCATGAAATCTGCAGTATCATGAAACTCTTCACTTTAATTATAGAGGGATGATGACATAAAGTTCAAAACCTGTAATGACTTATGTTATACCCTATGGCAGGAGCATAAAACTGCAAATGGCACTGAAGTTACAATTTTATTGCAGGGTATGTAATTTTTTCAGCACACTTACCTTTGATGCTAATATAAAAAGTCATACTAATATTTTGATAATACACATGTATTGTTTCACTAACACTTTACATAAATAGGATGTTGGAAACAATCTGAAGAGAAAAAATGCGAAAGTACAGAATGCGTGGCACAGCAGCATTCCACAAAAGCTTTGAACAATACTAAGTTCTGTTGTTGTAGAGGAGATTACTGTAATGTTAATATTACTGATGCTTTAGAGTCTCCTCATGTAGATAGCAAACTGCTTCAAACTACTCCGCCAGGTAAGGCTTATAATCTATGTATGCAAGCAAAATCATTGTAGTTTGAAAAATTCTACTAAAAGGGCTATTTAATTTTTTTTTATGTTACTGTCGTTCTCCTCACTACCACCAATCAGGAATGGAATATTTAGAGGAGTCCAATTCGAAGCGTTGGGTGCTGATTGCAGTGGGCTCATTCGCTTGTATATTGATTGTATTCGTCATTGCGATGCTAATTTGCAAAATTTATCGGAATAACGTTTTAATGAGATTCGGAAAGCCTCTGCCCTACTCAGAGCAACTCATGGAGAGCACTGCTTTGAGAACTGGAACTTACACAGTAGATCATTTGAAGCTTACAACTATTGTAGGTAAGTGACGTAATTTCACGAATGACGTTCAGTTTATATCCGTTTATCAATATAAGTCGTTTGAGTGATGACTTAACCATTTCCTCATTTTTATTCGCTATGAATATGCTTTACTATAGGTCAAGGAAGATATGGATCAGTATGGCAAGGTAGCATGGGAGATCAAGATGTTGCTGTAAAAATTTTCCCCTCCCACTATCGAAATTACTTTCAAAATGAAAGAGATATTTATTGTTTACCTTTCATGGAGCACCCTTCATTGTTAAGCTACTATGGTTAGTATTTGAATAATACTCGGATACCTTGAAGATTGAATGATATAGAGTATACATTTGTTCGTAATAATATTATCTAGGTGTCGATGAAAGGATTAGTATGGATGGCAGCGTCGAGTACCTTTTGGTACTAAGCTTTGCACCAGGTGGAACTCTAACGGATTATTTACGCGCACATCGGATCGATTGGGCTTCGTTCTGTAAAATGGGTCTTTCTGTGGCTAAGGGTCTCGCGTACCTGCACACTGACGTACGCAAAAATGGTATGTGTCACGTTCTTCCAAAGCCTCTGTTCCCTTATTGAGATTGTTTGTACTAAATATCTTACTTTATCTTTAAGATAAAGTTAAATCGTGCATCGCACACCGAGATATAAATTCAAGGAACATACTAATCAAAGCGGATGGAAGTTGTTGCATATGTGACTTAGGATTGGCTGTACAAATTTCTGGGTCGAAGTACTACTCGAATGGAGAGGGACAACACGCGGAGACTAAATCTATTAATGATGTAAGCGTTTGATTCGCAGAAAACTGTGGACTGTGAAGACGGAATAGGCCTTCTGTTGTAAAAAGTATTCTTATCAGAATGCGATATTCGTATTGCAATTACGTCGTGTGCAGTTTTATCGCCTGAGTTGCATGTAGTAATTTTAAGGCTATCAAAAGTACTATGACTTTTTGATATTGATCGATATATTTTTATATTGACTAAGAAAAGAAAATGTGTAATTCGTTGTGTCATTAACATTTTAGTTAGTTTTCTAGTAGTAACTTGATGTGAGCGTCATTATATTCTAGGTGGGTACGTTAAGGTACATGGCACCAGAGGTATTGGAAGGTGCAGTAAATCTGCGTGATTGTGAAAGTTCTTTAAAACAAATAGATGTGTATGCTATGGGGTTGGTGCTATGGGAAATAGTATCCCGCTGTTCAGACATTTATGTCGCTGGGACAGAAGTACCACAGTACAGACAACCCTTTGAAAAAGAAATTGGTTAGTTCGTACTTAACCGGCAGTATAGTGTTAATTTGTTACTAACCTTTTGGTCTTGCAAATTACCGTGGTCATGTGTAGTGAAGAGATGCTTGGTGAAATTACTTCACACTTCTCGATACAATTCCTTCTATCGATAACGATAATATTGTACATTTTCTTAGGACTTCATCCTACTTTTGAGCAAATGCAACATTTGGTTTCGAGGAACAAAGCTAGACCCTTGCTAGAAGGAAACTTGGTGGATAGGCCGGGTTTGCGGCTTATCAAAGAAACCATGGAAGATTGCTGGGACTCTGATGCCGAAGCTCGTCTCACTGCGCTCTGCGTCGAGGAGCGGCTGACCGAGCTTCAGTCTCACCGTGGTAAGGGACTAATCATTTTGGTTATTTACCAATGCGAAGAATACATAACGGTTAACGTTGTAAAACTAATTTCCAGTAACAATGTATTTTACCGATGGAAGTCCCATGGTAAATACTCACAGTGTTCTTGTGCCTTCAACTACGAATAGCCTATACAGCGAAACCTCGCATCAGGAAAACACTCAACAAGGTGCCTCTGGCAATGACACCATAGTCGACAACTTGGTAACATTGTCACCGACTGACAGTGTTTTACACGAGCACAATTGTAAGCACTATACCATATCCAGTGTACTTGGAATGTGAATGATCAGGAATTCATTTTTCAATTTGTTTTTTTTTTCAGTTAAAAATTCGAACGAGGTAGCTACATGTAATCACGTCCTGACACTGCAACCCTACCAGGGTAGGAATCCTTGCATGGAGAGGAATCTGATGCTGCAATCGGACTCACTGGAAGAGCTCGGTTGCAACGGCAATGTTCTCGTTGATAGATCTCAAAAGCACATGTCTAACGAGCAATACAAATTGCCAAGCGAAACTCAGGGCCTCGTTTCTCATGATTACTTAACGCAGCATACGACGCAGCTAACTCAGTTGAGGCCTGCCACACCGATACCTTACGTTCAGAACGTCATCTCCGAGAACGGGATACCGCTTTACCACAAGCACAAGCAGACCAATGTGCCCGACTGCTGTTCACAGGAGAGTCCTCGCAAAAGAAGATTCGGCGGCTGGTCCAATTTCAAGAAGTTGCTGACCAACAAAAAGAGTTACCCTTATAGTAAATGCCAGATAGATAGGGAGGACTCTAAATCAAACTTACTATCCAAGCAAAATGGTCAAGTCAAGGTCGTCGACACCAACGTAACTATTTCTCCTGGTGGTAAATACGTGAACGGTATCATCGATAAGAATTCGGCGGTAGCTGCTGCGTCTGAAAGAACAACGAAAAATGCAGTACAAATGAACGAGCAAAAGCAAGATAACGAAAGTACCCTTGGCGTTAGGCCGTCGACATTACCACTCGTTAATCTGAGAAGTAAGCGGAGGAGCGACGATAATCTCACCAGACAGGAGAGTATCGACAAATTTAACGAAGTCTTCAATACCGGATCAAATTTAAATATATTAAAGGACCCGAACATGCGCATAAAAACGCCCGGAGATCTCCCGCCCTCTGTGAGGAAAGTCCGAGGACGTGCCCATTCGGCTGCGAGATTTTCTCTATACGACGATCGTATGATGTGTAATATTCTTAACGAGGAGGATGACAGGAACGATAAAATTATTTCGAATTCAGTGCCATTTGGTATAGACCTCGGCGAAAACGAAGGTAAGTTTTCGTCTGCAAAATTTGTAGCGAAAGATGTTACTTCCTTTTAATTGAAAGAAACGTAGATTTGACTGCTGATCTCTGTATCTGTGAATAAGTGGAATGCTACAGCTGCAGCTGAACGGCAACTGTTGAGAGTGTACAGTGTTTGTCTATAGCCATTTTCAAGGTTTTTTCTACTTTGTAACTTCGTAATTACGAAATAACGTACTAGACTATGATGGATGAGAGTGAGAGTACACACGAAGCACGAATCAAAAGAGCCATGCGACTTTCGAGTTTTTGCGAATAATATTCACATACAAACAAATCTCTGATTTTCATCAATCACATATAGGCGTATTTATTCTTTATATGTAGTCATACGATCATCGGTGTAATTCTGAGATTTTCACGCAGAAGTTTTTCACACGGACTCGTAAACCGCACTGCGAAAGAAAGAATATAAGAAATTGCGAGCATTGTGCAGTAATGTACAAGGACAACCAGAAATTATAACGAAATATTCGTAGTAGCTGTGTGGCAGCATCTTCCACAGATGGAAACGAGAATTTCTATTTTTATCGTCATCTATTTTTCTACAGGATAGCTGTTGTGCAATTAATAACTTCTTTTATCTCAGTGTTCTCTAATCGCAGGATATGACGAAACTGATGCAAATTCAGTAATAAATGAAAATACGCAATTAATATATAACGTAGATAACGCTCCATATTGTGATGTTCACTTGACATTGAAATGAGCTTCGCGTGTATTCTCATTGCTTTATCTATTCGTAGAATACGAGATTCTATTCTTTAGAATCACGTGATCCATCCTTGGGCTAAAATTTAGCCTCGCGTTCAAGCCTCATTCCATTAATTATATTCGTTCTTCGGCCGTTCGACCACAGGACAAATTTTACCTGATAAATGGATCAATGAACTGGAGACTTTGAATAACGACATCACAAATCTACTATTGTACCCAAGTGTATATCTATTTCATAAAATATTACGAGACACTGAATATTTACTCCTAGAGTTATATATGACGTGCCACGATGGCAAACGAAATATCCGCTCGAATAATACGTATATGCAAGGAATTATTTGCATCTTAAAGATAGGCTAACTTCTAAGAAGAACAATAAACTCGAGCACAAAATGTAGGCGTAATTGGCTAAAATTATTGCAAGTGTTTTAAGGTGTTTATAGCGTCACCGAAAATATCAGTCATACTTCGTTTTTATCAACCATCTGATGGAATAAAAGATGTGCTGTGGCTATTTGTGTGGATAGCAAGGTGAATATGTTTAAAATTAATCATACGAGTACCTACCTATATTCATTCGATTATCTGTACGAATAATCATAGCCATATCAGCGCGCGTACCGAGTTGAATTCTTTCTCCCAAACTACCCGATAGACGTAAGTTTGTTTTTACCGGTATTTTTGGATTTACGTGTCGGTAAATTTTAGGTGTCATTTTTTGCACCGACGATAAATCAGTCTCCTCTGATAAAGTCGTCCATACACGAGTTTCCCCAGTTTCTCGTAAGATAGTGCCAGATGTCTCGCAGTTCGTCCTCATATGCAGTCGGGCGCAGGTTCCCTACAGTTCCCTCTTCTGCTGCAAGGAAACGACTTCGTTATCTGGCAACTGTACCGAACACATACTGTATATACCATCCCCCCCACGACACTCCAAGGGCTCTGCACGGAGCAGCAGCCGTGGGGTCACCAAATAAATTATGTCAAACGGTCTACAGTGGCCCGAACCCGAGTAGCTCGGATCCGTTGTGCTCGCGTACAAACATTTCGCCGATACAGCATTGCGCGCTGGCGAAAGCCAATTTTGGCAGTTCGGTGCGGTACGTGTCACACTGCGCAAGTTCGTTCGAAGTAAAAATTAATAAAAATTCGTACCAGAGTCGGCTCGGTGGTCGTGCGTAGGAACGCGTGTGTGTCGTTCGTCGTGTGGATGCGTGCACCAGTGCGTGTTTTCACGGAGGAATTATGCTGACGCTGTAGCATCAGTTGTAAGTAACGCAAATTTCCATCGTTTCGTCTCCCCACCGGAAAAAGTCGCGCTCCAGGTGTTTGAGTGTTTTCCGTGAATGAAAATGGGAGGAACGGATGACAGGGAAGGGCATGCGGAAAGAAGAGAGATGTATGTCGATCGACGTGACGGTTAGAATTGTACGTTAGAGTTCTGCGATCCGGTTCGCAACTTTGCAGGTGTCATCGCAAAAATACGTTAAATTCGGCGGGGAAGATGTGTGATGTCATCGGGAGCCCGATATAATGAATTATTCGCAAAGTACTCCTGCCGAAGAAAACGGCATAGCTGATTTTGGAAGGAATCGATAAAGTAAACGAAATTGTCGCACGCAGTGTCGTAAATACCCGAACGTCACGTTTTCTCTTTGATGTCATTATTTTCGCTTAACCCGTGTACTGTAGCCGGAACGCTTCGAAAGGTGGAATTGCCAAGTGAAACGGTAATGGGGGGACTAACTCATTTATTTATTTCTGGCAGAGGGGCTCGAAACGGGGGAGTTCTCTTTCTTGGAACTCGCCTGCCTTTCTTTTTTCTCCTTTGCGATCCTTTCTTCGCATAACCGCATTCCCTTACCGTTTGAAAGAGAGACTATGGATGCACGCCGATTGTCGATAACTTAAAAAAATGACACGCGACATCGAAGTAAATGACCGAAAGCACTCGGTTCCCTCGATTCATCGAGAAGCGATCGTGAAAGTAAATTGTCTTTTCAAAAGAAATTAATTTTCCCACGTTATCGTCATTGCTCCCGAAGACACGTGTGTGCACCCTACGTGCAAACGCGCATCTACAAGCCTCGATGGAAACATTTGATATCGGCATCACGTCCTCTCCGCGCCACCAGTATGGGGCATTTGCACAGAATTTCAAGAAGGCTCGCTGGGAGATGGCAATTTTTCGAACGTGAGACGCGTGCACGATACAAATTTGAACTCCCAGATCAGCTGTGCGCCCCTCTCAGGTGACGCCTACTTCCTTCACTTTGATTTACAGCGAAACTCGAAACGAGAATTTCGGCATTGCTCAACGTTTGTTCTACCGAAAAACGGCAGCGACGACTAATTCTCCGATTAATCGAGTTGGGCAACTGTTATACGCGTCCACGACTGTCCTTTTCTGTATTAATCTTACGTCACGGCGTTCCGGAACGCTCACGTGTGAAAGCGGTATTACACCTGAGAGGATTTAAAATACCGCTCCTCTCTCTCTCCGGAAAAAGGATTTTACTTCACTCGCGCGCGCGGGGGTCCGAACGCGACGTGGATGATCAGCGCAGCGAGCTAACGATTATATCATTTACGCAATTTGACATAATTTAATGGCTGAATTATCATTCAAAGTATTTTGGAATACCGAAAAGGTCAAGGATAACCTTGGCGTTTCTGCAGGGTGTTGCAAACCGTCTATCTCGAGAAATTCTTTGAACGAACTGTGTTATTGCAATATTCATTATTGTCCGTAAGATCGCGGCGATTCAAAGTTCCCCCAGTTAATCCGAATAAAGGGGGTTGTATCTTCGATGCGATTCTCAACAGAAATGATCTTTTCCAAATAAACAAGCAATCGTTATCGACGAGTTTATCTGCCGACTTCATTAGAAGAGGTCAAGGTTCGTTACTGCAGTTGTGCCCCTTGCATTATACGTATAATGTTGTCGTTATACTCGTTCCCGTAATTCCTCGCGTTATTCTCCGAATAATTAGACTTCGGGAGTAATGCCGCAGGGAAGGTTCGTTTGGTTGTCAAAGGCGATATCGCGTCTCGGAAGCCCTCGACCGAGCACATAGTTTTTTTTTGAAGAACCCAGTTATCGTTTCCTATTTTTCGGTGCGTCTCCGTCTCGGACCCATTAGAAGAGGTGGCTCGTTATGTTATCCCGCGCGTCGTAACGCGTTGTCACTCTACTTTTTTACGCCTCAGTGGTTCTCTGTAAATAACGACTTTGAAAAGCAACGAGAAAGGCTGCAGAAAATATTAACGAAAATGTCGCTCTAAATATCGCCTCTGACGTATTAATTCGACTATATCTAAAACTGGCGTCCCTCGTCCAAAGGAGAGGTTGAGCGTCGACCCGTGTTTCCATCGTTTCACATTGTATAAGTACAATTTATTTCTCATGCCCCAGTTGGCAGCGTCGTCACCGTCATTGCAACGGGGTATCATTTTCGTAAGATTTTTATCATTATACCCGACAACATGGAGTCAGTACCCTGGAGCAGCATGAATATGAATGTGTATTAGATGCCAATTAAAATCAATCGTATTCCATTAAATTCTTCGCATATCGTTTAACGGTAGAACGAATCGTTATCTTCATTCCTCCCCGCCCCTCCTCCTTCGAATGTCTCGTATGTATACATGGCTAATGGTGAGTGCGGTCAATGCAATCCGTTTAAACGACTCGAACAAGTCCGCGCGTACGCAATCCCGTTGACCGTCAATTAACCCGACTAATTCTATTCGCTACTCTCTCGAACCACTCGCGAAGTAAGGAGTCGCTGACTAATTTAGCGCGTTGAAGGCTCGCGTTGCCGCGAGGATCTTTCGTGCTATTTAGCATTTATTTTATCAAGGTTTTCTCCTTTTTCAACTTTTCTGCTTCGCGTATCGTTATATACGAACCGGCATTCTTTTTTCCATAGTCTATCAATAACGGTACGTTATTGGTCACGCCGTCTGCACTTCCCCATTAGCAGGTATCACTGTACGATGCGAGTATACACCGTCCAACATCAACGCGATTCCCATTTGAAACTACAGAATTTCATAGCTCTTCGCGCTACGGCTATAACTCGTATAGGAGAGAGGACATTTTGTCCGTCACCCATCAGGGACGCTGTATTATTGCCAACAATTTCTGCACCTGTTCAACTGCAATTCCACTGCTACACCGGAATACTCACCAACACAAATATGGCTCTCATCTATAACTTGAGAATTTCATAGCTTCACGCCGCCACCCCGACTCGTATAACGACGAACATTCCTGTCCCCCCCTCCAACTATTGTACACGCGAACGTTAATATACGAAAGGAACGGGTAAAACTGCAGCAACGTCCATTTCTACGGTCATCCATCTCCATTCGCGTCTAGCAATTTCATTTTTATGAGGTTCCTTTTCTCGCGCGGGACGCGTAGCTTATATATGCGCGTGTACGAGTACATACGCGCGGAATGACACGCTTCTCGCGACCGTATTCCCTTGACGGACCTTTAGCAGGCGGCCGTTTCACATTACGTATAAAGGCACTCCCTTCGCCATTAAAAACGTGCCCAATCTATTTTTCACGTCAGTTCCATCCGACAGCAAAAAAAGGTTGCTTTATGCGAGAGCCCTCGATACGCGGCATTTATGCTCCACGTATATAAGTGCATGTGTATATTCGGAAACGAAACAGCTACTCTCTCTGGAGTCCTGAATCATCAACAAGGCTGCATTCACGAGTATACCTACTCCATCTATGTAACCATGCATAGGCATTTGCCATATACCCTGCGGCATAAATTAGTACGATATCACGAAGGTCCCTTGTTTTCGCAAAAATTGAAATCTCTGGGACTGGTCTCTCGATCATCCCATCCAATGTATTTTTTTCTAGCTGATTCTGAAAATCACTGATTTACTGATCAAATCTGAAAGGAACACCGAGCTATTGATGATTTTCTGAGGAAGAAAAAATTTTGTATGCATAAAATCGCTGATATCTTATATTTCTTTTGGGATATTAATCAAATAACCATGGGTTTCGTAATCAGTACGAAAAAATACATAAGATAGGGTAGCCAAGCAATCGATTCCAGAGATTTCGATTTTTGGTAAAATGTTAAAGGGTATTATTAAATAATACCCTTTAACATTTTTTTTCAGCAGGGACACCTGCTGACGTGTTTATGACGTGACGTGACAGGATACAATTTTTATCCTGGGGTTTTTTAATCTATCCTCGATTGAGCTCGAATATAGCTTATCTTCCTCGTTTTCTCCTTTTATTACACGTCAGCAGGTATCCCTAAAAAGTAACAAGGCGGCACTGAGAGTCGCTGCATTTTTTCAGATTTCAAGTTAATGGGCTTACTATATATCGACGCGTGGGTAGATTTATTTTTTTTACCCCTCGTCCTGCTTCCGTACGAGTACCAGCATAAGGATACGTAGGAAGAGATACATCGTATACCCCTACGCGTGAATGTGCGAATGCATGATAGATATTATACATACAGCTATACCAGTATATTATACCCCACCGTACATTATAAGAGAGCCGAAGGCGTGAACCTGCTCACGTGCAAAGTATACATATATCGTATATATAGTATCGAGAATCGATGGCGTGCCCTTATGCGTTTTTTAGCTCTTTGCGAAACGTATAACATCCCTCTCGTCTCTTTATAGTGTACTCCAGTTATATTCCCGTATCCCTATTGTCAGCTGGTCATCGAGGACATCCTCTATTCTTCCTGCAATACGATTGCACGGTCATTTCTCGTTCCTTCATAAAACGTGCAGCCATCAGGAAAATTTGGTTCGCACATTCACGAATCGGTCTTTCATCCAGAATTGCGCCGCGTGCATTGTTTTCGATATTAACGGAACACCCTCTATGTCGATGTACATATCTGTTATTCATGCGACTGAGCAGGAGGAGAAGATACAATTTCAGAGCCTCTGCAACTGGACGAATCATCGATAGGCCCATAAAGTTTATACATTTTTTGTATAGGCATTGTACTGACATATTCGCGAATATCGCGCGCGACGTGCACATATACGCGCACTTAGCATCTACAGCCACGGTATGTACCGCACGAGTCACTTTGCAATTCGATTTCCTTTTCAATCGATATTGTACACCGTGCTGCATTATTACCGTTACACGAGTACGGAGGAAAACATTCTCCAGGCGCATCGCTCGGAGCGAAGACTTTCGCAAAGTAGCTATAAGTACATATAATGTGATACACTTTATACTTCATAGTAAGTACATTCGGTTTCGTGATTGTTTTCCATAGGCACAGCACAACCGACTCCAGCTGTACCCGATGGAGGTCAACCATGAAATTGATTTATTTCCAAGTATAAAGCACATCACCGCGTATACTCTTTTCTCCATAAGGAGAATCCTTTCTGAATTTTACTTTCGCTCTGGATTTTCTCTTCCATGATAGACATAATAGGTAACAGGCTCGCGTCGCCCGAACGCCCTTTATTTATCAGGCAAATGGAACGAAGTTTCGATTCCGCTTGCCACATTCTTGTTGGTTCGGTCTTTCGTAGTTCCTGCGCGGTGCCTACCTCTGTTATATCTATATCGATTATTCAACTGGATGAAATTTTATTTCCAAGTCTCTTCTCCATCATATTAGCTTTGCCTCCTCTTGGAAATGATTGAATTTGTCTTTGTGGGACATTTTTTTCGGGAATTCTCGTTTTTCCGTTTTATATATATTATACATATAAGTACCAGAAGCGCGTGGCTTAATCTGCGCGGCCTCGTGGTCACGAACCGTGAACCATATCGACTTCCTGACCTGTGTCAAAGCCACCGGAGAGCCGGGACGTTGTGAAATATCCTCCTTCGTCCCCGGAATTTCATCACGCATTTGATTTTTTATATTTTGTGTTTTTCTTTTCCTTTTAAATTGCGAAAACGACGTGCGAAGTGCGTCTTAATTCATCTCGCGTTTATATGTTCTGCGCCTAAAAAAATTGAATCTAATAATATTTAGATACACAGGGAAAGTCCTAAAAGCAAAAGGAGTTCGATCTGCTGTTTGAGTTTTTCGCAATGTAAAGACGACTTTCTCCATCGACTGTGGTTTATCGTGTTCGTTTGATAACTTCCTTCGTCAAAACCGCAATCGGTCTAGATAGAATAAGCACGAGATATTACGAAGTATACCAGTTCGTATCGCATGTACTTTCCTAGTAACCGCAAGCGAACGTTTTCCAGTATATCCAGTATTTCCAGTTGCTTTTAACGTCCATTAAACTTTCGTAGCACATCTCCACCGACCGAATTTCTTTCGCGAGCTTTCCGCGGAGAGAACTCGCCACAGCAATTTGCAGATTGGAATTCGCCACTGTACGTACGTGCGCGTTACATAGCACATCCGCATTGAAACGTCCTCGTATACATCTTTCCTGCGGAGCTCTCATACTGTATACCTATATAGGCCAATTTCCCACGACGCCGTACGATAGAGGTTTTCTATCCCGAGCCGCGTCGAAATGTAAATATCCTTACAGGCGCGTTATTGTCTCATATCGAATGGTAGCTGATTAGGCGCGTAGAACGAGTGGCACCTGCTTTTTTGTCCCGAGCCTATTGAATAGCGGTCTCTCTTCTCACCGTAGCGAGAGGATCTGTATTTATAAAAATATATCAGATTCGATCATTTCTTCCACAGTCAGCGAATGCTCGTACTAATAAATGCGAGGCTTCATCCGTAATGACCGCGTGCTCGCGGTCATTTAATTCAAATCCTTCCGCTAGCTCGAAAAATTTCCACGTGCTCCAGATCTCACGCGCGATATCAACACGAGACTAACACTTTGTAAAGTGTAACGAGCGTCAGTAAGGCAGTAAATTAACGAACGAGAATAATGTCAGTATTCCGCGAAGCAACGTTCAGGTTTCGAGAACAGCGGGGTGGATTCCCATCGTATACTATGTATACCTCTGCGGTACACGTAGGAGAATACTGTTCTTTTCTCTGTGCGAAATCGATGTAGTACACACACATCCTTTATGGCACTTTATACATATGTACATATACATAGATACGTCCTTTTTCCCTTCGTCGCTTGACGGGCAATTACTTAATTTTAGAAGTGCGTCAGACGCCGAGGAGTGTCAGGGCGGCGATCGTCGATCATCCTCAACATCAATCTTGCCTTGCTAGTCGTCGCCGGAAACATAGTACGTCCCTCGATCTATCGGGTAGGGGATTTAGCTGATTAATAGTCATCCATAGGTATTACTTCTGCCCCTGCGCGGAAGAAATGGCTATGGTTGATCTAGCAATTAAAATATCGCGTGATATTAAAATTGCACTGGCAATGATTGTCATGGGAGTCATGAAATAAAAATAGTAATGATTTTCTATTTCTAGTATCATCAAACGGCATAAAACTCAGAGCCACACGAAAGTCGTTATCCGGGACGCGTTATGCGCCACTTTCTGCCTACCTTTAACGTTAGGAAATATGTACCAACGCACTGCAACGTAGGAAAAGTGGTCAGAAAGTGGCGCGTAAGACGTCCTAGAGACAACTTTCAGCTGACATTGAGTTTTATGACGTGTGAAATCGTTACAGATTTTCTCTGTCAAAATGATACGTTTTATTACGTGCTGCGATATTGTATGGACACATTATTTCAAAGGTATCAGGGCTGGAATATAGCGTTGGCACTTCGGGTAATCATGTCATCTGGCTTCGTTAGATACTCTGAGTATTAAATAAACGTAGGTACGCCGATGTTATCGAAAATGTCTCTGATTAATCGCATAATAGATCGACTCGCGTGTCTATAGGTATATATCTTCATCACGAAATTGGCTCGTTAGCCAAGTGGCCTTAACCGCAAAGTATAGTTAAACCAGGAAGGGTGGACTCGATCGATCCAGCCGCTTTTCGAATTATAGGGCTTTTAGCGACGAAATTGTTTCCCTCCGAGACGAAGTTTCCCCCATACGCCAATAGAGATAGGCTCAGTCCTGGGGTTCTGAAGAAAAAATAAAATAAAACAGTGATAAATACGTTTTAATACTGTATGGGGCCGAATCCATCTTTAAACCAACGTAACCCATGATCCAACGTCGCTCTCCGACTCGTTTAGACCTCAAAGCGTAGGTAGCTTCCCCGCTATGCCAATAATGAGTTCGTTAAGCCTCACCCCACGCTCTTCCGTTCTCCTAGTTGGTCCGCTAATTCGGCATTGTAGAGTATCTCGTGCTATAGCAACGGGAGACGATGTGGGTCAATCGCCACGCGTGCGAGAAATAATTGTCCGGCTGGAGAATCGATCTATGTATTGAGAGACGGATTGGCTGGAAATGGCATACGAGTAAGCGATACGCTTTACATTCCGCAGTGAGCTCAGCTTCGCGATAACCCTCCATAGGCATCGCGGTATTACCGCGACCGAAATGTAGTTTGAGTTCGTTCAAGATGCGAACGAACGATGCACCGGTGCGTCTTCCGTCGAGGGGAGCGAAGTGGGTTTAGGACCAGTCCCCGGCGATAAAGTCGAACGGGGGATAAGTTTTTATACACGGAGGGACCTGGCGAATGTAGCGAAGTCGACGGGTGAGCGAACGAAAGGGACGAATGCAGTCTTCCTCAAGTTTCTCAGGAAGTGCAATCTACGGACCGTCGGCAAAGCGTATTATTTCACATAGTCGATGGAATATTATTTCACATCCACGTCGTCTCGAGAAATCCCAAAGTCAGCCGTTTTTCTCACGAGGTAAAATAACGACGGTGCGTCGACGGTATCACCCGACACATCGCTTGTCTTAGCAAGAATTCGAAGCTAGCTTCTGTCATTTCGTCGGTCCGTAGGTACAAGTATAATGCTAATGAAGCAGAAGGCGCGTACGGCGGTGCATCATGAAATATGTAGGATACTATACGCATTTATACATATCCCATATGTGTATTCGAATAAATACTTTGCATGCATTTTTTTATGGACGATCCAGAAAATACCTGCTTAGACGGATATACGCATACAGGCGTCACATGAGACTTTTCAATTCGTGCTAGCCCCTGCTCCCATTCCAGTATATCGAAAACGAATGTTGACTTACACGAAACGTCGCGACATTGAACCACACTTAAAGCCCATTTTCGTTTAGCAATTCAAAGCTCGTAGACCACTTAAAAACCCATAGACAAAGGTGCGCGATAGCGTAAGTGCACGTCTGTACACTTTAGATATATCGGATCTATACGGGGGACCACGGCTGGCGGCTCACGATATATATCTATTCATATATTATGTATCAGTATTTGGCGCGTGCGTGGATACACGATACTCTGTTCGTACGCGCGTAGGCATTCACTTTGGGCAGGGGAAGTTTGATGAAACGGAACACTCGAGTCATCCCCTATCCGGTATATGTATCGAGTTATGGAAGCTAAGGGCCAACTCGAGACTTCCGGTACACCAAACTTTTTTGTACACCGAACGCGCGGTAGAATTATTCGGTGTAGATATGACAATAGTCGAGTACCTCCAAGGAGGTTTCGTATAAAGCATGTGCCACACGCGATATTTTCAAGTGGCCAGGTTCTACCTACGCATGTACATAAGTCAGCGCCGGGTACACGAGCACGTAGCTTATGTACGCACGTACCGCGAGCTGATGGGAATGAATGCTCGGTACGCGCTTGTACTCTTCACTCGGAGGATGCGGGAACGGTTCGACTCTCTCATTCGATATAGAAAATGTACCGTTTGATACAAACGCAAGAGCAAATACGGTTCCGCGTCAGCGGTTAATAATCTCTGCCGTGCAACGCACCATTGAAAAACTTTTCGATATTTGTAACGAGGAATCAAATAAATGATGTCTTCATATGCGAATTATTTTTAAAAAATAGATAGTAAATATTTGTTCGTCCCCATTTCTCGATCATTCTTTTGAGATTTTATCGTCGCCCAGCTCCGTTAGTTTTGCACGAGTGTATAAAGTACTCGTATATGTGCTCTGTTGGTGTGTAGAGTGTTTTTCATAGAAAGTTCATAGGCGTATCAAGCAACTGATCGAATATCTAGGTATAAGTGATTCACGCAAGGTTAATGATAGATTCTGGCAGCTCCTTCTCTTGTTCGTATATGAAATCGCTGATATCTTTCATTTCCTTTGAAATATCGACCTAATAACCACGTTTTTCGTAATTAGTGCGACAAAATATAAATGAAACAGTGGTAAGATAGGGTGGTCGAGTGATCAATTCCAGAGATTTTGGTATATGGCAAAATTTCAAAGGGTAAAATAATTTCCTCTTTCATTCCAGGGAACAAACAATAGCACGAAAATGGGGTTGAAGCGCCGACGCAACAAATTAAGGGGCGGCTCAATGGAGTAATCATTAAACCAAGGAGCAACGAAGACAGCGGGGGTGAAAAATGATGACTGCCATGGCCCGGCTGCCCTGCAAACAAACCTCGCCTTCGCAGCAGCCACGGGTCAACAATTTCGGTAACAAGGGTTACTGGGACATGCAAACGAGACAACCGGCGCCGTCATACGTTCGAAATCACCATCGTCAACACAGCGATCATACGGGTTAGACGCTAATATCAAATTAATTCCCCTTATCCCATAATACTCCCCTTTTCCCTGACAAACAATCTCTTCATTCACCACCTGACTGTGCATTGCAATAAGCAGCTGTTCATTTAATACTTCAGATTACCGACCGTAGGAGTTCTTCCGGGTCTTCGCTGTTTCTCTTAGGAAAGCACAGAATTCCCATTGTACGTGTCATCGACATTACGCAGCTTCTGCAGAGTCTAGTAATACCGAAGAACGTCGGACAACAGTATCTCCCGCGTTCCTATACTCGCTTGCTTGTACACGCATTAGTTCCACGGCGAGTTTACTTCCAGGCCATTATTTCGTCGGTTGGCCGCTGGTTTCCTCATTCTCCTTTTTTTTTCTTACTTTCGCCTAACGATATGATGCTGTTTACCGTGTCTCTATCCCTGAAAAGCAGAAAACTGTAGGCGTGTCAGGACAAACTCATCAATCATTTTAGTCTCGCGAGCAAAGCGGAACGAAGAAAAAATCGTGCCAGATGCCATGCCTCCTCTCGCCGCCTCTGGTTGTCACCAACCGCTCTTTTTCTCTTTTCCTCTATCTCTCGTCTACATTCGAGCTACATCTACTCGCACACTAGGCCTCGCTCATGTGTGTACTGGTGTTTACTTTGAGGTACATGCACGAATGTCCACGTGGACTGGCAAGGGACAGATAAACGACGCGTTAAACACTCCCCCTTCTTCAATTTCTCCGACATACGGTTACCTTGACAATTGCCGCTCTTTTTCATTCCTCTTCCCGTTACCGCGTAGTCCCGACCACAAAGAAGAAGCCTGCAAGAGTCTTGGCCGAGAAGCTGGGGACCGCGGCGACCGATGTGCGGTGCAACGTCGACGACGGTCGGGGCGCACTCTATTTTCACAGCTGTCTCGCGGCGAGCGCAGTCGAGACTCCGTCGCCGGGGGCATTTTTCTTCTTTTCAGTACGCTTGTCGCGTATCTTGCGTGCAGAGTTTCTTGCGGGAAGGGTCTCCCGGAGGGATTCAATGGAGCATCGTCGTGCCAAGAGTGCAAAACCCTGTCATTGGCGCGGTACATATCTCTCTCTATAGTCGTAGGAATGCCCACGTACGACCGCGGACGTCGACTCGCATCGCGTTAGCGCAATAAGCCAATCTGCTAACTCGCTCGATTTTCCGAGCTCGCTATGTATAGCTCGTCTGGAAGACGACGACTTGAAAGATCACCTAGATATGCGACGCCCCTTCGCCACAGCTGTTCCAAGTACTATCGGAAGTGTAGATATGCGTATTTGTTTATTGATATAACTTATCAGCAGCTTGTCTCTCTTCCGCGTTACCCCAAAGTAAACGCTAGACTGTCGTTGATCGTCTAAAGGTACGACTTCTGTGGTCGCGAAATGTTACAGGGAAGCGAAAGAGCGCGGTGGAACTGCTACAGGAGTCAAAGGCGTTTTACGTGAAGAGCGAGACGGTGTTGGATCGAAAGCAGGAATTGAAGAACAGCGGTCATCTACAGGTCTCTCAGCTAACGGCGCCCGGAGCACCGCCGAGGCTTTTGCGAAAGTCCAGCGGTTCCGTACCCTGTTCGGTGCAGCAAACGTCGCCGCAGATGCCGACGCCTCTGGCGCCTCCCTGTTGCTGGGCCGCCTGTCACGAACAGGACAGACGTAAGTCACGAGCGACAATTCACCTCCAGGTCTCGTCCCCCCCCCCCCCCCCCCCCCGTAAAGGACAGACGCGCCCGTCGCCACGGCGGAGGCGATTGTTACCGCGGTTGCGATAATGAGAGGCGGGAACGCGAGTACATGCTTCGTGATCCTATATACATACGTATATATACGTACATACGGTATATACACGGTCATTAAAGCGTGAAAAATCGTTCGCCGAGGTCGCGGCTCTCTTCACTCGGTGCAGGCGTTTAAAAAGTTTAATTTCATACACCGCGACTTTTGCAATGTTCTCGCCTTTGCGAAATCGGTTCTCTCTACACTTGCAGCCGATGGAATTTTGAGTCCTCAAAGAACACTGCCACCGGCATTGCCCCCGAAGAGCCCGCGACTGGTTCCGGTACCGCAACGACGCACCATTTCCGTTCCATCGGGCGGTGCCGGAAGCGATCAGTTGCAAACGAAACTGAGAAGGCTTCTAAATACGGACAGTAAGGAGAACGTCTTCTTTCCTGAAACACCGCCGCCGCCGATTCTTCAAGCCAATGGAGTTGGCAGAGAGGACAAATTCCGATATTCTCCGGGGAGTTTGTCGCCTGGATGTCGTGACGCCGATTGCAATGCCCCGGTGAGTGGAACCGTTAAAACCCAATTATTTTGCGATAATCCGCGCTTCGTTGAATTTTATTTCAACTTATTTATAACTGTTCGCGTATGGCTGTATGGGAGACGACGCGGGAATTTTAATTAAATTATTCCGCGCGTGTCGGCAACGTTTTATTCGCCTTCCTTATTCGCTTCGACGTCGTGTAGATGGAAGTGAGATAGATAGACACCGGATGTGAAGAGCCGGAAATTGTACTTATATGTTCCGATACGGCAGTATGTCTGTACTCGAGCGTAGACACGATGTTGTCGTACATTAATATAAGTTGGGCACGCACTCGGCATATGTAACGAGACACGCACAAACGAGCGTAAAGATTCAGGAGCTGTAAGTTCTGTCTTTCGAAGAAATGCAATAGAAAGAGAATGATCAATACACATACACGTGTCGATGCCGTGCGTTATGTGGTTGCAGACTTCTAACAATTTCTCACGTGACATTATTTTTTGCATCGTCTGAAGATACGCCCGCCTGTTGCTTCTCTTTTGCAGCAATGCATACCGCCGGAAATCCACTTTAAATTTGGCAGGAGCAATTCGCACTCTCATTCATCAGGGAAATCCGGCAAGAAATCCAATAATTTTTCGCAAGTTGAAAACACCACATGCCACAAGTCTTTGCCCGATCTTCACTCTAGCACTCGACGCAGAGCGTCGCTATCCCCGCGTGCATCTTCCAAATCGTCATCGAAACCGCTAACCTCCACTCATCATCAATCTACAAATAATTGTCCAGACTGCGAAACAAGTTCGGACTATTCCGAGCACAGTTTTAAGAGAGACGCCACTTGCTATCGCAGGTAATCAAGGTTTTCCTCTTTTTCCAGTAACAGTGCATAAATACCACCGCGGGGTACTGCATTCCTCGAACGCACCTTGATTTTCCAGTTCCAGACACATTAGACGGTCCTTGGGCTCGGGCGGTGGTGATGCGAGCAGCGTCTTGTCATCGGGCGGTCGTACGCAAAAATCCTCCGGGTCGAGCAAACTAAGTCACGGTGCGACTGCCAGGGATTCGGGTGGCTCTTCCGGTCATTGTACTCATCGTAGCGAGCCACCGCCTAGAATACAAGTATGCGAGCATTGCTGATCCTATCAAGGGATACTTCTGTTCCTTGATTAAATATTACAGGCACACGAATCACCGTCGTTGTCCGTCAGTTAATTATATTCAGTCTAACGAATGTCACATTGCAGGACTGTTGGAGTCACATTCGTAGAGACAGTGGTGCATCTACTCAGCATTCCACGGAAAAAGATAGGTCTAGGAAAAGTAGTTACGGCAGCGGTACGCCACCATCGGCCGTGAGACCTTACAGCCCCGAATCGGAGAGCAGTCACAGCCAAGCTGATTACAGCCCGACCTGTAATTCAAGGTAATGTATCAGAATTTGTATCTTCGTTTAATTCCTCAACAACGTGCAATGACCAATGATAGGTTCGATCGATAGATCTCTTTTTCGCGAGATGACAATTAAGGCAATGAGATCTTTTAAATGTCAGGTTTTCGGACGGCTGGAAGGAAGGACGTGGTCGGCCGATACTACGATCCAAATCCGACATTAGCGATCGATATTGGCGGCACGATAATAATCGCGCAAACAAATTACCCGCACATCCTCCGCGGTCGCTGACACAATTGGAGAACTTTTTCGACCGTCTCGGTCTCGACTCCGACAACTATCAGCGCATTACCGAGCCCGATTCGAAGTCCTCTTCTCCCGTATTTTTCGATAGTGTCAGTTCGGTGGATTCGGCGTTGGGTCTGTACTCCTGGGTTGGAAATAATCAGACCAATCAGACAGGTCAGTGGCAGAACAATAATTGTAGCGTCGGCATGGGCAATGACGATTCCAATCAGAGAGCCAGCGATCCGCCGAGTATCGTCGAGCGGAACGCTAGAATTATCAAATGGCTCTGTCAGTGTCGTAAAGTGCAATTTGGATACAGCTAAACAAGTGGTTTCACGCAGCTCGTTAAATCGAGTGACTCTAGTTCATGGTTCCATTTCGATTTGCTGGATTCGATTTGACAACAACCAGAATCACATTTGAACCCGCATTGTCGTTGTTTACAAATACATAGTAGATCGAACAACTTTCAGTACTTCTTATTGTCGAGTCGTAATTAATTTGTTTTCGAGTTTCTCATGAAAGCGCGTGCTAAATATAGTCGTTTGATCGTAATTCATTGATTTCTTCGATTCGAAACACGTGATATATGAGCTTAACACCTCTTGTCGTAGTTTAGTAGTCTTTGAATAAATACCCTGTTTTACACTCTTCTTTTTAATGCTTCATGAAAATATGATATAGAAGCTTTTATTGGAATATGACAGTGTTAATGAGATCTGTGCCATTTATATTGTTTCGTCATTCCAAACTAAACTACAAAAGTTAACTATTCGTTGAAATTATAGTGTTTACGTATATTCCTTCCCTACCTTGTTCGTTTGTTTTTACCAGGTCTATTAGCTGTACATAGGATTTTTATATAGATACGTAAGCGATATTGAATCTGATAATTCTATGAATGTAGTCATCCACATGTTTGGCTACACATTTCTTTTACTTTTTTTTATTAGGTAGACTTGTTATACAATTAATGTATTAATATTCTGTAATGTGTTCTACGACCATTTTTCTATATGTCGATGCAAAACCGTACACGATCCTTAAAAGGGAAGGTACAAGTGATAAAAAAATGTTCCGCATATATTATTGACGAAACTACTGGTTCTTGTCAAATTTTAATAAATCATCGTAGGGCCATTTCTTCCGTTCCCACAGAATACTCGTAACGCATACTTTCCTGTTGATTTTTTTAAAGTAGCTTAGATATATATGTATACTATATATATCTCTTGATGAACACCTCAAAAACGATGCCTTCTCTTGCTGGTCTTTAAAGCCACAAATATGAAAAATTACTCAATTAATATTAACGTTCAAACATTTTAGAAGAGTGTGGGGATTTGGTTAGTATTTAAGCGTAGATTGAATCTAAATGGCAATTGAAGAGTTGATTAGGATTATAGAGTAAACATATTGAAATATGGGAATTGATGCACAACCGCGTCTAAAAAGCGCAGTATTCTTGTAATATCGTGATCGCATCTAGGTATAGTTTAAAATATAGAGATATTGAGTCTCATCACGATCACGATCAAATACAATATTTTCTGATTACATATATTTCAAAGAAAGTTTAACGTATTCGTTATCCCTTACCCATTTTAGATGTTTCACTGAAATTAGAGAAAAATATTGGGTGGTAAAAGATAAAGGTAGAACTCGCGGACAGTATAGATTGTTACACTGCTCGTTGTTAAATGTCATCATTTCCATTGTAATGTATTTTTGCAGCTAGATCGTGACTAGTGATTTATAACGGAATTCACGTAAGGAATTTTACGATGCTATTGAAACAGTGCATAAATTTGACGCTCATAAAATATATAAATATACAAATACCTAGAACTTTTCCCTACTCAACTCTTTGATTATGGTCAGAATAATATCGCGTAATGTAACGTACTTATACATATACATAGGTATATACTGTGTTCTTGCGAAACGAATAGAGAAAACGTGAATTAAACAATTGTTTGCGATTTACAGCTACTTATTCCGACGTTTACGTTTTCTCTTATCGCTTTGTATAGTCACTCTACGATGTTAATATTATCATTGCATTAATGTCATTGTGGTAGGCACTGCTGTTACGCAGTTGGAATATTTTATCGTGTCTTGCATACCTACATTATGTAAGAGTCAGTGATCAGACCGATCGGAAACTAATTAGGATTGAAAATTACGATAAAAGAATAAATCGGGAGACTCGTAAATCAAGCACTGTTTCATGAAATAATATCCCTGCCGCAATCGTTTCTTTCGCAATACAAATATGTGGTGTGAAAATATACACTACACACACAGGCTTACAGCCAGTTGACAATTTAACATATGTGATCTTTAAGTAAACGATCGAACGTTCTCACGAAGGAGATACGATTCAATCTACAGGATTATAGTCCTGTATTTTATTATAAGGAACAAAACATAGCATCTCTGCTACAAAAATTATATAATCAGTGCTTCGATAATCCCGTAGTTACGAATTACGCTCGAAATTCCGTTTAGCATATCTTGACCAAATATCTGTCATGCCAATTACATTATGAAGTTTGAGTTCCTTTTGTTTGTCCTCTATTATTTATAGTTATACAAGGAAATAATGACACAAAAGTCGCCCATAGTTGGACTCAATTGGAGGATAATCAAAATGGTTTGGAGGCACTATTTAAAAGACGTTATTAGAAATTGTTCATAATTCGTTCGCTTATTTAGAAAATAACCTGCTGGACGGGAACTGTGCAATTGAAGAAGAAAAATTACCGTCGGTATTATTGTACTATTCGGTACTAGGTGTAGATGTAAAACGAGCGAATTTCTCAGTCGGCTTTACCATTTCCTGGCACGCCGCAACTTAGGTACTTTTGTAAATAAGCGATCGAGTAAACGAGTTGTAGTGAGATGCGAAGTTAAATTGATATATGTATATGTAGCCACGAAAAGTGGAATTGAAAGTTTTCTTAGATATATCTATACATTATTTATATGATGCATAATATTTACTATTGTTACACTCGTCGATTTTCAATTGCTTTTTTATAATCTAGTCATGTAGAAGAAAATATGTTAAACTTTATAATATTAAATTTTGTCTGTATACTGCAATAGCGATATTAAACAAAACAAAAATGCGAAATTGTTGAACGCCATTATATTGATTGATGATATTAGATCCGAAATATACGTACATATAATACACCAAAAAATTGTTGTAAAATATATTCGATATTCCTAAGCTTTGAAAAGAAATGTGTCGTTGAAATCGCTTACCATGGTTTACATGGTATCTTTTATTTAGGGTAGAAGTTAACGGATGGTATGTATATGCATAAGAGAGTAAATAAGTTAAATATTAAAATAAAATGGATTTGCTTGCTCCAATATTCAAAAACAAATCTAAAGCCTGAGTTGGAACAAGGAAATTATCCATATCCCCCTAAACGGTTTATTTCTCCAAATTTTTCTCAATTTATTTTGAATCAAAACGCTTACATACTTAAGATAATAAAGATCAGAATCCAACGTTTTATAAAAATACAGTATATTTATATAATTACGCATAACTATAATTAAACTCTTTGCAATATCACAGTGAAAGACTGAAGTGCATCAGAATTTCAATTTTTTTTGCCCATGGTAGGATAACACTACCATTGTTTCCGATTTAAAAATTGAGAAAGTAAACAAACAAAATCGTATAGCTGTCACTGTTTGTTCATAAATTAAAGTTAAGAAATAAAATTTTATTTATGGTGGGATTAAAATAGTGGTACGCTATCCCATGAATAAGTAAATTACAAGGAAAAAAGATGAATTAATTCCTTGCATTTCGCGCCTTCACTGTGACAGCATTGACACCTCACTCTGAATTATTATACAAGTATTTACAAGAATACTTCAAGTCGGATTTGACTCGATATATGCATGTATGTCATGAAAGATGTAAAACGCGATTAGAATTTAACATCTTCGCAATAGAGCTTCGCGATATTAATGACATTAAATATGTACACTCTCTTACCACCCTACTAAAATAGATGATAATAAATAAGAAGCTATATGAGCGAAATAGCATAGAAACTTTGATCATATAAATAGCGCATGAATTTCTTAATGTGTACTTTTAAATAATGTATCAAACAATCTAATAACATTTATGAATGTGAGTACAAGCACCGATCGTTGTCAACTCTATACAAACATTCAGATATAAAAAAATGCTGCCTTTTGATCGATTGATATCAGCAGTTGCTTACGCAGCTGCTATGAAATAAAATTGGAGAGACCTCCTCCTGGTACCGTAGAATGTCTAATATACGTATGTATGTGCATATACCTAGTAGACATTCAATTACAAGATGTGAAGAGCTAATATACAGTTATTAAACTTTTCACGGCATCTAGGAGTTTCTGTGCAAAACGATGACCCTGCAATTTGACTTTTCCTTGTAAAAATGTAACTTTAATTGAACATAAAAAAGTAATCTCAAAAGAATGAAAACTAAAGGAAAGCTTAGACCTTTCTTGGCGGTTGTAAATATTCAAGTCGCAGGAGAACGATGAAATGAAATAATAATATTATTTTAACCACTAGCACAATATTAATGAGCTTACTGACAAAATACATTGGTAAAAGTACGTTTGATTATTTGCGCGAAGGAAATTGAAGCTGGACATTAATTTGTTGCGCCTGCCTCTTAGAATTTCTCGTATATACTAAATAATCCCATAGGCCTCTTTGTCAATTAAATTTCATACTTTTGTAGCGCTGAGTCATATAAATATTTTGTTATGTGATGAAACAAGATTGCACGAATAAACAATAATGATTAGGCGATGAAGAATTCTAATTAATACGATCACGGTTACCTATTTGATAAGTGCTTCAATGGACCGAGACTCAGGATGGATGTAGCACCAAGCGCGCCTAAATTGCACGAATTGGGATTCCGCGCCCCATCGATCGTGACTATTGGTAAACCAAAATATCCACCTGTCTGGGCGCTAAGCTGCGATAATGGGATATAACTTTGGATTCCAAGGTTCGATAAACGATTAATAACCTGAGGAGACTTTAGATCGACAACGGGAAGCGCTAATTCGGCACCGCCATTTTGCGCAGCGATATCAATTTCTTTATGATACACCTGTTTGTGCGTTGCCAAAGCCTGGATCGTAGGATATTGGGCCGGACAGAGATTACATCTGAAAATTGTATAAAAGTTATTTTCAAAGAGAATGTAAATCTTTTCCCCTATTTTGATCACTGTAAGATTACATAACTCATTGACAATGACAAGTTTAACGGATCCTTACTTATGAAGTAATTTACTAGTTGCCCGATGGCTAGCCATATGTTGCACTAATATCTCCTGGTTTTGGAAAGATTTGTCGCAAACTTGACACGTTAACAACGCCCTGCAATGCAAAAGCATCATGCAACATTTCTGTTATCTCTTGATCTTTGCACTGCTAAATTCTAATGATCAAAATGTTCTGATAATAATGTAACGTAACCAACCTCGGGGGTCTCCCTCGTCTGACCATCAGAGGAGGTGGTGGCCCGTCTTGCGTGAGATCTACAGTTGGCGGTCTGGGAGGTCGTTCCATTTCACTCGGTGCTTTATTTTGTCTGTTTTGAGGCACAATAAACTGTCCTTGTTGATCTTGTTGCTGTTTCCTCTGCGAGCTCGCCGGTATAATAGAAATTGCAGAATTTAGGTTCAGTGCGGTTACGTTTGCGGGCTGCGACGCAGGCACGTTCTTCTGGAGTTGCTGCTGTTGCAACTGCTTATTTTGTTCGGCTATTTTATTTTTGTTCGCCGCCGGTGTGACCGTGATGCCTCGCGATGCCAAAACATTGGCCACTGCCTTGGCATCTGGTTTCTTGACACCAGGGCCCGATGTATTTTGTGCTTGCGCTGGAGTGGAACCTTGAGATTAGTAAAAACAAATTTTCGACTTCGGTTCATCTCCCTTTTTCTCGTTAACAAAAAAAATGGAAGAAAAGGGGAAAATAAAGAAAACTACGAATATATTGATGAGATTTGATTTTGTTCGAAGTTCATTGAAGTATCTGTTAGTTTAACGCTATATTTAATACGAATTATAGGTACGATGTCTACCTGGTTGCCTCACGCTGAGAGTTATAGAATCCGTGAGATGTATAGTAGAATCGTTTCTGTTCGACTGTTGCGTCGTCGCACCTTGAACGTTTTGTATCACTGGAAGTCCATCATTTCTCTTTTGTTGGGCAATGACGTGACAGTCTGCGTCTTCGTTTCTATCCGGTAATAAAACGTCCATTCTTCTTTGTTTCAAACCAGGATTATTTTGTTGCTGCGGTTGTGGCATCGGTCTTTTCATGCGTTGTCGTGGGGTGGATCCAATTTGTGGCATTCTTTGAGCTCTGCACATTTTGTATAGCAATTACGCGTACCGAACATTGCGTCGTAACTTCGAGGAGTATTTTCGTGAAAATCTTTTATACATTATATATATATAGCATCATTTTTTGTGTAAATTATTAAAGTTTCAATAACTTTCACCTTATACTATGATGTTAGTCGATATTGAGATACAGAAACATCTATTAAGTATTTCCCACTGACTGCAGTTACTGCAAATAGTATGCAGTAACTGAAATTTCTTTAATTTATTATCAATATTATTTATCACCCCTAAGGAGAACTGCACCTGATGCAGTCAATAAAAAACACTGAACGATCAATTTGAAATATAACTTTTCATTCTATATGTTTGTGAAGTAAAGATACGATGGAGCATGACAAATGCCATTGATTTACTTGTGGTACATCTTTTGACTGAAACGTTCGATCAAAAATACATATAATGCACTAAAATTTTGATACATTAATACAACTATTGCGGGAGAAAATAAAACTTTTGGAGGGTGTTAACAGTTGATAAGAGTAAAAAACTACCACTTTTTCGAGTGAATGCAAAATCGCAACACCATCAGTACACCTTTGTGTCCTTTATTTACAAAACACAGATGACCTACGGTTATGTCGTAGTTGACGTATATTGAATAGTGATCAAAAAACTCGGAAGAGCCTCGCGCCTATATTTCTTTTAAAGAAACTTATCTCCCGTGCACACTGACGAGACGAATATACTTTACTCACTGAAATTTTTGACAGCTTTAAGATTTGCAAAAAAAAAGGATATCTGTTTCTGTTTTAGCTAACGACTAAACACATATATGAGTAAGAGTTAGTATAGACATAGAGAAAGTAATTCAAATAACCTGGGATTTTGCATAATCATTCTGCCGCGTTGCATCTGTTGTGGTATTTGCGGATACAATGGAGGATGCGGCGGTCCAGGCATTTGCGAATATGGTCCAGGCGCGTGGCCATATTGAGGATATAAATGTGACAAATGCGGAGGATAATGCATCCCTTGTGGACCTGGCACTCTATACATTGGAGGCCTTCCTGGTGGTTGCGTGAAATAATTGGGTACAGAACACATTGAATTTGCACCTGATGGAAGACCCGGGGGTAACTGAGATTGTGGCGGTAACGGCATGCTTTGCACTTGTTGAGCTAATTGCTGTACAGGCGCCGGTAATTCGTCAAAATTAACCGGTGGTATCATATGCTTGGCATTTGGCGAATTGTTAAATCCCGACGAGTTAGTTTGATGAGGCGATGCCATTGAGGAATTTTTGTTCATATGCGGCGGAGTCACGGCGTGTGGAGAGTCCATTGGCATGGCATGAGGCGAGTTTGCGCTCAAGTGCGGAGAACCATGGCTTAAATTTGGCGAGCTTGTGTTCAGATGCGGAGAACCGTGACTTAAATTTGGCGAATTGGTGTTCAAGTGCGGCGATAACTGGTTCATACTCGGAGAAAGCGGAGCTCTGTGAACCTGTGCCTTGTGCATTGTTACTTGCACCGGATTGTTGAAGATCAAAGTTGAACAATCCGGAACGTTGCACTGGTAATGACCAGCTTTGGATTTATGTTCATCCAAATGTGCAATGTCTTTGAACTTCTCGTTACAGACGCGACAAGTGCTAACCGTTTCTGCTAATTTTTCCAATGAGACATACTCGGTTTCGCCGGGTGGTAAGTTATTTGACAATGTCGTCTCATTCTGGTTCCGTCTTTGATGCTCGATTAGAAAGTTTTGCAAAAGCGAACCGGCACTTTCGATATTGCTATCCGCCACACTGTCTGCGTGTTGATTATCTTCTCCTTTATTAGAATCTTCGTTACTTTTATTTGTCAATTCGTTGGATAATTCGTTCCAATTAAAATTCGAATTCGTTTCAGTGGGTTCCGCAACTTCTTTCTCCGCTTCAGACGGGGAATTGCTGTGCGGCGATGCCATAGGAATAGATGGAGATTTCGAGACCATATCTACAGCCGAATTTTCTTCAGACTGCTCAGCCATATTTGATAAGTTTTCCGCATATTCCTCCTCTTCTTCTACCTGTGGTTCATTAGATAACGAGCTTGCAGATCTAGAACTGAGATAAAATACAATGTGTGTAAAATAAAGTCTACAAGTGAAACTCGTAGATACGATAAATATTTGTTAAAAATGGATGTCTTCGAAAATCTAAAAAATCACCTCGACTGTTCTCCAAGTTTTCTCAAGTTTTCGATAGTTCGTCTACAGGTTGCTTCCAGTGCCTCTGTATCTTCTGGATCTTCTGTCTCCTGTAGAGTTTTCTCTGGATTATTGAAATCATCCCTAGACTGAGATTCATCTATAGCTTGATCTTCTTTCTCCGATGGATTCACTGTATCGCTTCCTACACCAGAATCCGCCTCATTGGTATCCATAGATGGCCTTTCGTTATCTTCCAAAGGATCGGACGGTTCTTCAGTATCAAAATTACCGTCTACATAATTTCCCTGATAAAAGAATTGTACGCAATGAGCCACCATAACCATTTTCTAACACAAGTTTCCAATTTTTTGTAACATACCACTTGATTTACTGTCACGTTTTCAAATGGACGTTCAATTTCTTTCTCTGTTTCCTCGCCATTCTTATGGGCAGACTCCCTAGCACCTGCCACGTCTTCTTTATAATAGTCCTCCGTATTTAAAGCTAAGTTGTTATTTACTACAGCAAAGTCCTCAGACTTGCTGCGCTTTAAAGTTAATTTTAAGGAACCTTTCTTCTCTGGGTCGAGTTGATAAGAATCGTTATGCTTTTTCTTGGTAGATTTCAGATTTGGTATCCTCTTTAAAATTATCCGAGGTTGCCCCAAATGGATAAGAATGTGCGCTCTCAGTTCTTTTTTTGACAGAAACTTATGTCCACAAATCTCACAACAAGGTAAATTAATAGGCAAATCGTCTACGGAATGTCGACAAATTTTATCATCTGAAAACAACAACGGTGACTGCAATAATAGCTGCTCCAGATTTACAAACTTCTTTCACTGACAAAATTTCGCAATAAATTGTAATAAACTCCAAAAGTTTTAACAATTAATCAGAAATTTTCCTGGCTAAATCATTTATTAGGTATACCACTTTGATAAAGGTCTTTCTAAGAGAAATTCTTTGCTAAATAATAAAATGAACCAAAAAATGCCCAAGGTGATGTATCCGGAGCAATTACGAATGTTGATTTTGTGTAGTATAAACACGCATTCTACATTTCGTATAACCGGTATTGAAATGAGGGGCAAGTACTGAGTAAAATATAAGTAGCATTGTCCCCATTAGTGGAATCGTTTATTTGATGCTTGGCTGCTTTTTTAGCGTAAATATCATTACTTTCGGCACGCGCGATTTATAAAAACTTTATACCTATACTCTCATTATTGATATTTACTTACTCTAGCTAGTATTTATAGGTATTCCTTTATCACACGTGTCACACTTATGAAGCGAAAGTCATATTGCGTGCAAATGTATATTTATGAAGAAAAACATCACATGAGTCAAAAACGCTATAATAATGTCTAAACAATGGCTATTAAAGGGCTGTTCGTCATAAAGCCGCGTTTACGGACCGTCGGAAACGATACCGCCCAATCGATATGCACTAAACAGCGAGTCCGATTGGTCCGTTGCGCTGCCATTACTCCCGCCATCATTGTTTTTACGAGACGCAAGACTCGGTAAGTTACGAAAACGTTAACGCACAAAGCGTAGCAGCTTCGCACAGGCTTGTGAAATTATGTCACTGATAGACGATATACAACTTATCGAGGAAGTGAAGAAGTATCCTTTGCTTTACGATAATAAGTTGCGAGGTTACAATAGCGTGAAGGATAAAGCATGGATGAATATTGCAGCAAAACTGAACGTAAAACGTAAGTTACGAAGTGCAACGCGTACACCTATAAGCTACCATCGGCGTAACCACGTTACGAACATACGTAAAGACAGCAACATAACCTGAATTCTACATCGGCTATTGTATTCGAGAGAGAGTGATCGTATTCACATTTCCCGTAGCTGTAGAAGCCAAAAATAGATGGAGAGGTTTGCGGGATAGATTTGTGAGAGAGAAAAAATTGATATCACCGGGATGCCAATCAAATCAAAGATCGAGATCCAGTCAAGTAGCCGGTTCCTGGCCTTTGCTGGATCACATGTCTTTTATATGGGATTACATAGTTCACAGACGACGATTTATGACAAACAGCATAAAAAGAGAGTTAACAAATTATGTACCCATTGCTCCAAAGAGAGATTTAAATGAGGGAGCAGAGTGGGTAGTATCTTTGGACTGTGATAATGATAAAGAGCAAAACATCTCTCGAAGCAAAGATCAACAAGATGATTTTAAATCTAAAAAGCAGGTCAAGCAAGTTCTTCAATATCGGGTAAGTTTGACAAATCAGTGGCTCTGAATCTTTCTAAACAAAGTATTATGTATTTCTGCTTTAGGAGCCACCAGCTGAGGAAGTAATGGACTTTTGTAACATATCAGAGGATGGAAAGAGTTCTCCTCAGAGAATGGAGCCCTGTGTAAATTCCCAATCTTATGTAGCCGACGAGGAACATTATTTTTGTATGTCAGTAGCGGAAACAATGAGGAGACTTACCACTAGACAAAGGGCTGAAGTGAAATTAAAAATACAACAGATTTTGTACGATACCGAATTTGGTTCAGATTCTACAGAGAATGTAACGACATTTGAAGATAATTTTATAGAGTGACTGCTTCTGCTAGGCATTATTATGACTTTGATGCGAATATCACACATGTTAATACTTTTTCATATTACCAAAATACATCACGTAAATAGTTCACATAATTCTACCAATTTGAAATGGTGCTGTGATTTTAAAGCTTAAGTAAGTGGATGAATGAAAAATAGCAATGAGTAAATTAAGAATTGACTTTGATACTACTACTACTACTTGCTATGGTATACACAGCAAGATACAATGATTAATATTTTAGCATCAGGTATAAAACTCATTTGGACAATCTTATAATTATTACTCTGTGGTATATAGGATCTTTAATCCCAAGCGCAAGAGATTTGAATTTCCCTGACATTTGATTTTGGTAGTGTGTGGACGGTGCTCGAGTCATTTATAGTTAGAATTGGCTTTAGAAGAGTGCTCTGACTATAAATGAACTCTAATTATAAATAACTGGAGCACCGTCCACACACTACCGAAATCAAATATCAGGGAAATTCAAATCTGTTGCGCTTGGGATTGAAGATCCTGTATATAAAAGATTCAAATAGTCTATGTTTTGATAGAAAATGGGGGAATATGCAATGATATTCGTTTTATGCGAAGCTCTATCTTAAAATCATAACTCATAGAAAGGAGTGAATAATTAACTATTACGAAAATAAAACTGTGATGTTTGATTTGTTCATGGATATTAAATATTTACATACATCCGCTTGCATTCAGTAAAGTGTGAAGAAGCTGAACAATGTAACTTATTTTTAATTTAATAATTGTAATTTGGATATTTTGTGTCATGGCATAAACAGGTGCATTAGAAACATACCAATTTCCTTTAAAATCCTTGTAGTAGAATCTTCGCAAGATTTATTTCCTGAAGAAAATTCAAATTCAATGTACTCTTGTTCCAATGGACTGTTCATGTTTCACCTGAAATTAAGTAACACATCATAAGGAGTTTGTTTAAATTAGTTACAATAGAATTTACTATAAGGGAAATAATATTTTTTAACTTGAAGTGAAGATATATGTATATCATGTCTAGTAAGATAATAATTTCAGTACATACTAGGACTTATAAACGAGTAAAAAGACTAGAACTCTTGCTAAAAATGTAATAGGCACGTTTGGTGTATTGCATAATATATTTTAATTTTCTGAAAAAAAAAGAGGAATTTTCTACAGATTATATAGTCTATGAGATGTTAGATACTAATATTTTTTTTTATAATTATAATTATTTTATATACAGAGATACTCACAAGCATTGTTATCAACAATGCAGACAAATAAAAGCAACGAACGCATGCCCAAATCACGTTCGACTGTAGGTGGTTTACTTGTTAAAAAAACGTATGTACAGTATTGCAGTAATCACTGACAGTCTTTGGTAATGAGATTAATTCACACATGTGTCTTAAATGACGATGGTACTTGAATTCTGATTGTTGTTAGAACTGGATTAATTTAAAATCGCAACAAACACTTCATTGTTAGGAACACTTATTCAAATGTCACTCGTTGCGGAAGAAACCGGCTATTTTGCTCGGCTGTAAGCGACTCAAAGATTTAATAAATACACAATCCGTAGCGTCACCTCGATTGTAGCTAATAATAAGAACTCGAACGTTAATTAAACGCGCGCGCTCGTCATGTCTTTACGTGTGACATACTATTAATGTGTCGTCGATATATTACTTTTTCATGGCGGCTAATTAATCATCACGGCTACTCCATTTTAAATTAGGACACACACAACACAATTACAAATTCAAAATGGAATCAGATGTTAGTAGTTATGCGTGCCGATCACTTGCAGTCGGATTGCAACAGTTAATTCAAGATGGCGGAAATGTTATGACAAATCCGACAAATCACTGCCCGCAGCACGTTATTTGTTACGATGTTCGGCCAAATTATACAATTAGTGTGCGTTCCAGTTTCAACTTATTAATACTTGTTATATTGAGCGGCCAATATGGCGCCGATGCGATGAAATCCGCGCGGACAGGAAAGTCAACGTCAGAGCCGTGCCGAACTGTTCAGGCGCGTTCAGCGACGGGTTCAGAATGTTCAGATGCGTTGTTTTCTAAGGACGCGCGCGGTGGCGCGCGTCATCCATGGCTAGCGATGTGAGTGTCAAGAGCTTATTCTGCCCCACCCTCACTCTCCACCTAGACGCTGGTTGGAGGGTTCAATCCCGTTGCTTAGTATATTTATATACGGCGCACACTGCGCTATAGTATAGACCCTTCGCGGAACCCAACAAGTATAAAAGGGGGCTTGAATTGAAATTAACTCAACCTAACGTGTGCCGGAGTCACAGTGGGGATCCAATACCGTGACGGTACTTGGATATCGGACATGCGCAGTGGGGGTCGAAGCAACCTCCCAGCCTCGCTCTTCCCCTCAATGCGCGTATAGTTTACGTAAAAAAAATTCAGATGTCTCTATCTGATATTATATTGTACATCCGTCACCGACTGTACATTCACACAACGTTCACAATAATTTCCCATGTCATTTTGAAAGGCTCTTCCAATGTATGAATATACCATACACGAACACGTATCTGATGGCGTTACGATTATTCACCAATCGCCACATCCCATGCATCTAACGAATGGAATTGAATAGTTATAGCGATCGAATGAAATGGTTATTTCCGTCGTTAGTGCTGCAGTCATAACAAGAATATTCTCCGGGGAAAACTGGGAGCTATATATAGTACAAAGCGCCTCTGGAATGTGCCGTGAAGCTTAATAGGTAGGCGGTGAGAGGTATAGTTTGCGTTAGTGTGTGCGTAGGTTTCAGTGTATAGAGAGAGAAACTTGACGAAACTTTACGAAACATGTCGAAACCAGCCGAACCGGGTACCAGCTATTGATCGTAACACACACGTCTGCTGTCCCAGAATACCCTGACTACCAAGCGTGAAAAATTATATACTTGCCTGGTTCGGTAACGCTCTGCATTATACATTCAAACAGTAACACCTGGAATCATTTCTTTTCTCCGATCCTATTACGGTATTTATTATAATTATTGTTCCGAAAAACACATTCCATTTATCGTTCATTTTTGTTCCGAGGAGATAGAAATAACAGAACTATAAAAATCTGCTCTACTATTTACTTTACTGTTACGTTAAAAGTGAATAATTAAAAAAAGAAAATTAAAAATCTGAAAATCACGTTAGAAAATTCGACAGCAGCGCCGCTATAATAAATTATTCGAAATATAGACATAAATGCTCTTGAAAAATTTCCAGAAATTATCTACTATTATATCAGGGAAGACGTGCTTCTATCGTAAAATCAATATCGACGTACCACACGAATCATCCATTATCGCCTACGGTTTATCTCATCAACCAAGCCTCTGGAGGCTCAAGGTGACATTGAGGCTTATAGTATTCCACCCAACTGGTTAATTACACCAGCAGCTGGTTGAAAGTTTTTCACCGCCCCCGAATACTTTACTATCGATTCTGCTCCCCGCTCTCTTTCCTGCGCGTGGTTAACGAAAGGCAGTCCTATCTATGCCGGTGTGTGTTGGAGACCAATCACATCTTTACTGAAACTGTGACGTAGAGCTTATCCAAGGTGGGGGAAGAGAGAGACTGGGAACATATGTATGTACAATAATAGTAGAAGAGGGGAACGCTGGTATAACGTACATTGACCCACAACCCTTTGCAATTGCCCCTCCCCACTCAGCTCCCGGCCGTATCTTGGTTTTATTAGCAGCTGCGCACAACTTTCTAGATTCGATATATTCTTGACAACTCTAGCTTGTCGAGTAAATACCGATTAAAAGCGCGTGTGTGTGCTCCAAGGGGGATGTTTGTTTTTATTGCTCGCGATACACGTTCAACTCGGAGCTGGCTTGAATAAATAACTAAAAATATTGTAGCTATGTACAGTACGTTTTCTTCCTTTATCTTCCTATACCTTATCTCTCTTTGACATTGGATATGGTAGTATCGGTCGTTTTTTATTTAGAGCTCGCGAGGCGAGCTCGAAAGATATTTCTCCAGTGAATAATACTGCACGTGTATATGAAATAGGATTTCGTTTTGGAAAGCGGAGCTCGTCGCACGTGCGCGTAATTTAATACGTACGCGTAACGTACCACTATACTTTCAATTCGTTCTTTATTGGATCATTATATATAATCTAGATAGTCTGCATATATCGCTGTATCAGTATAGGCACACGTATACGAAAATTCTGCGCTTGGATATGTACATACTGTAGCATATACTCAGCACGTGCATACGTATTAAATAGCTAAGCAAGCGGTAAGTGAAGCGTAGAAAAAACGAGGATCAAATTATCAGAGTAAACTTGCGTTCTGTGATAACTCGTGATGGAGAGTAGAAGAGATGCTGAATGTTCATGCTTCGAAATAAATAACAGTTTCCGCTGGCATAGTCATCTGGCAGCTTACTCGAGATGGCGGCGAAGCCATTATAATGGTTGGCAACCCAGAAGTGCTTCCGTCCCTTCTGCCGCGCGCCCCTCACCCGGCTGTAACGCTGGCGCCATAAAACCACATTGCTCGCAACCAGCACGAGGCTCTGCACCGTTAGCTCCACACAGACCCGCATACCCACCAGTGTGGTGATAGCTATATGTGGTAGTGTGCATACATCGTCACGTATGTACCCATGCGCCTCTCTACTAATACGGACAGAAATCCGATTCCTCCGGAATAGCGGCATGGCAACTCCGCGCAAGCTGGGAAACTCACAGTGGGCTCGGCAAACAAGTATACTGCGGAAGAGGAAGCGTATAGTTACCAATATACATATTCAGCCCCTTCACATGCTGACTTATTATCCGGTTATAATGGACTCTTTGTCGTTTCCATATTCTCATCGAAGACTACTACAGTCATTAGATTATGATGCATGTGTGCTATTATGAGCGGCAAACTTGATTTCCACATGCAATTGTTTCAATATACTTATGATTTCTTTTGAAAGTGAGCCTAATGTAAGTTGCTTCGAAAATATAGTCACATTATGGCGAAATTACCATAATGGTATGCAAATATTTACTACACCTGAAGAGCGTATATTTTCAAGATAAACTGAATTTTTCAAAAATCTTCCTCATTGCCGTTCTTTGTTCCGAGTTCGTAAAGTGTTCTCGGTTCCATAGTATCTCTTTTGTGACTTAGCCTCGGCAGGTGACCTTACCAGCCTCGTATGGTTGCCAGGCAACGGTTTTAATTGTGCCTGTCGAGGTCGAGCACTTGCGCTGTTGCCAAGCGGACTTGTACCGTGGAGAATACGGAATAGAGGAGCTAGTTTGGTATACCAAAAATGCTTGGATTAGTGTATACAAATAATTCAGATATAAGATGTCACGTTTGAAATGTCTAACATGGAAATAGGGGTATGTTTTATCACGCCGTTAAATACCTCTTTGTCTTCTTCACCATTACATTACACATTTACGTCTAATAAATCTATGAATAATTACACTCTTACGATTAAAATAATATATAATGAATTCTATAATGACCGGAACTGCCTATTAGAATTTTGCCTGTTTAGTTATTCATCAAATTTGATTAGTTTATAGGATTATTACTCTAACTTATGTACTATTAACTTTTCTCTCTCATATATCTATAAATACTTCATGTTAAGATAAGATAAAATGTCAAGACTTACTTCTTCGTTAATAGTACGTTGTGACGTAAATCACAATTCTGTTATCTTAAATTCAATACATATAGATAATATACTTTTGTAACGAATAAGCTCATGAGATACGAGAGAGTGCTTGGCTTTAAGTATTGTAGATGATATATGTTTTCCTGTAGTATTAAAACACCCTCACGACTCACACAAAGTATTTTCTTCCGTCATTGGCTATTTCCAGAGTTAGCTGATTAAACATAAGGCAAAGCATTCTTTAATAAGTCTTATAACTCAATTAATTAAAGTACACCGTATATAATTGAGATAACATAGAGCTGCTACTGACACAATCATTGATGCGAACAATGTAGTTGTGTCCTTTTTATGAGCTTAATGTGTGTCTGGTTGCTTGATATAATTCTTCCCAGTATCGCACTCGTTCATCAGTTCACCAGAGAGAGAGACTTATTATTTTTATAAAATCTTCTGATTGGCTTCACACGATAAATAATTCCTAAGCAGAATTCAAACAAGATTGCGCGCAATTTCGTTAACAGCATATTTTAAAACGCAAATGAATATACAGCGATCTCCATTATTTCATGTACTATAGAATTTATTGGACCTACAATTGGGAAGATATTTTCAAACCATTATATACAACACCTCAACACGTCGTTCGAAATTATTTTATAAACCGCTAAAATCATTGAGATTTCAACGCAACAGCTTTGCTATGGAATCTATAGAAATTCGTCTTTATCAATTAAAAATCTCTGCTAAAACATTAAACGCAATAAATCATGAAAGATTGAAAACGTCTTGCAAAAGTCGAACAGTATCAAACTCAGTCTTCATTAAGAAGTTCGCGCAATCTCACGTAACTCCCGCTTCGTAATTCTTCGTTAACTAGAAATAATTGTTTTCGTATACCTTCCGCTCTTGGCGATCGTTGGATGGCAATCTTTTCGTCCCCACCCCCCGTTTGTGTCAACGCTGATTTTTGGTACGATACGCGTTTATTGTACGGTTGGAAGGTGCACGTCTCTTCTAAATCTGACGCTTCTGTTAGATTGGCCTCTGATTTATGCTTTAAGGGTGACATCAGTATCAGACGCCGCTTCGAAGACTCTCGAACTACAATGGGAGAAATTTAACTGCATTTTGAACTTCATTTTGATAATACATTTAGACAACTATAGCATTTACATATCAGATTCGAAGTTATTCAATGGCACATACATTTGTACTCCATTGAAGAGGGCGTAATTCATTAATGCCCAGATAAAAAGTTTAAGCAGAAATATTTTAAAAATATATGATTTGTACCAGTCGTACCAGTTTTGTCCATTTTATTTCCTGATGCCCCCTTTGTTGTGTTTTTCGAGTCTCGGGAAAATTTCTGATTTAATGTCGTTAAGCTTTTCGTCATAACAGTTTGGCGAGTACTTTTACTATGACTGACATTTCGATGAGCGCCGTTCGAAGTACGTTTATTTTCTGCCTTCAAGATGGTTATTTGCTGACGCATGGGCACTCCTTTAGATACAGAATTCTTTTAATATCGCGTTACTGACAAAGACCTCTATACAAAATCATTCAAGGGCTATACTTATGTGTTAATGGTTATTCAATTTTTTATTTTTCTAAATTATTTATAAAATGGATGGTTATGCATGGAAATTATATTTAAGAGAGTGCTACAATATAAAGTGCCGACGTGAATTAGCTTAAACGCATCTAAGACAATTTAGAGATCGTAACCTTTTTCCCCTCCAGAGGAACACTGCTTTGTTAGACTGCATTGTCCGAACCCCGAACATTTTTGCCCTCCGGTACAATCTTTACTTGTCTCCCTTTCGCTTTCACTTTGTTCTCTGTTTTTCTTTGACGCAACGATTACAATAGAACCACTATCTACTTCATTGTTGGTATTACTACCCGCACTGTTATCACAATGTCTGTATTGTTCCATCGCTTGCTGTTCTAGTTCCTACAATCGAACAAAATTATTTCACGGTATAACTTAGTTCTTTATTTAGTTTTATTATTTGGAAATTCCAGACAATGATCGTATTAGGCCTATCAGTTTTTGTCATTTGTTGAAGAAGCAAACTTACTTGGTATCTAAGAGCAAGGCACTCCTCTGAATTTTTATACTGTTCCATAGCTTGTTGCTCCAAATCGTCGTATCTTTTATCAAAAACATTGTCCAGTATCATTCCAGTCGTTGATGAATTCGCTAAAACGTCTCTGTAGAGCCTTCTTTTTGTAGGTGCATCGCTTTGCGGGTCCCCTTCGTTGAACCTATCTATAGTACTTCCTGTCGTAGCTGTCGTGCGGTTTTTCGGGTCCCCATTCTGTTCTTCGGATTCGGATTTCCAGGGCATTGTCCTCAAGCAGTTACATTTACTCTCGAAGCTTCGAAACTCCGAGACCAATGTATTGACCGTGACAAATTCCTTGGCCCTCTTGGGGTACCCTTTATTCAACCATTGCAATACGTCGTCCTCGGACTTCAAATTTGGTTGTCTGGATTCCAGAATGAAGCTCGACGTTTGTTGTGGATTTTTTGATTGATTTCTTCGTGCCTTCATCGCATTCTTAGTCAACAGAATGAGATTGTTAAAGTCGACACCTTGCGTCTTTCGTCTTTGCAAGGGGTCCTGGTATAATTCGGGTGGTCTTTGATAGACGGGAATCGGCGCAGAAGTCATATGGCTTGGAGGTACAATTGTTTCGTGTAACTGAATAGGGCGTTGAATGATAGTCGGATAAATGGATGGCATCGGGGGACAAAGGGGCTGGGAAGACGAGGCTGGACAAACTGGACCTTGTATTTGCAGCGAAGGAACCGCGCGTTGTATCCATTGGTGCGGTGGTGTTCGGATTAGATTGTTCATATTGGGAGGTGGTGTTGGCATCACGATACTAGTATTCTATAATTGAAATTATCAATTTTCTTTTTGATACGTGCATTTCGGAATGGCGACCTCCAAGGTAGGGCGAGCAATATTATTGGAACGTTCAAGATGAGATCAAAAGTAATAAATCTCCGTATTGAATTTTTAGACCCCCACCCTACCCCGTAAAGATCTATAAGCACCATCGCGTTAAATTACCTGAAAAATAGTACCACTACTCTGTGAGATATATGTTCTATTGTACGGAAAAAGTTCGTCTTGGTAACTTCTCTCATTTAACGATGGAAAAAATTGTAAAGGCAACGATTGCTGCTGCTGTCCATTAGCGCACTGTCCGGATGTTTTGGGAAAAAATTCGGGAACTTCTGCACTTAATAGGGGAAGTGGAGGTCTATAGATCATTCCGAAGGATTCGGGGGATAGAGTTTGTTGCCCGGCTCTCATTAGAAAGGGTTGATAATTTAGATTGTGCTGCAAGTGTTGTTGCGGGGGGTATAACGGATTTTGCTGCAGTTGAATGCTCTGCGAGTTTTGTTGCTGCTGGCTACATTTTGAAGATCGTTGATGGTACTGCTGACGTTGCTGTCGTAGTCCGTGACGAAAATATTGCTGACGCGATTTCGCAGGGTCCCACAGACCACGAACAGCGTCAGATGCAATACGAATTTGTAGTTGCGCTTCTGCCGCATTGTCAACGGTATACCGAGGTAGAATGTGCTTTGTATAGTCGTCTGTTTCGACGTTGTTGTTGCAAGCTTCTGACTTTGGCCACTGAACTACATTTTTATTTGCAAGGTATTATAAACGTCCATCTGTTCTATAATTCGTTCTATAAACTGTATTCCAACGAAATTTTGTACGAGGATGAAGTAGTTTGAAAAGTTAAAGAAATTCAAGGATATGCTGCTTTGGAACGTTATCGATATAAGGATGTACAATTTTTAAGACTTAAAATTTGAAATGTAAGCTCATGTGTACCCTTTTCATTTGTATCGCACAAGGAACACAAGTCAGAATCTTTGTCGAGTGTATCCTTGCCAATTAACGTTGACTCCAAGATAGAGTATTTCTTTTGCGAAATATCATCAGACTTTGATTGCACGATTCGTCTGCTTTTGCGGTCCGTTACTTTGCCGACCGGTTGCAATTTCTCCGTTGCCGAAGTTTGCAGTTGTGAAACTCTGATTAATGGTAACGAAGAGATTAAGTAAGTACTCGCGAAGTCTATAACTGTGGCCAAGATTCAAAGATACCAACAGCTCGTCGTTCAATGAAAGTAGACTTCGGGAAGTTAGCCGGGTGAAGTGTTCTTCCACCTTGTCGAGCATCCAAGGTTCTGTGACTTCGCCCGTATAAAGGTCTGAATTATGAAGGACAGGTGTGGTGTCACCTGGTTTATACATCTTCTCTCGCTCCTCGTTGTATTCATAATTTCCATATCGAGCCAGCCAAGATCCAGGGATAACGTCACGTACTCGTTTGGGTTGATGATTGCCATTGTCGCGATACTTTGTAGTCAGCTTACAGTTCTATCGAAAGGTTTATGAGCCGTTTATTTTCACGTTTTTGTATAAGAAGTGATACGTCTTAGATAAATTTTGTATATCAGCCCCGATAAAATAAAGACGAGAGAACAGAGTGATAACTCACCCTATGTATAAGAGAGAAGTCCTACCTGAACCCACAGATTATGGTTCAGCTTACGGAAAGGGTCTTCTTGGTCGGATGCCCAAATTTTATCCGCGATTAGCTTAATATTCGCGTAAGCGCTGTTCAAAAGCTCGTCATTGTATGACGGTATCGAAGATATCATTATCTGGTCATCGTATATTGTCAATAAATCTCTGCAATCAACGCGAAGTAAGGAGATGAAAAACCTTGGGTGGAATGCGATGTTACGTTTACAGATTTTATTCGGGTTTTGGCTATTAAAGAATTTGTTAACATGAAACTTTATTTATCGGAGGAAATGATATGAATGATGGCTGAGAGAGACGGCTTGAAAGTTGATCGGCTTGAATTGAGGATCGAAACAAATTTTTGATTACGATTCCCAAATGTTTGTAATAATGTCAAGAATATAACATACTTTGTGATAGAAAAAAATCAGATATAAGAAGTGTAGAAATAATTCCGTGCATTTGGTGCTTGAAAATTATAAGTGCGTGAATATAAAAGAACATTCAGTTATTATATAAAAAATATAGGTATTAGGTATATTTATTGATATAACAATGTGTGTTATGAAAAATGTTATCTTGCTAGCTACGCATAGGTATTGGGCATCTTCGTAAGACAGTACACCGATGGCGGTACTGTACGGACGTACGATGTAAGAGTTTAATTTACGAGGTACAGATGGCAGACGAGACGTTTTGTCGAAGTTTACGATAAAGCTCACTAACCTGATAAGATGTTATTAATTAAATTGCTTAGAATATCATAACGTTAAATTTCATACTATATATTGTTACTAATAGCCGTAAATTTTGCTGTATGTCAATGTAAAGTGTTGGAAATATGTTCGGGTCATTACGGAATAAATTTCAGACAGTGCAAGAAGGTATATCAGCTAGGTAATAAGATTGTTTATTTTCAAATTTGTTTCAATCCCCTTTTGCATTGAAGTTTCTCTTGAAAAATATAGTGCATAAAGTTGTCCGAGTAAATAAATTCTTCTCTTATCGTTCCTCGATTTTCTCTCTTTAGTATACGAGGTTTGACTGCCAACGAAGCTGTCAAACCTAGTAAGAAGCCGTCAAACGTCAGAAACGTCAATTACGACGCAGGTGCAGATATTTTGCATAATTTTCAATTACAATGGACCGAGTTACACGAGCTTGCGGAAAAAAATGCGGAAAAAGCTCAAGAAGTAGATATACTTGTGGCCAATATTCATGAGACACTGGAACACAAATGGAATGATATTTCTTGTTTAAACAATACTCTAGCTTCCATACCAAAAATAAACAATGACATACAGAATCTAATGGACCGAATAGGTGAGCAAAATATCGTTGTGTTATAAATTAAAATAATTGTTATCTTTGGGAAATTATAAATACACTTATGATAGATGATTAGTATCATTAATTGTGTTTTATCAGGATCTCTGCAGGAATTATTTGAGGAAGTAGAAGGATCAATCTTTCGTTTGGAAGATTTGAATGAAACTTTGGAACTCCAAAATAGGCAATTGGATCACAGGTTTCAATTGGCTTTATACAAAGAAAAAAAATTATCAGAACTGGATTGTAAAAGAGGTATACTAAATGACTCCATTGATTTTTATTGGCGAGGAATTTGACAATGTTTGAAGGAACTTTAAATTTTGACAAACTATCACAATATATAATAATTCAACACACTTTTGCATTTAGTTCAATTAGCAGATGAACACTCGGAGAGAGTTCTGCAGCATGAATTGAAACTACAGAAGACATTGAAGGAGAGGCAAGACACTTTTGAAGAAGTATTCAAACGAGAACTTGAAGAATATAAAGCTACAGGATCTGTTCCAAGTGTGATTCAAATAATTTTGTAACCCTATATAACTATTAATTCATACATCTCACAATAAACCAATCTATATTAATGTACATATACTTGTTTCAGAAACATTATCGACACAAGATGGGCCGTCATTGGATGAAGTTGAATTAGATGTGACAGATCCTTCTGATTTGGATGAGTTTTTGAAGGATTCGGAATCAGGAAATGTTTGCATGTAATATGCCCAGGGAATAATAATAATTCTTCATGAAAATCTGGTGAAAACAGGCGAGTGTTCAAAGAGGCCCATGAAATACAATATGACAACGAAAACTATCCTGATTCATGGGGGAGAGAACCAGTTTATACATAAATATTGTTAGAACTTGCAATATACATATTGTAAACATACATGAAGAAATAAATAGATATGTATGTATGTACATAATAAAACTGAATATTAATTACTTTAACTGATTATAATTATTTTAAAAAAATCCTCACTGTTATTTATTGCGGTTCGGGGCATCCTGCATCGATAAAGTAACAGCATTGAACACTACCGCCATCTAAGTACTATTGGCGAAAGTATAATGCAAAGCTACTTAGCCGGTAACCTAGAATTCTAGTTTTGAAATGTGCAGCAGAAAGTTAAATTGAAAAATAATAATTTCCCGAAATCTTTTAGAAATAAATGATGTGGCAATAATAAATCATAGAATTCGAAAATTAAAATTCGAAACCGAAACTTCTAGACTCGATCGAGGGGCTATCTTATCCGATGTACTTTTTCGCGCTGATTTCGAAAGTAATGGATTTATCGAGATCTCAAAAAGAAACCGAGATATCGATGATTTTGCATGAAAAAATTACTTGTTCGTACATAAAATTACCGCTATCTTATACTTCCTTTCCTTCCCTTGACTTTTTCGGAAAAATTAAAATATCTAGAATCGGTTGCTCGACCAGCCAAATTATGTACTTTTTCACACAGATTACGAAAATCATCGATTTATTGAGCCAATCTCAAAGGAAAACCGAGATATTATCGATTTTCTGAGGGAAGCCATATAATAATTGTCCCATTTTCGAAATTCCATAAAGCATTTTTTAAATTTTGGGTTTTTAGTTCAAGATAATTGGCGGAATAATTGTGTTTTTCGTACGTGAGGAAATACATAAGATATCCATAGTATAATGAAATAAATAATTAAAGTAAAAAAGTAATTTGAGAAATTTTTTTAATTTACTAACCTTTTCTTAATTCTTTCGTATCATATAGGTACAATCTCCTGACATCAACAAGTTTTTCAAAATTTCATGATCGCTAGATACCGTGACTGTCTTATTAGTAAAAATGGAAAATGGTTTTGTTCTTGGAAACGCATGATATCTATTATCCTGACATTTTTTGGTCTATAACTCAAAGTAAACTTATCAGATGTTTAATTCTACTTCTGTAACAGAAAGCAGAACCATTAATTATCTCATCATGATGGAATGTGGCAATTATTCTAAATGAATTTATGATATACATACATGAGCTTATAATAATTCCTGAAACGTACATATAATATTTGAACCGGTTTCTTTTTAACGACTTATTGTTAGATAAGTCCCCGTATTTCTTAAAGTATGGATATGAAAAGGAATGAATAATTCCTCATAGAAATAAGGAATTCGTCGAATGACGAGAATATGAATGTGATGGGTAGCACAGCGTCACTTGGAATATACAAGAAAGTATAAAGATCGTCTGCTCGTGGGAATCGTTACGAGTGGCTCTCAACAAATCGAGAGGCAGAATTCGGAATTGGAATCGATGCAAAAATTACCGCCACAAGTATGCAATCAGTTATACCGTCGTGTATAGCTCCAAATGGCCCTGAATGTATTAAAAAAAATATGCAGTATATTAAGATATAGATTATTCAGTAGAAATTAAGATATAATACGGGCGCCAAGCAAAAAATTGCGAGTCGCACCAAATGGCATAATTTGCTGAAAAGAAATACTAAGAACACCGCGGAGTTTCAGGGAGTAATGGGCTTTCCTTGCAAACTGGTACAAGATACTCGCCCTTGACGGTCTTTTAACCGTTTCGTCGAGCCAGGGTCGCGTTAATTCAGTAAAATTGAAAAGAATTGTTGACAAAGCAAACTGTGATATTTGCGAAATATAGGCAAGTTAAATATACAGAACGTATGGCTATCATCCGGAAGCCGAGACTACTAAGACTCATAGTATTGGCAATAAAATGATCTCAAATCGAGTTGAATTCTATCATAATATAATGAATTTGATATAACTACAAGACACATTAAAGAAACCCGAGTTCCTTTTCATTTGTAATACGAGACACTGGCTGACATACATATAAAACATGGCATCATACCACAATGGTACTTATCACATTGCAAATAGAGAGAACGACAAACGTTCGAGTAGGCGTGCGAAACAATTAAATAATAAGAATAGAGATTGAGAAAAAAAATTAATTACCCGCGATACAATGCACGCCTACTCAAGATAAGCATGCACAAATGGAAAGAAAGGTGGATAGAAGCAAAGAGGTTACGAACATTATTTTTTCAAGAATTCAGATCGCGTCCCTATCGTTTTCCCCACCACCAGGCGAAGGGAAAAGTCTAGGAACATATAATCTAAATTGCTCGAAAAAGTGTTCGCAAATTCTTTGCGAAAATGCGTGGCGCGATAACCTGATAAATTCTTCCTTCTCTCTTCTTTTTTCTCAGAAAATCGAAGCCACAGGTTGTTGCACCGTGTACCACGAAACACAGTGTTTGTCACTTCGAGTTACCTTGACTAACGATCTTAGGCAATGGTCGAAGAGAGAGAATTTTTGCGATTTCAAGATTTGTCGAATACGACGGACGAGTCATAGAAAGATCCACCGCGTAACTTTGAAATTTGAAGAAAATTTGATTTAAGCCGACGACTTTTTCATTATTCCATATTGTACGCATTTTCTACGATTTAAAGGAATAACTTCAAACGTTAAGTCGTTAGAAATTGCATGCGATAAATCGCATACTCATGAGGTCATCGCATAAATCTATTTTTTAAAGACCGTGGTCACCTAAGATCGTTAGGTATTAAAATTAATAATACCCTTTTATACCATTGGCAGTGTTAACTGACAGTAGCAAGGGTTGACTTGTTTTTTTAACATTCACCTATTCATACCCGCGATGGCCTAAAATGAAGTCGCGGCGCGATGTAAAACGGAACCTGCCTATCACCTATATTTAAAACGAAACTGGCCGTTATCTCGCGAAAGTCACCTAAATTTCAGAAACGACAATCAGTTTCACCAACACATTCGCTCTCGTCATCATTCGCTCGTGGTTAATTCTGTGATTCTTGAATATGTAGTTTGATTTTCATCTCTTCCGTATCAACGGAAGACGAGTTCGAAAAGGGGAGATTTTTTCCCTTCCCTTCGCAGCTGCTGAAATTCGACGCGAAAAAAGATCTCGCGGATACCTACTCCTGACTTTACACCGAGACTCTACGCAAAATGCAAAGATTTCGTTTACCGTTCGTAGTTTAGTACTTTTTTTTATTAGCTTTAGGATGAATCGGTTCGAATTTACCCTGAAAGAATCATACGAGTGGAAAAGACTGCTGAAAAAAGGCAAGAAATATTTCGCGATACTCAAATCAGATTCAAAATATATCGCCTGCTGACAGAGAGCCCAATATCATGTAGGCCCTGCAGACGATCTTAGCAAAATTGCAAAAAAGTCACCGCGTACCGCGTATCGAGCAAAAGCTAAATAGACTTCCAATTTGAAGCCCTGTGTCCTATCTCGACGTGTAATCATCGTTCGAACGGTAGTTACTACTTCTGAAGCAAAACGATCGGTTTAATGCGCGAGTTCACGACGTTCGAACGAGATACCTCTTTCTATTATATGTATATGTATATATATAGGTATATTTACGGCGATAAGTATTTGATATGAGTTTTCAAGTAAATATCAATTCGGTGTAAAGACCCGAGAAAATTGCAAATTAGAGTAATCACATTTTCACGGAAACATTCAAGTTATTCGATGAAGTCGAATTATCGATCTTTTCATTTCGCGCGCTCATTTATACCTCGCCGCAAATTTGTCATCGCGCCACGCGGGATAGGAAAGAAAAGTAGAGAGACAGTATAAAATACAACGAGACGTTTCCAGGAGTGTCGTATCGCTTCTGGAATATCGGCTCGAGGAACTCTGAATATTTCACTCACCGGTGATGATTTTCAGTGTATGAATCTGCAGTGGTCCTCCGAGGAGATCCGAGCAGCGCAATGAGCCGATACGGTAGAAGCCATGCGAGTCCTTTGAAAACACTGCACAGAGAAAAGATAGCATTTGAATCAATGTTGCAGCACGTTAGGATATCGCCAGAGGATGGATATATTTTGGAAAGAAGCTCACCTTTTTTTTTATCAATAAAATCATGTGAGATGGGAAATGGCCAACGTTCCTTTCACGGATCCGTTTATTGACTGCAACAAATAATTGAGAGCATATTATTAAGTCGTCAGGGCTCTTCGATTCAATTGCAGACTCTGTAATCGAAATGTGAAATTACGGATTATTCGCTTCGAAAGATACGTCGTACACTCCGTTTCGACAATTTCATATTGTAGGGTCGGTTCGACTGAGACGAATAATCGGGAACATATTATTAATCTCGAAGAAAGTATTTAGATATTTTCAAATTTGGGTATTTACACGCTGTGTACGCTACGATGGTAAAAGGAGTCGAATGGATAGCGATACACAACACATGGAGACAGTACGAGGATGGGGTACATACTCAGGGAACGTAGGAGTGTGGGTGAGAACTCACGGTGATAGCTTCTCTGTTGCACACTTCTCTCGACAAGTTTAAGAAGGGTAGAAACTTGTGTGCAACAAAGAGGCTCTTATACGGCCACCGTGTATTCTTATTCACACTCACACGTTCCCTGAGTACCTCATCTGTATACACACAAGGAATAGGTAGACTGGATACACCGTGTCGAGCGCGCGGCAAAAAAAATATCAACAAACCTAGCTTGCATGGCAGCTCAGGCTAGCCGCGATAAGACTTGTCCGTGCACGTACTCATTGATCGTTGAATGTATTGAGAGAAATTAAACACGCGAAAACTTTTGTTACGACGCCACGATTAAATTTTATTACATTACGATTGAACTACGGAGGAGTAAGCACTGACTCCGCGGCTGCGTGGAAACTAAAAAAAATGGCTACTCGAGAAAGGCGCGAACGTGCCTACTATACGCACTTTTCGTTCGCCACCTGTTCTCGAATGAAACTCTGTTTGGGAATGCAAGATTGATGCGAAATAAAAAAGTTATTTCCCGAATGTCCGAAATCATTGTCGAAACAGCATGCAATCCAAATAAAATCATCGGTGGACGCGTCGTCAAACCGGCTCTCACAGGAATGATCTCGAAAATATTTCGCGTGGAAAAACCAAATTGCGTCACATGAGCGGGATTGTATTACGCATCAAACGGAAAATCTTCATATCGCGTACGCAAACTATGCTATTAATTTGACGACTGGTGCGAGAGCACGCGTTCGCGTTACATAGTATGAAGTAGAGGAGGAACCTGAAAAAAGCTTACTAGGGTGGGTATCGAGGACCGGATAGCGGGCTGCGTTAGGAGGTAACTGTACTTCGATTTCGGCTTTGTCCGTCGACGCATGAGTTCAGTATTTCACCAACGTGATAATAAAAGCACCGTACTGGTGAATATTGCAGTATCATACAATGTATTACGCGTGCGATAGACGAAACGAGCCCACGAGCAACGCGACCTCACCACTCAACGGCTAAGGAGCGAGTGCGGTGCGACAGGCGCGCGCCAGCACGGTGGTGGCACCTATGGTGGGGGGAGCGCGCGGAGGGGAGAGGCACCAGTAGCGGCACACTAAAAGCAGGTGCCCTAGAATGAATGTACTGAAATTTGTGTTCCGCGTGATTGGCTACGAAGTAATATTAATTAAATAATACAAAATATTAAAACCGCTATTAACGTTAAAAGTACCCACCTGCATCCGAGTGCTCATCGAAATTTTTGTAGTGTGTCTCAGAAATGTATATGTTTCGAAGAAAATCAAGAGAAATAAGATAGCGAGCAAGCATAACCCTCATTGACATTTGAGGGAAAATTGCAGTTGTTTTATTATCAACTATTTCGTGATGAAATTAAAAAGCAGTGAATTTACATGTATGTTACAATGAGTGCCGAATCGGTGTCTTCTGTCGCCGAAGAGTACTTCTACAGTATAAATCCCTTGGCGCAAAGAATCGGAAAGGATGTAGCTGCTACCAAAGAAGCTTACGAAGGACTGTGGAATACGTTAAGTCTAGCGGAAAGAAATCAAGCTATAGACGAAACAATAATTCAACCCGAGGTTGCTTTAAAATATACACTGAAGAAATCGGATCCTTCCAAGGAGCTACCAGATTATTATCCGAAATTACGCATTCAGACGGGAATGAAATATGTTATCGACGATACTGGATCGGTGAGTTAATATTCACGTATTATACGTTTTCTCCTATTTGCCAATTAAAAAAAAAACTATTCCTCGCGAGAATTTGAGTTCGTAAGACTTATGATTCTCTCTGTTCTGCTTCCAGACGTTACGTTGGAGGGACGAGCATTCGGCACCATTCTCCTTTATGACTCAGTCTCAAATGAATCTTAACTTATGGGATACTTCCGAAGATTCTAAGTTAAAACACTTAGGGAGCTTTCTAGGAGAATCTCCCTGTTTTTCGAGTCCTTTGAAAGTACAAAAGAGCAACGAGTGTCCTATCGACGATAGTTATGGTCTTTCGAGTCCATCCGCAGAGAAGCTCGGTTATTATCAATCAGAGAATTACACCGATAATGTTTTTGCTAACACGGATCGCGGCGGTTTACTGAGCACTCGTATGGATGACGAGAATTCCAAAAATATTTTCACAAAGTTGATCAATAAGACTTCTCTTCTGAAGATGCAAAATAACGTCGACGATGACATGGAGAGCTTAGTGCCGCAAATAAGTTCATCGGGTAAGAGTACCCAAAAGAACGAGACTGGTGACAAGAGTCAAGTGAATATCAGTCTAAAAAGTTCACGCCCGAAGTCCAGCGACATCGACGAATCTACCGCGTTATTGGAAACACCCAGTTCGTTCAACAGCTTTCAATCTGCGCAACTGAATCAAGAAGATGGTATTCCAAAGACTGGCTTCGAGTTTCTGGATAACTGGTAATTTGTGGTAAGTACACAAGGCGCGGTATTTTTTCGCTGGTATGTTATACTCGTTTTTCCATGACTGTTCGTTTGCTCGATCAAAAGACTTTTAATTCTCTACTGGAGTTTAAATGTACATAATGGACGACAATAAATCTTATAGGAGAGTTATGCTTGGTGCTCAAATATAATTTTTTTATAATGCAAATTGATATATTACTATTGTTTTCCAAATACGTAATAATTGCAGTCCAAATTTGTGCATTCATAGGTTAAGATATAGAAATGTTTCCTGAATTATACTCACACATTGATGTCGCGCCATGACTTTATATCGCGTATGAATGTAACGCGAAGAACTGTAATATTTATACTCAACCTTTAAGCAATTCTAGTTGTAAGAGGAAAGTCAGAAAATGCATGTTTCCTCGTCTATTTAATGGACTCGTAAACGGGCAAAGATATTTGGGACTTTTTGTAAAGAAGATTAAACCGCTTAGAAAGATACACGCCAGTCTAGTAAGATAAGAAGAAAACGATAGATTAGGTTAAGTGTGTATGTAGAACCTTCATTTCCCTTCACTGCATAAGTTTAGGAAAGTATTAGAGATCTGTTAAGTCGTCGGACTACAAGGTACTCACGTAACTCAAGGTTCGTTAAAATATCGAATGTCTGATACTCCGGTACGTTTCGCGTCGGGGTAGTTGGAAGATAAAGCGATTATCTAAGTCTACGCGCTTTGTTTGCGAAAACCGTATTTCGTGCAACTATGCGAATTTTAGGATAGATCCGGATTATTCATACGTACGCCAATTGTAGCGCGTTGAATCTGTTTGGCTATGCACTCGTCTTTCGAGTGACTTTTGTATTCGCCGAATTTAATAAAGGGCCTCTTTTATACACGCAACTGGTTTTGCTTCAACGAGTGGCGCCTTTATTTCGATTGCAACGCGCGTGCACTGATTTTATTTCACTTGTTCTCAGTAAGGACCGCGCTGGAAATGACAACATAAACTGTTATAAACGAAATGTTTATTACAAATCTGGTAGGTAGCGTAGGTACAACATACATCTGTAACTTTCACACAGATACACGCTCGCCCTTCTTTATACAATTCGCGCAATTATTACTCACGTACAATATTTACAAACAAGTCACATTATAATTTACAACGCTTGAAAAATATCGTCGGGGATGATTTTATGGCTATATTACAAAGAATATAAAATCAGTCTGGCAGTCTGAACGACGTTCAATCGTCATTTAACTCGTGGGGATGCTGTCATGGCCAAGATTGCGGAAGCGAGAATGCAACGTAGTATTCTCAATGGCTAGTATTTCGATTCACGTTTTATATTTATCCTTTCAAGGAGAATTGGTCGAATTACAAGATCGACAGCGTTGTCCGTTCGTATTTATTCTTTAATCGCGGACAAGCCTATTCGTGTGTTTGCATAGAATTCGATCCCAAGTGAGACGGAACGTTAAATTAAACAAACATCCAGTTCGAATCGATCTCGACGCGAATCTTTGCATATCCGAAATTACGGTACCCTCGCATCCTCATAAAGTTCCTCGTACAACAGCTCCCTTGTGTGATGTAGGGCATTGCATATATATTTAATTACACGAAGACACCCTGATACAAGGTGTCGGGACGTCCTAGAGCTAATTCTTAGGTGTTACCTAACATTAAAACTAACATTTTCATATCTCTTCCTCGGAAAAGTCTTACGGAACATTATATGGCAAGATGTTTAGCTTTCCGTTCTATATCGAACGGCCGGAGCTACCGTAACGCCGACGTTTGTCCAACTGCGTCGGTCGGGGCGATTTATTCAAAATACTTTCGGCGAGTTCGATTTCGTCGAACAAACCTCCCCGCGGTTAAACGTATTCTTCCGATGGTTTCGGTATGGTAGCAGGCAATCGAAGAGTGCTAGGCACTCGATTGGCACTGTCGGGTAATTCTGCAATGTCTATAAACACCCCCACTAGACTTTCGAAATTTGGTCCCCAGTTTAGTAGATAGTCCCAACTGAGCGCCGTATTGGTCGAGGGTGAACCGTTATTAGCCGGTCGATAGAGTCCCCCCATGTGAGTCGACAGATCGTCGTCCGAGGCAACCAGAGTGCTCAGTGATCCCCGAAATGAGCTGTCAAAACCGTCGTAATTCACGCTCGGTGGCAGGGGAGGTTTCGTGGATTGCGAGGACTCGTTCGTCCTCGTCGCTACCTCCTCGTCCTCCGGTTTACCGAAGAGATTGTCTGATCGCTTATCTCCTACCAGAGAATTATTATCGTACTCTATTTCCGAGCAAGTGAAACTGTCGTTACCACTCTCGTCGGTGGTCGACGAGTTCCTTCTCTCCAGTCTCTCGGGCGGGGGTGTATGACGTCTGTGTAGGTGGAGAGGACCGTGGGTGGGTGGTCCCCTGGCCTCGCTCGACGAACTGACCGCGTCCAGGGTTGAGACCAAGCTCGAGGTCCTGGGTCTCGAGTTCAGTCGCTCTATCTCCTCGGCGGTGAGTCCCATCGGACCCGAGGGCACGTTGTCGACGTTTTCGTTGTTCGACTGGGGAGCCTTTCGACTCGCCGTTGAACCCGATAGCTGACTCATGATGGGCGAGTTCAAACTCCTCTCGCTATTGGAATTTAACGCGTCTTTGCCTACCCCACCGGAAGACGAAGTGGTAGCGAGCAAAGCACTCTGTAGGGGCTTTCCGCTGATGTCGTGCAGCGTGAGTATCCTCGGCTGCTGGGCGGACAGTTCGCTACTGGGCGATAATCTGGCCAGAGGGGTGCTTTGTAATAATTTAGGAGCCGGTCCGGGGGGCTGGCCCACGGTAGGTGGTGGCATGGCGCGCGGTGGAAAAGATCCGGCGTGTCTGTGTTGTTGTCCGGTATGTTTGTGGTGATTAGCGTAGCTTCCGATGGGCGGTGGAGTCGCTTTGTACTTCCTCATGCCGTCGCGATAGCCCTTGTAGTGGTAGACGATGTCTATATCGCTGGGAGCGATGGAGCTGGCGTTCTCCAGGTCGTAGTGTTCGGGCATATCAGGCTCCGGGTTGTGCTCGTGAGAATGTAAGGAACTCTGGGTGGGAGGTGGAAGCGGAGGATGCTCGTCGCGAATCGGCGGCGACTTGGTCACCTCACGCTCGATGATGTCGGGTCTCTGGGGTCTGTGCTCCGAAGTGTTGATCTCTCGCTCCTTGTACTTCTTCGAGATCAACTCCGGACCCATGTGACCGACGCCGCGCAAGTCAGAGGTGTCCGAGATGTAGGTGTTCTCGTGTCGCGACATGATGTTGTCACTTCCGGGGCCCACCAAAGCATTTCCCGATATAATGGCATTGTTACCCTTATTTACGCCGGAAGTCGCAGACTTTTCCTTGTTCTGTCTTCGGAGCCTGAACACGACGAAACTGACGAGAATAGCCACGAGAAGCGTGACGAAAAATACTATGACCAGGGTGATGCCGATGCTGAGCGGATCTGGCGCTGCAGCCGCGCTGATTCCTATGAGACCTCGGCAACCGAGGCTCACTTTCCCGTGGTATACCGATTCCATGAAAACGGATCCGGAACCGTTGAAGGGTTGTACCTCGTTGTTTACGGTGAAGTTTGCCAAGCAACCTTCAAAACTCCTGGGAATGGTGTCATAAGCGTAGTAGAGATCCCTCTTGGCGCCTCCGATAAACAAGACGGATAGGTAGGGGTCGAGGAAGTCGTGCACGCCGGCGGAGTCCAGTTCGTCTCCCGTTAAAACTCCGTCGATGAACAGTCGGAGTCCTCGGGAGTAGGCGTGAAGGGTCAGGTTGTGCCAGTGGCCATCGGCTAGACCTCCTTCCACGGAACCGGTCATATTGACTGGCGATCCGAGCAAAGAAGCGTACGTCAACTGACCGTTTCGAAGCTGTGAAATGAAGAAATCATTTTTATAAGCCGATTTATCGCCAATATAAAAAGTATCGATCTTTTTATTGATGGGGTGCTTTACCTCGACAGAGGTGAAGTGCTTGTTCGTGGCAGCGTAGAGTAGGATCCCGTCAGGTTTCACGGTACGGAACATAAGTCCGAGGGTTTTCGGTGGAGAAGGACTCAGCGTCAGGAGACTCGTTTCTTCGTTGGCTTCTCTCACTACACGATTCCTGTGCCATAGGGTGGATCCTCCGTATAAGTATTCCAAAAGTTGCATTCTTCGATGTTTCTCCGATATCTAAAAGATTGACGAGCATTATGCCTGTTGTTTCGATGGAGGGTGAAATTTCACCGGTCCCTTCTTACCTTAAAATCGATGTAACCACCCTCACTGAGATTGACCGGTTCCAACGCGACTTGGCAGTTGGGAGCGGTCAGGCTGTCGCATTGACATGCCACCTGATGCCACTTGTCGTAGCACTTTCCCGAAACTCCGCAAATGGAAGCGAAGTCTTCTTTGCTTCGGGCGCACGGACTTCGTTCAGATCTCGGACAGGTCGGCTTCACCGCTCGAGATGACAACGGGCTCGTCAGATTGAGTGCTCTACCGTTTATGGAGACCGAGTGAACGCAACCGACTAAATCGTCCGAGTGCACCTGCCCTGGTCGCTCCAAAACTGGATCGGCATTCGCCAATCCACCGAGCATTAGGGGATTATTGTTGAAGTTCAGGGTGCTGTAGAAAATAGTCGCGAGATTAGGATATTCGAAGCTCATCTTGCTTCTACTTGGAAGTTGAAGCACTTCGTTTTGTCGACTCGAGAAAGACGGAGAGAAAGTGAAACGTTATTTAAATTCGAAATTTTATTTGATATACCGACCCGGTTGGTCCTACGTCATCGGCGTAGCAAGTAGCATCGCCGGGTCTGCAATCTTCGCATACGTCGCCGTGTTCCTTGCAGCTGGAGACGCTTAAACTGACGACCCTTCCGTTTCTCGTGGCCATCACCTTTCTCCAGTCACCATCTGCCAGCGGTTGCCCGGTCCTAATGGTAACCGATGTTATGGCGCTCCTCGCTCCTCCGTAGGAAAACACGACCCTCCCTTCGACCAACTCCAGCACGACGAAGTCCGAGCGTCCGCCGCTCTGCGGGCCGTAATTGTACAGCAGGAGAGCGTTCGGTTTCGTGGTGGCGAAAATGATCGTTATGTCGTTGGTGTTGGAATCCAATGCCGGGAAAGACATATAGGAGAGCTCGTCGAATCCGAATGTCGAGCGCTCGCAATGCCTTCCGTAACGTCCTTCCGGACAGCTACATCGATACCTGAACGCGGAAGATGTTTGGTAAAATCGGGAGTACGAACGAAGGACGATGCTCGAATGGTAAAAAAAATCATACCCAGGTTTCTGCCTGACGCATAGTCCACCGTGCAGACAGGGATTCGGCCTGCAGGAGTCGGTAACGGCTTCGCAGTGATTCCCGCGATACCCGGCGCGACAGAGGCAGAAGAAACTGGAACCGTCCGGACTTTCTCTGCAGGATCCACCGTTGCGACAAGGATTACTGGCACACGCGTCACCCCTTTCGAGCTCGCACAATTTACCCTCTCGTCCCGCGGGACACGTGCAGTGGAAGTCGTACCCCAGTCGACGACACTGTCCTCCCTGAAAGCGAGTAACCCTCGATGAATATCACAGTTCTTTGCCGTATCGGTCAATTTCTATGTGTATAAAGACAAGCCAGACTACTCACGAGTAAGCAAGGATTCGGCGAACATGGGTTTTGCCTTCTCTCGCACCTATCGCCGGTGAAGCCGTCGCGACACTTGCATATCATTTCGTGGCGAACTCTAGGCGAGGTCAATATGAGCGTTTGGCTGTCCGTGATCCTCGCGTCTTCGTAGACGACCAATTGATCGCTGCAAGTACCATCGTTTTCGCATGCGGTGTGCTCGCAAGGAGTGTAACCCACCGACAGACTCGCCCCTTGCAACAGCGTCTGGATCTCATCTTGCTTGTGCGACAACAGCTCCATCACCTCGGCCTTCGGGCGATATCCTGAAGAGAGAGAAGGGAATTAGAGTCGTTTCTACGCGGGAGAGAGGAACAGGGGAGTTTCGTATCTTTCGTCGTGGAACAAAGTTACCTTGAGGCGATTTAATGGCTAGAGAGATATCCAGGTCGGCGCCGTCCTCGTCGATGCTATATATCGATAAGGTTTCACCGACGTCGATTTCGGCTTGCAAAAGATCCAACAAAGCGCGATAGTGCTGCGACAGAAACTGACTGGCGCTCAGCCTGAAAACCCTCACGGTTACGCTGTTCTCCACGGTGGCATTCGTGAAGGTCAGAAACTCGACCGTCACCTTGGATACCACGTCCGGATGTCTCCCGTCATTTCCCGAGACGCTCAGCGAATAACCCAGTCCTGAGGGAGATGAAACATAAACGGTAAGAGGAGAAGCGGCGAGGGAAACAATTTGTTATCGAGAAATTCGGTCTAAACGAAATTGCCAAGGCGAAGACCGATCGACCCGAAGCACCTTGACTCATTAGCGCTTCGCTTCCAGACTTCGTCCACTACGCACGCTCGCTCACTCATCAACGATGAGTACATGTACGGGTGCTCGTTATCGTTAACGTGCAACATTTCTCGGGTAGATACGTCATGAATTATTAATGCAATAATGCAAAAGGCTTCAATCTTCATGCTAATCCACAAACTTCCAAACACGAACCTGGAGTAATTTTGTTGGTATGCAAATCGCAAGCTGTGGGAATGCCGAGGACGCCGGAATTCGAGCCCTGAAGTATCTTGCACGTATAGTCGCCAGTGGTATCGGGGTCGTTCGGGTGGACATCGGCGATCTTCCCCAGTGGCGTTTGGCCGTTGAAGGAGTGGACCATCACGTGGACCGATCGCGGTGTCGACGGACTGTCGTTTTGGTCCAACACGACGACCGTTATCGTGTGCTCGCTCTTCATTCGAATCGTGCCCGAGTCTTCCACTTCGATCTACGCGAAGGAGATGTGAAGATTTTGTATAAATTACGCACGAAAAAGACTTTTCCCGTTTATACGAAATAATCTTACCCACAAAAAGAGAGAGAAATATTTATGTTCTGGGATTTTTACATCGAGTACTCACCACGAGATCCAGCTGCGGCGTAGTCTCCCTGTCAAGACTCCTGGTGGTCCTGAGCACTCCAGAATGCTTGTCCAAGGTGGCCATGTCCTTCTGTCGACCGCCGATCAATCTGTACGAAAATGGTGCACCGTTCGGCGGCAGGTCAGGATCGGCCGCGCTCAGAGTCATGATGCTGGTACCGGCCGGTTCGTTCTCGCTGACGTAGCCGACCACTTCCGGTGGATCGAATATCGGCCCGTTGTCGTTGACGTCCGACAATTCTATACGCACAGTGGCGGTGCCGGTCTGCGGTGGCGAACCGGTGTCGATGGCGCCGACGATCAGCTCGTACGTCGGCACGGATTCTCTGTCGAGTTGCTTGGCGGTCTCGATGTCACCGGTTTGCGGATCCACCTTGAACGCTTGGCCCATGTTGCCGCCGATGATGGAATAGGAGAATTGATTGTTTTGCGGGCGCACGTCCTTGTCGACGGCGCGTACGGTGATGATGCGCGTGCCGAGGATCGCCCCTTCCGATACGATGGCGTCGTAGGAGCTCTGCAGGAATTCCGGGGGATCGTTGCCGTCCTGAATGGAGATGATGACCTGCGCCTCGTCCGTGTCGTTTCCGCGGATGCCGCCGCCGTTCTTCGCCATGATCGTCAGCACGACGCGATTCTGCGTCTCGCGGTCGAGCCTTCGCGAAACACTTATTATACCGGTCTCGGGGCCGATGGAGAAACCCCTGTCGTTCGAGGAGCCGACGAAGAGGTAGTAGACGCGCCCATCCGCGCCGGCGTCCTGATCGGTCGCCTGGACCAGACCCACCGACGTACCCACCTCGGCGCTCTCGGACACGTCCATGTGGAAGAGCGGTTGCACGAACTTGGGATAGAATTCGTTCACGCCCGTGATCCTGACTAGAATCGTGGTGAAGCCGACCATCTGGGGATTCGAGTCGGGATTCGCCGCGACGATGTCCAGGGTATACTCGTTCGCCTCTTCGTAATCGAAGCTGACCTTCGATAGAATCGCTCCCGTGCTCTGCTCGATCTGGAAGTGGTCCTTGCCGCTACCACCGAGAATCCTGTACTGGATGATCGCGTACTTCGGCGAGTCGACGTCGGTCGCCACCACCTCGAAGACAAAGCTCCGAGGCGGCGAGTTCTCGGGCAGGTAGGCCTCGTAGAGGCTCTGATTAAATATCGGTGGATTGTCGTTGATGTCGGTGAGGGTGACGGTCAGTGTAGCGGTGGCTTGTTTCGACTCGAAGCCCAGATCCGTCGCGGTAATGTTCAGTCGGTACTCTTGGACGGTGTCGTAGTCGAGAGACTCCAGTATGGTCACCGCGCCGGTTATCGGGTGCACGGAAAATTCCTTGCGCTCGTTTCCGGCGGAGATCTGGTACCGCACCAGTCCGTTCGGGCCGTCGTCGCCATCGGCCGCGCTGACCGTCAGGATGGTCGAGTTGACGGGTTCGTTTTCCGGCACGATCACTTGGTAGCTCAGCGCGGTGAAGGTGGGCGCGTGGAGATTTTCGCCAGTTATCACCAGCGTCAGCGGTACCTCGTCCTTTTGCGGCGGCACACCCTTGTCCAGCGCTTTGGCCACGAGGGAGAAGGTGGTACCGACGCGCAGACCGACGAGACTCTTGCGCACGTTGACCGAGCCGGTGTTGCGGTTCACCGAGAAGAAGTCGCTTCCGTTTCCGCTCGCGAAGGAGTACTCGACTTCGGCGTTGACGCCGAAATCGGCGTCGTCCCTGGCGACGAGCACCATCACTCGCTTGCCGATGGGGTAACCCTCGGGCACGGGCGACAGGTAGGATCGTTGCTCGAACCGCGGCGCGTTGTTGTTCGCGTCGACGACGCTCACGTGAACCACGGTCTTCGAGGACATGGGAGGCTTGCCGTTGTCGGTCGCCACTACGGTCAGGGAGTAGACGTTCTCCGGCGAGAACGGCCTCTGTGAGTGCTTGTACCGCAGGGTTCTCTTGCTGAAGATATCACCGGTGGCGGGATCGACGGTGAAGAGGTCCGAAGGCTGAAGGAGACTGTAGGAGATGACCGAATTGGGGCCTTGCTTATCGCGATCGGTCGCGGTCACCTGACCCACGTGAGCGACACGTCGCTGCAATTCCGGAAAGTGGAAGTGATACGATTCCTCGTCGAACTCGGGAGGATTGTCGTTGACGTCTTGGATGGTGATCGTCAGGGGAGTTTCCATCCGCCAGGCGCCGTCCACCGCGACCACCTTGAGGAGATACTCGTCCTGTTCCTCGCGGTCGAGATACCCGGCCACCGTGACGTTTCCGCTGAGAGGATCGATCGAGAACTTCCCGCCGGGATTCTCGGTGAAGCTGTACGTGGCGTTCGCGTTTTGACCGATGTCCAAGTCGCGACTGGTCACGCGTATGACGAAGGCGCCTATCTCGGCGTTCTCGGTTACGTTTACGCTGAAGAGCCGGGTGAACTGCGGCGGGTTGTCGTTTTTATCGAGAATCGTAACGAGCACCGTCGCGGTTCCGCTCAGCTGGGGCTCGCCTTGGTCTCGGGCTTCGACGATCAACTCGTAGGAATCGATCTGCGAGGGAAGGAATCGGATTAATCTTGGAAAATTCTAATGTAGAGGTCGTGGAAGGCCGATTCTCGACCATTAAAATTCTCGTATACGAACCTCTTCTCGGTCCAATATCGCGTTCGTGTTGATCTCGCCGGTATTCTCGTCGATCATGAAGGACTCGTCAAAGTCGTCGACCAGATGATAGGTCACCTGACCGTTCTCCCCGGAATCGGCGTCCTTGGCGGAGATCCTCGTGACGAACCACGGCGGATACTCGTCCTCGGGCGCCGTAGCGTTGTAAATCGCCACTTCCATCGTCGGTGCGTTGTCGTTGGCGTCGGTGACGTTGACCAGCAGTTGCACGACGCTTCGCAAGGCGGGAGTGTCGGAGTCGCGGACCTCGATCCAGGCTTCGTAGTGCGGCGCCGTTTCGTAGTCGAAACCGGAAGCCACCAAGACCTGGGCGAAAATGAGCCATGTTATTATGCGCGAAGTGATGGAATCGCTTATTCCATCGAAGCAGTCTCGCTTCTGCGTCCTTAAACGATAGGTACCGCGGAAAGGGTCTTTACCTCTCCCGTATTGGGTTCGATCCTCAGAGCGTCCCCCACGTTTCCCCCGGCCATGCCGAAGACGAGGGTGCTGGCAGCCCCGTCCTTCGGCGTCGACGCGCTGAGCCTGGTGATCGCCCTGCCTTCGGGAACGTCTTCCGGCAGCGTGAATCGCGTGTTCACCGTGGTGCGAAAGCTGGGAAAGAGCTGTTTCTCCCAGAGATGAATCACCAGATCGGCAGTGACGGTTTTGGGTTCGACGCCGCAATCGGAAGCCTGTATCTGAAGCTGATAAGTCGTCTCGCCGCCGGCCAGTTCTTGGGTCGCCCTGACGACTCCGTTGTGGGGATCGACGACGAATCGCCCCGCGTCTTCGCCCTGCAGACGATAGACTATCCGCGAGTTCTCCCCCTCGTCGTCGTCCACGGCTTTCGCCCCGAAGACGAAGTCGCCCGGCTTGGTGGCGTCCGGCACGTACGCCGTGTATCGCGGACTGGAGAATTTCGGCGCGTTGTCGTTGAGGTCCCTCACGAAAATGGTGAGATTGACGGCCGCGGCTCTGGGCTCCGTAGGACTCGAGTCCTGCGCGACCAGCGTCAGATGGTAGACGGGAATCTGCTCTCGATCCAACGGTTCCAGCGCGGTCACCTCGCCCGTATCCGGGTCCACCGAGAACCTCTCGGCCTTGTCACCCAGGAGACTGTACCTGTTTGCCGTAAAACAAATGAAAAGGATTCGAATCGAAGACAAGTATAACGGCCGCGACGATAAGGTTCACGATATACGGCGCGGTGCGAGTCTCGGGTTCGCGCATGACTTACCGAATTTTTGCGTTCGGTCCGTCGTCCTTGTCGGTGGCCGATGGCTTCGCCACCCAGGCACCGGCGGGTAGGTTCTCCGTCACCGAGGCGCGGTATTCCTGCCGGGCGAACTCGGGGCTGTGATCGTTCACGTCGAGGACCACGACCCTGACGATGCCCGAGCCCGTCAGAGGAGGAGAGCCTGGAAAACGACGAGGGAATCGTGGTAATGCGTCTTATTTTTTATAGGCAGTCGTATCGTGGAATCACGCACGGGGGAATAATAGGAGACGAGAGATCAGGAATAGGTACTCGGAAGTCACATTATATCCGAGCCTTTGAAGTATTTAGTTCCCCTGAAATACCGCTTTCGCGTGTACGACAAATCTTTTCTCATCGTCGATACACTTTTAATAACGATCCCCGCGAGAAAGAAGGAGCCGAGGATCGAGTACCCATTCATCCGCGTCCGACCGTTCCGCCGCGTTCGAACGAAATCATAGTTTAATACATCTCGATTCGGGAAAAAAAGGAATAATCTCCCTCGCCGCCGCCACCGCCTCGTTAGGCTCTTATCTAACAGTTAGATCCGTCGATCCGAACGGAGAACACCGAGTATACGTCGAGTCGTGCGGTCGCGCCTGTGTAGCGTTTAACCATCGAGCTTTCCTGGGGTTCGTGGCCGGACGATGTGTGTGGCTACGTGTATGTGTGTTCATGCGCGCGCGCGCGCGGTCATAATCCAGAATGAGTTAGTGCCCTGCCTAACGACGATAGACAGTGCCGAGAGAAACCGAGTGAGAAGGGAAGAGAACGCCGCGCGAGAGCCAGGGAGGAAGAGAGCGAAGAGGGTGGGCGATAGAGAGAGGGACGCGAGGTCTGGTCATTCGAAGCCGGTATAGCGCTCCGCGTGGATATATACTCTGACTCAGTCTCCCGGAGTCATGGAGTCGGATCTCAGCGGGGAGTTGTTATAAGTTCCCATAGAAAGTTGACAAAGTGCCGTCCGTTGCCTAACTTAAGTACGTACTTTATGGGCCACGTCCTTTAGTGGCGTTGCGGCATGCGTATTTTCGAAAATTAATAGGCGGTGCCGGTATGCGTAGCCGCGGTGCGGTATCGGGCGACCGGAGGGATTCTCCCGAAGAGGCGTCATTATCGCTTCGATTGTTCCCGCGTTCTCTCCGTGTTCGCCCGGTGCACGCGGGGATTGGTGCACGGAGAGACACGGACGCGCAACCGTACAAACGCGCGAAATAGCGAGGGATTATCGTCGTCCCTCGAATAGCGAATGGATGAAATTGATCGCTCGCTTTATACACGACAACGCGGTCTTCATTAGCTCGATTCGTCAGTTCTCACGGGAAAGAGCGTTTTCATGAGTTATCGAGAGCCTCTCGGCGAGGTACCGGCGGGGGAGGAAAATTCCTCGCGCGCTCGGATTCAGTCGTTTCGCGCACGAGAGACTTCGCCGATGCTCGATCGAGCGAGGCATAGGTAGTCCAACCGCGCGGACAGACTTCGACGCCACGACGCTGTATACTTAGTATAGAGGCGGTAGAGCGGCTTGACGAGCTCGCCGTGCGTATACGCACCGATATAGGTATACACGTGTATCCGTACAATGCCTATAAGGCGCCGTTACGCGACGTACGGAGGAAAAATATCTATATCCTTATGCGCCCGTACAGCCGTGCACGCGCGCGCGCGAGCGGAACACGCGTGTGTTCCACGCGGATCCTCCTCCCTCCGTGGAAGCGCGCTTTTCGACTATCGACTTTATCGCACCCGGTGTCTCGCCACGATTATATTTTTAACGAGGCATTTAGGTGCGCGTCGGCGCCGCCCCGTTAATTGTAATTGTATATAATATAATCTCCGCGCGCCCTCTCCTCCGCCTCCGCTGCAGGTAGGAGCGAAACGCCGGGCGTCGGGTTCGAATAAAAATGTGATCCGAGTTTCTCGCGCGTGAACATTCGCGTCGGCTTCTTCCAATTAGGTTCTCGCTCCCGGAGGCGTTATTTTCAGTTTTTTGAAAAAAACGTGCGTCGGGGGACACACGTAGGAGGCATACGTCACGACGCACACATTCCGCGTCGTGGGGTATGAACGACGTAGGTATAAGAGGCACGGGTCTCGCTCGTATATATAGACGCGTGTGTGGGTACGCGAGGGTCCGCTCTGCGTCACGGCTCTCCTCGGGGTTGTGTGGCTCTCCGGGACCAACACGCGCGCGAGCGAGACCCGCGGCTTTGTGTGAGTATGACAAATTCGCCCGCGATTAATCTCGTGCGCGGCGACCACACAAACCCAGCGTCCTGCGTCGTGTGTGTTGCGACGTCCGTGTGGTACCTACCTACGTACAATGCCTTCGGCACTACAGGGTGAGCCGATGGTCGAGGCGGCAGTCGACGCGCGATGCAAGTCTTTTCTCTGTAGAATTCTCATTCCACTTTAAACGCCCTCCTCTCTTGTGTCGGAGCGTCCGATAGAACGTATTTCATATTTGAGCAAAAATCGAATTCTCTGGAATCGATCGCTCGACTACCTTATTTTTCATGTATTTTTCACGCCGATTACGAAAAATCACGGTTATTCGGTATAAATCTCGAAGTTGATATAAAATATCGATGATTTTATGTACGAAAAAAATGTTGTTTCAACAGAAAATCATGAATTCCTCGGTCTTCATTAGAAGTTTCCTGAATACGTCCATAGATACTTTTCAGAATCAGCGCGAAAAAAATTAATCGAATAGGATGCCTGCCGGCTCTCGTGAGAGCTTGATTCCGGAGATTTCGATTTTTGCGAAAAAAATTTTTTTTTTTCATCAAGGTATCAAAGGACGAAACATCGCGTCGAATGATCGTTGCTGACACCCGGTACCCCCGATACCAGGAAAATATCGGTTTCTCCGATTCTCGCTGTACTCTCAAATAGTTTCTCCCGCTTATCGATAAATATTTGCAGAAAAAATATCGCAGTCCACACCGTATCTACACGTGCATTCCGATAAGCGTAAATCGACTCTCGCGAGATGGAATTGCCGGTGTGCGGGACTCGATCCAATTAAGAGCGCAAGAATCAAAGAAACTCCCCTCCCGTCCCGGGCGAAGCTCTCGGCATCCCGTCTGCATCAGCGTCGCGGTGCGTAAGCCGTAGAAATGTGTTCGCCGCGGCGGAGGCGAGATGGAATCGCGGTGCATCGACTTGACGTACCTACTTCATCGCGCGGCGCGCGATGGTAATGTGGTTATTGCCGGGGCATCGGCGTTACACGGCGAGAAGCTGTGGATGCTACTTTGCCGTCTCGGTCCAGGCTGCCGCGCGCGTATGGCGGCGGTACCTGTATCGCTTGTAAATATAAATATTACAATGACCGCGGCAGCTCTAATCTCGCGCTCGGCATACAAGGGATACGGGCGGGCGCGCGCGCGAGGTGAATGCATCGGCGATAAATAATTGCCAGATCGGTTGGCGATGTTTGCAAACCGCGCCGCGGCGACGCCATTGATAACGTTATGCCAGAGGTTCGTATAAGCGTATCGCGTAACCGCGCATTATCACCGCGGCAGCCGTGATAATATAGTCGCCGTATGCATCAAAGCTCGGCTGGCAATTTCGCCGCGCGCGGCTGCGTGGCACCGTCGTTGCTGTTCGATCGCAACTGGATCGTTCGCTGCGTCGGCTGTTACTCGGCGCGAACATTGTATCGTTCCCGCGGAATAACTTCGCCTTCGCTATACCTATAGGTGTTATGTACCGAGAAATGACGGGTGTCGATGCTTTTTCTTACAGCGCCGCGACAGCTGCGGTGTTATCGTCGAGATCTATGGCGAAGATAGTCTCGGCTTCGGAACGCGTACATGCGTATTTTTGCTTCGATGGTTCCATCCATCCTGCGCGAGGGTTTGCGAGGCGGGAGAGCGTAAACGCAGTCTCGACTGCAAGCGCAGGACTGTTTTAGAACGGTCATCGCACGGGGCGGCTTGACTTTCGGCGCTGGTCCGCTACACACCTCCGGGGCACAACGCGAACGAGCCTAACCCTAACTCGGCGCAAAGCACAGGGGGCCCGCGAAGATCCGGTGGAGGAGAAGGAGGTGGGAAGGGCATTCGCGCTTTCGCCTCTGTCGGGCACAACCGCAGTTTTAATTTACCGAACCTTTGTTAATTTGAATACTATGATTTATGGTATTGTTACGACTGCGCTGCTTCGGTCCCTTCCAGCGCGAGGGCTGCTCTCCCGGGCCCGGTTATACTCGCGCCGTAGCGCGGCACGAAACTGCATTTCCGGCGGCGATCTCGCTCGGACTCTTTTCCACACCGACGAATTTTAACGTCCGAGAATTTTGCGGGTCTCGATATTTCAAGTTGAAATCTACGATCGATCGCCGTTCGGAAGATCTTCCGATCGAATGGAGCCGATGGTTCTCTGCGTCGTAGATATATGTACATATGGCTGATTTATATATAAAGCTGTATATATACACTCGGAGAAATGATTTATTTGAATACGCATCCCCGTGTTCTCCGAACGAACCAAGAGCTGCGATTCAGAAACGATATAAATTCCTTCGATAATTCGATCGACTTCCTCGCTCCTTCGTCGACTTCGCACCCCACGTCGGCCTCTCGCCGATCGGTCATCGACGCGGGAACTTTTGCGCCCGGCCGTGCCGAGTTGCGAATCCCCCTTTCGACCGCCACCTCCTCGCTCCTTTAGCCCTTTCGCTCCGCATGGTCGCGACGCGAAAACGAAATGATTATTTCGGGAATATAATGGCTGCCCTCTCGCCGTGCCTCGGGAGTAAATTAAAAAGTGCGCGAGTCGTTAATACGTCACCGTTTAAAATCGCGACGCGCCGAGGAACGCGCGTCGGGGCGTTAGGCGCTCGCACCCTGCGGAGCCTCGAGTTCGCCGAATGGTAGCGGCGTGACGGAAGGGGATGAGCCTTTTAACGTGGCTGCGCGTTGTAATATCAGCGGCGATTTGTTCTCGCGCTACTCCCCCCCTCCTACGGCGCGAAGCGACAGAGCGAGGAGGAACAAAGGACACGGTCGAGGGCGTCGTGCGAAGCGCTCCGCCGCGGTGGAATTCTAATCGCGATCGAGTTGTATCGTTCTCCGCGATTTGTCACGGCTATGGTCGCGCGGCGGGGCCGGGCGACGGATGCAGATAGGAGGAAGCTTCCTCGCCTCGATTGATCGCTATTCGAGAAAATCAGTCGGAAAGTGCGCGTACGCGGCGTAATGCGCGTTTCGAGGAGAGAGTTCTCCGGGGGTGGGCCCCGTTGTCGTGTCGCGCAAAAGGAGTAAGCCGAAGTGCGTCGGAAGCGGTAGCGAAAGAAGCGGCGCGCGCGCGCGCGCGAAGACGAGGTGCGGGCGAGAAAGAGAGGCGGAAGACGAGGAGGAGGGAGGAGAGGTTGAGGAGCGAACATCCATTGTTGGCGTCGTCGCCCCAATTTTCTTGTCAGAGATAAAATCCCTCTCTCCGAGTCTCTCTTCGCTCGCTCCTCTCGAGTATCGGCGCCACGAGCCCGTGCGCGCCCCGTTACGATATCTCGGGCTGCACCGAATACCGAGGCGTACCTACGCTCGAAGTACAAGGCGTCGGACACGAAATGGTAAGGACGTCACCGACGCGCGTCGGGGGGAACACACGTCGGGCTCTTATCCATCGCGAGTCATCTTCTACGACCTTATACGAATGCGAGCAACGAGGCGATTCCGAGGAACGATATCCACGATAGAGTTTCGATCAATAATTATTCGTCATCGATTTCTTTGAAATAAAAGGCGGAGCAATTGAAAATCCTCGATCATTTCCAGCTCTGTCGAAACAATGCGTTCGGTATACTAGATACGGCGGATTTACTCACTCACCATTATCCCTTTCACCCTCGTTAATACTTAATTTACAAGACAAACGCGCGCGCGTGAAGCGTTTGAATAAGAGAAGCGAGAGAAACGGAAAGTGTTCGAGAAAGCGGGGAACGAGCGAGAATTTACACGAGAGAGTGCTGCAGGGAATGAGAGCAACCGATGCTGCACCGACGTGGTGCAGAGTCTTGCGCAGAGTAACATCGCATGGTGTTATACGGCATGATATAGGGGATATTGAGCTACTGATCAAGCGAAATCACAGAGGCTTTTTATACTGCCCCCTGTAGAATGGTGACCAGCCTGACACCGGAGCCTCACGAAAAGTCAGCGCCAGGTGCCGCGATGCGCAGTCTCCTACCGCGCAGCTTGTTCTTCCGAAGTGCGAAGTGTGCGAAGTCGCGTGTTTCGGGTTAAAATTAACGCGAAAAAAAAAACGAATAAAACGACAGATTAATTAAGCGGTGGTGTGCTCGAGGGACAACGATTTGGCGGAACGTCTCATCGGTGGTAGCGATCGGCAACGAAGAGGTGGGTGAATGATATCTCGACATTCTTTGCGCCAGCTTAGGTTAAGACGCCGGTTCGCGCATGCAGCGATGCGCGTTGCAGCAAAGAGTTATGCGTACTCGAATAGAAAAAAAGGGCGATAGGCAAAAAACTGACCGATTGGTTTACGAAAAGTATGCCCGATATCCGACCAAAAGTTAACTCTTTCTTCCGGGCAGCGTCTTTGTGCAACCTACGAGAAAAAATCGCTTTCTGGACGGACCTTAGGCATACCTTTCGTAAACCGATTGATCGGCTTTTTCTAGATCGCCATTTTTTCCTACCCGGGTAATCCTCGCAATGTTTATCGTGCTTTCTACGATACGTCGCCTGCGTTTCTTTGTCTTTTCTCATGATTCGACGATTTTCCGAGCTCGCCACACACGCCTAAAATCGAGCATCAGTTGACTCTACTCGCTTTGCCGTTTTAAGTCCCAGCGCGAATCGATAGTTCGTGCCTCGACGAAACCCCCCGCGGGAACGCCTTTACGATCGCGTCCGGTGTAGGTACCGTCGTCGCGCGCGGTCGTTTGTGTCCCGCGCCAACCCATACCATACCGCGCTTCCTCGCTCGTCGCATCGATCGCGCGCACGCCTCGTTTCGCGCGAGAAGACCTCCGTAGCCGGGGCTCGGATGCGTCAAGCCTGATCCAGGATCCGCGTCGTGCTTTCTGCCGAGTGTCTTTGTCCCGCAGGCCACCCACCTAACGCGGTCGCCCTCGGTATCCGTAAATTGACCCCGGAGAAAAGAAATACCCAGGATTTTTTTTCCAATAATATCCCGAGTCGCGGAATCACGTCTGTAAAGGCGAGGCCGATCGAGCCGGCGTACCTACGCGTACGTACAAAGGTGCAAGGTACCGACATACGTGGGTGCAATGTCGACTCGTCGACGTCGTCATCTCAAAGACAACTGCCGCAATAATGACAGGGACCGTGACGACGACGACGACGACGATGACGAAGACGACGACAATATCTTCGCACGTATGAATGGGACAACTACGCGCGTTCTTCGAAGGCAGAGCGTAACGTGTCGCTGCAGTCGCTGCGGCGCGCGCGCTCGTCTCGTTTCTTCGCGCGCTGCGCCGCGAGAGAAGGCAAAGGGGGGAGAGACAAACGCGACGTGAAAGAGGAGCGAGCGCGAGAGAATTCTGAAGAGCGGGAGAGAACCGCGGTGGAGGGTGAGGCGCGGCGAGAAGAGAGAATGCCTCGTACATAACGACACGCGTGTGCGCGTACAGGTACCTACGCGCGGGATCTTCGTCGCCCGCAGTGCGAGGGAGCGCTATGCCGGGCTGCGGGGCCCGTCCGCTTGCAAAGTGCGGTGAAGAGTATGTATGGTGGTTCGAGGGGAGAAGGTGCACGAGGAGGAGGGACGCAGAGGGAGAGATAGACGGAGATCGAGAAAGAGAAAGAGAGGAGGGGGTTGGGCCCGATGTGCGCGACCTTGTGCTGTCGGGCTCATCGCCATTGTCTCGTGCGAAACGCCTCCATCAGAAAATCTAAAGTCCCACCGTCTGTCAGTCGCGCGCGTCCTCTCCGCGCTTTGCCCGCGCGCGCGAAACGTTATCGCCGGGGAGAGGAGCGCGCGAGAGTGTATTCCAGGCACGGGGAGGATTCGATCCCCGCGCGAGCGTCCCTCGCCGTCTCGCGCGTCTGGAAGGCGCTGTCCGTCACGTCGTCGACCGTCGCGTCGTCGCGTACGCGCGCAAGGTCATCGAGTGCGTAGGTACGGGGGTATAATATCCTGTAGCTCGCGGTATCACGCGGCTCTCTCGCGCGTTCGCAGCTGCGCGTCGCAGCGCGACGTTCCTGTACACGCGTGCTTCGATGCGCGCGCGTGTTATGCGCATACGTACACGCGATAGGTCTCCCGCGTAGCTACGCACGTAGGTAGTCAGGTGGGTCGGTATACGCGAGATCGATAACGAGAAGTCGGAGTGTCGGACAGGGAGCGGAGGCGCCTCTTTTCAATATGGCCGCGGTGCGCTTTACCGCGCCGGGATGATGCATTCGCCGAATTAATCATCCGCGGTAACGAGGCTGCCCGGGGAGGGGGGAAGCACCGCGGCGGAGGGGTGCGCTAGACACGCGTCGCGTGCTGCGGGGGGGGGGGGGGACCGGGTAAAAAGAACCCTCGGAGATACTGTCGCGATCGCGGGGGATACAACGTCGCACCGCGCGTCGTATATTATACACGTACGATGTTTATACGTATACACGTGCGTCTAGAATCACGCCCGGCGACACGGGCAACCGGTGCGGTGTGCGGCCCGCGCTGCGCGCAGTCAAAAACAATTTCTCCGATTGCCGAGGAGCGCGCGCCGCGCGCGAGGTACGGAGGGAGCGAGAGGGTGAGATGGGCAGTAGGAGGGCGGACGGGGGAGCCCGCGGAGTCCCATTTATTCACGGTACCCGCGCGCGGGACCGGAATAATAATCATAATATTTCAATGGAGTGGCGCACTTTAATAAGAGAATAAGGGAGTGTGACGGCCCTGGAGTATGAATAAAGTAGAATATAATATGCGAGCGGTTGGGGCCTGAAAGATGCATGGTGGGTAAAAGAGGGAGATAAGGCCGAAAACAGGGGGAGGGGGGGGGGAGGAGGAAGGTACCGGGGACCGATTATCATAATCGCGCGTCATAACTCTGCGGGCCACTCTCTACCTCGGGCCCGGCGACCGACCGAGCGACGGGGATGGGGCGAGATATGTAGGTGCAGAGGGGGAAGGGGGCGCCACGTCCACGGGGTGGGGGACTACCGGGGTGTGTCGTATAAAAAACTCCCGGCGCATAAGAACCTCATCGAACATCCCTCGAATTTAATTTCGAATAAATTCGTTATTCAAATGTATCGGCCGCGCTGCGTGACTCCCCCTCCCCCTCGACGCCTATGCTCGACACTGTCCACCGCTGAAATCGGTAGCTTCCCGTCTATACGATATTCGCCGTCGCGTCGCGCACTGTGACGTCATTTTCTCGCGGTACTCGTTCACCGAAGTCTCCTTCGCAACGGAGTTCGCGGGTGTGATCAGCGGGGAGCGCAGATACCGCGCGGCGCGGAAGGACTTTGCTCGATCGGGCTGCCGCCCTCTTAACTAGTCCGGGAGCCAGCAACGTTTTTCTTACGTCATAAAGAACAGGGCTAGAATTTTTATGATGAGCTCCTTGTAACGTGTGAACAAAGGAATGACTGGTCTGGCAGCGCTCCGAGGGTGGTTTTGGCAACAATATAATTTTTAAAATTAAAAAAAAAAATGGAAGTTACGTCATGTATAACAGGGCTCAAATTTTTATGAGGGCTTCGTTACAATGCATAAAGACGAGATAGTAAAGTCTGGCACTCTTCCGAGGGTGGAAAGTGGGTGCCAGAAGGGGTTGAAGTAGCTCCACATAAAGTCGTCTCACTCGCACTCAAGTGCGCGCATAAGACTATCTCACTCCCACTCAAGTGCGCGCACAATCTATCTCACTCGCACTCAAGTGCGCGCAGGAGACTATCTCACTCGCAGTCAGGGGCAAGGTTTTTCTGACCTGGCAGGGCGTTTCCACTAGAATTTCGGTCTGGCATCGATAATTTCACTTTTATGGAGTAAGAGCTTCGAAATTCATTTCGACAATTAAATTCTAAATTTCTCAAATTAAAATCTGGACAAAAAATATTATTCTCAATAATAGCAATTCCTCTAGCAATGATTTTTAATCCGCAAAGACATTATTTCGATTTTTTATTTTGCATTTCGCGGTTCGTATAAGACTGTCTTCTCACGCGCGTGCATAAGACTATTTCATTCTCACTCAGGGGTAAAGTTTTTCTGCTCTGGCAGGGTGCTTCCACCGAAATTTCGGTTTGGTATTAATAATTTCACTTTTGGCAGGTATTTCGAATAATATGTCAAAAACTAAGACTGATTATTTTAGTGTAAACGGGGCAGTCTGGAGTAGCTCTTACTCCATAAAAGTGAAATTATCGATGCCAGACCGAAATTCTAGTGGAAACGCCCTGCCAGGTCAGAAAAACCTTGCCCCTGACTGCGAGTGAGATAGTCTCCTGCGCGCACTTGAGTGCGAGTGAGATAGATTGTGCGCGCACTTGAGTGGGAGTGAGATAGTCTTATGCGCGCACTTGAGTGCGAGTGAGACGACTTTATGTGGAGCTACTTCAACCCCTTCTGGCACCCACTTTCCACCCTCGGAAGAGTGCCAGACTTTACTATCTCGTCTTTATGCATTGTAACGAAGCCCTCATAAAAATTTGAGCCCTGTTATACATGACGTAACTTCCATTTTTTTTTTTAATTTTAAAAATTATATTGTTGCCAAAACCACCCTCGGAGCGCTGCCAGACCAGTCATTCCTTTGTTCACACGTTACAAGGAGCTCATCATAAAAATTCTAGCCCTGTTCTCTATGACGTAACGAAAACCGTTGCTGGCTCCCGGACTAAACCCTTTGAGGGGCAGAAGACTGGGACCCGTTTTGAAACACATTATATGAACTTTTTTTTATGTATATAATATTTCTTGCCATGAAAAAATTATTTTGATATATAAAAAAATTATAGATAAGTAAGTACTTATTTATATTATTTTTTCATATGTATTAGAATTTACATTTATCTTGTGTAATATTAGTTTCCCATTAAAATATCAGCTAGAAGACTTAGGCCTGGTGGGAAACTATTCTCCCAGTAAAACTTAAAGGGTTAAACAGAGGGACACTGCTCGCAACGCGTAGTCCCGAGAGTATAGCAATTAAAGTCAGCGACGGATTTGAATCCTTAAGCCGGAGCCGCAGTGTGGGCGGTGGCGGTCGACCCGTAAAGACCGGGCACGATACGGCCCCGGAAATCACGATCGGTGGAATCAACGACCTGTCGATAATAGGCAAACTCTCCGCGAGCGATTCCCTCGCGGAGGCCTGAGAGTGGAGAGGATCGACTTTGTCGAGGGACTCGCCGCGCTCCTACGGCGCGTCCCGTGTGAATATTATCTTCTCGTTAGCGAAAAGCGACGCTCGGCGTTGAACCGCATTTTTCGAGGCGTCGCACTTGTCGTCGTATACATTGCATTCGACAGTCCTTGTATAAAGAGAGACTCGAAGATTCTCCATACTCGGATGTCTCTCTCTCTCTCTCTCTCACCCTCGCGAGATAACAGTTCCCATAAGTACACGAGGCACCAAAGATCCGCTCTCGCATCCCTTTCGCTCTCGCGCGATCTTCGTGATCCTCCTCCTATTTCGCCCGATAAACCCACGCGTCTCCTCGCCTCGCGGTTTTACACTGTAGTTATCGCGTCACGCTTACAATTATTTTCGCGATGTCCGCGCGCGCACGAACGAGTTCGCACGGCGAGAAGCTATTACGGGAAAGCGCGCATCCGCACCGATCGGGCGCATCGGTACCCCCTTGTATTTCGTGGCGCGTAGACACGAGGGTTTGTCGCACGACTCGCCTATCAGAGCCGCCGAGGGCGGCGTACGATTACTCGCGCGCGTTGTACTATATATGTACTACACAGTACATACAGCGGGCCCACTTTGTCTCGAGAGAATTCAGATGCCTACATACCACGCTCGCCCATCCTTCCATCCCACGTTGGACTCTCTCGCGCGCGCGCGCACACACCTTCGCCGTGGCCGCGCGCGCGAGTCACGCATTCGGAAGGGACGCGGGGGTAGCGACGTCTACGAACGAGCAGCGGGAGGAATGAAGTTTCCGATGTTCGAGAGTCGATTGATTTCATCGATGAGTATGGCCGTTCAGTTTATCGGATTTTTCAGGGATTAATTGGATTATTAAAATCGCGATTATATAAAGTCAGAGCGCGCGGGGTTGTTATTGGATTATCCACAGAGACGCGATGCTGTATTGCTGTGCGCGAATGATAATTTTCGTCCTCGATTTCAAATTTACCGCGGAATGTTTGGACGAGTGTTTATCGAATAACTACACGTACGGAAATTGTGGCGTTCCAGCGAGATAATCGGAGTACCGATGGAAAGTAATCGCGGTCGAAGAAGTAATCCTTGTTCGAACTTGCGCGTTGTTTACCGGCGCCGCTGCACGTAGCGAAGAATAATATGAGAACTCGTATCGGTCGCCGCGAGGTTTGATGCACAGATAATCCTTGACTCGGGGCCCGAGTGAGTCCAAGACTCAGGACTCGAGAGAGTAGGTGCCTACCTTATACCTTATACCCGAGGTATACCTTATACCACCTCTCTTCTCTGGACTCTGCCTCCTTCCTCTCATTTCTTAGGCTATTTTCACAACGCGTACATTCGCTTTGTCGATCGCGCCATCCTCCTCCGGAACTCTATAGACAGCCGTAAAATCGAGGCTATAGAATTTTGCCGCGAGTACCATTAATCAATATTCGCTATCCCGAGCGATGTACAGCTTTTTCATCCGGCCGGATGAAATCCTCGTGGAAAAACGTTCTTCCGTGAGAAAATTTCACCGTTCGTCGCTTTTATACCTATTCGCGTGAAACGAGCGATTAATTTTTTGGAGAAATTAACGCGAATTAGAATTTTCTAGAGTACACACAGCATCGATGAAGTTGCAGCGATTTTCGGATCGACTATTCGCGCAAATCAGAGAGATCTGATAATTAAAACAGCTCGAGCTGAAAAATTGTCAACGAAACGAGAATTCACCCGTGAATTCGCCGCACACGCGATATCGCGACACGGAGTAAAATCACTGTGAACGGAGCCTAAATCCCGAGTCCTCTCGCGGTCCCGCATTCCTATTTCCTCTATTGGTTTATTTTCCTCGGCCTCCGTGTGTCTCTATCTCCCATCTATATCTAGGTACGCGCTCGGCTCTCGGCCCGACCCCGCTGTACCTACGGCGCATGCGTGCATCGCGGCACGCACTTAAAGTGCAACGTAAGGGCACACTTCGGAAAACACGTTATTAATGATGTGTATATTAAATGGTAAGGTGCACCGCACGTATACGCAACCCCGTCCGCTCGGGTTGAGGGAATCCGCGGCGACGATGCCGTGTCGCGAGACGTGCGCCGACTTTTTTTTTTGTCAGCGCGGTGACGTTGAGACTCGATCGAAACGAGGAAACTCGCGCGTACTGCGGATACGAATAGGCAAAGGAAACGCGCATTCGCTTACCGGTATCCATCGCCACCAGGGTGAGAGTGTATTCCGGCGCGACTTCCCTGTCGAGGGAGCGCAAGAGAAAGATGTCACCGGTGCTGGCGTTGATGCGAAAGAGATCGGTGTCCCCCTCCTTCAGGAAGTACCTCACTTGATCGTTGTACGGCGGAGTGTCGGCGTCGTACGCCTTGACCTGCGCAACGCGAAATCGCGCTCGATTGGAATTACCCCTTTTTCTTTTAAAGCGCCTTCGGTTACGCGGACACGCGAGTAGTGCCGCGCAGGTGAGAGTCGCGCGATCATTCGTCGCTAATTGGCGCCGGCGATCGTTCGTAATTTCTCAATCGTCTCGCAGCGGGCGAACTGGCGGAAAATGTGGATCGGCGGCGCCGGGAGCACCGCGGTAACGCGCGCTCGTGGTGACACCGAGTCGCGCTTATACGTCCGCGCGTTTTATTTCTCCCGTCCCACCGCATAGCACCGCATTAAGTGGGATACTGCGCGCGCGCGCGCGGTTGAGTTAATAGTGGAGCAATATGCCGTAGCGAAACCGCCTACTAATCAGTGATTACCTGTATCACGAAACCACCACCGGGCGGTACCATGTTCTCCATGACGTGAGCCAGATACGGCGAGTCCAGAAAGACCGGGGCGTTGTCGTTGATGTCCAAAACGGATATGGTCACTTCCGCGGTGTCGTGGCGCGAGCTCTCGCCGATTTCCTGGGCGCAGTCCTCGCCGCGGACCGTCAGGTGGTACCTGGCCTTCCTCTCGAAGTTGAGGTTCTTCGCGACCCTCATCACACCGCCGTCCTCGGAAATGGTGAAGTCCCGATTGTCGTCGCCGGCCGCGATGCTGTAGCGAACCCTGCCGTTGGCTCCCTCGTCCCTGTCCATCGCTGATACCTGCAGCGACGGAATCGCGACGACGCGAAAACCTTTGAATAAAATATTTCGACCGTGCGCGCCCGAGTGACGCTCGCGCGAGGGGGAGAGAGGGGGGAACGCAGAAATTCGCAATTCCTCGGGAGGGGGGGGGGGGGGGAGCGCGAACGACCGGGTGGAAAGGTGAACTCACCTGAAGCACGCTGGCACCGATGCTGGCGTTCTCCGCGACGGTGGCGGAATATTGACGAGGATCGAAAACCGGCGAGTTGTCATTCTCGTCGAGGACCGTGACGAGGACGGTGGCCGATGACGACTTCGGGGATTCCCCTCGGTCCTTCGCCGTCACCTCGAGAGTGTAGTTCGGCCTGAGCTCCCTGTCCAGGGGACTGGACACGCGGAGGAGACCGTCGACCGCTCCCAGAGTGAAGGGCAGGCTGTTGTCTTCCAGGGAATATTCCACGTAGCCGTTTCTTCCTTCGTCTCGGTCGATCGCCTTTATCGCCATCACCACCGTGTTGGACGGTGTGTTCTCCATGATGGACGTTTGACCGGGGGAAATAAATTCGGGAGCCACGTCGTTGACGTCCAGCAGGACCACGGTGACCTGTAACGCGGAATCGACGCGAAACGACGTCGTTATTCCCGTGTAAACGAGCACGAGAGATGCCGGATCTCGCGAATCGCGTATTTTTCTCATTACACTGAGAAAAAAAAAGATTAAAAATGATTCTGTCAGAAGGATAATCTGAGTACGAAAGGTAAAGTGGATCGAAAATTATTCTATAAGGAAGGTTAAATTTTATACCCTGGAAGGATAATTTTTGATCTGTTTTACCTTTCGTACTCAGATTATCCTTCTAACAGAATCAATTTTAATCTTTTTTTTTCTCAGTGTACCGTGTCGCGCGCGCGCGCGTATACGAACCTGAACGGTGGAGGACAGAGGTCGCGCCGGTGGTCGGGGACTGTCCGTCGCGCTCAGAACCAGGTTGTACAGAGGTCTCGTTTCCCGGTCGAGGTGCTTCCTGGTGAAGACGGTGCCGTTGGCCGCGACTGCGAAGTCGCCGTTCTCGTCGCCGCCCGCGATGGCGTAGACGACCCTGCCGTTGTCGCCGGAATCGAGATCCTGCGCCGAGACGCTGAGCACGGCGGTGCCCACGGTGGTGTTCTCCGGGACTTCCGCCGCGTGGGGACCGGGTTCGAAGATCGGGCTGTTGTCGTTGAGGTCCACCACGTTGCAGTAGACCGTGACGGTGGATGATAGCGCCGGGATGCCGCCGTCCGTCGCTTGGACCACGAGAATGTAGTGCTGGACCTGAGAACGTTCGAATTGGGTCTTCCAATCTTAATGGCGCCCTCTCTATCGTGGTTTATTTCTATTTCTTTGCATTTACGATCGCTACGTTCAACCGCTCGCCGTTTTTGTCCCCGCGAGAGAGAGACTTCCCGTCCCGAGAGACGTCGATAAATTCTATTACACGCTATTCCATTCCACCTAATAAGCTTCTTGCGCGCTCGTCGAGCCTCGCCGGGTACAGAATGCTTGGAATATTCGTCGGAATGGACAGCGTGGCCGCGGTATCGAATTTCGTAGTTTATCGAGGTGCGTGTCGTACGGCTTTTTGGTGAGTTCGGCGAATTGCGTAGAAGGGGGGGACCGGTGCGATGTGGCGGCGGAGCCTTGGGAGGTGAGTGGAGAAGGGGGAGGAATATTCGGCGCGCGTTAAGGTTTCTCGAACGGTACAGGGGCTTTTTCCCTGCTAAAAGTTAGTCCGCCGAGGTACGGCAACACTCAAAAGTGTGTTCTTCGTGCGATGTGGCGACAGCGTTTGACGTACAGTAGCATTTGTGCGTATCTGTGAGTTCAAAAATGGAGCCCAAAACATCTGGTCATGTTGTGACGTCATGCAACGTTGCCACATTGACTTATCAAAGGTTAAATTTACAAAGAACAATTAATACAAAAATAACAGGCTTCTTAATGAACGTGAAAATTGGTACAGATGATTTTAGTTAATTGAACTTGCCGTTCAAAAAATTTCCGAATTTTTTCACTATTTTTCTCAGAAATATCGCGGTTCGTTGGCTATAACCCATAAGAACACATGTTATTTTGTTATTCGAGAATCTTTGCAACGAGCTTCCTAAAAGACTTGAAAATTTAACTGAATTTTCTTTTCACTTCAATCTACCGAAAATGCAATCATTTTCAAGTATTTCTCACTATATTTAGTGTAACGCTCGAGAATCCTTAAATCTCCGGATGGCAGAGAGAGAGAGAGAGAGCGAATACGCGCGGGATGGGTTTTCCGTGATTTACCTCCGGAAGGGAAGCAGAGGTTCCCCCTTCCGGCCGATTAAACGCGGTTTTGAGTGTCGACGCTCGTCCACCTCCTTCGGAGGCGAAGCGACGGGGGGATGAAAGACGTGGACGACTGACGCGTGAAAGTGTACACGTGTAGGGCCGCGGTTTACGACGACACGCCACTGATCGTAAGAATCCCGCAGATGGAAACGACCGACGCACGCGTCCCTGCGTCACGGACTCTCCGTGCGTGGAACTCGACTGCGTACACCGTGCGAGGCGAGCAAATTCGAAGCGCGACGTGATTGCAACCCTTAGCCACGGCCGGGGGAGGTAGGACGGTCGTGTGGAACGAACGTCTATCGTCTCTCTGAGCGCGCGAGTCTCGCGGAAAGAGGAGGGAGGGGGGAGATCGCCTGCTATCACGCCTCTCTCCTTCGCGAAGGGGAGAGGGGGCGGGTGAAATCTACCGAACCCCGAGGTCAGCCGTGAATTATCGTTTTATCTACACCCCCGGTGAATGGGGGGGGGGGAGCGTTCGACGCGCGCTCTCTTCGCATCCGCGCCAGGCTCGCGCAGCGCGTGGATAGGAGAAACGGAATGCGATGCGCGGACGACGCGCGATGACGAGAAAATCAACGTTCGACCGACGAATCTCGAAAAGGACGACGAGCGACTCGATGGAAATGTCCGTCGCGACTCCTCTCACCGCGGGCGGACGGACCGGGAGGGAAAATAATTTCGGCGGTACCTCTCCTCGAGAAGATGCCGGTCATTAGAGAATCCTCGCCAACGGAGCGGAGCGCCTTCGGCGTCGGAGACGGACCAAAGAGGATGCGCGCGCCACAGAGGCCCGTTATCGACGACTATCGTGCCTCGAATCGACTGTTATCGGCTGTCATTGTCTTTTTGCCGCGTTGTCGCTGTGTACGCGGCGTAACGGACAGTCTCGCAGGTTCGTTAATCCCTGCGCGTATCGGGCCTCGGCGGTCGCGGGTCGAGAGGTTCGCAAGCGAATCGCGTGCGTCTCCGCACAGCTCGCGAGCTGGTCGAGATATCGATTCGGCGGTTGGTTGAGCTCCTTGAAAGGAATATATCGTGGGAGGGAACGGTCCACCGAACGCGTTCGAGATAAATTGTCAAAATCGTCCTCCGCCCGTCGCGCGGGGGACGGATAATACGGTCCAATTTCTCCATTGCGCCGTATGGTGCCGCGCGATTGAAGCGCTCGGATCGCGCCAGAAATCCGCCAATGTCCCTCGTTTACGAAACGAACGTCGCGACGTCACTCCGAGCGCATCAATTCCAATTACTACGACACGCACCGTTAACGTTACTCGCGCGACGTTTAACAATTACCATTACACGTCGCGCACCCATGTACACCCATACGCGTAACGGGGCTTTGGGCAGAGCAGCGCTTCGTTATAGACAAGTGCGAGATCGGCGCGACGATAACTTCTAATCACGATTAGCGAGGAGCTGGATCGATGACGTTGCGGTCTCTTCCGCGGAATGTAACATTCGATCTGTGCCTTGGAACGATAATGACCTCGATGTCAATCCGGGATATTCGTTTCGATCGAGGTCGCTTCGTGACGGGCGTGTGTGTGTGTGCGTGTGAGTATATAAAATCGCTGATATCGTATATATGGTATTTCGTTCGAAGTATCCGCTTGATAATCACGATTTTTGTAATCAGCGTGAAAGAATACATAAGATTTTAGCGAAAATCGAAATTTCTGGAAACGAGCTCTTAACCGTCCTATCCTGTGTATTTTTTCGCGCTGATTATGAAAACCTCGGTTATTAGGTCGATATCGCGAAGGAAATGTAAGATATCAGTGATTTTATGTAGGAAACAATTTTTTTTCTCATAGAAAATCGTTGATATCTCGGTGTTCCTTTGAGTTTGGTTAAATATATCGGCGATTTTCGGAATCAGCGCGAAAAAATACATAAGATAGGGTGGTCGTGCGATCGATTCCGGAGATTTCGATTTTTACGAAAATTTTAAGGTATATGCTCAACATTTTTTCAATTTTTCGCGAAAATCGAAATCTCTTGAATCGAGTTCTAAACCACCCTATTTTATGTATTTTTTCGCGCTGATTACGAAAACATCGGTTATTAGGTCGATATCGCGAAGAAAATATAAGATATCAGTGATTTTATGTAGAAAAAATTTTTTTTCTTCCAGAAAATCGTCGATATCTCAGTGTTCGTTTGAGATTGGCTAAATATATCGGTGATTTTCGAAATCAGCGCGAAAAAATACATAAGATAGGGTGGTCGTGCGATCGATTCCGGAGATTTCGATTTTTACGAAAATTTTAAGGTATATGCTCAACATTTTTTCAAATTTTCGCGAAAATCGAAATCTCTTGAATCGAGTTCTATACCACCCTATTTTATGTATTTTTTCACGCTGATTACGAAAACCTCGGTTATTAGGTCGATATCGCGAAGGAAATGTAAGATATCAGTGATTTTACGCAAAAAAAAAATTTATTCCTCCCACAAAATCGTCGATATTTCGGTGTTCCTTTGAGATTGGCTAAATATATCGGCGATTTTCAGAATCAGCGCGAAAAAATACATAAGATAGGGTGGTCGAGCGATCGATTCCGGAGATTTTGATTTTTACCAAAATTTGGATTTTTCGTGAAAATCGAAATCTCTTGAATCGAGTTCTCGACCACCCTATCTTATGTATTTTTTCGTGCAGATTCCGAAAATCATAGATATATCGGGCAAATTTCAAGGGAACACCGAGATATCGATGATTTTCTGGAGGAGAAAAAATTATTTCTGCGCTAAATCACCCCGATACCCTATATTTCCTTTGAGATATCGACCTAACAACCGTGCTTATTGCAATCAGCGTGAAAAAATGTACAAAATAGGATGGTCAACCGACCGATTCCGCAGATTTCGATGTTTCGTAAAATGTTAAGATCGAAACCTCGGCTAGCTCGAAATCAGACCGAACGCGAATTCGCCGCAGCCTCGTTTCTTCGGCGAAAAGACTCGATAGCCGAAACCCCTCGCGTCACCCCTCGTCGTTCCGTTCACCCGCGTCTCTTAATCAACCCCCTCAAAGTCTATACTTAGAGATTTGAGCGGGAACGATCTCGAAGAGGGGGTTTCGGGAGGTACCGTGTTATTTCTGCGTTTCGATTCTTTCTCGACGCGTTCGACTCGTAGACGGACACACGTACGGAGCGCGCTGGTGTCTCGAAGGCCGGGTAATATTCTTGGCGTGTATCGGTAAGGGCGTTTAGGTTGATGAAGGGTTCTATAAACGGCCTTCTGTCTCCTCCCACCCCGTCTCGTCACTCTTTTTCTCTCTCTCTCTCTCCCGGGTTTCCCTCCTTCCCTCCCTCGGCGAGAACCGCTCTCGCCGTACCACCCGTTCTCGCTCCGCGCGGCCCGTTACGCGTGCGTATACGTAGGCGCGGACGCGTGTGACGCGCAGCGCTCGGCGGTGTTGGTGAAACTCTCGCGCGGCTCCCCGCTTGGAAGTGTAGCACGGGACTGGCATTAGAAACGTCTGTCCGTCGTCCGCCTGTCCGTCTGTCAGGCTTAAATCCTAAATTCTAGCCCTATACGCTATACCCGAAAAGGCGATATACCTGTATACGCGCCCGGTCGAAGCGTCCGAGCGTATACGCGCCCGCGTGCGTGTACGGGGACGCGCATGTTATCGTCGCCCTAGGCGGTAACGACTTTTAATATAGGTGCCCGGTCGTTGGTTCCGATCATCGCATTACGCCGGGTCTTCCTTGCTCTCCTTTCTGCAGCAGCCGCGCGCGCGCTCTTTTTTTTCCACGAGACCGACGCGAGACTTTAGCGGCAGCCGCGCGCGGAGCTGTGCGGCGGGTAAACTCGGAATTCGTGCGGAGTGTATCGACCGAGGCTTTCCTCGCGGGTCGTGCGTCTTTTACTTCCATCGCGGTCGTCGAGTTTCGCGATATTAAGCGGAGATTTGTGATAGAAAATTCAAAGGCCTTTTTACAACGGCTCCGTGTTAAATATATCGGGTGAAAAGTACGATTTCGACTTGGAACTCGCGGTATAAAATTGAAATCGATCTGGTGTTCGATTTAGATTCCAAAGAGAGAGTTGCAATTTTGCAGCGCGACTTCATGGGTGGGAATTGCGAGTTCTCCCGGTAGAAAGGCTACACAGCCCGACAAGGCGACATCGGTAGGTAGCTTCGCGACCGCATCTACCGTTAACGTTAATGCCAACGAGCGGCGTCGAAGCGCGCGGAAGACGGAGGAGGCGACTCACCTGCTCGTAGTCGAGGCTGGCGGTGAGCGTGAAGACGCCGGTGCTCGGGTTGAGGGAGAAGACGTCGTTGGCCCAATCGGAGATGAGAGCGTAGCTCAGCTGGCTGTTGGGCCCTTCGGCGTCGGCGTCGGTGGCAACGACCTGACCGACGCGACTTCCCCGCGGCGCGTTTTCCGGCACGTCGAAGGAGTAGGCCGTCGCTTGGAAGGCCGGCGCGTTGTCGTTCGTGTCCGTCACCTGAAAGTTCCGATAACGATCTCTCTCGCATCGCCGGATTCGGGATTCATCGGAAAAATCCGTCCTGGGTTCCGGCATCGCGCAAATCTACCGGCTGAATTCCGGTCGACTCTTCGTGGCTGCGGCGTGGCGACGCGGACCGCGGAAGAGAAAGAAAAGTGGAGAGAGGAGGAGCGAGAGAGAGAGAGGACGGCCGATCGAATAAACGATCGAACGGCATTCCGATTTTGGCGATCGAAGATGCCTAGGGTCTGCTGGGCGAGGGGAGGGGCGCGAGAGGGGGTTGCAAAAACTAGCGGTGGCTTCGCGAAGACGCCGGGGTGCTCGGCGCGGGGGCTATGGAGAGGGGGGAGTAAAAAGAAAGGAGAGAGAGAGAAGAGCGAGAGAGGGGAAGGAGGAGGAGGAGGAGAAGGAGGAAGAACCGAACGCGCCGTGGAACGGGGCTGCGGCACAGGGGGTAGAGCGAGAGGCGTACACGGCGCGAGGGAGGGAGAGGGAGGCCGAAAGAGCGGCGGGTGTCGGGGAGGGGAAAGATTCCGCAACTGTTCGCAGCGGGTCCACCGCGGAGCCGAACGGCAAACTATGATCGGACTGGCATTCCTCCTGCCTTTAAGAGGGCCGAACCGCGAGCGGTGGACAATGGGGCCGGGGGGTGGGCTTTAAAAGAATTCCTGCCGTTAATGAAGCGTCATAAAGACAACTTTTGTGGTTGCTCGAGGGGTCCACGCTCGGTCCACTCGTTAAACGCGGGTATTGTTTTTATTGTCGGATTGCTACGGATACCCGTAATGAATTATAGGCCGATGCGGAGAGTGCAGGTACGAGGGATGGGGAGGGCGCGCACTGACGTAACGATCGAGTCGGATATCGGATATCGGTCGGACGTCGGAGTAGAGCGGGTACGAGCGGACGCGTCGTTTCTTCCTCCCGGAATCTCTATGCGCATGGCCTCTGTCTCGCCACGCGTACCCATACGCGCGCGCGCGCGCGCGCGGTGTCTTCTCGTACACGTATATATACGTACCTACATAATTACCCGCGGGCCGTGAGAAATTATTTCTTCGGATATCTCCGCGGGGTGCAAGCGCGCGAAGGATTCGTTAATTCCCTCGATTCGTTGCTTCTCGCGGTCGTCGGAGCCGTCGAATTCTAAACGTGGGACCAACGGAGGACGCGTTACGGGGGACGGGATGGTGGGTTGGTGCACGCGAGGAGGCGAGATTCGATGCGTTTCCCTGGCAGCGGAGAAACGCACAGGTGAGACTCCGACGACGTGATACATACCGCGCTTCGTATAATACATTATAATTCGGACGGACGTCCGAATAATTTGGTCCGTTGCTTCGTTTTGTAGAAGTTAGATAAATTACCGCGTGTGTGATACAGCGTAAGGAAATGCAATTTATAGCGCAGCATTATCGACTCGGGCTGCGCCTAATGACAGGCAACCGCGAGAAGTCGAGTTACCGCGATGCCCAAAGCGTATCACTCGTAATACGAGAGCAGAGTGAAAAGTCCGATACTTTTATAGTAGATGGTATACCTATACGCCGCCATTTGGCGAAAAAAGAGTTTTGTTCCACCACGACAACGCACCAGCCCATTCGTCTGCCGTTGCAACAGCGAAATTGGTCGATCTGAAGTTGAGTTACTTTGGATTTGGCTACTTTACAGACTTAGAAAAAAATTACTTTTCGGAGGGTTTAACAAAAATTGAAATATCGTCGGACGAAGTGTACTGAGCGGAAAGGCGACTATGTTGAAAACTAAACGAACAATTCACAAGCAAGGAGGTGTTTAATTAAAAAAGTATCGGACTTTTCACTCCGCCCTCGCACAATGGCGAGTAAATAGGAATACGTGGCCGTGTCGTACGAGCACGCGGTTGCAAACCGAGCCCCGCGCGCGACTCGCCGTGGAACAGCGGCACGGTATCGGCCTCGGAGACTGTGCACAGGTCACACACAGAGACGCGGCTCGCCGCTGAAACTTTTATCTCTCGATTAGGGATTTCGTAATCGAGGGTGTCCGGGGATGGGTAGAAGGGGTGGGGATGATGAAGGGGCTGATTGTTCTTGGCGCTGGTACCGGAATATTGTGACGGGTCGGGTCGACCCACGCGCACGAGGCCCGGGGCTAAGAGGTCATCCGCAACTTCCTGTTCTATGCGCCGCCGCCGCTCCGCGCCGTGCCGCGCGCGCTGCACAGCACGGAGAGGCGGGTTTGCTCGGCTCCGTTTCACGGCTCGCGCGAAACAAAGGGATCTTCTCCCCGACGACGGTTGCGCGGATGCGACGAACCCCGACGAAGATTTCGCGGTATTCTCCGAATTTCGGAAACGAGAGATCGTTCTCGATCCGGCGCACACCGGGCTACGACGATTGGGAACACGATACGAATTTCGAAACGTCGGTGACGCGAGAAAAGCGGGCGCGCGGAGACGATCGGAAGAGATAGACCGTCAGATAGTGACAGATTCTGGTGCCCCGTTTTCGCATACAAGCCTCGAAGAGGGTTGAAAAGTACTTCGATTTTGAGCAGAATGAAGGGAAATTTACGAATGGTCCCTGGGGATGACATATGACAAAATTCGATTTTTCTTAACAAAAAAATAAAAGGTACCTCTTGCCAATTTTTTCACGCAAGCCTTGTTCAATAAATGATTAATTGATAAAACCTGGCTTCGCAAATCAAAAGCTTGTGTGGGAAAATCGATCAAAATCTCGATTTTTCCTTACAAGATTATACGCCCTTATTTCAATCCTTTAGCCACCTGCAACACTCAAGCCTTTGGTTTTCCAAAGCCAGGTTTTATTAATTAATCATTTAGCGAAGAAGGCTTGCGCGTGAAAAAATGGGCAAAAGACACCTTTTATTTTTTTGTTAAGAAAAATCGAATTTTCCATATGTTATCCCCAGGGACCATTCGTAAATTTCCCTTCATTCTGCTCAAAATCGAAGTACTTTTCAACCCTCTTCGAGGCTTGTATGCGAAAATGGGGCACCAGAATCTGTCACTATCTGACGGACTAAGAGCGGTTGCGCGCGGGCAACCGCGATCGAGGGGGGGGGGGGGCGCGTTAAGATGAGAATAAATTAATCCGCGACGTATAAAACGGCGTTGTAAAAGGAGAGCCCCCCGCTCGATCGATGGATATCTAAAGTAGAATACTTTGCCGGTCGAACTCGTGTTCTGTCAGTTTAATGGGAAGCGCTCGATCTAATCGTCAATTGGTATCGCGGTGAAACTATCGAACGCCGGGCAAAACGAGGACGTATTTATCTCTCGCGCCTCGGCGTGTCTCGGTGTAGCGCGCACGGCGCGCGACGACGGTGCGGGTTACGGGGTGCGGGGGCGTTCCGATCTGTCGGGGAAACGGGGGAATCGATCGTCGCGTAGGCACGTCCGACGATCGCAGGGGCGACGGAAATCCGTGGCGGGAGAGAATAAGTCGACCGCGTTCTGCGATAGTTGACGGCGCGCGTTTCGTACGCGGTGCGGCGGGAGGCAACGCGATCTACCCGGGTACGGGGAGAGAAATCGATCGTCGCGGGGACGATCGCCGATCGGCCGAGAAGGAAGGCGTACTCGCGACTTCGACCGCGCGGTGTACGTTACGGGGTGCGGAGGCGGCGCGGCGATCCGATCTGCGCAGGAAAGCGCGCAGGCAAACGAGCGCGTGTCGCGAAGATATACGAAGGGAGGAACGAAACGAGGAACTCCCTGATCTGTGCTGCCCGAAGACGAAGACACCAACCTGAACGGTCAGCGTGATGTCCGTGTGTTGAACGCCGTCGTCGGCTCTCGCCCTGAGAACGTATCTTTCCCGGGATTCCCTGTCCAGCGCTTCCGCCAATCTCAGCTGCCCCGTGCTCGGATCCAGGGTGAATTGACCTTCCGCCTCGTTCTCCGGGACAGCGCTCTCGAACTCGCTCGTGGCCGGTTTAGCGGGCGGCACGAGGGTGTAGCCGAGCGTCCCGATGGTATCGGGGTCGAAGGCCTTCAGGGTGGCGATGAGAGTTCCGGGTGGAGCCTCCTCGGACACGTCGAACCTCCAGGGACCCGGTCCCCACGTGGGCGCCACGTCGTTCTTATCCAGGACCGTGACTTTCACCTGAAATACGATAACGATAGGTGACGATTCAGTTGCCGAGTATCGATTTGAATTTGTTCCGTCGCGCGCGCAATGACATGCAACAGGTGCAGGGTGAGGCAGTGAAACGGGACGACTTTGAAAAATCGCAAAAAATAGAGATTTTTTCTTCATTTGATGAAAGATAGAAATCTTCGTTTAAAAGAGCGAATTCGGCAAGAAATAAACAACATTCCGTTGGAGATGTTACGCTGCGTCATGTACGGATTCACTCTCAGGCTCCGACAATGTGTGGAAAAACAAGGACGTCGTCTGTCTGACATCATCTTCAAAATACATACACTCTGAGGAAAAAATTTACTTGATCGAAATAAACGTGCCTTTGGATAGTCCCAAGAGCGTATTTATTCGATTTAAATGAATATCGGTTGGACGCAAATATTAGATTATTGAATTAAATAAATGTTATTTGAATCAAATCGATATTCATTTAAATCGAATAAATACTCTCTCGGGACTATCCAAAGGCACGTTTATTTCGATCAAGTACATTTTTTTCTCAGAGTGTAGGATTATTTTTCATGTAAAGTAAATTTCCACTACTGTAGACCTGATGATTTTTGCCGAAAGAAAACAACTTTTTTTTTAATCTCTATTCTTTGCGATTTTTTAAAATCGTGCCGCTTCACCCCGTACATCCGCTCAACACCGCGAATCGGAGTACGGAACTTCGCGTAAGCATTTACGGGGGCCACCGTGGCGCGTTTCGATCGTCATTTGTACAGCGCGCCGAGCGCAGCGAACCGTCTCCGTGTATACCTACGCGCGTTTCCGATATACAGGACGACGCGCGCGGCCACACGTACGTGGCGTTTGCGCAAGGTGTCACGAGCGCCGCCGCCGCCGCCGCCGCGGCTCTCGGCGGCCCACCGAGCGCGCCCGTTTATCGGGGCCCAATGCAAATACCGCGGTGAAAAATCGTCGTCACGTAGCCGCCGGACGGGCCGTCGTTTGTAAAAAGACGCGGACAAAAAGATCGTAGCCGTAGGGGTCCTCTGGTCTCGTATGCGAGAATAGTTAGCGGTTTATTAGGTGGATGGGACCGAGCATGAGCGCGCGTCGCCGTTCCGAGAAGAGGACGCGCGCGGGGGCCGCGCGGCTCTCGTCTCTTGCTCCGCTGCGCCGGTGGGTCAAACGCGCGCGGGCTCCCGGGAGGAGGAGGAGGACGCGCGCTCGTTGGCTTCTTGAGCAATCGCGCGGTTGCGAGACGCGATCAGCTCGCGCGGGAGAAATCCTCGTGTGCCGAGGGGATCGTAGGGAAGGATGCCCTGCGATCAGGGGCGGGGGGGAGACGCTCGAAATGACGTATTTCTCACACCCGCGAAGATACGTCGACCGCGGTGAAAAAATCTCCCGGCGAGCCGAGCACGGAAATACATTTCTTTCGATTTTCTCACGCGATCGAGCGACGGATTAGAAATACTCGCTCGCGCGCGTTGCCCTATCTCGATCGATGGCTCGGATTAAATCGCGCTCTAATCGCTCGATTAGTATACCGGCGGCGGCGCCCGACGTCGGAATATCTATCCTCGGGCGGCGCGTACGTTTCGCCGCGTGACACGAATTTTTGCGAGGTTCCCAGATCGATCGGGGTGCCGAGCGGAGGATTTATTCGTTCGTCCGGCCTTTCCCTCGCGCGGTCTCGACGGGTGGGGGGAGGGGGGGGGGCACTCGAATCGATCCGCGCGTCGATCGAGGGCGAGGAGGCTCGAAAAATTCCGGGGGGAAGAGAGGCGGTCGCGCCGCGGGTACGTCGATCGGCGAAGGGATGCGTGTATCGCGGGAGAGACGCCCTCGGGTATATACGCGAGAGAGCGAGCGAGCATCGATGCCCGAGCCCCGTCGAGACTCACAGGCTTGACGGGACGGTCGTTAATGCGCGCCATCGTACCGTGCACGAGGTATGGGTACAATGGCGTTCATAAATGCCGTCTCGTCGGACGCCGAGAATATCGCCTTGTGCTCTGTGCGACTGTTATTTTGTACTCTCTCTTTCTTTCTCTCTCACTCACCTCCGGGGAGAGAATTACTGTTAGGGCCGCCAGGTATTCCTCGCCAGCCGGGACTCGATATCGAAGTCGCGCAATCGCGTCCCCGAGCGGAGGTGGGCTTGTAAGTGTACGTAGATCTATCGCGGATATAGAAAGCTCGGACGCGATGTCGCGTGGCAATTGTAAAAATTGAAAACGCTATCGTTAATTGACGAGTCGGGTTTTAAATCTGGAAAGGAGGTTTAGGTGTGTTTCGGTTTTGATTTTTATGATCCCGCAGGGAGAATAAGAATTAGTCGGATCTACTGAAAATGACTTTTGGGGTCGCAAGTGATTATTTATCAGTGAAATCTTTTAACACATCGATTAGATATCTCTTCCTTACGATTAATTATATATATGGAATGATATGTAATTGCGAGGAAGAAATATGAGATTAATATGAAAAAAGATCTAATTGATGTAAATAAATAATTACTCGCGGGTTTAGTAGATCCAACTGATTCTTTTTTTTTTTGCGCGCGAATAAAAGCGAGAGATAGATCAGCTAATTTCATTCCCTGTCGATCACCGGCGTATCCCCGAAACTACGAATATTTTGACTCGTGTCGCTGTTCCGAGCGCCGAGCGATAAGTCTCGTTATCGACTTCGGATACGGATAGGTGTACGGTGTGGGATAAATGCGGGAATACGAGCCAGGGGGAAGGAAAAAAGGAAGGAACGCGCTTACAATAACCGGTGGTACCGGAATCGCGAGAATCGGATCTCTGATTCGTATAATGAGAAACGACGCGTCTTAACGATCGAATCGCGAAGCGCCGCGCGCCGTGACGACAGCGACTGGAAAGACGCGAACGTGTCACTCTTGTACGCTCGCCGACGCGGAAATAGCCGATCGACCAACGGGAATCGTCTTCGAAATCAATTCGCGTATCGGTCGATTCCGCGTTCGTATATTGCGAAGCCGAACGGAGAGATGGATGTTGCGAGAATTTACAGCGTCACGTCGAGCGACGCGGGTAAAAATGTTTAATACCGCAAGCGATTACGGCAATAATTCACGTCGCGTTATAGCGAAATCGTCGGCGCTTCTCGATCGATGGGGATCCGCTATTAATTACAAATCACGAATCACCGCCGCGATGAATTTCCCCTTGGAATCGCGCGACCTTCGATAACGAGGATGGGACGAAGTTCGCGCGCGACTCGATCGGCATTCGTTACGTGGGAGTCGACGCGATTCCGAAGCGTCGTGCGTGTTCGCTGCCCGCATACTCGTACGTGCAGTGATTCGTTCGGCTACGCATTTACACGGACATGTGTCACCTGCGCTCGAGCCGTACGAAACCAGTTTGCCATTAGACACCGATCGCATCGGATCTTCGACTCGTCGATGAACGTCGAGCTTCGAATCGGCTTCGATCTCGCGCGATTACGATCGCGTCATTTTTTCTAGACTTCCAGTTTAGCGATCGAGGATTTTCGAATCGATCGCGCGATATCGACATCGGATCGGACGATGAAATATGAATTACGTCGAAGGCCGAATTCGTGGAATGCTATAAAAGAATTAATATGCGATGTCCCTGCTAAAAAAATCCCCACATCCAATCATCTCCCGTCCGAGCTCGGAATCGGCAAGCCTGAACCCGCTCTCCGGTAATCCGCGCTCGTATCAACTCGGCGACTCGAGCTCGGTCGATCCTCGATCCCGCGAACGCAATTCGCGTTCGAGATCAGGGAAAGGGTCGACTGATTGAAGAATCTGCCGGGGTTTTTTTTCGCAGTTTAATTCCTTCGATTTACTTCAATCCGCGTATCTACGGGTGTCGCGGAGAGTTTGCCGTTTGAAATTGCAACGGTCTCGTGATCGACTGCGGTCACGTGATCAGCGCTCCAGCCTAACCCGGATTTTTTACCAGTTCGCTAGCCGCCCGCGACCGCGTGTCGTATCCGCGCGTGCAGCGTTCTTTTAGAATCCTGCGAATCGTTCGAAAATTCTACCCGGCGGCGCTTCAAAGTATCTCGTGGTTGAGTTTCGAAGCCCTTCTTCGTTGTGAATCGTATCACGCGAATCGTGCGTCACGATTTCGCGCGTTTCGCTCCTCGCGAGATCGGGGTCGCTCGTCATTAGGTTAGAACGATATTTCGCACGGGGAGCTGGGGTGCCGCTTCGTGCCGCGGCGAAGGGGGGAGGGGGCACGTTGTCGCGATGCTACATACCTGAAAAAATCTAATATGGCCGCCGCTCGAAGTGCGACGAGCAGCGCGATGTAAACATTGAAAGTGTCGAAGCGGTATAGTAGTTCGTCGCGTGTTGTACCAACAATGAGAAATTGGGATTACAGCAGTTGCGCCGCTCTGGGAATACGGATACCACACGATGAAGGAGCAGTCTGCGGGATGCGGAAACCGGCGAGGATATCGCAGTCGCCTTTCTTCGGAGGTTATGTGTGAGTTTATCAAAAATCATGTATTATTTACACGAGAACGATTGACAGTTGTACCACGCTATGAGGAATTCTCACTATCTATTCGCGTCCTACGCGAGAAAAATGGGCCAAGTCAACAGGGCCGTTCCTCGCGATCGTTCGCTCTTTCCGCGGTCTTGCCCTGTCGTACCAGGGGAACCGTGCCGAATCAGATCGACGGACGATCGGTTTTCAGCGTTTCGAGCCTCGCCCGGGGTTTCAAAGGGGTAACGACGGAAGGGGCAGCGTGGGAAAAAGTCTGCCTTTTAATGTCACCTACGCACGTCGAATTTCATTAGCGCCTCGGTCACGTCGCTTCGCCTCGCCGAAAGAGTCGCGCGTTCGCGTCCATCGGGTCGAGGGAAAATTATATATGCGAAGGAAGAAGGAGCGCAGTCATTCGGGAGCTTCAACGCGGTTTTATCCACGGGTACCCGTACCGGGGAGAGGGGGGCAATCTTACCGACGGGTTACGGGCGCGCGCCGAAGCTCTTCTTCGTACTCGACAAAGGGAAACACGCTTGTGGGGAGGGGTCCAAAAGAAACACGAGCGCTTCGGGAGAATATGAAAAGTCACCGACTTCCTCAGGGCACGCGGCCAAACGATCGTCGATCGCGAAGACGGAGCCCTTCAGGGGGGAACAGGGGTCGTCGGGTGGTGGGTGGGTGGGTGACGCGGTCGATGCCGAAGCGCTCACCTTTGACGGCGATAAACGGTGCGCTGCGGGTAAATAAAAAAGAATTAAATACGAGAACGCGTAATCTTTTCCAAGTTCGGCTCGGAGCGCGGGGATCGTGGAGTGAGGTGGGTGGCGATCGCGCGGCGAGGGGAAAGGGAATGGGCCCGCAGGGCCCGGGAGTTCAGTGTGAGAAGGGCAGAGCGGCGGGGCGGACTGTCGGGGCCCAGAAGGGAGGGGGGGGGGGCAGCCGGGCCGCTTATCCGATCAAACATGATCGTACAAATAGAGAAGCACTCGTGTCAAGCCCAAAACTAGCGCCATCTTTATCGGGCGCGGCTCGTGGATCTCTTTTCTCGTTTGGGACAGGCGGTGGTCACCGCGCGGACGGTATGTAGGTACTGCTACGGCTGCCCGGTAATCCGAATAGGACCCGATCTCGGGTAGACGGGCCAGGAATGGATCCCCTTTCATTTCGAATGCGGCGTCGACCGTTAAAACATCGGGGCCCCGTATACGCGCGGTTATTTTGAAAGTCGGTGGAGAGACGCTCGCACCGGTCGCCGGGTATAATCGATCGTCGCTCGTTCCTCATCCGACACCGGTCGGTGTCTCGTCGGAGGGATGTTCTGCCTCGTGTACTGCGGGATGCGCGCGTGTGGGGCGATCGCGGCGGCAAGCGACGCGATACGAGGAGCACGCCGTTAGCGTATCGGCTGTACACTCGATTCGTATGGATAGCGGCGGCGAACCGCACGGCAGCATTTTATTCGTTTCGTATCATTTTCGATCGACGGATCGAGGTGGGCGAGAAAACGCGAGAGGGTTGCCAATTAACTCGGTCGTCCCTTTCGATACGAAACGAGGATAAGGGGGGAAAAGGGAGAGGGATAGATTTTTACCGCATTAAAATTCATCGACGGAGAAGAGAGACGTAGCGGAGCTCCGCTTTCAGGTAGCGAAAGATTTTAACCTATGTTCCAAAACGATTTTCCTCGAGCGACCCTCCTCTTCCGAAGACGATCCTCTCTCTCTCCCCGTTCGAGGGACAGAAATTCGAAGATCCGCCGATACGGCGGCTCGACCGAGCGCGTCCGCCCCTCCCCCTCGAGGAGGAAGGAGCTCGGTCCCCGGTGTACACGCATAGAAGGTTGACAAATTCGATCTTTCCTCCGAAACCCGTTCTCTCGGACTGCCGTCCCGTCGAGGCCGTCAAAAATACTAAAATTTCAAAGTCGTATCGAATGACTAGTTCCGGCTGCTCCGTAACTCGATCAGATCCCAATCTCTCCCGCGCGAGAACATGCGAAGTTCTCATTGGCCCCGCGCGCGTCCCGACGTTATGTAGCCTAGCGCGTGGAAGAGCGATCTTCTTTCAGCTTTTTTTTTTTTTTTTTTCGAAACGAAAATAGATTTTTCTATCGTTCTCCATCTCGAGTCCTACGCACACACGCGAACGTGTATCGAGAGGAGAGATTCGACGCACGGGGAGGCGCGTTTACCGTGGGTATAACACAGCGCGCGCGTAGGCAGTAACTTCACCGGCCTTCCTCGGACGAGCAAATGCCCCACGGTGAGCGCGCACCGAACGCGGCGCGAAGAGCGTCGAGTGTCTGCTCTTGCTTAATCGCAATTATAAACTCATCAAACTTTTCGGCCGGTTTGGTCGACGAACCGGCCATCGCGTTCGAACGCGACTCCAACCGATCTCCGGGTGGAAGGGGCGAGTCGAAGATCGTCCCGTGGCTCTCGACGCGGGGTGCGGGTATAGAAATTCCACCGGGGATTCCGTCGGTCCGGCTCCCTCTCGTCGTCTTTCCCCGGCGCGGCGAGGCGCGGGGACGCCGGAGGGAGGCGAGAGTCGCGAGTTCCCGATGTTGATTTAGGACCTTACCGGGGCCTGGGTACATTTTCGGGAACTACCTCGAGGTGTCGGGATACGTGGCGCGTGTGCGCTGTGGATGTATGTTACTTCTGTCCCCTCGAAAAACAAACACGAAACGTGGAAAATAAAACGTTTCACGAACACGCCCCGGGGACGACGTGCCGTCGCTTCCTGACCGACGAAGCGGCGAGGGAGGGGGGAGGGGTGCCCCGAAGCCTTCCCGCGATATACCTATGTCGAACAAAATACGTCCGGTGTCGGATCGATCGATCGGAGAATCGATTTATCGCCCGGTACCCTTTATCGAAACCCACTTTCTCGGATACGCCCTTTCGTGTGTCGCGCGCGCGCGCGCGCGCGTACGAAGACACTCCGGTACTCCGCGTATCCGGCGCTCTCTCTTTCTCTCTCGCCGCGTGCGTCCTCTCTCTCTCTCTCTCTCTCTCTCTCGCTTCTTCCCGATCGTTGCACCTGTCCAGCCGGCCCTGCGTTGCTCGACCCGGCGCTATCTCCCGGACAAATTGAACCGTCATGTCGGGTTTGAAATTTGTACGTCGACGGCGCGCGAGAGGACGTCCGATTGTGAAAGCGCCTACCTCTCGCGCGCGCGGTAGTCGCGGCGAACGAGCGCGCCCATCTACTCCGAGAGATGACACGAGATGAACCCGCGCGGTACAGGTGGGCTGCGCGAGGAAAATCGTCGTCGCTCAAGAGTATAACGAGAGTGCGAGACATCTCGGAGACGCGGTACAGGATTGAACGGTCGAAGGACGATCGCGCGCAGCCCCTCCGAAATGAATAGGTAACGGGATATCTCCCTATTATGCCTACTACAGCCGCCGGGACGTCCACCCGTACCGATATACGACGAGCCTTCTCATTTCGTGGACCGAACTGCAACGGTCCGGTCTCCGGAGAACCGCAAAACCGCACGCGGGGACCCTTTCCTCCGTTCCCTCCGCACCGCCCGGCTTCCCCTTCCCCCGGGAGAATATACCCATTCCTACGCCTCCCCGGCTCCCCTTCCCGCCGGCGCTCCGCCGAGAACCACCAAATCTTTCCGCGTTCCGCGACCGCGCCGTAATTAATCTTGTCGATTCTCCTCGTTCGGATAAAGACACCCCAGCCGCCGTCGCGACGGATGACACAATGATGATAATAATAATAACGGCCAATGGGACAAATGGGATATATACGTGCATGCGGGGGAAGGGGAGGGAGGACCGCGGTGGACGGTGCAGCGCGAGACGGGGCAGGAGGAGCGAGGGCTCGCACGGACGTGTAGGTATACGAAGGAGAGAGAGAGAGAGAGAGAGAGAGAGAGAGAGAGAGAGAGAGAGAGAGCGCGCAGGGGGACCGTTCGGAGAGCAGGGAAAGATGGTATCTGCGTCAGCTCGGTCGGGGATCAGTGGATCGGATCGAGTCGCTCAGCGGGAGTTTCTTTGGGTCATGCACGAAGTGAGTCCCATTCTTCCCCCCTCTTCTCGCCCCTCCATCAACTCAACCCCACCCCACCCCACCATGGGGTCTCGCGGGCTCTCTATGAGGGGTCGAACCACTGAGTCACCCGATACATAACATGCCTTCGGGGCCCCGTAGGCCAGGGCTTGAGCACACAATAATTCTGTCCGACCGTTCAGAGAGACAATAAGATATATCTTCCATGCTTACGACTAATAGCTCGGCCTCGCAGTTCCCGACTGTCACTCAACCGATTCGACTCGCGATGTATACCTGTACGCGTCGGAGAAGTCAGGTCGCGTCGATCGGGTCGATGGGGTCGATCGCGGGCTGCCAGGTATAACGATCGATAGTCGCGCACCCATACGTCATACGTACAGCGCGAAACCAATTTACCACACGGCGAAGTACGGAGCGCGTCACCTCGTACAGACGGATCCGGCCGCCGGGTCGGTCTCTCGGCGTGAGAGGCGCGAGAAATAAAAGTTTGCCCTTTTTTTTTCGTCGACGCCAAAGTGTCGATATCGCGACGAAGCCCTACGAGTACCGATAGCGTGCACATGCGTCTCGATCCCTCGTGCCGCGCCGCGGCACCGCTTTCGTTCGATTCGTGCGCGCTCACCTAGCGGGCAGGGGCATCGGGGGGTATCGAGTTCAATCGCGGAGATCCGTACCTCGAGGGAAAAAGACGCGCGAGGTGCGTGACCGCAGAATCGGGTCGAGTGTCGGTCGTGCCGGTGAGGAGCGACGAGTGGAAGGCGAAGCTGATAAGCGTTAGATGCTTCTACACCTCTTCGTATGTATGCACGTGTCGCGGGATTGCGTAGATTAGAGCGAGGCTATCAAGTTCGCGCGTGGAAGTGTCTATCTTCGATCGCGATTATTTCGTTTTTACGACCTTTCGGTCTAAATCGATACGGCGCGCCTCGGCGCGATATGAACGTGGAAAAATGTTTCTATCGAAATCTATTAACCCTTCGTTGCTCACGTGGGGCGTAGGCGACACCCCAGCCTCCTTTTTCTGCATGCCACGCCTAGAGCTTCTTTTTCTTCGAGGTTGGCACTTTCAGTACCTTTCGAGAACATTTCACTAAAGAATTTGGCACCAAAAGCGCAAGACGAAACCGATTTGTTCATCCGACAGAACGCTGCAAAGTGTTGAAAAGTGATTTTTAACAATCTGTAATTAACTTAATATCTAATATTTTTCTATAAAACTTGTTCCAATTTCTTAATTTGTCCTTCGTCAGTAGAACGAGAGTATGATAACTATCCTCAGTCTATTATTTATACTATTTTTTAATAAAAATCGGCAGGGAGATCTGAGCGTCTGGAAACCGAGACGAGTTTTATTTTCAATTAGAAAATTACGAAATTTATTTATTTTTTAATATTGAGATCATCAGGCAATATCTCAAGCTTTAAAATATAAAAAAAAAAGTATTAAAAAATTTCAATTTTTCCCTAAGAAAACGTTAATTTTTAACTGGGGTGTAGGGTGAGCTCTTGTGTTTCAAAAACCCACGTGAGCACAACGAGGGGTTAAAAGTTCATCATTAACGAGGTGATATCGCGTTGCTCGAACGAAAGCCACCCCACGCCATAATGATAAAAGGGACGATCGGGGTTACGAGCGCGCGAGCGATCGTTTCGCCAATAATCATTTGTACGAATCGACCGAGGGCGCAATTATCGGCAAAGTCGCTCTTTCGGCTGCGCGGAAACATCAAAGAGCAGATTACAACTTTGTTGCCGAGGTACGACTACAAGTTAGCGTCGGTGTAAAACGGATAATCGAGGTTTGTCAAATATAACCGAGTTTACGAGGGACGGAAAATTGTTTTGCAGCGACGCGGCGCGTCACCAATTAACGCTCGCGCGCGGTTCCGTATAATCGTCTCATTCGCATTCCGGGATATTCGCGTGCCCCGGCGGATCCTTCGGTTTCGCGCGGGTCGTTTCGGCGTTTTTAGGGCGACGGACGCGTTTTAGGAGGAGAGTCGCACGCCGGCGGGGCGCGTAGATCACGGGCGCGTCGCAGGGCGGCGGCCCCCCTCTAGGCGTCGTGGACGAATTTACGGCGACAGCGCGTGGGCCGCGTGCGGGCAAATTAAAAATTCGGGGGACCGATCGATGCGCCACGGGGACGTCGGTTAATCGCCTCGTTCGCATTCCGAGACGAGACGCGCCTCTTTTTCGTTTCTGCGACGCGGTTCGTTCTGTCGTACCCAGCCGTCGGCGGGGATGCGACTCTGGGAGGATGACGATGTCATTATCAATCGGAGAGGCTGAAGCGCGCGGAACGGAGCGCCTCGCACGGGTCTTTGCATCGCTTTCAACTTCTATATATCGTTGACTTTGACGGCTTCGAAACGGGACCCTAGGCTCTCGCGCGAACGGATCGAGTCGTATGAGTCTGTCCTGAAAAGGCGCGCGCGTATGACACAGACACGTGCATTCGCACCACTCGTATCGAGGCGTATCAGCATTATAAATGCTTAGTTCGTACAACAATAGATCCTCTCTGTAGTTGATACTTCGTGAAATTCGAAATCTCTGGAAACGATCGCTCGATTTACCATCTCGTGTATTTCTTCACGTTGTGATTCCGAAAATAACTGATTTATTGGAGAAATATCGAAAGGATATAAAGATATCGACGATTTATCGCGAACAAATAAATGTCTCGTGCACAAAATCGTCGATATCTTATATTTCTCGTGAGAAACCAACTAAATAGCCGTGACTTTCGTAACCAGTGCACAAAAGTACACAGGATAGTGTGATCGAGCGATCGATCCAAGAGATTTCGATTTTTGCGAAAATGTCGAGCCTTAGGATTTTGGCAAAAATCGAAATCTCTCGGGAAACGATCTCTCGATCATCCCATCCGAATGTAGGTATCTTTTTACGCTGATTCCGAAAAAAAAAAAAAATCACGGATATATGTATCGAGCCAATACCGAAGAAAGACCGCGATATCGATGATTTTCCGAGCAAACAAAAATCGTATCACAACATGAAATCATCGATATCTTACATTTTCTTCGAGACATCGACCCGACAACCGTGCTTTTCGTAATCAGCACGAAAAAATACACAGGATGGGACGGCCGAGCGATATATCAGGGGGGGAGAGTCTCACATTAACGTAGGCTGCGCAGATCGTGTCTCGCAATTTTACCCGCCTCCGAGATTAGAGCGTCGTTTCGGTGCGAGCATCCCGTTGCATACCGTATAGCAGGCGGCGTGCACCGGTCGTCTCGACAACGAGAGCTGACTAGCGAGGGGCGAGAGGGGGCGTGAGGAAGGCAGGCACGGCACGGTCGAACGAGCGAAGGGGACGAGGGAAGATCATCCGCCGAAGGAAAGGAACAACCTATGATCACGTCATTAATTGAAAAAGAGCCGCCGTTGCTACCGGACCACGCCACGATTTTACGTGGCTTACGGACGAAACGCGAGGCCGAGTTAGCTTTTTGCGGAGGGCGAGTCAGTCGGCCCCCGACCCGGACCGGCCGTGAGCTCGAGGCGTATGATTTCGTACGAGCGCCGCGCCGGCGTCCCACGTGGCCCGAGCTCCGCGTTCGTACAACGCGAGCGCGGGCTCGTTGGGAAATCTGCTCGCGCGATAGAAATATTCGTCGGTACGTTTGATTTATGGATTCCGATTCTCCTCCCACGTAATTTCGTTGTGTTTGTTCACGACACACGTACACGGAGAAAAAAAAAGATTAAAAATTATCCTGTCAGAAGGATAATCTGAGTACGAAAGGTTAAGTGGATCGAAAATTATTCGAAGGAAGGTTAAATTTTATACCCTGGAAGGATAATTTTTGATCTGTTTCACCTTTCGTACTCAGATTATCCTTCTGACAGAATAAATTGTAATCTTTTTTTTTTTCAGCGTACCGGGTGTATTTTCGGACGAGTTTTCACACTCGTCGAAGAGAGATCCCTTCCAGGGGCGAAAGATCTTTTCGTACAGACTAGCGCGCGAGCCCTCGTCATCCAGCTTTCCCTTCGCGGAAAGACCCGCGGAAGCGCCGCTCGCGCCGACTCACTCCGGAATCCAAGGGGCGGTACACCCGACGATTTCCCGTTCCACGCTCCTCTTTCGCGAGTAAACCGCGGCGCGTTCGCGCGCGGCAGTGGTTCTCCGCCCCGCGGCGCGGTTGCCCGCGCAATTTCGACGCTTCCATCGGTCCGTCAGCCGCGGCGGGATCGGCGTGTAATAAATTGCAGCTTTGCTCACTCGCTCGCTCGGTCGATCGGTCGTTGGTGGCCGTTAGCGGTGGGCCCCCACAATCGGGTTCCGGGCTTCCGAGAGAAAGTCGCGGCGCGCGGTTATACGATACGTAGCTTATGGCCTACGTATAGATACGTCTTCCGCGGGCGTACGCGCGCGCGTGTGTGTGCGTGGGTCCGGGTACGCGTGTAGGGCGAGAGAGCAACTCGCGCGACGAGTATTATAAGGGTATTTGTTGCGCCCGGCCGGAGGCTGTGGGCTGTGCAATAACGGCTGCGGCGTTCTCCGATTTTCCGCGTCTCTAATAACGTGGGCAGACAGCCTTATCGGACGTTTCTATAATACTAGGCGCGAGTCGAGCGCGGACGAGCGATCGACTCCCCAGGTCGCGCGCCACGGTGACTTTTTCTTCCTTTTTTTTTGTCATACCGACGCCCCTTCGATTATACACCGCGCCGAGTGACGCGGAGAGGTGCTTCCGCGAGTGGTACCCCTTCCGTCTGACTCGCAGAACGCGGTGGAACGGAATTCGAAGCAGAGTAGATTTATCGACCAGGGTCGAGTTGAATAGAGGCGAGAGTGAAAATGGAATTTGTGAGGACCTCGAGATCGCGAGCTGAACTCGATGTGAATTTTGTTCGCGACATATGAGATACATTTACGGTTTACCGTATATGGATAGGAGAACACGAGGGGAAGAGAAAAAAAACCGAAGAGTTTCTCCACAGCTCGTTTGTCTACCTATACACGAGGGAAACGGGCACCGGTGCGCTATCGATGGTTCGCTTGTCTCTCGGCGCGAACGCGTCCTCTGTTTGACCCTCAAACAGAGAGGTGTCCCCACTACCCCGTTTAAACGTCAAACACTCGCATCGCGTACACGCTACCGCCTTTCGGACTACCGTGAAACTAGGTATGTGTATCTCGCGCCTCCGATGTGCGACCGGCATTCGGAAGTATATACATACATTATGTGTGTGGCTACGGCTGAGGGGGGCGTGGTCCGCACTTCGTCACGCGGCGAAAAAAAATTGAAACCAGTTACAGTAGGTCATTTACTCTCGACGGATCTCGACGTTTTCCGCGGAGGAAACATCCACGCGCACACGCGTGCGTGCTCGCGAGCGATTCCCAGCGAGAGAAGCGCGGGGCTCCGCGTATTTTTTAAACGTCCCTGGGGTCCCCTCCCGCCTCGCGCCGACCAAACCGACGCGGTTAGAGGGGGGCTTGGGAGCCGAACGCGGTTCAGGAATGAGGCGAGCGAGCGAGAAGAAGAAGAAGAAGACGACGACGACGACGGCGCGGTGGAGGAAGGAGAAGAAGAGAGGCAGCGGGCAAGGGTGTAAATCATAATATGTAAATCTGTGTGATTTCGTCTGGCTCTCGCTGCCTCTCGGACGGCCGGCGCTCAGAAGTGCCCGCGCGCCACTCGACGAGAGCTCGAGCGCGCGCGGACGAAGTGGCAGCAGCCGCGTTTCGGCCCTCTCCTTCCCCTCGCGCGGGACTCGCGGAACCCACGACCGACTCTCGAGCACACCGTCCTGTCCATTACGCGCGTACCGCTGTAGCCGAACGCTGGGAAGGACCGGCCGAGCAAACAATCCCGAGGGTCGTTTTCCCGGCACTCGAGGTACTCGCGGGCGAGAGTCGAAGTCGGTTTAGGACTGAACGCGAACGCGGGGGGTTGCGGAAGCGGGGATGGGGAGAGATTGCGAGTACGGTCGAAAAATTTGCAAAAATGATGCTGGTATGTCTAGGTATGCATTAGGAGGTTGCATTGAAAGCCGCTGTTCTTTTGTAGATGGTTTTAACTACTTATGTACATATGTCGTGCACAGCGACTGATACTATTCTCGTATCACTCTGAATTATGGACCTTTCTCATTAAGATTCAGTCATTAGACTGCCATTTTTCGTTAATACAAGTCTACGTCTATAACCGGAGAAAATGGAACGCGACAAGTTGTTTTTTCGACGTGTACTTGACAGATTTTACTACGACATAATGTTTGTGAAACAAGAAAAAAGTAGCGGCTTTCAATGCAATCCCCTGATACTTTGAGAAATCATTCACCACGGGCAACTCGAGTTTCCGCAGCTGGCGACCCAACGCGACCTCCAGGTACTGGCGGTTCTTTCTCCTTAGTCATGTGGTTAATTCTCCGTTGAAAGAAAAAAAAATGCACGGTCCAAACTGGCTTCAGTAGGTTATGTTTATTCCCGTACCGTACTACGCGCTGCAGCGATTGCAGTGCTATTAAAAGATCTCGTTACGGCGAAGCCCAGTGGAGTGTGAAGAATGCGTTGGAACGCGTTGCGAATGTACATTTTTTTCGCTCTAAAAACGAGGGAACGCTTAGCGCCAGTTGCTCGGGTTTAGTTTACCGCGGAAGGGTCATCGAGTAGTCATCGCTTAATCCTACAAGAGCGCAGTACGCGTGGTACACGATCGGGCATCTTCGTAGGTAAGTGGAAGGGGAGCGGGGGAACGAGATTCCTCGGAGGCCGCGGTCCCTAAGCCGCGGAGAGACTATGTATCGCGAGGGGTCCCCGCCGTAGTCGCGCGCGCGGTCGACCCAGCGTGGCCGAAACTCCGAGCCGATAGCCGGCGAGGGTCTCGAGACGTCGGACGCGGAACCAATCAGGCGCCTGACGGTGCGGGGAGAGGGTTTTCGAGGATCTTTAGAATTCGCGTTCGATGCGGTGTAGGTGTGGCCGCCGTCGCGTCTCGGTATGCCGTAAATCGAAAAGGATCGTTGCGAGAGCAAAAAAAATGCATTATGCAGGCGATAGGTGTGTCAGGTGTTGGCGCAGGGAGGTCGAATCGGCGTAATTTCAAATTGTCCCAGGGAGGAGAATCTCGTTCCCGGATCGGGACGGTGGAGATGAGACTGTTCTCGCGCTGAAGTTCTAAACGTTGCCAAACCGGATGTGTTCCTTTCCATCGAGACCGCCCCGCGCGCCCGACGCTTGTTCACGCTCGCGCGTCGTTCGCGCCCGTTCCTCGGCATAGTCAAAGGCAATATAAAAGGTATAGAGTGTGGAATTCAGCCTCTCTCAGCTTGAGACCCGGGTCCCGTCTTGACTCGAGTCTCTCGAGTTGATGGCGGCGCGAGGCATGCCGGTTCCCCGCATGCTAGCCGTAGGCCTTACGCGGCCGGCTTGTAACTCGGCTCGACTTCGCTTCACTCGCCGGGACTCGAGTGCTCGGGCCTTGAAGGGCCATCCGAAGAAGCCCCTTTGCTTCGTTTTCGTTCCTATCAGTGGCGTAACGCGCGGTCATTTCGGGAACTCTGTTCGGGAGATCGTTCCGTTTTCAGGGCGTGGACCGACGCGCATTTTTATTCAAAATAGGGCTATATAATGAATTGCTCTTCGTAGATATAACGTTCGTTTGAAAAAATTCGAATTATAGAGAATCGTAATTGGATTTCTCACGAGACCAGATTACAATTGTCTGTACCTACGTATAAACACAGGGAAAAAGAATTAGTGGGATCTGGTAAAAATTACTTGCCGGGTCGCACAAGTAATTATTTATTTAGATCGATTAGATTCTTTTTTTTTTCACATTAATCTGATATCTCTCCCTTACAGTCACACACTATTTCACACGATTTTAAGAAAGAGATATCTAATTGGTGTGGATTAAAACATTTCATCGCCCTGAATAAATAATTACCTGCGACCCCGCAAATAATTTTCAGTCGATCCAACTGATTCTTTTTCTCCGCGCACGTTGAGAATCCGATATTAGTGCTCGGTACGGCAAAAGTACAGCGAACTTGTTGAAAATAAGAAGAAGATTATTACGAGGACGATTAAGGAGGAAAATATAGAGGAAACCCGAGACTTTACCTCTCGTTCAAAATTTAACTACCGTCGTACATACGCTTCGCTTCCGCGCGGCGTTTCACGGAAGGGAATTTTTGCGGCAAAGCAGTTACGCCACTGATTCCCGTACACAGGCTTCAATCGCGGCACCGTAGAGCTATATGACCCGTACAGCGGTTACCGATCGAGATACGAACGACACTCGCGACGTGCGCGTACCGGTGCACGGCTGTAACGACACACTAACGTCATTTATGCCGGCCGCGTGTAACGAGCCGTCATTGTGGGAAATTGCGGTTTGTCGCGCAAAATTAAAGAATCGCGATCGGCCGAGCGGCGCGACGCTTATCGAGCCGGCGAGATCGCACGATTAATTAGGCCCGCGAGGAGTATACGGGAGAAGTTGCAGAATTCTTTGATTGCCGCTTTCGAACGCAATCAGAATCGCTTGTGCTGCCTTCCGGTAGCGATCGTCGGAGGCTTCGTAACGGTTTCGCTCGTATCTCGAGACACGCACAGCTGTATATCGTTCACGGGCGAGATATAGTTACGGGGGGGGGGGGGGGGGGAGTACGTTCGCGAGCTTGAATTTTGTATCACTTTTACATTTCACTTCGAAGCTGTTGGAACAAATGCGGTCGAAACTTGTTCGACGCAGCTGTGAAGAAGAATGTAACCAAAAATCTTGCCCGAGAACGTGAAAACTAACGGTCCGCGTCTTGCGACAAAGGAACAAGGGGGAAAGCCGTCAATGAGGGCTTATATCGTCTACACGCGAAGGAGATCCGTGTTAGTCGTATTTACGGATCGCTGTGGACCCACATTTAACCGAGGGACCATTATAGAGAAAGGAAGGAGTGCTGATACTCTCTGTTCAAGGTTAAGAACCTTCACCTACTGCGGGAAACGGAAAGGATTACGTTTACGGGGTTCCCGTATTTAAAATGTGGAGATTTTATTATTTGCGGAGAAATATTGTGTTTGTACTCTTAAAAAGATGCCGAGAGGAACGGAAAAATCTCAATTTAGTCCATCAATTCACATCCGGGTCGTGTCTTTCGAACGCGAGAAAAATACAACGAACCTCTCCGTCGCTCGATGCAGCTCGTACACTGAGAAAAAAACTTACTCGATCGAAATAAACGTGCCTTTGGATAGCCCCAAGAGCGTATTTATTCGATTTAAATGAACATCGATTTGATTCAAATAGCATCTAATTAATTCAATAATCTAATATGTGCGTCCAACCGATATTCGAATAAATTACGCTCTTGGGACTGTCCAAAGGCACGTTTATATCGATCAAGTAAATTTTGTCCTCAGTGTACACGTAAACGCGGCTACCCGACGCGCGTAGGAAGACCGCGGAGTGTCCCTGGCGATAAAAAGGCGAATAAGAAGAACCTCGCATTTCACCCCTGTCTGCGGTTCAGCAGCGCGCGGCCAATCGACGCCCGTGTCGGTCGTCGTTCGAAGCGTCGTTGGTCGCGTCGCGCACAGCGGAGAGGCGCGCGTTTGAGGCGTCCGTCGTGGGTCGGGGACCTCCGGCGTCGCGTCGCGCGCGCGCGAGCGAGCGGGGTGTGAAAGGGGAGCGCGGAGAGAAGATATCGAGGCGAAGATCGCGCGTGGAAAGGAAAAGCCGCGCTCCGCGTCACATCGTATCCTCTTCTCCTCCCGGCTCGCCGCGTAATATCGTCCGAGCGGCCGTCCGCGCAAAGCGGAGCATGCGGAGCGCGCGTCTGGCTGGAGGGGGGAGAGGGAGTATTAGAAAGGACGCGGAGTGATAGCCGAAGGTTAAGGACCTTCGCCCCGAGATCTCTCAAGTGGCGAAGACTGTCAAGTGCGCGCAGTCTGCCCACGGACGGAGGGATGGACGGACGTGCGGTCAGGGCCCGTCCGTCCACACCTTGTCCGTCTTCGCTGCGTTCGCGCGCGAGCTCTAATTAAAATATCGTACGCGCGGCGCGCCATGCGATATGCGAGGCGACTGCGACGACGGTTGGGTAACGGGATGTGCTTCGGCGACTGGGAAAGTGCTGCTACTATACGCTCGGTCGAACTCGCGCGCGCGTTCGAGGGGTGGGTATATACACTGAGAAGAGAAAAGGATTAAAAATGGGCATGTTTTCCCAACTTTTTGTACAGCTGTTTCAAGTGCACGAATCGGAAGATTAGGGTATTAAAGTGATGTAGGTAAAAAGTGAGTCATTAAACAAATGTTTTTCCATTATTTTTGAGATGCTAAAAAAGGCATTCGTTTTAAAGCGTCGCACTTTCACCGCCATTTTAACTGACCAATCAGAGTCGGGCCACAGATTCTCCACCATTCACAAACGCGGGTTTGGGCCCTTGCCAATGGCTTTAGTGACGTCACTGAGGATTTCGTTTGAATTGAAGTCAAACTTTAAACATTAAAAAAAAAGAAATTAGTGCTCAGAAAAAAAACACATCTTATTAATAAACACAAAAAGTATTAACGAATGAGCAAAAAAAAAAATCGTGAACATGCCCATTATTCCGTCAGAAGGATAATCTGAGCACGAAAGGTAAAACAGATCAAAAATTATCCTAAAGAAGGTGAAATTTTACACCCTGGAGGGATCATTTTTGATCTATTTTACCCTTTTGTACTCAGATTATCCCTCTGACGGAATAATTTTTAATCTTTTTTTTTCTCAGCTTGTATACACGGAGAAAAATAATTAGGCGAAGATGACAAAATATCCTAACCAAAAAGTGGTCCGTCTGATCAAACAGATGGAGAGGATCCATATTTCACCGGACAGTTTGGTCATCGTCTCCGATATCTGGGTTGGGTTGATCAAATTCGTTTTCTGTGCAGTGGGCATTTTTTTCACTCTCAAAATAATTATCGATGCCGTGAAACACGGGGTGAAATTTGTCGTTTTCTATTATATCGTTGCATCTATGCGTTTGCGGGTTGTAATATCGGTAGTATACATACACGGTTCTCGGACGGGTGTGTCAATAAAAGCAAGCACGAGTTTACGGTATAGGCGCGCTACTCGTTGCACTGCTAACGCGTATATCTTGTAGGTATTCGTACATCTATACGTACGCAGATACGTAATCGCGGGGCAAACGTATTCCGCGGTCGAACGAACGAACGAGATGTCGAGATCGACACTCGGGTCGGTCGGGTAGGTATCTACCCACATCTACCGATACGAAGGGCATCGGCAGTGCGAACGCTTGCGTGATTACGCCGGGGCAACGCGTCGTTACGGACATTACGATCGGGTAATGCGTAGGTACCTATCTAATTACTTATTATGACTGTTATTGTTATGGCGCTATTATTATTATTATTATTGCCCTCATCGTCTCCGTTATCGCGCGTTATCGGTACTAGCACGCCCGCGAGTTACGAGCGTCCGCTCGCCGCTATATTCGCGGCTCTCCGCAATCGCGTATCGATACTCGCCTGTACACCGAGAAACGCGTAAATCGATTAACGCCTCGATAATTTATCGTGAAACGACAACGCGAGATCGCTGGTCGTATAAAGCGCGCGACGGAATTATCGAGCCGCCGCTTCTCGCTTTTCGCGATACACCCGGGACGGTTCCGGTGAATACGCCGTAAAGCGCTGTTAATCGTGTGTGGATCGGTATTTTCTTCAATATCGCAGTGGGATATCGAGACAAATTTGCAAGGTGTCTGGGGAAAGAGTGCCTTGATTACTTCGTTTAACAATATTAGGTTTTATTCAAACTAAAATCAGGGCACTCTAAAAACGGGTTATCATAACGGATTAGTATGCGAGAAACCCGAAATTCGTGGCGAAGATCGAAGTACACGCACGCGAGACTATCGTTACAACAATGACGACGGAAAAAACAAATCTGTTTATTTCAATACTGGTCGCGATGACGCTGAGAGGCTCGAATTTGTTTAACACTATATTATTCGATCAGATCGCGGTGGCGTTGAGATTTACCGCAAGGCGGTATTGCAAGAATTCGACTGGTTTCACGAAACAAGCGATTACATTCGCAGCGCACGCTTGTCAGAACACAAGGATATCAAAGCATCGCCCTTTTCGCGAAATGCGAATATCTCTTCGGACGAATACCGCGCGAAGAAAAGCGAAACGCCCGCGGCGAAGGAAGCGGGAGTGAGTCGCGAAATGCAAATTACTCTTCGGGGCCGATTCCTCCGGCGCGCGTCTTCGGTTGTTTCCTACTAGGAGCACGCGGAGCGGGGCGAATAGCCCCGACGATGTACGAGTGGGTGGGAGGGGGACGAGAGGAGAGCGCGAGCAGCCCCGGTATATGGTGTGCGTAAAATTACAATGCCATTCACACCGACTCGCCAGGCTCCCTCGCACACCGAGAAATCGCCCACGAAACCGGGTACCGCGATTCCGTACCCACCGCGCGTGCGCGCGCGCGCGCGACGTAAGCGACCTATAACTATACCCGCGCGCCATGTATTTGCCGAAGGATTCGATTCTCGCGTGTCGCGCGCGGACGCCTTCGATGCGGAGATTCGCTCTCGCCCTTCTTGCTCGATTTTTATTCTTTCCCTTCTTTTTTCATCCTCCGCGCGCGGCATCTATCCCTCGTATGCTCGCGCGAAGCGACGCTCTGGGATCTGCCTACTCAGGGGCGACCCGAAAAGTCGCGGACTGCGCGCGGATAGATACGTCAGGCAGATAAATAGGTGGGGTAAGTAGGTGGATAACCCGCGCGCGGTGTATCGGAGATCGGCTCCGATCGCTGTTGCGGGTATATGTACACTGAGAGAAGAAAAGATTAAACATTATTCCGTCAGAAGGATAATCTGAGAGTACGAAATGTAAAGTAGATCAAAAATTATCCTTCCAGGGTTTAAAATGTAACCTTCCTTAGGATAATTTTTCATCTATTTTACCCTTCGTACTCTGCAGATTATCCTTCTAACAGAATAATTTGTAATCTTCTTTTTTTCTCAGTGCAGTACGAGAGGAGTGATCGTATTACATTGTATACTATTCGCAACTTCGTACGACATTTCGTAGAGCGCAATTATGTTACCGACACGGTAGAAGATATTTCTTCGGAACGCGATTTCCGAACGACTGGCGTACATCCTTAACCGTGAATACCAACCGATCCCGAGGATCGCTCCTCGGGGATGCGGGAAACGAGCCCGAAGGATCAGCGCGCGTTATCAATTCGCTCCGCGGTCCTCGCAGAGGCATCGCGGGGTCGAATTTAGAGGCCTGTAATTATAAAATGGGCAGCAGAGACCGCCGTAGTCCGCGCACCCCTTCATCCCCCGCTCCCCGCACGAATTGTGACGCCAGTGGCGGCGCGCGCGAGTGCCCGCTACCAGCAGCGAGCGCGCGCAAAGGCCTCAAGTTGGCTCAAGCCACCGCCCGCCTCTATTAATGAGTCGATTCTCCACGCTCCCCCTTTTTTCGTCCTTTTCTCCGGATTTTTTCCCCTCAAGCGCGTCTCTTACTCACTGGCACTCCGCTCCGCTTCGTTCTCTTCTCTTCGCTTATTCTCCCCCTCCCCCCCCCTCTCTCTCTCTCTTTCTCTTCACGCATCCCGATGGCCGTTTTGTTGCTCGCTTTTGTTGCGTCGCGTTCCTTCTTCCTTCGCGCAGCGTGGCGCGGCGCGGCGCGCATTGTCAGGGCAGCCGTGCACGTACACGCGTCGGTGTGACTACGTTTGCCCACAGATCCACGCGTGCATCGAGGTGTTTCGTGTGCGTGAATAGGTACCCGCGCGCGAGCGGCGCGTACACCTACGAGGCGAGGAATTCTCGGCTATTGATGATTTTCACCGCGGGTAGATTGCTTTTCGAACGAGAAATTGGTTCACGCGTGGATCGGAAAATTAGGCGTCGGGATCTTTACGCGGAATGTCGAGTCCTTGTCGGGTTTTGATGGGATACGAAGGGGAAACACGATTTTGCCAATTTTCTCAACGGGTGCCGAATCTTTCGATTAATTATAGAGTCGGTTCGGACGCGCTGGTTGCTCGCGTCACGTATTACGCGAGTGGGAATCGTAGGTAATAGTCGTCGACAACGAAGAATCTATCCCCGACTATCGTGGTTTTATACGTCAACGTCGAAAAGTTGTTTGTAGCACCGGATAGAAGTACGCGTAATAAGAATGTATACAGTAGAGCGGCTGGAGTGTGTTTACGCCGCCAGTGATAAGTGTCCGCGCGAGGCAGACTTCCTTACGAGAGTGGTACGTACTGTGGCGGTGCGCGACGCTACGCGTGAATGGTGGAAGGTGTGGTGGTGCATCACACTGATATAACCACACAAATCTTTCACCAATTAATTTGCCACGCGAGTATATTGCCTGCATCCGAAGGCGTACTAAGAGTCGCGTGCATTTCATTTTACATGTGCACGTTGGGACGAAATAATAATCGAAGCTAATCGGTGGCTTCCACCTCGACTGTGATAATCTCGTCACCCGTGAATTTTAAGACTATCGCGACATGGTATTTTATTGAATCAAAGGGAGTTTTGAAGTTTAAATCTTCGATATTTTTCGCAACCATTCGAATCTCTGAAATCGAACTCTCGCGATAAGCCCGTTCGATGTATTTCTTCATGTTGATTCCGAAAATCATATATATATATATCGAGGAAATCTCAGATGTCAGTGATTTTATGGGAAGAAATAATTTTGTTCAACATCAAATCGCTGATATCTCATATTTCCTTCGAGATATCGACCTGACAACCGAGATTTTCGTAGTGAGCGCGAAAAAATACACAAGACAGGATAGTCGAGAGCTAATTTTCAGAGATTTCAATTATCGCCAAAATCTTGACATTTTCACAAAAATCGAAATCTCTTGAATCGAGCTCTTGACCATCCTATCTTATGTATTTTTTCGCGCTGATTATGAAAACCTCGGTTATTAGGTCGATATCGCGAAGAAAATATAAGATATCAGTTATTTTATGTAAACAAAAAATTTTTTCTCCCAGAAAATATAATATATCTCGGTGTTCCCTTGAGAGTGGCTAAATAAATCGGTGATTTTCAGAATCAGCGCGAAAAAATACATAAGATAGAGTGCTCGAGCGATCGATTCCGGAGATTTCGATTTTTACGAAAATTTAAGGTATATGCCTTAAATTTTTTCAATTTTTCGCGAAAATCGAAATCTTTTGAATCGAGTTCTCGACCACCCTATCTTATGTATTTTTTCACGCTGATTTCGAAAATACCATACATATTGAGGACATCTTAAAGGAACACCGAGATATCGATGATTTTCCGCGAAATAAATAATTTTTTCAAACATAAAATGGCCAATATTTCACATGTTTTTTGAAATTCCGTCAATATATCCATCATTTTCGTAATCAGCGCGAAAAAATACATAAGATAGGGTGGTCGAGCGATCGATTCCGGAGATTTCGATTTTTAGCAAAATGTCAAGGGCAAAAATATCAGAACAGAGGAGAGAGATTTACGTTCTTAAGTAAAGTTAAGATCAATACAAACTCTCCCCATTTCCACGAGCGCGTAAACCCATTCAATGATTCATTATCATTCCCACTGATCCGCGTAGCCTTCAACTTCTCAGAGCCGATCGTAACTGTATACGATACTTATACAGCTGTTCCCATACCACCAGCGATAAGTGCACAACTATATAGCCATAACCGGCTCGCGATTCTAACAAGTGGGTCGCCACCTCGTGAAAGTAACAGCAACAGCACCGACTCGGCGCGCGCGCCAGTCACTACAATCGCGTCTTTCCCTCGCGAAAGCTCGCGATCCCTCGCACGCAGCCGAGAGAGAGAGAGAGAGAGAGAGAGAGAGAGAGAGAGAGAGAGAGAGAGAGAGAGAGAGAGAGAGAGAGAGAGAGAGAGAGAGAGAGAGAGAGAGAGAGAGAGAGAGAGAGAGAGAGAGAGAGAGAGAGAGAGAGAGAGTACAGAAGCCGCTGGCTCAACGCTCGCGGTACATCGAGGGGAACGACGGAGGCTGAGCGACGGATGTGTAATCTAATCGGGCGCAGTAATCTGACCGCGCCGGGCTGATCAGCCCCACGCGAATGCGTTCGCGAAGGGGGGCGAGATATTCCGTCCGCGGCGGGACGACGAAACACTCGGCGGGTCGAGCGCGCGAAAGGCGACGCCGTCGGGACGGTTTGGGAGCCGCGGAACGTTTCTCGAGGCCCGCGCCTATATAATAGTTCCTCGGGGTCGCCTCGGTTGGCTGACGCTTCTTTGAGGCTTGAAAGAGCTTCGTCAACAATGCCCGGTGCCCGCGCGACTCACGCGGGCTAGAACCCCATCGCCGTGGCCTCCCTCTCTTTATTTCTTTCATTCGCCTTCCTCGCGGTCGTTCCCTCGAACCCCGAAGATTCGACGATGCTTGTTTCGTCGACTATTTGCATTTTTCGCCCGTCGGGGTCGGTGGCATATTTTTTTCAGTGTTTCACTTCGAGTTAAAAGTTCGCAGATAATGTATAGCTATGTATATCCCGTGTCAAAAGTACTCGTACGTACATTGAAAAAAAAAATTTACTTGATCGAAATAAACGTGCCTTTGGATAGTCCCAAGAGCATATTTATTCGATTTAAATGAATATTGGTTGGACGCAAATATTAGATTATTGAATTAATTAGGTGTCATTTGAATCAAATCGATATTCATTTAAATCGAAAATAAATACGCTCTTGGGACTATCCAGAGGCACGTTTATTTCGGTCAAGTATATTTTTGTCTCAGTGTACGTAGATACACATATATCCATGCGACAAATATCGACGGAGATGAACATCAACAGCAAGTCCTTCGGAAAAATTTCTTTTCCAGACCTACACGCGTATATAATTATACATGTGAACTCATATCCCGTCGCACTCCCCGCACCGCAGCTTTGTGGAATTTCAACCGCGTCGCGTTCTTCGCGCTTCCACCGACTCGAACACGAATTCGATCCTTCGCGATGATTCTTCACGAGAGAGCGATCCCGATCACGGCGGGTAGGAATCTGCTGCGGGTAACGGGTGTGGGTACAGGATCCGCGTATATCCACCCACGTGCGCGCGGTCTCCTCTCTTTCTCTCTCTTCTCCTCCGTCTATACTTTTCGTTCACCTCGTACGTGCGTGATATACCTACGCGGACCGCGCACCGATGCCGAGATATTTTGTGAGAGCCGTGAGAGAGCTCCTCTCGCGCCCGACCGAAGGTAGAAGAAGAAGACGACGAAGACGACGACGACGACGACGAAGAAGAAGAAGGAGAAGAAGGGACCCTCGTCTAGCAGCCTCGGACAGCTTCACAATGCAACCCCTGAATTCACAATCAAACCTGCCTCTCCTCTCGCTCCACTCCCCCTTCCACTGCCTCCGCGCAGCCCCCCTCGCCCTTGGTCCACCTTGATCCACGGTCATTCTTTATCCTCGTCTCACTGCCACCTTTATACCGCTCGCCTCCCTCCCTCCCTCCCTCTCTCGCACTGCCCACCCGTCAACTTACCGCGCGGTCGTACTTACTCGCGCGCGAGCGACCGTCCGACCCCTTCTCTCGCGAAAGATGACGCGGCCCCCGCGTAGGTAACTTACCGACGTCGCGAAGCGTGCGTGCCCACGGACACCCCAGCGGTACAGAGGTGCGTCGTAGCGATTTCTTTTCGAACCTCACCCGGTGAGTTTTCGAATCCGTCCGAGTAACGCCAGAGTGGAATTCTGGTGAGAATCACTGCGAGTTTCATCGGTTCGGAATGGAATACCGGATACGGTACCCGTACGTCTTTCTTCGAGTCGTTGACCATAGGACTTTCTTTTTCGAGGTGTCCGACCTGGCCCGATATCTGTTTGTAGGTGTACCCAGTACGGGTATCACCACTGCCACGATCGAAGCGGTTAGTCGCGGTTAGTGGACTACACGATCGTAGATACAGCTGCGGGGCCTCCTTTCGACGCGGTGCGCTCGCCGCGCGGGGAAGCCGTGCGAGGAGGAGCGCCTCTCGGCTCGCTCTCGGTACGTCTCTTTCCTTCTCTCTTCATTCTTCAATTGGATTCCAGCATTTCGAGCCTTCGAACGTCCTCGATCTCGCTCTCGGTACTCATTGCTGTACTCGAATGCCAGCTCGGCGAAACGCGTGCACCGCTATTTTATGATTTTATTTTATTGATTGAATTAAATAAATTAAATAATATAGATAAATAAGTAATTAATTTTATTAATTATTCTACATCAATAAATTTTAACTTTTAAAGTGAATGATTATAACATTAATATTTATTTATAAATTAATTTTACTTTTAATTATAAAAATGAATTTAAATTTTCTCATAAATTAAAATTAAATTAAAAAATAAATTTATTTCGTGAGAAATGAAAATACGGGCGAATATTTTTGCAATTTAACGAGCGGACATTTTTACAAAATCGACGATCGGTAATTTATTATAACAGACAGCGATGATCTCCAAAGAACGAAACGAGCAACTGACAGAGACCGGATCTCCCAAAATTCACGGATTCAACCGCCTCGCCTCCTCTGTCTCTCGAATTCGTCCCGTACACCCGGAAGTGATTTCAACGCGCTTTTGATTTACAACGACCGATACGGAAAGCGGCGCGCTGAGCTTTCAGCTCGGGCCGTCGGGTACTCACGTACGTCGATACGTGCTTACGCGGTGATTTATTACGAATCGATTGCGCCCGATAGACAAACAACGCCCGCGTAACGTGTCGAGCTGCGTGCGGCGCGGTACGAACCAGCGGGGGACTGCGGCCGCGGAGGTGGGCCCGCGCGACGATTAAAGCCGGGTTCGCACGGCGATCGCGGGGCCCTCCGCCGCCGCCGCTCCGCGCTCTGTCGCGCCGACCCGCGGTGGACCCCACACCCCCGATTCCCTGGGAACCCGTTTTCGAGAAAACCCGACGTCCGAGCGTTCCGTTTCACGCGATGAGGCGCCCGCGACGCGCGGCTTGGAAGCCCGTGAAGAATGGGATCCCCCGCGTCACCGGGTTCCGGGGCCTTGACGCAATTACAATGAGCCGTCTAGGCATCGGCCATCTTTTTACTCGGTTCACGGTGGTACCTACTTATTTCCACGGGCAAAAGAAGCGTGAGCCCGTTGTCGTCAACTGCACGGCTCGCCGAGCACGCGTAGGCATCCCTCTTTCGAGGAAGCGTGGGTCCCTCGTCTCTCGAACGATCGTTGCATTGCACGGGGGATACGAGTCAAATCTTCGCGGTTCCATTCGGTATAGACGCTCTAAATATTCGGAAAACCATCACAAGTCCGGAAGGCGATAAAATTCGTTTCAAAGAGCCAAAGAACCAACGATATTTGTATCAGAGTTCCGGATAATCCGTCACTTCGCTCGAAGGATACAACGTCGACGAAACGAACCTACAACTGGCCGTGATATATCGCGTAATTTAATATTCATCGAGATAAGTGAAATTTTCGACGCAGCGCGGAGGCTGCTGTAAATTATGCCGCGCGAATGAGACGTGGCGTTGATTAAAGGTCACTACACCGAGAGGGTAGCAATCGTTACCGCGCGCGCGTAATAAACATTGCTAAAGGAATGCGAATCTTCGCTATATGTAATATCGTCTAGCAAATGGCTCTTGAAGTGTGGCTGTGCATTCACAACGCGCGATAAATTTCTCAATTTATAGGCGATTTCTCGTTATACGCGCAAAAACAGGAAAATACGTACAGCTTCAAACCGCGCGACCCGATCCTTATCCGATTTCGCACCTAGAAAGTTTGCCCGATACGTCGGAGACCGTCAGGGCTCACGAAATAATCCCACAAATGAGCCTCCCGTCCCAGAAATAGAAAAACTCCGTAAAAAAAGCGACATCGGGAGAGGGAAAATCGCGAGAGACCGGACTGTACGCCAACGCGCGCGGCCACCCTGATAAATAGCCCATTATGGCGAGTTAAGTCGAGCATCCTCGCCAGCTCCCGGCAACGCGGACAACGTGCGGACCATTTTGGCTTTTTGATACTTATGGGAGGCACTGGAGCAGATCTTCATTTTTCCAACCATCCGCCGCCCGTCATTTCCCCTCCCGCGCCGCCCGACCGCCAACCCCGCAGCAGCGGCAACTCGGCGACTGCCAGTGCGGCGGGCCACGGTGTGGCGTGGCATTAGGCGCGTAACAACAATATCATCGTTATTATAATCCGGTAATAACATACTGCGGCATTTTATGGCATACCGCTTCTGCCCCCCTCCCCACTCCATCTGTCCTCGCGCCGCTACTTTAACCCCCACCGCGGCGCATCGGTGTGGTGGCTCCTCTCTCAGCCGGGCCGTTCTTCTTCCGTAACACTTCTGCATTATCTCGTCGTTCGCGCGCGCCTGCCTTCGTCATCGTGGCGTCGTGCGGGTTCTCTTCGCCGGGGCACGAGTATAGGAGACGCGCGGGTACTTGTGCGCACGTGTGCGGCTGCAGAAGGTAAACGCGCTTTTCGCGCCAGGCGACGAAGGGAGGCGTCGTACGCCGGAATTGCTCGGAAGGGGTAATGGAAAGAACGAGACCGCCCGCACACTGGCGCGGTTCCTTTCGCGAGAAAGAGGAAGCGTACGTCGCTGCGCTAGGACGTATAGTAGGGGATAGGATACGCGCGGAGATATGACTGGTGGAAAGGGAAAAGAAAAGGAGGGAGAGAGAGCGGCCGGAGTCGTCGTTTGGCCGCCGCAGTCCTTCTCGGGATCGAGGCCTCGCGGCCCTTTAAAAGTTAAACCCTCCTTGATATCTTCCCATTTAAATCTTTACACTCTCTCTCTCTCTCTCTCTCTCTCTCTCTCTCTCTCTCTCTGCACGGCGGTGCGCGTACCTACGCTCTTTCGATTCGTCTTGTCCTCGATTGTGCTCTTTATGCGGGTAGACGCGCACTCGTCACCGAATGGACCGAGATATACCTACGGGTACTTTAGTTGGGTCAGGTAACGATTCGCTCCCCTGTGCTCCTCGGCGCGGTGAAAAATCAAGTGGCTTCGCGTTCGATGAAAGCACGTCGCACGCACTCGCGCGCTGCAACGGTGAACGGAGGGCAGCGGGAATGTCGAACGTCATAGAACGAACGCTAGAATATATCTATTATGTGTGGGTAAAACAGTAGGTACAAGTCAAAAAATGAGCAAAGGAGAAAAAGAGTTTTACAGTTAATTTTTTACCGTTATACTATATAGATTAGCTCCTCTCCTACACTGAGAAAAAAAAAGATTAAAAATTAATCTGTTAGAAGGATAATCTGAGTACGAAAGGTAAAATAAATCAAAAATTATCTTAAAGGAGGTTAAATGTTAAACCCTGGAAGGATAATTTTTTATCTGTTTTACCTTTCGTACTCAGATTATCCTTCTGACAGAATAATCTTTAATCTTTTTTTTTTCTCAGTGCACAACAACTTAGACAGCCTGAGATATTCTATTTGAACCACCGCGTACAACACATCAAGATATCGAGGGTTTCCTGCAAAAAGGGCGTATCAACCAAAACATGATTTTTGTGGATACGCCCTTTTGGCAGGAAACCCTCGATATGTAATAATTCGACTTATGCTCGGTTTCCCAATTTTTCACTTATACTACTTTACCCACCCATCATAGATATACTTATCCACTGCCCACTTTAACGAACTTACGAATAGATAATACGAACGAGAGTGCAACAGCCGTCCGCGGAGAACGTCGAGAGTCGCGGAGCGCTCGGCGATATATCCTCTGCCCACTGCCTGCCGTACGTATCTCCGTCGTCCCACACTTTTACATTCCTATAAATCGAATCCATTCGTTATATCGCATGACAAGGTGGCTAATAAAAAACCGGTCAGTTACCATTATCGTATCATAATAATACGACACGTATACCAATATACGAATCAGTGCACTCTCCTCTCCGTTTCTCTCGCGCGATAGCTTCTTCGTTGGCCGGCGACGCGTCACCATCCCCCGCCTGATACGAACTGCGACGCGTCGCGCGCGGGGCGACTTTTCGACGTGAAACAGCGTCTTTTGGATTGACTTTGGCGGGGCCGATTTTATCTTTGCCGAACCGTAAAAAGTTGCGATTAATTCCGTCGCCCGATCGTAAACCGCTCCCCCTGTCCCACGGGTGTTTTCACCTCCCTCTAGCCTCTTTGCCTCCCCGACGACTTTCCCCCGGTGACGACGACGGCTGCAGTGTCGTTAGCGCCCGAATGCGACGTCGAGTCGACGCACATCGCGCTGTATACGGCGTCGTAAATAAAGAACGAGCGTTGGCGATATCGCGCGCGCGCGCGCGTCCCGTCGTATTTCCAGTTTCACCGTCGCGGAGCGTTCGTCAGCGCCTCGTCTCCTCGCGCGCATCCTATACCAACACGGCCGGACTCCCTTCTGTTTCGTCGGAGCGCGCGTTCGTCCCGGGCGAATACCGGTAGTCCCGGCGATTCCTGTTACAATCCTGTTACTACATTGTAAATGATCTATCGTCGCGCGGGAGACGCGCGCGTGTACGTACACCGTGTTGGTATGATGGAATAGTTCCGCTTAAAGATACAATTTGAAGAAAAAAGAAGAAGAGAGCTGAGTGCGTCGAGAGCTCTCTCCCTCTCTCTCTCTCTTTCTCGGGGCCCCGCCCGCCCTGTCCTTTAGGGCCCGGGCGACGGGGCCGCCGCCGCCGCCGCCACGCGCGGAGCCCCCATATAAGCCCGTAATACATAATATTTTCGTTTGGAGATCTCCGCACCGAGATCGGTGTATGCTAATTTCCGTGCATGCGTCCCTCGTTTTAACCTTTGTATAATCGCGACGCGGCGGTGCCGCGGTTGCGTGTGCGTGCGCGCACGATATCCCGCCCGAGTGTGTAATACGTAGGCGAACCGTTCCCGCGGGGCCCAATCGTTATCGCCGGGGCCTTATCTCTCCTTCGGACTTCTTTGCGAGAGCGAAGAGCGCGCGGGGTCTTATGCAATTATCCCCTCTCGAGGAAGCGCTTCTGCGGCGCTCGGAACCCCCTTCGCCCCTCCCCCCCCCCTTCGTTACGCTCCCGCTTCGCCCCTTGGCTCGTCGCCCTGCACCCTTGTAATTTCGACGAGAGAGAATTCGATTTTTCCGCCGGTCTACCGCGCACCCGCGGGCGTCCCGCGTACCTACGCGTGCGCGTATCCCGGTACTTCGTGGAAAGGGGGAGGGAGGTGGACGATTTTACGCGAGCACTTTTTTCTCCTTAAATTTAACCGCGTCCCGCTCTTAAAGCGCACACGGGTATTAGGAGATTGCATTGAAAGCTGCTGCTCTCCTGCAGATGGCTCTAACTACACTGAGAAAAAAATGTACTTGATCGAAATAAACGTGCCTTTGGAACGTGCCAAGAGCGTAAATGAATATCGGTTGGACGCAAATATTATATTATTGAATTAATTAGATGTTATTTGAAACAAATCGATATTCATTTAAATCGAATAAATACGCTCTTATACGGGACTATCCAAAGGCACGTTTTTTTCGATCAAGTACATTTTTTTTCTCAGTGTACTTATGTCGTGCGCAGCGACTAATACTTTTCGCATCACACTGAATTATGGACATTTCTCATTAAGATTCAGTCATTTGACTGCCATTTTTGGTTAACACAAGTCTATGTCAGTAACCTGAAAAAATGGAATGCGACAAGTTATTTTCTTCGATGTGTACTTCTGCACTACTCAGATTTTGAAAAAAAAAAAGTGCTGCTGCAGCTCATCAATTACCCGTGCAAACTTATGCTGATGTATCTGCTGCATCGGAAACAGTATGTAGAGGGACTGGTTTCGTCGCTTCAAAAGTGGAAACTGTGATCGTTTGCGACAAACAACGTCCAGGTCCGACAAAGAAGTTCTGAATGCGACCCCCTAATAAGTCCGCGCGCGTCGATTCTTCCCATCCTCTGTGCCTCCGACGCGCGCGCGCGCGTTGCGGGGAGAGCGGGAATTATCGCAGTTTTCATCGTTATTTATGCGTCGTTCGTACGCGGTCGTTATCGTCGTCATCGTCGCCGTTGTCACCTTGTAATGCCGCAGTACGTTATACCTGTGAGAAAGTTGAGAATCGAACGTCTCGTGTATCCAATTAGTGACGTGTTTTACGCGTGCGCTTCCTTCCTCGTGCATAGGTATACGCACATACACGCGACCAGGATAGGCGTGTACGTATACGCGCGGTTGTCCTACGGAGCTTCGGGAGAGACACGCGAGCGCGCTGCCAGCCCTGCCGTACCTATACGTGCGAGTATGGGAGAGGTATCCCGTTGTTACATTGTATACCTGTATACATTCGAGCGCGAGGAGTCCCGATGGAACGCGAATATATCGGCGAGTAAAAATTTTATACGGGTGGAGAGCGTCGTTGGAAGAAGATGTTCCCCCGTTTAAGGATCCACGGGGAGAGCGAAGGGGAGTGAGCAGGGGTAATGCCCGGCGTGGTACTGCGGAGGAATCTCGAAATTTAAGATTCGAGGCATCGGGCACCCCGTGGCTCTGGGCAGGGCTCTGTCATCAAAGTCGCCGAGGGCATCGAATGATTATTTGTATTATAATAACGTTGAGAGCGAGAGAGAGAGAGAGAGAGAGAGAGAGAGGTACCGCGCGAGCGATATCGCGATCCGCAGTACCGCGAGCCCCCCCGCCCGAAGTGCTCGCCTTTCGATATATGCGCTGTATCGTATACTTGGCTCGCTGGTTTTTTTTCGAGCTTTCGGCGTAGGGGGGGAAATTACAGCGCGCGCCCCGCCGCCGATTCGACGCGATACGGATTTTCAGAAAACATTCCACGCGCGAGGGAATCGACATTTTCAAACGTCACTGTACCACACGCCGGAATTATAATCGCGAGCCCCCCCTTTTTTTTTCTCTCGCCTCCCGCAGCTCCACGATCGAACGTACGTGTGTACGCGCCGGACACTTTTTGAAATTCCCCGTACAGGAATGCCCTCGAGGCGTTAAAAAGGACCTCCATGAAATTTAAGATCGTCGTCGAGGCTAATTTATAAACGACGTCGAGGCGCGGGTATACAGGTACTTACTTCTGGCCCAAAGTTGCTCGGTGAGAAGAACGAGCGTCTCCGCGGGAAAAGTGCAATTTATAGGCGCGCGCGCCGGTAGAGGGCGCTGCGCGCGACGCGATAAACGAATGCCTGATATCGAATTGAATCGGGGATATTAATGGGTCGACGCGTTTTTCGGATAGATTTATCGAAAAGTCCACCTCCGGGTGGAGACGCGCGCATACATACGCTCGGGTATGTCGTGTATACCTACGCGGTCGCCAGTGCGGTTCTCGAGAGCGAAAGGGCTTATCGACTTGAAAATCAACGCCACTGACTCCGACCAGTTTTTCGAGCCGAAGCTAACGCGGCCAGGACGCATTCCAGTTAGGGTTACAAGGATATCCCGCGTGGCGCACGGCGCGTCGCGGTCACACGGCCGTCTTTTCGTAACACCCTGTATGCACGGCGTTGCACCGGGGGTGCGGCGGCGGCCCTGAGCCGGTCGGCGGAGAGCCTGGCAGTCACTCAATGAATTATTGGCCATAATAGCAGTGGCAGCGAGGTTGGGCCTCTTCTCTCGCATCCTGGGCCCACAACTCGACTCCGGGCCCACAACCCGTTGCCCGTCGTACCGAGAGCGGCGCGGCCCGTATTGTTGCCGTGCACGGTTAGCAGGGCCATCGCGCGCTTTATATTTCCCCCCGCCCCTCCACGTTGGCCTCTCATTCCACTTTCTCCGTTTTCTCATTCGCGAGGTACTGTCATTTTTCGAGAGAGAGAGGGAGAGAGAGTCCGATAACGCTTCCACTCCCGAAAGGGTGATCGCGAGCACCGGCTCCGGCTTCGTACGTCCAGGAAGGGCGATTCGATTGATGATTATTATCGGTTGTTTATTCGGTTTTCGAATCGGCTTAAATAATTCTTCCGGTTGGAAACGGGAGAACGGATAAAAGTAAAGTGCAGTGGTTTATATAAACACTGTAATTATATTCTTTATTAACACTCTGTCTGTCTGTCTGTCTGTCTGATTGATGTCTGTACTCTACTCTACTCTAGAGGAGACCGAAGACTCGATTTTAACCATTAGAGGACGGGGGACCACCCTGAGAATACAAACTATTTTTAAAAAATCCCCGTCCTCTAAAGGTTAACAGCCTCAGGAACCAAGTAACCGATCGACAAAGCGTATAAAAAATTCTCAATTCTCTCCCCCTGTGATTTCACTGTTTATGTTTACGTATACAAACTCTGCCTCCTGGAATACATATGGATTCGTTTTTGGCCATATTCATTACATACTGAGAAGTAATAAAATCCAGTACCTACACTTCCAATTGAAAATTTAGATAAATTGCCCCGGCGACGACCTCGCGGAGAACCCGGAGAACGCCTAGGGTGGTTTTCTTCCTTCATGATTATCATTATCGTTATTATTATTATATATTACAATCACAGCGAGAGGGACTGACCTCTCTGGAACCGGGCGACGCGGCGATATGGGGATGGCGGGGTGACGCGGCGAGGCGGTGGATGGCGTGGTGGGGAGTAAGGAGAGGAGGGGTACCTGTACGCACCGCGCGCAGCAGACATTATGCTAATCTGCGAGCGAGGATGTACGCCCGATAAGCCGCCCGTGCCACGGTATACGAGAGAGTCCCTTCTGCCACAGCAGTAAGGCCCAAAGGCTCCACGCCCTCGATCCCGCGTGTACAGCCGCGCGCTCTACATTACATTACGTTACGTCGGACGCGTTGCGTTGCACGCCGCGCCGCGGCCCGATCGCACCGGGCGCGCATCGGGCGCGACGACGTCTCTCGATCGCCGAGCGCCGTTACCGCGCGCATCGATTTATCTTTTGACGCCGACTCGGTAAATTCCATTGTCGCACTGGCGGTGCGGCTTTCAATTTGGATACACGCGTATATAGGTGGTATATAGGTATATTAATCCGACGTTAATTCCTGACAGGGAGGGGGAGAAAGAGAGAGAGAGAGAGAGAGAGAGAGAGAGAGAGAGAGGAGCGCGTGTAAGGTCCCGACGGAGGAGGGGGCGGAGAAGAAGGCATTTTAATTGCTAATCGCTTCCGCGTCAACTGACAAGATTTCCGTTTGTATCGACCGGGAAGGGAGAATCTCTCGCGACGAGGAGGACGATCCCCCCGTTACGTGGGTGCTAATTGGGCTTACCGGAAGAGGATCGCGTTGCGCCGCGCGTCGGTGGTTGCACGTACGTAACCGCATTGTGTACGGGAAAGTTACGGTTCTCTCGCCGGGCCCTCTAATAAATCCACGTTGCGGAGAGCGACAGCCGCCAGGTTTGCGGGGGCCCCGCGCGAAAACTGCTCCCCCATTGTCGGAGTAACTAACGACCTAGTAACACTATTTCATATTCTTCTTTGGCCGAGGTGTACGCCTATATATATGTATATATATATATAAACCACCTCCTCCCCCTTGACCGTTTCGCTCGGGCTCCCGCCATCATCAGCCGCCCCCACGATTCGCGGAGACGCGACGCGAGTACCGCGCCGAGAGGAGAGAATGCCTCCTCTTTATTATATCGCGAACCTCCGGCTCTCCCCTCCGCTGCCCCACCTCTCCTTGTTCCGTCACTCCGGCGTCCCGCGCCGCCGCTCCACTCCCATCTCTCGCTCTTTCTCTCTCGTTGCGGGAAGACTACTCCCGCGGCTTTCATAAGTTAGCCGAAGTTTGGGAGTTATACCCACCACTTACGCGGTTGCGCGCGGCTCGCGTGTGCTCGCGCGCGCGCGGCCAGAGACGCGCATCACGGCCGCGAGCGTGTACACGCGGAGCGCGACGCACACGGCAACGCGCGCGCGGGACACACCCGCGAGAGCGAGCTCTCGCCGCGGGAGGGGGCTCAAATAATATTTCAAAATTAATGTCATGCGGGGTCCTCCAAAGGGGTCCGGCGGGCTCCGCACCACCTTTCTACATGAGATAAGGACCTCTCGGTCGCCGCGCGCGCGCGCGCGAAAGAGAGAGAGAGACGAGTAGGTGAGAGAGGGTGGGAGGGAGGACGAGCGAGGAGGAGAGATTCCCGACTAGAGGCGAGGCGAGACGGAGAGAGAGACGCGCGCGCGCACAACGCGCCGCGCGTGCGACCGAGACGGCGCGCGTCTCCGAGGGCCTCGGGATCTCCTACGGTCGCGGACGAAGGCGAAGGGCTCGACATTCCTGCGCAGGCGCAAACAAAGGGCGGCGCGCACATTTCTTTCTTCTTCTCTTCCACCAACACTAATTCACCCGGACATCTCCGCGGAGCGCGAGACGGACGACGGAGGGATGCGAGTGGCGCGCGGACGCGTATGGACGAATGGGTAGTTGGACGCGACGCGGTCGGATGCGGACGGAAGGATCGGAATACCGGGGAATAGAGACGGCCGCCGCGCGCGATGCCGAAGGATCTTCCGCGAATCGTACCTACAGCTCGCGTACATCGCGTGCTGTTTAGTCGGGTGAAATTTCGGGGATGCACCGATTGATGATCGCATAAGTATGGATATATGTATAAGGGTACATTTCTCTCTTCTTACGCTGTTCTTCTCTATCTATTATTCATTCGTTTACTTTCTCCTTTGCATCTTGTTTTTGTGTTTACGTATTTCTTTAAGCGTGTATTTGTATCATATGCTTCCTTTTATTTTACTTTGTCAGCTCAGCCCGTATTATTTGTATTGCACTTTCGCTTGCTTTATTTTGTCGGTCTAGCCCGTTCTATTATTTACGTTATCTCTAATTCACTCGTTTGCTTTCTCAGTTACTTTCTTGGCCACATCTAGCGTCTTACTTATCATACTTTACTTTGTTAGCTTAATCCGTATCATTTGCATTGTGCACTTTTATTTACCTTATTTTGTTGGTCTAGCCCGTTCCGTTATTTACTTTATCTCTTATTCGCTCGTTCACTCTTTTAGTTGCTTTCTTCGATATTTGCTTGTTCTGACCTTTTGTGTGCTCTTAGAGGGCCTCTGCGGTCCTAGAGCAGAATAAACGCTTCTTCTTCTTCTTCTCCTTGACCAGTGACGCGAGAATGTCGCGAGTTTCGATTCGCGAGAGGAAAGTGGCGAGCAGGTAGAGATAGGTATATATAGTTAGGGGCGTACAGAGGTAACCCCCTCGGGGAGTGGCGGTAGAACGGCAGCGGGAGTGCGTGCTCGAAGGACGTTGGGGTCCTTCGTTTTTGATAAATCAAGCCGAGACGACCACGGAACGATAGTTCCGAGAAGTCGAAGAAGAGGAGGAAGAGTTGGAGGATAAAAGGGGGGTGGAGGCACGGGTGGGATGTATCCATAGGACGCGGAGAAGCGGGCGGATCGAAGGAGGCTGCGGGGGAGGTGGAGAGGGGGGGGGGAGAGAGAGTTGCGCAGGGGCGTCGTTGGAAAATATGTAGGGACTTGTGTTTGTCTAGGTCCTAAATAAATCTAATCCAAGCACAATAATCGTTGGGAAGCCGGGGTCCCGCGGTACGAGGCCCGATTTTCGGAACCCCCCGCGTCGTCTAATTTATGCCGACTATCTATGGTCCTCGTGTCCGTTTCGTCGTCCGTCCATCCATCCCCCGCTCGTGAGTATACGCGCGTATACACGCGTGTGCGTTACCGGGGAACGCCGAAGTAGGCCCTTCACCGCCGGACCGTGGGTACCCACTACTCGCGCGCCAGAGCCCACGATGACGATCGCGATGAGGAGGATGACGACGGTATCCGAAGGGAGTGACGGATTTTGTTTGTTTTTTGTTTTTTCGACGACTCCGGGGCATTACAGGGACTCCGTGATGGACGGCGGGTGGCCCCTTCGGCTTCCGGAGAAAACTCGAGAGGGACGGCTCTCATCTCGCCTCGTGGCTTTCTTATTTTCACCCGTTTGCCCTTCGGTCGGTACCCCGTTCGCCGCCCCGTTTAGCCTTGCAATCCTCGTTATAAAGAAAATAGACTAAAAATAACGTCGAGGAGAATGAAAGAACTCCTCGCAAGCGAACTCGAGCGAAATCGGGCTCGAATTCTTTTTCTTCCCGGGAATTCAATTTATCACCCTCTTCCACGCACGGCACAGCCTTCCCCCGCCCCCATATTCGACCTATAAAGCAAACCGTATATCTATCGCCCACGCCTACTCCTCCAAAAGCGACCCACGAGTCGCTCATATATATTTGGGATTTCAGAATGGTAACGATTTCCGTATCTCCGCACTCCTCTCCACCTAAGTGGACCCTCCTCTCCCTGTATAAGTATTTTCTCCCGCGAGACGCAACGAAGATAATCGTCTCGTGCTTTTTTCTTTCCCCGCCGAGCGAACACCGTTTCGATCTCACCGAAGGACACTCTCCTCCCCCGGCGCGACCGGCGGCCGCCGCCGCCGCCGCCGCCGCCCGCGCGGAGAGCGCCGAAGGATCTCGAGGTATTACGAAGAGGAATAAAAGCGGGAGAGAGCGAGAGAGAACCAGGGGGGGGGACGCTCGGACGGTCGTCGGCAGATAAGCTCTTAGGTTTTACGATCGCCGTGCATTATGAGTTATTATTAAGTATGTATTGTAGTCCTTTGGCTTTTAATATATGTCTCTGTGTGGGCCTCGTCGCGGGCCCGATGCCCCCATCGCTCATCTTAAGGGTGCGTTTACACTTTATCGGTTCGCCGGTTTATCGTTCGTTTTTCCCCTGCTTGACAAATCGTCCCGTGTCCCGCGGGCCCACGGGGACGACGGCTGCGGGGGCCCGGTGAGTCGGGTCGCCCTGAAAAGGAGGTGGGAAGGGGCGCGCGCTGTGGACGACGACGACGACGACGACGACGACGTCGAACCCGATCGGGCCCGATTATTGCGTTTGCCACGGTTGTCGCGAGGCGTTCGGGCGGGCGGGAGGGGGGAAGGGAAAGAAGAGAAGACCCCGCGAAGGAGTTTCGAGGTTTTCACGCGTTTCGTCGGGGAACGCGCCAAGTCTCACGCTCCGCACCGCCGCGTAATTGACGTCGATGTCGAATCGTCCCGATCTCTCTCGATGCGACGCTTTTTCACCCGCCCCGGTTATTCTTTTCGTCGATCCTCGATTTTTTTTACGGGGGGCTACGCCGCACGGGGAGGCGGGTATCCGTCGCGCTCATTCATTCACCGTCGGAGCGGATGTGGGTTCTTCGATATGGATCGTACCCCGCGTCGGCGATCGACGGCGGCGGGAGGGGGGACACTCATTCGTACAATCGAGCCCGCCCGTGCGCAGGCTTCGACTCCGCTGGATTGCGTTGAGTACTTTTCGAGTGAAACGCGGGTTTAAAAGGGGGGCCCGCGCGGCGCGGGAGGAATTTACGACGGCATTTTATCTCTTCGGTCCGAGTAACTTAATCATTGAAAATTCGTGGAAGATAGCCCGGAGTTCTGTTATTGCCCGCGCGGAGAGGTACAGCGTGGATAAATAAAGAGGAGACGACACGATGAATCACGGAGTCGCGGCTATACGTAGGCGCCTATCGCGCCGGATTTTTGCGGTCTCGCGCGCGATAGTTATTGGCAATGTGCAGGGGGGCGGAGGGGCTCCTCTCTTTTCTTCTCCCCTTTTTATTTGCACCGGGCCCCAAGGATGTCGCCTCATGCATCATTCATACAGGCGCGGCCGAGAGGAGCAGCGCGGCGGGGGAGCACTCTCTCACGAAAGATCCGTGCCTAGGAATCGAAATATTCACCGGTTTCTTCGAAGCGGCATCGCGCGCGCGGTTTTCCGCCGAATTTGCGGTGCGATCGATCGATCGAACGTGCTGCGACGTCACGCACGCGAGCCTTGTTAAAAATGGGCATGTTCACAACTTTTTGTACAACTGTTTAAAGTGCACGAATCGGACGATTAGGGTATTAAAGTAATGTAGGTAAAAAATGGGTCATTAAAAAAATGTTTTTCCAGTATTTTTGAGATGTTAAAAAAGGCATTCGTTTTAAAGCGTCGCACTTTCACCGCCACTTTAACTGACCAATCAGAGTCGGGCAACAGATTCTCCGCCATTCACAAACCCGGGTTTGGGCCCTTGCCAATGGCTTTAGTGACGTCACTGAGGATTTCGTTTGAATCGAAGTCAAACTTTAAACATTAAAAAAAAAGAAATTAGTGCTCAGAAAAAAAAACAAACACATCTTATTAATAAGCACAAAAAGTATTAACGAATGAGCAAAAAAAAAAAATCGTGAACATGCCCATTGGCGAGGAGCCTCGATTCTGTCGGACGATTTGAAAAATTCGGGGGATCTCTTCGTCTCCCGTGAAAAGCCGAAGACGACCTTGGTTACGAGATTTCGTTCCGCTCGCTTCCGATCCGTCTCTCGGTATCGTCGTCCACCGAATTGTGGACGCTCCTTTAGAGCGGTCCCCGTTGCATTTGTCGGTATGCGGAGTCGGTCCCAAACGCCGGGACCGTATCTGAGGGTCATTAGCGGGCGCGGGCTTCGGAGCCCGCGAGATAAAAACCCGGAGCACAGCCACGCTTTACTTCAGCGGGGACTTCGGCTCCGCAGGAATGGCCACTATGCGAAGGTCGCCCGATTACGAGCAGATACGGACTTCCGAGGACTATCCGCTTTTTGGAAAGGTTCGAAAATACTTGCGCGCGCGCGCGCTCGTACGTGTGCGGGTTGGAGGCTCTGCGCGCTCTTCGGGTAATTGGCGCACACAGGCGCGCGCGCGCTCGCTTTTTAACCGTCTACCGGGAGGGGAAGAAAATCGACGAAAAGGAGGAGAGATGGCGCGCGCGAGTCCCGGCCGGTTCGAATGTGGGATGGAATCGTAGCACCGCGGCGAAAACCCATATCCGCGCGGACTATTTGAATCGCGCGGATAACGAGTCGGTATATGAGAAAGCGAGGAGGTGTGTGTACACAGGCCCTCGATTAGAGAGGGGCAGATTTCTGTTCACTCTCGGAATGAGAGAGGAGAACGCGCGCGTGATGTCGGGAGGCGCGCCGATTTCCACGCGAGACACCTTCGTCCTCGACACGCTTCTCGGATAAGGATCGACCGTAATCCTGTCCGACGAAGGGGCCCGGTCCCTTCTTCCAAGACGAAACGACGCTGCGATTTCGCGCTCGCCAGCCGAGTTTCGTCGTCGCCGCGGCGCGCGCACGACTTTGGCTTGTAAATGACCACGGCGCGAGAGAGCCACTCTGGAATTTTGACGAAATATTTTCACTTGCGGGCGGCATGAGGATCTCGGTGGAGAAGGATATCCCGCAATTTTTTACGCACGCTGAGACAAAGATGTACCTGATCGAAATAAACGTGTCTTTGGCTAGTCCCAAGAGCGTATTTATTCGATTTAAATGAATATCGATTTGATTCAAATAACATCTAATTAATTCGATAATCTAATATTTGCGTCCAACCGATATTCATTTAAATCGAATAAATTACGCTCTTGGGACTATCCAAAGGCACGTTTATTTCGATCAAGTGAATTTTTTTTCTCAGTGCAGGCATGGGGAAATTAATTTTTCGGTAGCGCGACAATTTTTCAGTTTACACAACTTTTTTTTTTGTCGAATATTCACGCGAAGCTGGACGGGTTCACGATGGAATGCTCCAATAGAGGACACGTATTTATATCCAGTCTACGTACGTCTCCCGTATTACCGCACAGAGAAAAAGAATTAGATCTGCTGAAAATGACTTGCGAAGTTGCGAGTAATCATTTATTCGCATTATATATAATGAAATTTTTTAATACACAAATTCGATAGGATTCCTTTCTCGCAATCATGTGAAATAGCGTGTGCTCGTAGGAAAGAAATATCTAATTAATACGAACAAAATTTAATTGATCGAAATAAATAATTATTCGCGATCTCACCAGTCATTTTCAGTAGATCCAACCGATATATTATACTTTTTCTCTGTACTCATACACATATCCAAGCGCCACGTCGTTCGCTAATAGAGTATAAACAATCGCCGGACGACCCGGTTACGTCGAACGAGTTTTTCGATTTGCGAGATCGATCATCGAGATTGGTTCGCGCTTCCGAAGGCGAGGCGAGCGATGGAAGGCACGACCGCGAGAGGAACGCGCGCGCGCGCGCGGCCGGATCCTCCGCTCCTCTCTTTCGACTCCGCGCGCGCGCGCGCGCGCGGGGTCATTACGGCGACAGGTCGGACAATGAAGACAAACCGTTCGGTATAACGTCATAATTATATTCGGGATATATACGCAGGGCGCGCGATACAGGAGAGGCGGCCGCGCAGGGGGACTGACGGGGACGGATAAACAAAATAGACAAAGTAGTCGGCCATTACGGAGCCGTGTCCTTTCGGCCCCCCCGCTGATCGCGCGGAGGAATGCCTCCGCTATTATAAATATCCTCACCCAAAGGCTAAAGGCGTGGGACCCGCGCACCGACACCGCCGGTACCAACCTGACGCAGCGGAAGTGACGTTTTCTCCGTGGAGTTTGTTCCTCAATCGGCGTCCTTTCCGCCCCTCCCCCCTCTACGGTCAGCTATCGTCGCTTCCCGCGGTGCATCCCATCGACGTGGATACGAAGCGACGAAAGTGTTTGCTCACCGCGCGGTTTCCACGCGCAGTCGCTCTCGACCGCGGTCTTATCACCGCGAAGACCGTGTCGCCACTCCGCCTCTCGCCACTTTGTGCGCCGAGAAAACGATTGGTCACGGCGCGCGAGGGAGAATCCACCTCCGGAAAATTCCGTTTCCCCGGTTCCGCTTCTATTCGGAGCCGCGAACGCCCGCGAGGAATGCGGGACTTTCCCTCCGGTTTCCAGATGCGTTCTCCCGTGGGACGGTATTCCCGAAAGCGCAACGACAATCGACCCTTCCTCCTTCCCGCCTTTTCGATACGGGTACTCCGCGGAGTCCTTCGTGGAAAACCCGAGGTCGCAGGTGGAGAACCTCGCTACACACACAGCTGTAGCGCGGTCTCCGCAGTGTCGCGTACAGCGCGCGCACCTCGGCACTGAGCGGGAAAAACGTATTCGCTCGTGCCGCACGTGGAAATTCGAATCGCTCGCACTCCTCTTTGTGCGCCTCGCGCGACAATAAAGGCTCGCTGCTGCAGCGCGGGTCTTCAAAAGGCTTTGTCGAAAATGTCCGCGTGCAGAAAAAGAGGGAGGACATTGTCGGGACGCTCGCGTCGGACCCGAGCACGGATTCTCGAGAGCCGAGGGGAATTCTTGAATGCTGACGAGAGACCCGCGCGCGCGGAGATCGGATAGAGCCACACTACCGCGCCCCCCACCAGTGGCTGCGCCGCAGTGCCAATGTCAATGTCGGGTGCGCAACGTAGGTTGCCGCAGGTAGCGAGAACGCGGGACACACAACGGGCCCAGGTAGTTGGTGCATTTTGAAAGGGTACCACGGTTGGGGGCGAGGGCCTTTGAAAAAAATGAAAATCGATCTCGAAGATAGCCCCTGGAACGTACGCGCGCTGCAACGGGAAACGGCGGTATACGCGCGCCGTTCCGTGCCCCTCGGAATTCCTTTCGTTTCTGTTCGGTGATTTCAATAGGGCGACCTCTACACTCATACCCCACACAACACCCGTTCCCGCTGGGAGAGACGTTCCCCGAGGATATTTCAGCTCCGCTCGAGGAGATATTAATAAGCTCCTTGTTAAGCGCGTGGGTGTGCGTTTTTTTTGTTTGGTCAACTCGACCGGCGTGCCTTTATGCGCGCGAGTGTCGCTGCGACGTCGAAGGTACGGACGAAGGGAAGTCGGAAAAATGAGAGGGGAACTCGTATACAACGCGCGGGTTTCGCCTTTCGCGCTTTCGGGTTCTTTTAACGACTTTTGATTTTTGGGACATTTTGCCAAAAATCGAAATCTCCGGAATCGATCGCGCGAACATCGTATCTTATGTGTTCTTTTCGCGCTGATTACGAAACACATGGCCATTAGGTCGGTATCGCGAAGGAACTGTAAAATAGCAGCGATTTTATCTACGAAAAATTTTGTCTCCCACAGAAAATCTCCTATATCACAGCGTTCCTTTGAGATTGGCTCGATATATCGGTGTTTTTTGGAATCAGCGCGAAAAAATACACAAGATAGGATGATCGAGCGATCGATTCCGGAGATTTCGATTTTTACGAAAATTTTAAGGCCTTAAGATTTTCGTAACAATCGAAATCTCCGGAATCGGTCGCTCGACCACCCTGTCTTACGTATTTCTTCACGCCGATTACGAAAATCTCGGTTATCAGGTCGACATCTCGATGGAAATATGAGATATCAGCGATTTAATGTCGAACAAAATTACTTCCTCCCACAAAATCACTGATATCTCGGTATTCTGCTGAGATTTCCTCGATGTATCTATGATTTTCGGAATCAGCGCGAAAAAAATATATCGAACAGGCCGGTCGAGACTTTATTTCAACGCGAGAGTACGATTTTTGGGAAAATGTCAGGAGTCGTCTAACGACAGTTGCTCGATTGAACTATATTTTTTCTCATCAGATCAGGATCTCTTATTCTCTCTCAAAAATCGGTCTCTTTTCGTAAAAGAACATCGTACGCCAGCGACGCGACGGGGATTAGAAAAAAAAACCGAGTCCCCCTCGCATCGTGGACGTCTCTTCGGCCCCCTCGCGTCGCGCTTCGAGGAACTGCGGCCGAAAAATACCCCGGGAATATTTCTCCGCGTCTCACATTCGTCTCCTCGCTATCGGATCGGTCGAATTCTCCGAGGCATTTTGCCCGGGGTCCGCGCTCAAAGTCTCCTCCCCCGCCCACGTCCCACGTCGCTCGGTACGCGCGCAGTTCCCTCAAAAGTCACCCGGTCGCGGAGTCGCGGAGCGTCGATTGACAGGGAGGGAGAGAGAGAGAGAGAGAGAGAGGACCTCCGCTAAAAACCTCGGCGAGCCGGTGAATTATTTTTCGTCGTAGGTATCGGCGTCGCGTCGTCGGTGCGCCCGGTGCATCGGTTTGAATTTCGGCCGAAAATGCCGTCTCATCTCGGGTCGCATCGCTCATGCATCGTTAGGACATACCGCGCGAGCGCAGACGCAGTTTAGCCCTTCTCCGCCAACCGCGAGCGCTTATACCTTTTTGCCTACGAATCACGCTGACTTTGATCCGTCATGAGATCCTCCTATACGCCGAGAAATACAAACTGTGTCCGAATGCTCGAGCCCTGCCGCCCCTCCTCGCCGCGAACCCATCCCGGCGGCAGTTCCAGGGTCGCCCACCCTCTCCACCTCGCCGCGCGATGCAGGTTCGTTTCTTCTTCATCTCGTTCCCCTCCTCCCGATTCTCCCTTCTCATCCTCCACCGCATCACGCTCTCCCGCTCAGCTCTCCTCCTCGCCGAAGAAGACGTCGCGGACAATGAGGAGGATGATGACGATGACGGCGATAATGACGAAGGACGCGGTGGAGGAAAAAGATGACGGTGTTCGCGCGAAATTCGGCGACGACTTTTGCCCGTTTCCGCATTACGTCACGCCCGACGCCGACCCCTCGCTCGCTCAAAGACTCCGGTAGAGAGAGAGAGAGAGAGATAGCGGTCCTCTCGCGACTAGACATTTTTCGAGATCGCCCGGAAAGGAGCTCCGCGCGAGTTAATCGTATAGTTCATTCCTCGGCGTTGTATTATGTTTTTACGACTCGAAAATAGCACGTTTCAGCATATCGCGCGAGTATAGGAGCCTTATATTTGCCTTGGTAATAAAATTAAACGCACTATGCCCCGCAGTTGCCAATGACCAGGGGTTGTTGCTAAAGCTCGGCGCGATGGAAACGGAGCAAAAAATAAGGGCTACTCCGCGTATTTGCATTCACGAGCGACGCGCCGCGGAGGAATTAGTACAGAATTCAAAAATATTATACGAACTAATGTATTTCCCCCGATCGGCGGATTGGTCGGTCTCACACTCAGAAAAATTTGGCCACAACTAGAAAATTATAGTAATTGCAGTGATAATTTTCTTCGCAATAGCAAGAATTCTTGCTACGCTAGAAATATTTTTCTAGTTGTGTGTCTGAGGCAGCCAGAAATATAGCTGGATTAGCTAAATACTTTTTTCAGTGCAGTTATCGGTACCGATCTCGCGTCGTTGTCGTGTCCCGTATTAACCCTGCGTTAGTGCTCTAGGGTATACCATACCCCACGAACTCCGTTTAGTACCATAGAATCAAAAGTATATGAACCAGCACTAATGTGTTTAACGTTTTAATATATACATTTTCCAGTACAACGTTTAATTGACTTGAATCGTAAATAAGCAGAGAACCATGATTGATCGTTGAAATCATCGAATTTCAACATTTTTGACATCCTGCACTGAGAAAAAAATAGATGAAAATTATTCCGTTAGAAGGATAATCTGAGTACGAACGGTAAAATAGATCAAAAATTAGCTTAAAGAAGGTTAAATTTTAAACTCAGATTATCCTCCTAACGGATTAATTTTTAATCTTTTTTTTTCTCAGTGTGCGTGAATTTTAGTTCGGGGTATGACATACCCCGAAACACCTCTCGTGAGAATTTCTCCGTGCACACCAACGCAGGGTCAAATACTAATTATTCGTCGGTGAGTCCCACGCGGGTTAATCGGTGCGATAATTTTGTCAGCGTCCCTCGTGCGTCGGTCGATTAAGGCGGAAGGCACGATAGAATTTATAACCCGGTGCCCTTCCGCGGTGTGGAGAACGTTTGCCTCTCCGAGACGCCGAGATACACCCAATACCCGTATACCACGTGTAACCGGGATCCATGCGCGTATATCCCGTGAGAATCGGGATGAAAATATTGTAATGAAAAAAATTGACCGCTAATGAGTGTCGGGATCTAATTAAAAGGTCCGACTCGGTCGTTCGAACGGTTTACGATAAGTTTCGGAACGGGGCGGAGGGCCGCGGCGCGTTTCGCCTGGCGACGAATAAACGAATTCCCGCTGGATCTTCTCTACGTATAATATAGGACTCGGGGCACGGCGGCTGCGTGGATGGCTGCATAGTGTTCAGGTATATTATATATATATATATATATATATATATATATATATATATATATATATATATACATACACGTGATAGGTTCCATCTAACGCTTTCGCTCGCTCTCGGCCGAAAATGGGCGTACATAATATTATTACAGTAGTTGCGTGGTGTTCAGTTTCCGAGATGGTATCTGCGCGTCGAACACGCGTAGTTAGAAATGTACCAACACGAGTAGGCGGCAACTCGGGGGTACAAGGTTACGTTCACACCGAGCGCTCCTAGGTCCCCGCTGCGGTTGATCCTTGCGCGGGTCCAGCGGAGAGCCCGGCTGGGAGAATTCCGCAGACGCGAGGTCGATAGGGAGAGATGGGTATCGGAGGAGGAAGGTCCTGGCGGGGAATATAAATTGGGAAAGAGAGAGTACGGTGTATTACTTGTGGGAGGGAATTCGTACGAGTACACTGAGAAAAAAAAAGATAAAAAATCATTCTGTTAGAAGGATAATCTGAGTACGAAAGGTCAAATAGATCAAAAATTATCCTAAAAAAGGTGAAATTTTAAACCCTGGAAGGATAATTCTTGATCTATTTGACCTTTCGTACTCAGATTATCCTTCAAACGGAATAATTTTTAATTTTTTTTTTTTTCAGTGTACGCCGAAGAGATATTTTGAATTTTTTAAACAAGCGCCTTCCGACCTGGTACCGCGGGCCGCATTCACACCGAGCGATCTCTATACGCGCCGAACCGAGAGAATCTTCCAGCTGGTCCTCGTGTGGGTCCAGCAGACCGTTGCTGGAAGGGATCCGCGCAGGTATAGAGACGCGAGGGGTCGATACAGATGAGATAGGTATCGGACGGAAAACTCGACAGAGGGAGAGTGAGAGAGGGCTTCCGAGGGGAGAATATGGATTCGGGAAAAAGAGAGTACCGGGAGAGGCAAGGACTTCGCGTTTCCCCCTGGGGACTCTGAAATTTCTCGAAACGGCCCACCCGCGCGAGATCCCGCAGCAATCGCGTCTCGATATTATCGTCACCGCAGAACGGGAGGAGAAGCTATTGTCCCCCGTGGAAAATTTAGCGAAGCAGAGTCCCGATATCCTTCGGCACCAGCGAAATTCCTCGCGAAAATTCGCGGAGTCGCGACAGAGTCACGGATCCCGAAAAGAGGCGGCGCGCGGGAGGAAAAGGAGGATGCTGCGAGAGAGACGAGGAGAGGTAGAACGGCGCGCGCGGGAACGAGAGAGAAAGAGAGACGCACACGCGCGCGAGTTGCTCGGACAGGGCGAAGGAGGAAAGACGAGGAGCGCGAGAGAGAGTCCTTCGGTGATGAAGCGGCAGTGGCGTTGGTGGTGAAGGGTCCGACTGTACGTAGCTACGCGGCACCGTCCGTTGGTACGCGTCCGTCTCGGATCAAGTTTTTCTCGAGTTCTGAACCTCCGAGCGGGCCGAAGTCCAGCTCGAATCCAAGTTGGCTTCCTGGCACGCGGTTCGTCTTGTCGTTTATTTCCCCCCGATTCCCCTCGCAGCGCTCGCTCTCATCCCCTCTTTATCTCGCTCTCTCCCGTTCCTCTTTTTCTTCTCGTCCTTCCACCCTATCCCCGTCCGCGCGAGTCTCGCAGGGGTCGCGTTCGACCTCGATTTTCCGGTGCACGAGCACGATCGAACTTCGCACCTTCTCTCTCCGCGTCGTCGTTCGGCTCGAATTTGCGCGCGCGCGTCCAGGAGGGGAGCCCGTCCTACGCCGCGCGAAGCAAGAGACGCGGAGCAGTGGCGAGAGCCTCGCGCGATGGGTTCGGGAAATATCTCGGGCGGGGAGAGGGGGGTGGAGCGAGAGAGGGAGGTGGGTGCCGCCGTCATCCGACAAATGTCGGGGCCGAAGACACTCGGGGTCTTTTTTTTCCTTCCCGGAAGGACACACCGCGCGCGGAGACACGATACACAAAGTCGACGTCCGCGTGGCTCTCTGGAGCGCGGGTAGCGAGCGTGTTTGCGTTAATCGAACGAGTTAGCGGCTGATGATGACCGCCATAAAACCGCCTTAAACCTCATAATGGTTCTCTCCCCCGTCACTCGGTCCTCTGTATACACTTTCCGTCGTTTTACACGATCGGCGCGCGGGGTTCCTTACTCGAGCTTACCTAATCTCAGCTATAAATCCACCGAGAGTGGTTATACCTTACGGGTATCTACGACGCGTTACCACCAATCCGTACACACAGGTATAGACGGTTTCCCGGATAGAGGCGACCCCGCGCGAATGAGGGTGATCCCGGCGCGGAGACGTACGATTGACAATAAGTACCGCGACCGCCGCGTCGTTCAGCCTCCCGCCTCTCTTTACCTCGAATCGCCGCAGGAATTATTGCCACCCGATTAACTTTTGCTACGGGTACACAACGGTTTCCCCCGCGCGCGCGGTCGAAAGGAAGCGTGACACTTTTAGTGCCCGCTTGAGTAAATAGCGAGGTATTATCGCGGATGAGGATAGCTCGGAAAGCGATTGGAATGTAACCCCCGGTGAAAAAAAAAAAAAAAAAAAAAAAGAAAATTACTCACCCTGGTCGAGGTGGTCCCGGGTCTGTTGCCTCCGACGCTGATGGCGTACAGTTCGACCTCGTACCACTGTATCCCCGCCGCCTCCCTGTCGAGCGCCACCGCCGTGGAGAGGACGCCGCTCTTCGCGTCGACGTCGAACAACCGGTCCACCTGAGGTCCGTCACTACCCGCGGTCACGTTCGTCACGTAATACTCCACGTCGACGTTCGATCCATGGCCACGCGCGTTCACTCTCAAGATACTGGCACCGGCCGCCTCGTTCTCGTACACGCTACCCTCCAGACGACCGCGGTGCTCCCAGACGGGCCGATCTTCGTCCTCGCCCGGGACGATCAACGCGACGTACGTCTCCGAGGACCGCCTCTCGGCTTGCACCGCCTCGTCGGTCGCCCGCACTCCCACTTGATACCGCGAGGAACGCTCGAAGTTGTCGAGCGATCGGGGAAGTCTCATCGTCAGTAGACCGGTGCTTCGGTGCACGCGGAACATGTCGGGATAATTGATACCGGATCCCAGCAGCTCGTACGTCACCAGACCGTTGGTGCTCGTGTCCAAATCGCGGGCCAGCAGTCGGGCGACCGCAACTTCCTTTCCCGGCTGATAATTCGGCGCTCCTTTCGCCGGCAGAACGGCGGCCGACATGCTGACGAATATCGGCGCGTTGTCGTTCACGTCGGTGACTATGACGGTGACCAATTTCTCCGCCGACAGCCGGGCGGACGGCGGCTGCGCCCTGTCGGTCGCGATGACAACGAGCTTGAAGGTGTCCACCTCTTCGCGGTCGATCGGCAGCAGCGTGTGTATCACGCCGGTGGCGGGATTGATGCCGAAGTGACGGCGCTGATCGTCGGGATCCTGACTCGCGATGGCGTAGCTGACGAGACCGGCGTCCCCGGAATCCGGATCCTCGGCCGTGACCGTGACCACCGGTCGGTGCACGGCGATGCCCTCGTGGATCTGGAAGACTATGGCGGTGTTCGGGAAGGCCGGCGGGTTGTCGTTGGTGTCGATCACCTCCACCCTCAGCGTCGTCACCGTGCTCAGCTTGGGGTGGCCGCCGTCGGTGCACGACACGTTCAGCGTGTAACTCTCGAGCTCCTCGTAGTCGAGGGGTTTCCTCAGGTAGAGCGCGCCGGTCAGCGAGTCGATGTGAAAGGCGTCCTTCCGGTTCCCGGCGGAAATGGCGAAGGTCAGCTCGCCGTTGGCGCCGAGATCGACGTCGGTCGCCTTGAACTTGAGCAACTCCGTGTTGACGGGGGTGGTCTCCAGCACCGCGATCTTCGACTCGGTGTCGACGAAGCGTGGTGCGTTGTCGTTCTCGTCCAGCACCTCCACGCGAACGACGGCGCTCGACGAGAGGTGCACCTCCAGTCCGGCGTCGTGCGCGACCACCGTCAACGCGTACGCGTCCGCGGTCTCGCGGTCCAGCTCCCTGGCGAGGGAGATCTGACCGGTGGCCTCGTCGATCGCGAAGTGGCCGTGCCGATTGCCGGCCTCCAGCGAGTAAAACACATCGCCGTTCAGGCCCTCGTCGGCGTCGGTGGTGTAGACGCGGAGCAGTTGCGTGCCGATTGCGGCGCCCTCGCTGACCTGCACGTGGTAGGGCACGCGCTGGAATTGCGGGGCGTTGTCGTTGACGTCGGTGACGTAGACGGTGACTTTGACCTTGTCGCGCAGCCGATTGACCCCGTTGTCGGTGACGATCGCCTCCAGCGCGACGTAACTGCCGCCCGTGTTGGCCACGAGGTGCTCGCGGTCGAAGACGTGGAGAGACTTGACGAACCCGTTTCGCGGATCCACCATGAAGTCCTGCTGGGTGGTCGGGAGCGAGAAGGTCAGCTCGGCGTTCCTGCCGACGTCGCGATCGGTCGCCAGCAGCTTGCCCACGAACGTGTCGGGCGGCTCGTTCTCGCGGACGTGAAAGGTGAAGCTGGAGTTGGTGAACTGGGGCGCGTTGTCGTTCTCGTCGACGACGTGCACGACGACCGGCACCACGGAACTCCGCCGGGGCTCGCCCTGATCGCACGCGGTCACCTCGAGCGCGTAGTAGTCCTGCTCCTCGCGATCGAGCGCGCTCTTCACGTAGAGCTGTCCGTCGGGGAATATGCCGAAGCGACCCTCGGAGTTGCCCTCGCTCACGCTGTAGAGGACCCTGCCGTTGGCGCCCAGGTCCGCGTCGGACGCCGCCAGAGCGAAGAAGCGATCGTTGACGGGCGTCGATTCCGGCAGCGACGTCTCGTAGCCGCTCGACTCGAAGACCGGGGTGTGATCGTTGACGTCCTCGATGGTCACGCGGACCTGATGCTGCGCGGAGAGGGGTTGCGCGCCCGAGTCGGTAGCGGTGACTTCCAGGTGGAGAACCGTGCCGGGCGGCGCCCGGACGGGCTTGTCCAGGTACACGATTCCCGAGTTGGCCGCCACCCGGAACTGCCCGCCGGGGTTGTGCGTGAGGGCGTAAGTTATCCTCGAGTTGATACCGGCGTCTCGATCCCGCGCCCTCGCGAGACACACCTCCTGGCCCACCGCGGCGTTCTCCCTGAGCGGCACCTCGTCCTCGCGCTCGCCCTTCGGAAACTTTGGCGGGTTGTCGTTGACGTCGAGCACGGTGACGTTCACCGAGCTGCGTCCGTACGCGAGGCCGGCTCGCGCCGCGACTCGGAGACTGTAGCAGGCGACGCGCTCGCGATCGAGGCAACCCGCGGTCGCGATCGCTCCGGTGTTCTCGTCGATCTTGAAGCTGCCCCCGGGATCCCCGAAGACGATGGAGTAGGACACCTTCGCGGCGCCGTAACGAGTCACCCGCACGGTTCCCACCTCGCTGCCGAGTCCCGCGGGCGCTTCGCCGCATTCGCCGCGATCCTCGGTCACCCGGAACTCGTAGCCGTTGTAAGTGTCGAACTCGAGCTGCCGGAGGTCCTCCTCGCGCAGAATCTCGACGAGCGCGTCCCTGGCGGCCCGCTTGTCGCCGGTGTCCCGCGCGGACACGGTCAGTTCGTAGAGCGTCTTGTGAGCGGCCCTGAGGAAGCCCTGAAGGGTGATCTCGCCGGTCCTCTCGTCGACCGCGAAGAGTCCCTCGCCGCCGGACTCGAGCGAGTACCTGACGTGAGCGTTTTCGCGGGCGTCCGCGTCGGTGGCGGTGACCCGCCCCACGAAGGCCCCGGGCGAGGCGTCCTCGGGTACCGGGAAGAGGTACGCGCGCGGATAGAACATCGGCGCGTTGTCGTTCACGTCCTCCAGGTCCAGGAGAATCGTGGCGGTGGACGACTGCGGGGGAGTGCCCTGATCCCTCGCGACGACCAGGATCCGGTACTCGGCCGTGGTCTCGCGATCCAGACCGGTCCGCGTGCTCAGCTGACCGGTCAGCGCGTCGAGAGCGAAGGTCTTGGGATAGTCCCGCGACACGCTGGGATGGAGGCTGTAGGCCACGCTCCCGTTCGTGCCCTGATCGTTGTCCACGGCCGTCAGCGTGGCCACGAGGCTCTGCGGGGGCGTGTCCTCGGACAGGGTGACCCGCACCACGCTCTGCGAGAACCTCGGCGCCTCGTCGTTCTCGTCCAGCACCGTAACGCGCAGATGAGTGGAGGCGTACTTCGGATTGGGGCCGCCGTCCCTCGCGGAGACCCGCAGCTCGACGCTCCCCTGAATCTCCCGGTCCAAGATCGCCTTGGTGGTGACGAGACCGGTGTCGCGATCGATGGCGAACCAATCCTGCTCGTTTCCCGAGTCGAAGTCGTAATATATCCTCGCGTTGAGCCCGGAGTCCGCGTCGGTGGCGGAGATGCTGGCGACGAAGCTGCCGGCGGGCGACAGCTCCGAGAGCACCGCGGAGTATTCGCTCTGCTGAAAAACCGGCTCGTGGTCGTTGACGTCGTTCACGTGGATCACGAGATAGGCGGTGGCCGATCTCGGCGGCGCGCCCTTGTCGGTCGCGACGACGGTCAAATTGTACTTCGGTATCTCCTCCCTGTCCAGACGGCCGTTGACGCGGACGATATCGAAACCCTGCGCGTTGTCCAGCCGGAAGTGACCAAGCTCGTTTCCCGCGCGTATCTCCACGCCGGTCTCGCCGTTGAGACCCTCGTCGTTGTCGATGACCGCGACGGCGGCGACTATCGAGTCCCGCGCCGCGTTCTCGTCGACGGTCGCCACGCCCGCGGTGGGCGGGAAGTAGCTGAACTTGATCTCGGGATCGTGATCGTTCGCGTCCAGCAGGTTCACCGTCACGTACGTCCGCCCGTCCTGTCTGGGTGATCCGTGGTCCCGGGCGAAGACCGTTATGACGCACGACTTCGGGCAGGCGCCGCCCGGGCGCGCCATCACGCAATTCTGCTGGGGACAATCCAGCGGCTCGGTGGTCGTGATCGCCCCGCTCTCGGGATCGATGGTGAACTGCGTCTCGGTGTCGGGCAGGAAGTACGTCAGCCTGGAGTTGTCGTCCGCGTCCTTGTCGGTGGCGCGAACGGTGAGCACCGCGCTGCCGGCCGGCGCGCTCTCGTTGAGCGCCACGACGTAGTCGCTCGGAAACACCGGCGGGTTGTCGTTCACGTCGAGCACGGTGACGTTGACCCGCAGGTAGCCCAATCGCGGCGGCCGCCCGCGATCCCTCGCGCAAACGTTGAGCGAGTAGAACTCCACCTGCTCCCGGTCCAGCTTGCCGGTCGTCTCCAGGTGGAGGTAGGACGTCTCGCCGGTGGGATTGGCCGTCACCACCAGGCGAAACTTGCCGTCGGTGTTGCCCTCCACGATGGAGTAGTCGTCGGCGACGCCGTTCTCGGGCGTGTCCTTGTCCGTGGCCGCGTCGAGGAGCAACCTCGTCCCCGCGGCGGCCGACTCCGAGAAGCTCACGGCTATGCCGGCCTCGGGAAACTCGGGGTCGTTGTCGTTGACGTCGAGGACGAGGATGCGCACCTCGATCGGATAGGTGGGCTGGCTCGACAGCACCACCAGGTCGTATCTGTCGCTGCTCAGCGCCTCGCGGTCCAGAACCATCGCGGTCCTTATCTCACCCGTCTCGGGATTCAGGGTGAACTCTCGGGGCGGCTCGTTGAATCGATAGGTGAAGTCCCGCTCGATCGGTATCGATCCGACGAGCGTCCCCTTCGGCTCGCCCTCCTTCACCTCCAACTGACTCCTGGTGTCCACGGCTCTGCTCTGCATCGCGAGGCCCACGCCGACGCCGTCCTGCGGCAGCATGGGCGATCTTCGCGGCACCAACCTCGCGGCGACCTTCCGGGGCGCGTCGCGCCGCGCGGAACGATCGAACGCGCGATTTCCGATGACGACCTCCTCCTCCTCCTCCTCCGCCCAGCCGCCATTTTGGTCCGTCGACACAAGTCCCAGGACCAGGGCTACGATCGTCAGTCTACCCACGAGCATCTCTTCTGTGACCCTGAACGGCCCTCCCCCCGCCCCCCCCCTCCTCGTCGACGCACTATCTTTCCCACGGATTTAACGCGCGCGAGCACGAGCGCTGGACGGGCGCGTTACCTGTCGCTGCGCTTCTCCGTCATCGTCGATCGATCGTCTCTCGCATCCTCTGATTCGTCACAGGCACTTTCGTCACGTCGTCGGCATCGCTGCGGCACTGCGACGCCAGTTGTCTCTAGCCGATGCGCGAAGGGCTCGAGTCGCGCGGGCTCGGCATTTTTTTTCCCCGCCCCTTTCCAAAACGCCTCGCGGTGAAATTCGCGAGGGCTGGAAGGCGCGCGATAACGAACGGCGGCGCTCGCGCGTTCGCGATCGCCTTGAAAATTCGAGTAAACACGACGCGAGAATTCCCCCGGGAGCGGAGGGGGCACTGACCGGCGGAGCCGCGCCTCGCGGGACGCGTCTTCGATCGTTCGCGCGCGGTGCTCGCGACCCTTTCGATCGTTTCTCGCGCACGCCGCGCGGACACGCCGTGCACGAGGAGAGGAACACGATCGATCTTCGCTCTCGTGGACGAACCGCGCGCATCGACTTTGGAAAATCCGAAAATTCCGCGTTCGCGCGAAAATCTCGTTTCCTCGTCGAACGATTTTCGATCGGTCTGCGCGCGCGAATCTCCGCGATACCGATCGATCGGCGATTCGGTTCTACGGCAAAAGTCGTTACTCTTCGACGCACTCGCGTGTCCGTTCGTCCTTCTCCATTCACGAATCGCGAATCACCACCATCTTCCACGACGATCGTCGCGAGCGTCGATCCCGTAGAGTCTCAATGCCGCTTCCGTCGTTTATCGCATCACCTGTCGCCTCGCCGCGAGATCGCTTTCGCACACGGTCTCAACGCTCCAGAACCGGCAGCCGTGGCGTCCACCGGTAGCGCGTGGACATCGGACCGCCGATCTGTACCGGTATACGAAAGACTCCCGAAACACCGGCAGCTCGAAATCTCCAGCGAGAGGCGCGAGATCCACGAACGCGCACAGCGCGAGGAAGAACCTCTCGGAGCGTCGCGCCCTCGTATCGAGTGCGCTGCTCTGGTCTCTAAACTCGCGTTACACTCGGCGCGCACGCATACGGCGCTCGAACACGACACGCTGCGTCAAGGGGTTATGCAATTTTCTCACGGTTCACTCGTAAAGCGTTCCGGCCCGGAGGAACCACCGCGCGAGGGAATGCCTATTTATCCGTAGGTGCGCGGCGTGTACCGAATATACCGCGACGAGCGGACGCGTGGTGTCGATCGGTCGTCGAAAGACGCTGCGCCGCGATCGAGAAGTTCCCCGTTCGCGCAGCTCTCGTCTCGCGTGTGTGCAGGGGTCGCGCGCGATATCTCAGCGTGACATTTTCTTCGGCACGCGTGAACAACGTGGGCTCGACGCGGTGGGCCTCGACGAAAATCACCTCTCCCGAGGACCGACCCGACTGGACTGACTGTCGGTCCCAGCGCCGCTACCACCGGCTAGCATTCTTGGGGCCTCCGCGGTCTCTCCGTCCCTCTCGGATCCACGGGGCCTCTTCGGGGGCCCGCGCTTGCCCTCTCTCTGTTCAGCGGGAACCCCCCTACCCCCTCTGCCACCTTCCCTCTTTGCGCCGCGCTCCCGCGCCTACCTTGCCTGCCTGCCTGCCTGCCGGCCCGGGCCCACCCCACTCCGGCACGACGCACCTCACCTCGCCTCACCCCCCACACCTCACCCATCCCGCGCCGCCGTCTTGCCGAGATATTCTACCTTTTGCCCTCGAGGAACGAGCAATGCGGAGGCTCAGGTATGCAAGATGGCCGCCGCGCGCTGAGCTCCGCGCTCCTTCTCTCTCTCTCGCGAGAAAGAGAGAGAGGGAGAGAGAGAGAGAGAGACGGGGAACGAGAGATGAATAATGCGTGGGGGAGGAGGGGGGTGGGGTGCCGGCGGGAGGACGAAGAACGGGGAAGGGGACTTATGATAGGAGGGGGTCTCGTAAGTCGTGGGTCCAGGTCCGGCGTGCTGCATCCGCGGATGTAGCCGCTCCCGTAACTAACCCGTTACCGCGTGCGCGCGCGCGCGCGCGCTCGGTCAAACCCTCTGCTCCGTATTCTCCGCGAGCTTTGATCTAGTTTACCGGGAAATGGGTGCGCGTGGGTACCGGGGATCGGTCCGATGCTCTCTTTGCGTTCCGATACGCGGGATATATCGGTACACGCGCCGTCCGTCATATGTATAGGTATGTACGACGTGCGTGGTACCACCGAACGGGTATTCCACCGTTGCAGCGATTCCGTTTTGAATCGGTGACCACGACGGTATGGCGGGGGACGCGGGAGATACGATGAGGGCGAGTTTGGAGGATGGCTGCGCTTATCGGATTCGGATATGCACTGGGGAGGGTGGGACTTATCGGATTTCGGGCGTTTGGCGGGGGGAGGACGAGGGACCGAAGGTTTTCGGAAGCTTAGTTTCGTATTAAAAAAATATAATTTTCAAAGATCTCGTTTCCCAGTCGTTCGTACCTACCTAAATCTCGGTCCGTCGCGGATATCGCGGACTTTTTTCGATAAAAAGAGAAGGAAATGGGTGGACGTTAATTCGTTACTTCCGTTTCAAGATAATCCGTCCTCGCGCTCTCCCTCGTCTTTCGAATCATCCTCAGACATTGAACGCATTTCTCTCACTCCCCTCCTCTGCCGGTCCGCGTTCTTTCCCTTCCTCTCTCTCTCTCTCTACGGATAATCATCACTGACGCGGAGTTCCGTTCGAAATCGGTCGCCCCGTGTACCATAAAGGCGGCCGGAATAGATCAAGATCGCGTAAAGTCGTTGGATCAATTAATCGATTTGTGTTTACAAATCGGTGAAAGTTCGTTCCCCCTTCCACACGAGTCACCGAATCGTCGTCCGGTTCTTCGCCCGTCACCCGCGCGCGAGACCCGTGTGTGGTTCTCGACGCCGGTCGAGGAGGAGAGGCAGGCGCGCGCGCGCGCACATCCCTCCCTCGTCGAGGCTTCTGAGGAGACGCGTCGACTCTCTCTCTCTCTTTCTCTATCGGCGCCGGGCCTCGCTCTCCGCGGGGAACTCTCCCGTATACCATTTCGTTCTCGTAAAGCTGCGGAAGATTATTCATACGTGGACCTTCCCGCGTTAAAACGGAAAATAGTCGCCGCGGTCCTCGGATGCGGGTGAGACACCGAGAGCGCCCGCGCCCGTAGGAGAGCCCCGCGGTACGTTCAAACGCCTTCGGGGAGAAAAAAAAAAAATCCCGCATCTCTTTACTATTTTATAACAGCCACACGGGTTCCTCCAAAATGATTCCGTCGCAGGTGTCCTCCGCGGGCGACGTCGTTCGGACGCGGGCATCGCGGCTCTCCACCCCTGGACTCCCGAGTCGAAATTTTACGACCTGGAATTCAACCGATCGTGAAAACTCTATATCCAGCTGGGCTCGTTTTCTCGCGCGCGCGCGAGTAGCTCCTAAAGTTGTACGGCATTCTTTGAAATTTCTCTCAAATCTCGTTTCCACGGCGGAAACCACCCCTGCGCCAGTTCACCTGACACTTAAGGGGAAGATTCGCAGGTGCGGAAATTTCGGATCGTTTCGAAATCTCCAAGCGGAGCTCCATCGCACGCCAAGACGTCTCGTCATGCGTGATACGGCTCTTCTCGAAGCTCGACCAGACGGTAGAAGAGTTCAAGGTCTAAAGTAGGCCGAATATTCGACTCCGTGCCGTGGGTGACATCGGTTTGACCGTGAGAACATCGCTAATTTCGGAGTTCTCGGTGCCACCGCGTCCGACCGAGCATGACACGGTCTCAGTGGTGGATAAAAGAGCAGAGGAAAAACGTTGGAACGGTATGTACAGGCCGATGCGCTTTATACTTCGGTGTAAACGGACTTCGTCGTTGCCTTTCGCAAGGCGCGGCGTCAGCCAACCACTGAAATGCGTTTACCGCGAAGTACGGAATATACCGCCTTAATTGAATACGCAAAACGATTTCGAAGGAAAACCGAGTTACCGACGACACGCAAGATACAATCGTCTAACGGGACATTGACGAAAGTGCGAATGTGATCGGGGTTATCCAACTCCTCTCCCCCCCCCACATGCGCGCGTTTTACCTCAACCTACTCACGCGGTTCTACCCGCCGCGCCGCGCCGTACAATTCCCGGAATTCTCACGCGCCCATTAATATCCATCGCCCACAGCCACGGTTCGCGAGCGAGAACCGCGTCGTTTATTGTTAAGCGATATCAGACCGCGGCGTGAGGGCGACCGTATCGGCGTGCTCCGACATTTAACCGGCCGAAGTTTAAAAATTTCGAAAGCACTCTCGAACGCCGCGTAGGCTATAAATAGCCCGTTTCCACGCGGCATCGATAACGTCGCGGTCCGCCGCGTGCAAAAAGCCGGGCGAAAATGGGGAGGGGAAAAAAAAATGGGAGATCGCGGGGGAGAAGCGGAGAAGAACGGTGAGGTGGCACCGCGCCGATTAGTGAAACCGTGCACCCAATCAGCGGCCTTTTGTATTTCCAAGAATCGCCTTGGCTATTCTACATCTGTTCCTCTCTTCTCTCGCGCGAGGGCCCATCCTGTATCCTGTTCCGCACCTATCCCATCCTCGGCCACGGCCTATTCTCCTCGATTGGATATGCCGTATAGATATAAGGCCAGTCCGAAATGGAGAAACCAGTCCCAAATGATCTATTGACGGCGAACGACGCTTCTTCTGGATCGCGTTCGTGCCGCGGCTCGCCGTGGTACCTACAGAGAGGACGGAAGATACGTCGGGTGCAGCGGGGACGAAATTCCGGGCGGGGACAAAAATAAAGATGCTATCATTCGGAATTCGTCGCTCTTGCGGCGTTTTTTCTAAGGTCCGCAAGAAAATTCAACGAGGCGTGTGCAGGCACCGTGTCATTTATCGGAAGGTTTTTCCCACCCGACAGCGTCACGCTCGTTATTTCTTTTCGCCGGTCCAAAGACCCGCGACTCGTCCGCTGAGTCTGCGCGATCGATACCTGTGCGCGGTGGGGCGCGCGCACGACGATCCATACGGGCCCAAAGCGCCGAAGAGCGATCCGAAAGCAGATCGGCGAAAGTACCCTGCCTCGGTTATACGGCCGACTCGTACGCGAGATCGGAGAACGGACCAACGAACGCGGATGGACAGAGGTCCATTGTCGGACCTCCTAGGCGCGCGCGAGCCTCTCTCTCTCGCGATCGCGGGCCCACGGAGAATTCGTATCGTCTTGTCCTCTTTCCCCGTAACATAAGCGATGATCAAAGGTAGAATGGGTATCGAGCATGTTTCACCGTCCGCTGTTGGAAGCGCGATGTCGCCCCGGGTCACAAGATAATATGCTGGTTTCATGGGTCATGCCTATGGCTCGTCTATATAATCGTACGGTTATAGCTACAAGGGCTACAGCCTATATAGGCAGGGATATATTTCTCCAGCACGGTCCCTTCCTTCCCGCGGACTGTCCCGCGCCTTCGACGGCCGATTACTTAATGTTGCCCCGGACCGATATATTATATCGCCAGTCCAAGCGCGGTCGAGAGGTGGCCTCAAAATGTTATTTAAATATATCAACTGTCCCCCCTCGCGAGATAAATAAACGAGTAATGGTCGATAATTTTACCGGTCGCTCGCGTTCGTGACTATACGATCCTTCTAAGGGCCGTATATAGCGTCTTCTCGTGTTACATAACGATGTTCCGAGTGTAAAACACATCTACCGTTCGTCCGTACGGCGCGCTTCGGGAGCGCACGCAATGACCGGTAGCTTCACCGACGCTTTAGGTCATAAGGTAATATCGTACAGTGTTGCGTGGGCCAGCGTTTGCACTTCTCAGGGACGTCTGTGGTCGCGCTTGAGGATCGTGACGTTTATTCTTCGTCGCTATTCCCTTCGATCGGCCTTATTATGCATTATTAGCTATCGACATACATTACGTATTAATAAGGTTTTTATGTAACACGAACAGCTGGTCGCACGCGATTTATTTTATTCCGAGTGATTCTGGGAATTTATATCCTAGTCCTGTCAAAACGAGCGGACTATTAATTTTGCGGATCAGATAAGTGGCTCGAATTCGCCTTATTTTTTTCCTTCCATTTTTATCGAAGGCGAAGTTTGGATATACAATATTTGCTATGTTAGGGCTGAAGCATGCGTGCCCCTGGGATCAGGCAATTTCATTTATCGGGAAGCATAGCGGGATCTCTGATATCAGGAGTCGATTGACTAAATTATCCACGATTTTTTTCGAGCAGATTCAATAAAATCTCAGATTATTTCAGGGGAATTTCAAAAAAAGATCAGCATTTTGGATATGAGCAATCAATGTTTTATTGGTAATATACCTACACTTGGTGCATCTTTTTACCGATCCATGTTATCCTACAGGTCACACACCGCCATCTCTTGAAAAGTGCCTGAAACTTTAACTCGCTCTTACAGCGTACAGCTTAACTCAACGACTTCGTACAAGTTTTTCTCGATGAAAAAAAAATTGAAACGATAAATCATTACCATTACATCAGACCGGAGGTTAAACTATAAACCGGTATCATTGCATGGTCTCAGTATTTTTTTCATCTTAGACACTTTATTATACATTAGCGGTACATTAATCACAGACGTAATTTATGTTATGTCTTTGGAGCACCATAGGCATCCGGCATTCTCTCGATGGTGTACCGATGTTGCGATACGTACATTATCGGTACGCCTGGAATCTTTCTTATTCTCCTCTTCAGATCTTTATCGTTTGTAGCCACTATGTAGCATTTGTGCTGAAATTCACACATGAAATAATTTTACATCTTCCTAATTTTTTCAATCCCTATCTTTAACGGGGGATATCGATTTACCTGCGTTACTCTATTAACGAGACAATCGTCGGCATATGTGCCCTTGTGCATACAGTGCAGTCTTTCAAATCTGGGATCTTTGATGATTTTTAAAGCTATTCTATATTTTTGTCCCAGCTTTTCCAATTCTCCCATTACACAGTCTGTAATGTAAGGAATGCACTTTGCGTATAGGCAGTCCATCATGTTTTGTATAATATCCAATTTGTTCTTGATGGAGAAGTTGATAAAATTTGTATCTATCAAGATATGATAGGGTGGTCCCAGTTGAGTATTATATTGAAAGAATAACGCGGAGGATTGCTGTGGCCTGAAAAAACGAGGAAAAAAATATAAAAGAAGGAGAATAATATAAAAATTCACTAGAAAACTATAGAAATTGACTTACACTTCCTTGACTTTTATTTCTGTCGGATCTTCTGGCTTCTTTTTTCTCGGTGCTGCACGTTTTTCCGGTTTTCTAATAAATTTACGTACAAGTCTTGAAATTTACAGACTCTTAACAAGATCCGCATAATTACAAAATGCAATGTAACGTGTACTAAATTATTGTAAAAAAAATTTTTTTTTCTATACATTTACTTACATCCTTGAGTCGCTTGGGCTAATCATTTTCTTCATCTGTGCGAATCTTTGCATTACGATCTTACGAGTTTTTTTGGTTTTTCCCTGAAACGATAAATATCAGTAAACATTACGTTTCAACGCATAACCTCATTTTTTTACGCATGGGTTGGGATAGATCCAAGAAGGGCGAATTAATATTCTAGCGATATTACATTAATATTATTCCCATTCTTACCATGATTCTAATTTTATTTACAATTTTCTGAGCACAAGAGGATAACAAATCAAAACACACAAATAAGACCGCACCGTTCACAATTCTGCACCTCTTCCGAGAAACGTCGGCGCGAACTGACTATAACCGTTGTCTCGACGGCCGCTAGAGCGTGATAGTTCAGCGCACCTTTAGCAGGTAGAACAGGATATATACAAAATGAATTCCGCATGTGTCAAACAAACTGTCATCCAGTGCCGAGTGACACGTTGCCGAGTGACACGTTAGCTTTTTATTATGAGAAGTTTGCGTTGAAAAGAAAGTGGTTTAATTTAGAACGGTGCGGTTGTTCTTTCTTCCGATAGTGCAAATCAAACGACTGAGCGGATCGAGGTTATTTATTAAAACTTTCTATGTAAGGTGCGTAAAGAATATGGAAAACCTGCTCTGCTTTGAATGATCGCGAGAACGATGTCGCGAGGATATTAAGAAAATTGAGTTAAAGCCCTCGTATATATGTCACACATGTAACATTCAATTTATCCAGAATTGTCACAGAAAACTAGAACTTCCAATATTTCAAATAATGTTATTTTTCTTGTAGTTTAACGGCGTATAATTTTGCACGTGAAAGTCTCTTTGTTTGAATGTAATTGAAATTGTTTTACGCGTAAGTTCTTTACTGTGAAGAAACATGTGTGAAAATGAAAGCCAATTGAGTTTTAAAATATTTTTAAGTAGTTAAATTTTGTGCTCCAATCTGAGCTCTTGTTGTTTTTTTTTGTTCCAGGTACCTAAAGCGATAAAAGATGAGAATTGTACAACTGAAAAGAAATCGTATGGTGAACCTCTGTATCGGGTTTGCCATCTTTCTCTTGATAGGTTACGCCTTGTTCTCTGTCACCTCTGATAATCATGTGAAAACAAAGCAGGTAATTTTGTTTTATTATGCTTTATTGTTTTTTATTTGGTAGAAATAAAAATAGTCGATACAAAAGAATACAAGCATTCATATAGGATTTTGATCGTATGATTGCAGATTCCAGTACTCGTAGAGGGTCTAGGTAACTTTGAACCGAGAAATGTCGAGGTGTTAACAGGTCCTGGGGAAGGTGGTAAACCTCATCTGTTGAGAGATGACCAACAGAATGACGTTCAACAATCAGAATCCGATTATGGCATGAACATGGTGTGTTCAGATGAAATTTCTCTCGACAGATCTGTTCGAGACACCAGGCCAGCTGAGTGAGTTTTTACCATTTATTTTTTCATTTTACTCTTACTTGTAGTTAAATCCGTGCGCGTTGCTTTACTGTAAAATTATAAATTTATCGAGTATCCGTATTGCGACATTCGCAATGTTTCATACATCTCTTCTTACGTTTTTGGGAAGAGTCGGTGTTTCCATTACTGCTTAAAGCTCCCTTCGTATAATCTCGCTTCTTCAAAGATTTTAAATCTATTTCAACCTTCAGATAAGCGTTTGGGACAGATAAATTCGATTCAAAACATGATAAGGGAATTAAGTAGGCATTGAAATCGTGTTGAAGTACTTTCCATATTTCTGTATCTATTCTCCTTTTGACGCCCGTTCGCACGCGCGCGAGGCGGGCTATTCACGGGCGATGAAGCGTTTCAATTAATATCAAAATCAACGATGGATATAATCGGTACCGATATTACGTAGATGTAAGCGTTGGAATTATCCAGAGGATTTGCCACGCACCAGCATTATCATAGTCTTTCATAACGAGGGCTGGTCTGTTTTAATGAGAACTGTGCACAGTGTAATGAATAGAACACCGCCGCAATTTTTGGAAGAAATTCTATTGGTCGATGACTTTTCAGACAAAGGTGTGTAATGAAAAAAGCAAACTAACTAAGACGTGTTCGCGCCATTTGCGACAGTGGTATTCCCGCCAAGTCTTCCTCCCAAATAAATTTGAATACAAATTAATCAAAAGGAAATTAAAAACTATTTCAGAGAATTTAAAAGACGAATTGGAGAATTATATCGAGAAATGGGGGGGTAAGGTTCGTCTCATCAGAAATCATGAGAGACAAGGGTTGATAAGAACGCGATCGCGTGGCGCGAAAGAAGCCAAGGGCGAGGTTATCGTGTTTTTGGATGCCCATTGCGAGGTCAACGTTAACTGGTTGCCCCCGCTGCTCGCGCCCATTGCCCAGAACAGGTCATTTGAGTTAACTTTACGTATAGTCATGATGTTCAGCGATTTCAGCATTCGAAAATGTTAAGGAATCTGATTCACCTGTTTTCGCTGAACTCTGATATTTACCGCGTTCCGCTACTTTTTTTCCTTGAGCGTATTTATTTCCTTTAGAAAAGTCATGACGGTGCCTGTGATAGACGGAATCGATCATAAGACTTTCGAATATCGTCCGGTGTATCAAGAAGATCACTTATACAGGGGAATTTTCGAATGGGGAATGTTGTACAAGGAAAATGAGCTGCCTAGAAGGGAAGCTAAAACGCGTCCACATAACAGCATGCCCTATAGGTATTATTGATGATCGTTATATCATTCGTCAACTTCCAATTACGGTCTCATATAAACGTATGAATCAAATGTGTAGATCCCCCACGCATGCCGGTGGTTTATTCGCCATGAATCGCGAGTACTTTTTGGAATTGGGCGCGTACGACGATGGTTTATTGGTTTGGGGCGGCGAAAACTTCGAACTGTCCTTTAAAATTTGGCAATGCGGCGGTAGTATTTTATGGGTACCTTGCTCACACGTTGGTCACGTGTACAGAGGCTTTATGCCTTACACTTTCGGCAAACTTGCCCAGAAGAAGAAAGGTCCTCTGATTACCATCGTGAGTAGGATTCGTCAATTTCAATGTTCCGAGTTCCCGTCAATACTGGGAATGATTGTCGATCGTTCTGTATAATTACGGCACCCCTTACAGAATTACAAGAGAGTTATAGAAACGTGGTTCGACGAGAAGTACAAGGAGTTCTTTTACACCAGGGAACCCTTAGCGCGATTACTCGATCACGGTGATATCACGGAACAATTAGCTTTTAAGGAACGCATGCACTGCAAGAGTTTTCAGTGGTACATGGAGAATGTCGCTTATGACGTTCTCGACAAGTTTCCTGAATTGCCACCTAATATTCACTGGGGGGAGGTAATTTAATAATCATTTTTTCGATTCATTAGATTATTTTTATATTCCGATTTTGTGCAATTGACTTTTGCCTGAATCGGTTGTAGCTCCGAAGTGTCGCAACTTCGGCGTGTCTCGATACCATGGGTCATTCTCCACCCAGTCTCATGGCTACTTCGCATTGTCACGGTTTTGGAAATAATCAGGTACGATGATTATGAATTAGTTCGCATTCGATTCAGGTGTTTATTTCACGAATACTCGAGGCAAATTGCAAAGACGTTTATGGGAATAATTTGTTAATAGCTCATGAGACTGAACGCGAAAGGTCAATTAGGCACTGGCGAACGCTGTATCGAAGCCGACGGTCAAGGGGTCAAGTTAGCGTTCTGTCGATTGGGTACTGTTGACGGGCCGTGGCAATATGATGAAGTGAGATATGAATATAGTTTTTATATTAGTACAACGACCTGTATATATGTATATTGGGCACTTTATAATAGTTCCACCTGACAACCGGTATATCTGAGTGTTTCCTGTTTCTTTGAATGCCAGAAAACGAGAACGCTCTTGCATCGCGTGTATAAGAAGTGTATAGCTCTCCATCCGCAAACACAGCAGTTGTCCCTGATGCCCTGCGACGTGAACAATACATATCAACAGTGGACTTTCCACCAGATTCATCCACGCTGGTAAAAAAAAAGATAGTGTGTATTAAAAGTGTTCGCATCAGGCGCCAGCGCTGAAGTATTGAATTAAGGTCACAAAAACTGAATGCATGGTCGGGTTAGAGAGTAGCTTAATTGATGATTGATTGACTGGGTCTGACATTTTTTACATTTGATTAAACGGGAGAGGAAGGATGTTTCCTTTGGTATATTCATACAATTGAAATCGGATGGTATTAAATAGGTTAGTGATTTGCGACGAGAAAGACAGCTTTATTATTTACGAGAGCTTTTGAATGCAGAAAAGTTGTTAGAAAGTACTGAAAAGCTTCTTTCCCCTTTTGGAAAGAATCTTTTTGTCGGAATTTTATTAGTCTGAGAGATACTTAAAGCTTATAGTTCGACTTATCGGGATATTGACAAAGCATAACGACGTAGGTTGTTAATAATAATTTTGTGCAGCTGATTCTTAAACATAATTTCACTCCTTATCATATGCGTAGTTATATTTATTGACGTCTTTTCCGAATTAATTTCAAAATGATTTCTCTTATACGACAATAAGACTAGCTCGTAACTGTAATATACACGTAATTTTTATATCAATGACAAGTTCACTTCGCAGCGATTGATCCAGGGGGTCTCTCTTCCTTCTTTTTATATTCTTTTTTACCGAAAGATGGGGTTTCTATGGATCTTTTATCTCTGGGCTGCTTTATACACTACTTGGAGATCGAAAGGAATGATTGTGCATTTGTAAAATAAGTATCTTCGGTTTTTGTTAGTTTGACACGTTGTCTCTCTGAAACTGTTGACTTTCCAGATACACAATCATTATGCTTAAGCTACGATGAACAAATAAATGAAAAAGTCACAATTGGTGGTCGTTATAAATTAAGAAAATGTTAAAATGATTATGATGTATAATACGCTATATTATAAAAGAGTGAATATTTTAATATAATAAAATTAGACTTCTGAAAAGGGCGGTAATTCTGGTATTTGTGACGTGTTAATTAATCGAATACCTCGTAAACACATCCCTGCTTTCCATGCAACTTCCTATTTTCACTTCATTTTTGTGCGCTTTATTTTGGAAACCGTGAGACTATGGGTGATAATTGGACATTGGGAAAGGTGAAATAATTCAAATACTCGTGATTTTTGTTAGGATTAGATTAATTTTATTATGGAATTATACGAATTGTAAAAATACAGAAAAAGTGCACCGTATAACTCATCAAATCCAACTACATTCTTTCGTTTTCTATTCCTTTCTCTTTCTGTACCTCCATCTCCTAATCAAGCACATTGAATGAAAATGTGTTTTACATGTGTAGCAAGCTCAACGTTGAACATTCGAAAATGTCATTAATTGAATACAAATTAAAGCTTTTATCTCGTAAGCTTATCTGAGCAATGTGCGAGAAAATGAAAAACATCGTAATTATCGTATTAATGAACGGCGAAATAATAAAGAAACCGTTATAATTAAGGCGGTTAGAGCATTGTATTGACGATATCATCAATCTTCAGTATACTGCGAACGGTTTCCGAAGCTAGAGTGATCGCGCTGGTTGAGACTAAAAGTGGCTGCACTACGTTTTCTTCCAGAATATTAGTAATGGAACCCTTTCGAACGTTTATCCCGGCAGTGCTCTCTCCTTCAGCGTGTCGATTTCGCAGTTCAGTTACAGTAGCGATGGAGTTCAGTCCTGCGTTTTCAGCCAAGGTTGACGGAATCACCTGTAATCGAAGGTACGTTCATTAATTGCTGTTACGATGGACTTGATTTATTTATATAATAAGAGCGCGCGTATACGTACCTCGAGAGCATTAGCGTAAGCTCTGATACAGTAAGCATCAACACCACCCAAAGTCTGAGCATAGGCCGCAAGCTGCAACGCTAACTCGATCTCTGGGGCTCCACCGCCCGCGATGAGAGCTTTTTGCTTGACCAAGCACCGAATAACGCACAATGCGTCGTGCAGCGATCGGTCCGCTTCTTCCAAGACCAACTTGTTGCTACCGCGAACGACAACAGTCACTGTACGTCCTTGATTTTGAATACCGGTAATCTGAAACGAAGTAAACATAGCGAACGAGATGATATATTAATTACTTTTAGAAAGTAGGCAAACTCAGAGCCAGTAGAACAGGCTTATCACCTTTACAAATTTCGAGCTTCCCGTTTGAACCTCTTCGCAAAGCTCGGCGTTAGAAAGATTTTCCGGCAGGAAGTGATCTAGCGACGCGATCGGCCTGCACCCCAGAGTCTTGCAAACGAAAGATATGTCTTCCCGCTCGATGTCTTTGACCACCATGACTTTAATTTTATCCAAGAAGTGAATAGCAAGATCGCTGATCGCATCGCGGAGAATTGATTTCTGCACGAGCAGAACATTGCAACCAGACTTCTTGATCTGTTTCACGATGTTCAATATGTAAGATCGTTCTTCCTTCAGGACGCGATCCATAGCTGAATAGTCCGATACAATGACGTTGTGGTCCATCTGAAGATCGAAATATTTCGTTATAAATAATTACAGCACTGACACGTAGATAAGTGTGTGCTCGAGCGTTACTTACGTCAGTCTTTGGCGGTGAAATGCAGAACTGGATTAGAGCGATTTTTGCCTTCTCAATGCGTTTAGGTCCGTTAACGTTGCACGATTTTTGGGTAAAGACGAGTCCCTCGATCAATTCCGTATCTTCGACAGTTCCTCCCAATTTTTTAATTACTTTGATGTCCTTCAAGTCCACCGCGCTCTCATTTCCCGGTTCGGTGACTTTCATCACGGCGTTTACCGCCAATGGCGCGAGGAGACTCGATTGTTGAAAAACAACCTGAGTAACGTAACAAAGTTATTAGAACAAGGCAATCAACGTTATAAACCTATTGTAAAGAGCACTTTGATTTCAAATCACCTTTGAGTTGAGCGACGTCGCCGCAGTTTTAATCAGCATCTCTGTGTTAGCCATGTTGACTGGCATGGACATGTTTATCAAAATTTCCACTGCCTTCGAAGCTGCTTTTTGGAAGGCATCGCTGATCAGGGTGGGGTGAATTCCCTTTTGTAATAAACGGTCGGCCGCTTCCAAAAGTGCACCAGCTACTACGACTACACTGGTCGTGCCGTCTCCTGCTTCGATATCTTGAGCTTTCGATAATTCAACCAACTGAAAATACAAGTAGTGATGTGAATTAACGTGAGATCGCTCGTCTACAATTTTTTCCCTGTATTAAAGGGCTGAAATATTGGAGCAAAATAACTCCATTTTAGGGTGCTTTAAATATCTCACCATTTTAGCAGCAGGGTGTATCACGTTCATTTCCTTGAGGATTGTAGCGCCGTCATTTGTGATAGTAACTTCACCATTGCCAGCTTGGATCTGGGGAAAAAATAGTGTAAAATAGAAATTCTGGAAGTATATTTTTCCATTGTTAAATATTTGCATTTAAATGCTTACCATTTTATCCATTCCTCTAGGTCCCAAGCTGGTGCGAATGGCATCGCTTACCGCTATAATGATTAGCAATGGTACATGATTTATTGAATATTTTTCCTTGCCTACTTCAATTTTTTTTATCTTGTAATAGACCATACAGTTCGCGTAAAAAATTTTTTATTCATACTTTACTACAGATCAAAAGACAAATATAACGATGCATTCCCTTCTTCCAATGTATTTTAAAAGTTTCAAAAAAGATTTTCAACGTTATTCATTCTACACGTGGTAGAATCAGTCATGGCTGCGCCCACAATTATGACCATAAATGGAGATAATTTTGGCCCCATGACTCTCAAGAAAAGCGATTGTAAAATTGATCTCGAACGCCATTCGGAAGATGCTACAGTTTTGAAAGAAGCACTGATACCTTTGGCAGCTTGAATATTACTGCTGCGAATATCCGCAGGCTTGCTCCGATCCTTGTACGCCTGTCCATGGGTGCGTCTACCATCGCCGGCTGCGGAAACTGCAGTCATCTTTTGTGATTCAATTACTTTTCGCGCACAGATTACACTGGAATTCGTTTGGCGATCTTTCGCGAAACTCTGTGGCTAAATTGTCGATTATCACGCACGCGAACTATTGCCTTTGCTCAATTTTTCTTGTCGCGGAAAACAACGTCTTCCACAAAGATCAATCACAAGAATGTGGAGACTGAAGAAAGGCTTCTTGTGTTAATTTATCAATGAATACGCATAGAGCTCCATCTGATGCCTGGAAAATTCAATTCATCCATTGAATTTAGAACAGACAGAAGCGAGTCATGTTGGCGCCTTCTACGGGATTTGTAGGGTGAGCACTAGATGGCGACAGACATTGCGAAAGCAACGGGAACCCCCCTTTCGTTATGTATGTGCAGCATACGCGCTATACGTGACGCGTGTTTCAGGCTTGGTTGAGTGGTAGGATATAGGAAAGTATTGTATTTTTATAAAGAGGTGAGGTACCGAGAGGTAGATGTAGGAGATTGGATTGTAGCTCATTCTTCATCTGTCTCTTTTTTCATTTGTTATATTACAAACTTTGATCTTGCTATCACCATTTGACTCCTTCAAAACTAACGAAATTTTCCGGTTCAGTCTTTACAGTTGTTTCTCGACCATCAAAATGTTCTTTTTCGGCTACATTTCAAGCTTTCTTAATTTAATCGAACGAAAATGCCCGACTCAGACATAAGAATGAACGTTATCGTATATTATATCGGAGTGTAGAACAGTGAAGGTGATGGTTCTTTGGAAGGGATTGCCATTGCTTTTACAGGTAATAATTAAAGACGGAATATTTCATAACATTTATTTTTTTTTCGGAGCGTACATGCTGCACGTATTGCAATAGCGGTTGTATTCTTGCATAGTAATATTCTCTGGCCTCGAACTATTAATCTTTCATACTTGCGTGAACGTCTTGCATAGGTATTTATGTACAGTTCACGTATATGCGATACGCTTGTTGACGATAACGAGAAGCTGACATTCCTTATGTGTAGCAAGTACTTCCCAAGTACGTCGGCTTGAGCACTCGCCTGAGATCATCAAAGTGCGAGCGTCCTCCGAAATGTCCCCGAAAGGAAATTAAACATCCATCGGACTGTCCGAAAAAGCATTCCGGCTGTAGCAACAAATTAGAATCTTCCCCGGGGTTTTGCGGAAAATGCCCAAAGCCGACGAAGCCGAGGAACCATAAACGTCGCAATTAAACTCTACGGGAAATTCACTGTTATACACCTGAGTAATAAATGATGAACGGATAATGCAATCTGATTTTTATTCAAATTTATTTTTTGTTTGAAGAAGGAGCAATCCATCGCGACTTCCTAATTTTATGTGGTATCTGTGCGCTTTTATGTAAACGAACAGGTTCGACGAATGCCATTTACACGAATGACTCTCGACTCTTTTACGAAATATTTCAAAGAACACGCGACTCGCCTTAGCGTTTATGAATACGATGTACAGAGTTTCGACACAAGTCTACGCGTTATCAGTTCACCGCACGCAAGTTTTACGAGCGCGGATTTCTCTTATATGGGACCTTGCAACATTCGATTAATGACAGCTCGTACTTCTTCCGTGCACTTGTATGTTATCAGTCAACGTTTTACATTCGATCGCACGTTTGCCTCGCCTGTACGTACATCGTATTATTATAATTCGAGGCGTACAAAAATGCAACGCGGTAAGGTATCGGGAACGTAGTTCTTTCCGTGCGCGCGATAAAACACCATTCGGCGTGCCGCGTAATGAATCATTGCGATAAATACGCGCAGCAGCGTATAAGTACCGGTGTGTTGGAGCATACGACTGATTTTATAATAAAAACCGCCAGAGGCTGACCTCCCGAGGAGCAATGTCGTCAGAGGTTGGACTGTACGGCTATTCGTTTGTGATACCACATCTGCATATGTATACGTGTAGCGGTTGTGTGTGCCGAGCTATTCTCTTTAATCTAATCGGACTCCGTCTGATTCGATCTCTAGCTCTCCGATTTCGATCCTTAATTTTTTTCTTTGCTAAATATTCCTGGAACTGTCGAGCACGCGTACACATTCGAACGACCTGTCCCAGTGACGGTTCGGTGGGCAAGTTTAGCGGCGACACGCACGAAGTTTGGTTGTATCGTCTGATTTGCATATAGATGACGAATAATCAGGTAGGCGGAAGTTGTCAAGGGAATGGAGGCAGGTCACGGGATGTATAGACTAGATTTTTTTTTTAGGATTTCGTATTGCGAAAATAGAGTCTACATGTGTTTACGGAGACTCGGCGGCGCGGAGAGGACTGTTCTCAGTATAATAATTCGAATAAAGACATATCTTTATCTCTTTTCTCTTTACGAGCTCGTTTTACGCGTTTCACGTAAAAACGGATCGTCGGTCGATTGATAAATAACGACTGTGAATCGTACAACGACTTGTGCTTTATCTTACCGATAATTGCGCGACGAAACTATTTATATTGTTATATACAGTCGCAAAACCAGCTTCGCGTCCTGTTTGCATTCAGCCGTACTTTCGAGACGCGTTCCACTTATAGTCGTAACATTTTCTCCGTCGCCTTTCCAATGCAGTTTACGCAAAAATTACCATCGAATTCTTACGCAGGGTGCGTCTAGCGGTTTCGACAGAAATTTCTAAAAGGCACCACTTTTACTCGTCATTTTGTATTCGCTCTACGTCATTCCTTCGTAACCCGGCTTTCTGCGACTTGATATCGCACCGATCGGCGAGTAAAACGATGCGCCGATCGATATAACCTTTCGATTTCGACGATTACGCAAACGTGGGTACGGTCGATAGCCGAGAACCCGGCGAAAGAACGACCGCGCGAACTCGAAATTTTTATCGAACGTTACGTAATGTGCGCGGCGTGATCGCATTCGGCATTCTTCGTGCAGTGGAGCTTCACCTATTCGAACGTGCCGAGAATTAGTTCTATTGCACAGAGAAAAAGAATTGGTTGGATCTGCAAAAAATTACTTGCGCGGTCGCAATTAATTATCTATTTACATAAATTTGATCTTTTTTCATACTAAATAAATACTTCTTCCTTGCAATCACATATTAGTCCACATGATTGTAGGGGAGAGATGTCAAATTAATGTATTAAAAAATTTCATTGATATAAATGAATAATTACTATAACTAATTTTTTTTTCTCTTTGCACGTATTTCGATAAAGTGCGATTTTTTCATTCTCAATATATGTATAGGAATTCAGTCGGTACTCGTTTTGGTTCCTACTTCGTAATTTTTTTTCTTCCTTTCGCGTCAGCTTTGATACCTGGAATACCCGCGAGAGTGCCAATATTTATAATTCATGCGATTGAAAAATGAAACAGATTATCATTTCCACTTTTAAATAGCCGATGAGACTATCGAATGACTGAGCTTCGACTATATACGTTGCAATCACACTCTACAGGAATAACAAATGTTCCTCGTCGTAATATTCATCACAGCGGGAAAGGAATTTTTACGCAACGTACTCATCCTCGCATACGTCCGACGCATCGAAAGAAAATCTTAACTGCCAGGCGTAAAAGTCCTTATTCATCGGTCACCTTACTCGGATACTTGTGATGCGTATAAAATTCTTCCAGACACGAGCGTGCTATCTATTATACATAAACACGTTGGCTCGATCTTGGCGTCGCGCGCAGACACAGGCGTACTTATAGGAAGGAAGTAGTAATCCGGTGTCGGCCGGACGCTTAGCACGTACTTTTTTAACTTTCCCTCTCGAGAGACTGCCCGGATTGAATTACCCTATCCGGAGTTCGCGGTGTTATTGTGGTCAGTGTCAATCGGATCCATTCGCCCGATCGGTGTCTCTACTCGGAATAGTTAATCGAGAGCTGTATCGTTCTCGCGCGACGGTGAAATTTAGAGGCGATCAGAGAATTTCTCGACTCGTGTGGAATTCACGATATTTCGTAGCGAAGTTTATTTGGTTCTATTTGAAATTCTCATTTCTGGAGATCTCCCATGTAGAAAAGGTGGGTATTCTTGAGATTTTTCGGATTTATCGAAAGGGGCTATTTCATTTTTATGTAAACGACCCACAACCTTCACCGCTATCTCAACGTAGGCGTCGAAATTCCTCCTCACGAACCGCCCAGGCACGAAAGAGGGAACAAAGGGCTTTTTCAGAACGCGTTTCACCTACCGCTCTCCTCTTTCTCCCATCGTAGCGTGGGTATACGGCCTCAAACGGTCGTCGCTCAGAATTACTGGGAGAGTATCTCGTTCGGAGAATCTTCTCAGAGACGCGCGGCTGCTGCGAACGCCTGCGCGCGTGCGATCCGTTGCGACATCCCCGTCTTACGGCGCGAGCTTATAATCGAAACACAGGCGCGACAGAGAGAGAGAGAGTTGTAGGTATACCCCTTTCTTTGGTAGATCGCGATGGTTTTCCCTGTCCGCAGATCGAGTTTTACGTGCATTTCCAGTCCATACATTTAAACAGCTAGAACCATTCACATAAACGTCAAAATATTCCGAAGAGGAATCTCTTCTAAACGCCTACACGGCCTATCGAATCAACGGTTACACCGATCCTCAAAAATGCTTCCCATACGATCATTCGCGCGCGGGAGCCGCTGACACTCTGCCGCGTGGAAACTCGGAACGGGCTCCGTATCAACTTCGGGAGAAGATCTCGGAGCTCCGTTATCCGGAGACGTTCCAGAAGCCGCGTCTGGCCACCCTGTCAGCCTCCCCCGCGCCTTAAAACCCACCCTACCCATCGCGCGTGCAACGCGAGAACGAGTAGCGGGGCCCCGTTGGGTTACTTATATCTCCCTTCTATACCTGCAGGCTACCGCTGACATTCTGGACTGACGTCACGGAGATAATACCCGTCCGTAGCCCCGCTTGGCGCGGTGTTCGAGATGCGCGCGCGCGCGAGCGCACACAGGCGCGGTACAAGCCAGCAGTAGGTACCCCTACAGTCGCGCGGCGCACATGCACGCGATCGTCGCGCACCGTCGTATCGTTCGGCGTCAGTGACGCGTACTCCGCGCAGGCACTCGTACTCGGTTCGCGTACGAACGGCGGCGACACCCACACCGAGGCGTGGCTGTGCCCTACACACGCGCACGCGGGCAATACATGGAACCTTGTACTTTAGGCTCGACGCACAACGGCCCGACACTCGGCCACAAACTGTCGGCGGTCTCGAACGATCGGAAGAGTGACGCGTGTAGTTCGTGAAGTGGTTCCAGTTTCGTGGCACGCGCGGAGTTTGTTGTCGTTGCAGTGCCGGGCGATGGTGCGGTGCACGGGATAACGCTCTACTCCGCGCTCGGTGACCGAGTGACTCGGAAGTGGTTACGGTCGCCGCGACGAATTTTTAAACGGCTGCGCTCTCTAACCCAGTGAAAGAATAAACGACGCGTGGGTCGGACGCGTCGATCGACGCCGCGAGAAGAGATCGCCTCGCGAATCGTCCTTGCCGCGCTCTGTAAAGTATTTGCGCGAAAATTTGTCGAGGAAGCGTAGTGAGCGGGTTGCGCGATCCATTTCTTTCTTCTCCATCGCCCGAACGACCGTTGGATGCACCTTCGACGGGGAGACTTTCGGAGCGAGGTGCCGCGAAACGCGGTTGCTTCTGGAGCGGTCTGTATAAAGCTGTAGTTCGCGAAAAGGATCGATACGAGAGTCCTTGATCGGATTGTGCGATATAATATTCAGCGGAAGCCCGACAAACGTCGCGGTGCAAATGCAATTTAATCGCCGTTAGGAGGAGTGTTTTAAACCGCGCGTGGTGGAAGTTAACGCGCGTGTGACACAATTTTGCAACGGTCGACAATTTACCATCCGGAGCGGGATATAATGTCGAGAGGATGAACATCCCCGTGGTTGCTGGAGACATCACCGAGGATGGAGGTTTCAAGCCACGTTTCGTCAGGGTGAGTCGATTTGTAATATTTCAATTCCATAACCGATTTCATCTGCCTCTTAAAATTGTCCTGCTTTCGTTCTCGCTTATATCATCGCTCTTGTCGCCTCTGTATTTCCCGTGATGCCGCTACAGCGCGGGCGAATTCTATAGACAGCGAAGACGCTCGCGGAGATTCTCCTGTGCGCTGTGAGATTAGCTTAACCCCCGAGAATTTATTTGCGGGAGAGCGTGCGAGCGCGGGCGATTAGAGATAATGCGCTCGTGGCATTTCTCTTCGGTTAGCGTGGATTTATCGCGGTCGCTCGCGGAGAGGAGGACTGCTACGACCACGGCGACTAAATGATAATCGGCGAGCGCATTATCGATGAGGCGTACGGAAGGGTGGATACGCGGTTGATTGACATTCCGACGACGATGAGTTGTACGAATTTCGAAGCGATACGTTTCCGCGATTATTTCGAACGCGCGTCCTCGGTGCTTACGTCACGCGGACGCATTATCGCCACAAACCCATTAGAAGGAGCTCGTTACACCAATCCGAGTTTTCTTATCGATGGATCGCGCGCGTGACTCACGATTTAAATATCGCGTTCGAGCACATCGAGAGCTTCTTCGTCGGCTGACGCATTTGGGAAATGCCTTCTCCGATTCGTAACTCGGTGGAATCTCTCGAGAAACGCGCAGGGTGTCCGTTTGTACCCGATGTCGTGGAAATTGTACCGCGGTGCTGGTATTGTTCGCGACGTACGCACGCATACCGCACCGTGTACACACGAGGGTCCGTAAAGGAGTATACGGCTCCCCCTCCCGCGCGCGCGCGATAGTACAGAACGCAAGAAACGGACGGGAGAAAAAAGGAACCATTGTCGTCGCCCGCGGGTTTCTCACGTGGCGATCACACGCTCGAATTCTTACGAAAGAGATATTCGCCTTCGAAAGTGGGGAAAGAGCGTCTACTTTTTTTTGTTTGGTTAAACGCCGGGAATATCTGGACTACGAAAAAAGCCACTGCAGTTGTTGGGTCTTATAAAGTGTCAGCGATTTTGTGCACAGGGACATTAATTTTTTCCATAAAATCAACGATATCTCGACTTTCCTCTGAGATTTGCTCAATTTTCTCCTCATAAAATCATCGATACCTTGGTGCTCCGTTGAGATTTCCTCAAAAAGTCCATGATTTTCGGAATCAGCACGAAAAAAAAAATACATCGGATTGGGTGGTCGAGAATTCAATTCCAGAAATTTGTCAGGTAGTCGCGTTCACGCGGTTATACTATATTCCCCTGGAAGCATAATGCCGCCGGCCTCTGCCGAGCCTGGACCGTTTGAACAAACAAACGCCATATTTGAGCAGTTGCCTTCGTACGAAGTCGATCTGCTCGTTACGTGCACTCTACATACGTTACTTGTATCGGCGCGCTTACTACATAGTTTACGTACACGTAGGATACCGAGTTTACGTCGTGTTCACGTATGTACGTGATTCCGCGACGATCGACGGGTATATGTGGCTCGTGACTGTTAGTTCGAACGAGGTATGCGAATCGGCGGATGATTGTGTAACTTATTATGTAAACCTCGGTCAGCTTTAATGGAAGCACGACAATCGCGAGGCGGTTCGATCGGTTCGAGCGTATTTCGAAGTCATGGTTCGGATACCATTTAAACAAATACCGATCATTACCGATCATTACCGATCGTTAGGAATCTTTGCCGATTTATCAGAAAATTTTGACAAACGCGAGCACACCGTTGTCCTCGTTTCCCGGCGACTCGAATCGAACGGTAATCACTTTGCGAGGCGTGTTTACCGTTCTCTCGGTGCTCGACTTATCGATCGCCTTATTGCGATGGGGGCTCGCACATGCCACTCTGGTTCGTGGTTCGAAGGCCTTCGAGACAATATCATGCGCAGGCCCGGCGTCTTACCGAGTTCTTTCAATTTCTATAGAGATCGGCATTGAACGCGCAGAGATGTTGTCTACCGGTCACGAGTTAAACGTTACACGCGGAGACGAGAAAAGCGAGGAGCGACGTCGACGAGGACAGAGGGTGAAAGAGGCGCGCGATAGCGGCGATGAGTAACGCGCTCGCCACTGCTATTGAGCGACCGCGAGGGGATGTGACGTCACGCCAACAGGTGTTGCTCAGACAAGTGGCTTCCGGTGGTTATGCTTGGATTGCGGTTCCTCCATTGAACGCGCTTCGTAAACTTGACACTGAGCCGGCGTCTCGGTCGTTACGGATTCGATTGTGCTCTGCACTCGATCGATCGTTCCACGCTTTGCCATCTGCATATCAAAGACATCCGAGAAGAAGTGATGTCTATATTTTTAGCGAGTCATTATTTCATCCTATCCCGAATGACGGGAGATCTCTTAATTGTCGAATAGGCCGTCCTTCTGGCTTCCACCTGTCTTATAGTTCCTCGATCGACCGATCCATGCGTTCTCATTCCTAATACGATCAACGATTGCAATCGTTATCGATAATAAATTCTCACGCTTCAGCAATGCCGTCACCGCTTATCCGATATAACGCGCGATATCTTTATATTCGACGAGCGATCCGCCGATCTCCGATACCCCCAATTGAAGGCACCGATGCAAAAAGTGCCTAAGTCACATTTTGCCGTCTTCGAGAAAAACGCTTTTGAAAAGTACGACACTAATCTTAACTTGATTTAAAACCACTCGTTCTAATAGTAATAAAATATAATGTGTTAAAAAATCAAGTAAATATTAGCAAACGTAACATTTTCAAGAAGATAAGAAGCTTCAAAAGCGTTTTTCTCGAAGACGGCAAAATGTGACTTAGGCACTTTTTGCATTGGTGCCTTCAATTACTCCTATCGTCTTCTGCGCATCTTCCGGATATCGAATTTGAACTTTCGGAAATTTCATTCGTCACGCCCGTATATAAAGCGCGTATAAAGCTTCACGCTGCGAAAGACAATTTTTCTCGACCGCCTCGCATCGGGCGCAACGTCGGAGTCGCGGTAACGCCCGCGCCTACGGAAGGCAACCGCGAGACCGAATCGCCGCGAAGTATAAAAGCGTGTCACCCCTCGTACCACTACCAGGAAAAAAAGTAATACACGTCCCGCGTAGATTCCGCAGCGCCAGAGGACGTCCTCTCCCTGCACAATATCGCGCGCGCGCGCGCGCACGAGTTGATTTACACACGCCCGGTCTTACCGCGGCTCTCGTATCTGCACTCGCCATCTTTACAACCGGTAATGCGTTGTCGTTCGTATCGCGTACCTACCACGCGGCACCGCGAGAGCGAACGTCACCGCGCCGCGGCCGCATCGTTCCCGCGAAACCGCCTTCGCGGAAGGCGACGCGTTATCCGGGACTCCTCGCGATTGCTTCTTCTCGCAACCGTCGAGAAGGTCTCACCGATCACCTTTCTCGAGAGGTTCGACGGAGTGACCAGCCCGCGTAGTGTGCAGCACGCGCGAATAAACGTGCGCCGCTTGCTCAAACTACACGGCGTCGCGAGTTTAAATTCAACGCGGATATCGATAACGGAGTCGAAGGAAACGCTGCGCGCTTCCGGCTCGGATCGAATAGCGGCCGGTAGTCGGACACCGAATCGCTGAAGTGGTAAGGGAAGGAAGCTCGTATTGGGTTCCGTCGTCCGGTTCCGGAAGGACTTGCATCGAGTAGTATTCGTTCGGTTCTCTTCGACTGTCTTGAGACTTCCATTTGAAAAAAAAAAACAAATCTTACGGACTAATTTTTAACAGCCGGTATCACCGCCGATCTTTCTACGCGCAGCTCGTATATCGTTATTAGCGGACGATAAAGTTGTCGCGATGTATAGTAGATAACTCGCGCCGTACCGTAACTACACCTTCGCGTATAGATATAGGTACATACCAACGCGCGCGCACTTCTCCCTCATTTACCGAGGTACATCGATCGCGCTCGACCGTGGATCCCGTCGTAGAACACACGGAGCGGAAGAGAATTCCGTCCGTTCGTCTAGAACATCACCGCCGAGCGATTAGTTCACTCTGACGTGGCAATACGGTTTCCCGGTCTTAACGCGCTATTATGATTACATTATCGTCCCCTCGCCGCTACTATATGGTATGGCGCGCCGAGAACGCGGCTGGGAGAGGAGGCAGAGATCGTTAGACGGTGATAGATCGGCTGTACACGTGGACGTACTCGCGCGAGAGAGATTAGCGATGACCCAAGGGTCTTCTCTGTATGACGGACCAAGGCTAATCCTCGCGCCTATCTGTCTGCCCGATCAAAGCGGTTTCGGCCCCGTCGAATCAACGTTCGGGTATTACCGACGCAGCCCGATTATACGAGCCACGAGTGAGAAGGGTTCTCCTATGAGATTATTACACCGATCGCGCCACGTGGAGAGAGTCAGGGACCTTTTATGTAGAATCTTACTTCGGGGATTGCCCACATTACACTGAGAGAAAAACAATGATATAATACATTCAATTAAATCTGCGTTTACGGGTGGGGGAAAGCAGAATTAGTTGTTCCGGCCGATAAATTTGGTTACAACGATTAACGGCTATTCGAAGGAAACAGGCTGTCCATTCGAGTTAATTACACTGAAAAAAGTATTTAGCTAATCCAGCTATATTTCTGGCTGCCTCAGACACAACTAGAAAAATATTGCTATAGCGTAGCAAGAATTCTTGCTATTAGGAAGAAAATTATCACTGCAATTACTATAATTTTCTAGTTGTTGCCAAATTTTTTCGAGTGTATTAGTCCAAGTAACTTGATTTGCATTCCCCCGTCCGTAACCGCCGATTTCGTCGAATTTATTATATTTTTCTCTCAGTGTACAAAAATTAATCGCTTCTCGTAATTATTTCGTATTCCGTTCAGTTTCGAATTCGCTTTCGAGAGACTCACCCCATCCGGAGATTCCCGCGGTCCTAATTGTGACAGTCAAGGGCCACAACGGAGTGTGCCCACTGATCTCCGATATTATACTCGCGCAAGAGCACCGACGGGAGGAGATTACATCAAGTCAAATTGCCCGCGATACGGCAAAAAGCCGTTTTACCGCTCGACGCGAAGACAACGGTCAACGCGTAAATTACGGGTTGTGCGGGCTTGTAATTTATACCGCTCCTTCGCGCTTTAACCCTTTCAATGTTTCTCCCCGCGCGGACGGATTGTGTTACATTCTCTACGACTATCTCGCCGTACCGCCGCGCGGAGATCACCGAGACTTTCCATAATTGCGTGTCGAACGTGTCGCGATTTCCAATCGCGCGAGACTCGTGGAAGTTCCTACTTTCGAACGACCTTGCCGGCATCGACGAGACGCGTCGGTCATTATACGTATTGCCGGCACGAACGTCTGGATGCTACTTCTGAGATAATTTTGTCGGTATTTATGGACGATCCACTTTCGATGACGCGAAGGCTCGAGTAATCATCCCCTGTCGTCGCGAATTCTTACATTTTCCATACCTTTGCGAGATCAGATGCGGTGACGCGGTGTGCGACATGACGTTATACGACTTTTCCGTTTCACCCCCTCAAGCCGCGAAACTCGCGTCAAAATATAATAACTCTGGCTATATTCGTCATTCGCTTCGAGACGAAGCGCGTAATTCATTTTATTAATTTGACGCTCCACACCTCTTGGCCTCTGGTTGGCGCCTCCGACCGATAGTCGAGATAAAATCTCCGAGCTCTCGTAAAATTAGCCGTAACCATCTGCCGGTATCCCAGTTACACGCGTAGAGCCTTATGCGCGTGCAGGGGAGAGCGAGTTTCTCCATAAAATATTTAAGAAGACGCGCGCTAAGCGCCTTATCCCGTCAGAGGATGAAGTCAGATTTTTAATTTTCCAACTATAAGTTAGATTGAGGAGCCTCTTGTAAATGTTGCATCCCGAGAAGTTTCGGTGGTTTTTTTTTTAAGTCCAGTACTTGTGACGAATTTATCAAAAAACTAGACACACCGGAGGTGCGACTCTCCTGCCTGGCCACTTACCTCGACGCTACCGAGCGACTATCCTCTCGCGTATAGTACGTTGACGCTCCGCAAAGGCGGAAATGCTTATCATTATCTCCGACAGTGAGTTTTCCACGGTTGGCTTAACACCAGGTTCAAGGCGCTTCCTTCCTCCCGGTCTCACTTCACCCTTTTACATGAGTCACCGTCTTTTCGGTCTCTGCACACTTTTAGAACGATCCCTTACGATTCTTTTCGAGGCATTTCAATGTCTTTTCGCTTCTCGAGTCGTCGCGAAGAAGAATAGATATCGTACGATTTTTGTTTTCGTCCCCCCACCGACGTTCGTCCTTTCGCTACGCCCACGCGATCGAAGAGCACAGCGCCGCGCGTCGAATATCGCGTGTGGGTTGCGTGGATTTCCTTCGACGCCGGTGAAAGGTGCCGCGCGCGTTCGACGCCACGCCGTTTGTGCTCCGTAGTAAGCCGCGGCGTAGCGTCTCAGTCCGGCGTTTCACGGCACGGAAGAGGATTCCACCGGAGGAGTCAGTCCCCCGTCCCAATCCAAGCCCTCCCCCCACCCAGCAGCGTGGCGGACTCTTTCTTCTTCTTCTTTCTCCCTGCCGGGAGCGCGAGCGAGCGACCGGGAACCCGTAGTACGCCTCCGTTGAACTCGCAGAAGTCGACGGAGCACAGGTGTAAACGGTAAAGGCCGAGCTGCCAACGCCGAGGAGAGATCGATCGTCGTATTCGATCGCGAAGTGTTTTTCGAATTGTATTTTTGCACTCGTTCGCTGAGTTTCGATAAAAGTAGTGTACCTAGTTTTTCGAGTCGAAAAAAACCATTTTGTTTTCGAGGCGAAAAAAATAATAGCAAAAGCAGCGGCAATAATAAAAAAAAATTGTAAGAGATACCGTGGAAAGCGTAATGCTGAAGGTGATAGTTTGAAAAAAGTGCAGTGCAGGTGCGCGGGTCGCAACGCCATAAAACGGTGAAGCGTGTTGGTTGAGGAATTTTCTCGAACCTCTCGCGAAGGGAGTATCGATCGGATCCATCGTCGGGGGCGGTTTAAAGTGAACTTGTCCGAATTATCGATTCCCCGCGCGTCGTGACGCGAGGTGCATCCACGTAGGTGCATCACGCGCTTCCGGTTACATCGAAGCGCGTGCAGGTGCGCCCGGGACGTGCGGCCGGGTCACGCTACAGGGCGGAGGGATCACGATCGAACGTCGCACAGTGTTATTGTCATTGTTCCCGAACGGTCAGCCGATCGCGAGAGAAATTGCCTTTTCCCGCTCGACGCAGGAGCTTCGATATGCTGATACTTCCTGACATAAAGTTGCAGGTAACGCAGCACTCGTTTCGTTTTATTTCACGTCGTTATCTACCCGGAATTTGTACTCGCGCGTGTGTATCTCTGATTTCTCGCTCCGAGTTTATTTACATACGAAGTGATACGTTTTATACATCACGGTAACTCAGTTTCGTCGTTGCTTTCCGACTGCAAGCTCCAGTCTGCGCCTTGTGGAAGGCAACCATGTATTCCAACGGGTAGCTCAATGATAATATAACCGGAGTCCAGATCTTTTTCCACCAACCCGTTCCTCAATTATCATCAACGGGAAACGTTACGCGTGCCTATGGTTGATTATCGAAGAAAAGTATAATTTTCGCGCGCGCAAGTTGCGTGATCGAGTCGATATAAAAGGCTTTTGTAGGTACGTTCTACTCATGATTACGCAGGACCTATATCGGCTGTATAATTTCCTTTCTTTTTCTTTTCTTTCCGCCTCTCTCTTTCTCCCTTTCACTCTACCTTCGTTCTCTTCAACGGACAGCATACATAGAATAGCGCACACGCGTATATTCCACCTCTCTCCCTCCTCCGTGCGCGCGGGTTAATTAACGATCATTCGTACGTGACATTTCTCAATACGCCTTAGATAACGTTATTAAATGGCAGTCGGTGGGGGTAATACCGAAGTTTGCGACACTGCGTCGCGGCGCAACTCGGGCTGCAGTTGCGCGGAACCCAAATCGGTGCTAATTTTACATTTAGTGCGGGTCATTGAAATTTATTCGCTGTACAGGGAAGTGTTTATCTCGCGCAACGCGACCGGCTGACATTTCACCTAAATTACTGGTATAGGCACCGATTGGATAAAATACACCGTCCAAAATATACGCCTAAACTAATTTCACGCACAGGACCGATTATAATCAATTATAGACGAATAACGTGTAATTGTTGATCCAGTTGCGATATTACCATTATTATCCTCATTAATGGTACATGTCTCGTTTCAGTGCAGTCGCTGGCACAGTTTTCGAAGAAATTGCACGCGTGTCCTTTTGACCAGTCTTTTTTTTAAACCGGCCGATAATTAATAGCCCCGCGATATAGTAACGACGTTCTCATTTAACGGTGGGAAACGAGGTTCGACATTTCGAAGAAATCGTTAAATCCTTCATTCTCCTTTCCTCTTTCTCTCTCTTTTTTTTTTCTCTTTGTCTCCTTCATCGACTCTCATCCCGCGCGCCCGTCCTTTGCCGAGCTGAATTCCGAGCGCGGCCGAGCGATGTCCGCGAATTCCTCGTCGACGAAATGGATCTCCTCGATATTCGATTTCCGGTTCTGGCGCGGTGGTTCGCGCTGCACCGTTCGGCCGTCGCGGAGGCTCGCTCGACTGACACGAGAGAAACTCTCCGCGAGAGACGCTGGAACGAAAGTCTCGGGTGGAAGTATAATTACGTGACGCGAGTACTCTCGCTATTACGGTCGTTCTCTCGATGATTCGTCGATCCCGAGATCGCGCGGGCGTCTTTTCGAGACTGCGGCGTGCCGACGAAACGCCGCGATTCACAGTTGTTCATTTTTCGCTCCTCTTCCTTTCCATTGTCACGCGACTGGGGCCGCCGATTTTCTGCTTTCACGCTCGCTCTTCTTGCGCATTTTCGAGTGAACAGTGGACGATGTAAATTGTCGCAGAATTCTTTTGTGTGGATTTTATTTTGCCAAATACAGACCCCAGTAGAACAGGCTCGTATTCCGATTCGTGAGAAAACCCCTCGATAGTGCCGATTCGAGCTGTTTTGCAAAGGTAATCTAACCATCGGCTATTTCCACCTTTCTTACATCAACGTGCGCTTCGAACACCGCCGCAGGTGTCAGGTATCGTTTCGAGTTACACCGTCGGACACGGGGTATAAAGGGTAATGAAAGTAGATACCTATATACACCTACTCGGCGAAAGTACGGGGTTGCGGCAGAGCGTATCGCGGCCTCGCTCTTTTCAGCTCCCGATCAAACACAATGTTTTCGAGCGATCGTCCTGTCACCTGGCAGCACCGATTCCGATAAGCACGTAGTTCACGTTATCTCGCGTTGGGACATCTCTCCTGTTTATATTTGTTTAGGTATATTTGTCCGTACGTGTAGAGGTTCCACGCATCAACATCCCCCTCCATCCGTGGCATACTAAATTAAAATGTCCTATTTTCCACGGAGAAATATTTGTTCAGCCATTAGCGCCGTCTCCGCGCTTCCTCTTAACGTTCCTTGCTCTCGACGGCATTTCTCGCGGCTACGTCTCCTTTGACAAACATGTAAATACAATATTTCATTTCCAAACACGCGTCCAGTTTTTCGTCAGGAAGAGGGAAGAGTTGGTCCATCTTGATCGCCGTCGACGGCACAGTGACTGCACCGACGCGTAGAAAGTGTCCACAACTTCCACAAAGGAGTCTCCCAATCAAGAGAGTCCGTTGCCACGTGCAGCTCTTTCACGACTCGACGAAACCACCGGAAATCGCTATTATGCCATTGAAAAGTTCCACAAATCATTCATCTCAATTCTCTACATCGATTCTACATTCCGATCGTATCGATCCGTCGAGTAAATTGCTCATAGGTAACTGCAACGTCCATCTTGCGCAATATTATAGTAGATTTTGTACGAACAAAAAGCAGATACGCGTTATTACGCGTTACGCACGCGAAATACTCCGATTATTATTAACCGTAACTACCGGTGAATTATCAGAGCCGGAGTAACGATGTAATAACCGCGATCGCCCGCCCATACACGATCCACATGATCCACGCGCGCGTACAGTTGGTTTACAAAAGTAGGGCCTTTTTTCGTCAAGAATTTCCATTAATTACGAACGCTCGAGGTAGTCCGCATTAGATTGCTCCGGCGGCGCAGGCCAACGCACCCACCGCGAGATCCGTTATACAGTTGAATTTAAAAAGAACGGCCTTCTTCCATTGACCGGAACCCACCGTAATAACTCGCGGTTCAGTCGTTTCTCGCGGAAGGGGAGGGGGAGCGATTACTTCCTCGTTCAGGCATCCGGCACCCCGCGATCGGGCCCGATACGCGCTCGGTTGCGGGTTGGGACGCACGACTGACCCATATCCCGCAGTGGGAACGCGCAATTCTCGCTGGTACCTTATTCGCCATTTCGTCCGGCATAGGATGCGCGTCGCGGAATACCGTTCCCACCGACGGAGGTTACTCCAGGTCGATGAGAAGCTCGCGCGCGGCCGTTACAGTTTTTCCATCGTCTCGCGCGGATCTTCGGCGCGATTCCGCGCGTTGCGATATCAGAAATCGTTTGTACACTCCACGCCGCTAATTATTATGATTGCACTTCCGCCGAAGGTTCGCGGCGCAGGAAGCACAGCGCGGCGGCGGTTTGCGTGAATTACGACGCAATGAAACGACCCACCCTAGGCGCTCGAGGCTTAATTAAGACGGGAGGGAAACACGCTTAGCGGTATCTTCTTCCTCTCTTCTCATTTCTTTCTCCTTCTTTCTCTCACGGCGTTCTCGCGACACTCCCTGTTAGAAGTGACTCGCTCGTTTCTGTTTTATTATCGCGGCGCGCGGCGCCATGAGGAAGGTCAAGGTCGTCGTCGCTTCCGGATTTTTAGAGTGGCTTGGCGAGCCTCGTAACGGGGACCCGGTTAATTGGGGAGAGTCGAGGTAGAATTAGAGAATGCGACTGGATGTGTTGGACCGTTGGAGACGATATGGAATGTGGGTTGGGTGAGTGCTCGAAATGTTGAACGATCGTATTTTTGAAAATTAGAAAGTGCCCTGAAAGGAGGCGACGGAGTCGCGATACATTTATTTCGATATTTTCAAGTTACATACAGGTATTCGGAAATTATTTATTCCTTTTATTTTCCTGCCTGTGAGAGGCACTGCCTTCGCGGGGTGGTGGAACGGCAACGTGGCATCGGAAAGGAGACAACTCGCGCCGATCTTTCGGGCCGGCCGATCGCGGGCATTGACTCTCTGTACCGATCTCGTATAGGAGCGCGCCGTCGAGGTGAAATCGGAAATTGGTCGTCACAAATTGGCGAAGAGAATGTTTCCCTCGCGGTGGTAATTGCGGAAGCCAACGCAGATTGCTGTTTGCCTCATATAAATTGCAGCTACGAGCCAAGATGTCGGGATCGTTCGTCGCTACGGTTTTTCCACGACTTCGGTCGCGATCCTCATTAGACGCTGATGCACTACCTCTGCCTGCTCAGTTCCTCCTCCCCCTCCTCCTCCTTTTCTTCCCCGTCTTCTTCTTCGTCCCCTCCTCCTCCTTCTGCTTCTTCTCCTCCGTTTTCTTCCTCGTTCTCGTCGCCCGCCTTCCCCGCTGCGTCGCTGCATCTTATTTTCAGAGTCGACTGACTTCTAATGGCCACTGTTTACACGATGCCGGTGCAGCGTAGTCGTAGTTCGTGGTCGGGATGCGATCCTTCTCCCTCGGTTTCTCTTTTTTTTTTTCGAGTACCTTCGCGTATGCCGTATCTTTGGCTTTGCCGCGCCTTCCCATAATTGGATAGCGAGGTAAATGTACCAATGATCGTTCGCGTCTATAAATAATTAAAACCTTCGAGTGTATAGCGAGAGTGAGATCAATGGAAGAAATAGTCATTAAATTCATTGTGCTCTTAATGAATATCTTGACCGCAGACCGCAGTCGCGATATTAGGATACGGATTAATTTTGACTAGATATTATTATACGTATAAATTGATAGTCGATTATCAAGAATTTATACGCTTAATGCTAGACATTGTTTTTTTTTGCAATACATGTATAACAGAATAGAATAGAAAATCAGTTCGACATTGAGGAATATCGCAAACATCGTGCAGGGATTTTTTATTATTCTCGTCACGGTTGACACTTCCACCGCGGTGGTACCTGGAAGTGTTGTTCTTAGAAACGAGCACCTTCCGCACACATAACGCATTTCATTGAATGCGAGGAACGTAATAGCGAGGAAGAAAGGGGCAAATTTTCACACGGACGCTCGTGGAATATGTAATTAACAGAAAACTGTACGCGAAATGAACGTGCATTTCTCGTCTCTAACGCGCAATTTGTTAGTATAATACCCGGCTACCGCTGGAAGGATCTGCCAACAGTGTTTCTCAACCCTGGCTGTTGTTTCGAAGCTATCTAACGGAAATGACGAGAGGGTGGGAGACAGTTGGAATATTTTTGTGTGTTTAATACCACGGCGAAGCGATAACACGTACAGTGTACGAATAATCTCCAAGCCAGAAATTTCTAGCGTTAACTTTTCTTCGTGTACGGGCATTTTGAGATGTGCAGATCGTTCCGTGAATATTTTCAACTGACGACGCGAGCGACATCAGCTTTTTTCTCCGACAGGTGTTTCCTCCGAAGGAATCACTTTTTGCGCGGAGAAACGAGAAAGTGCCGCGATTCCCCCGCCGCCGTATAATTCGTTCTCGAAATTGCAGACCTCTTTTCGGCGAACGCAATTGAGGACGAAAGCGTCCCCGATGAGCCGCAGTTGGGAGCACCTTGAGCGCGGATCGTACGCGTGCGGCTTGCGTGATCGATCACCCGCGGTGTCTTAAATTCTGCAGCGACAACCGACGAGGCGCGGAACTTTCGATTTCGCGTTTAAATTGCACGTCGGGCGCGGGGAGTGCCCTCGAAACCTCGGTATCCCGCGGAAACGGCGGCTCGATCCGCTTGATTTCACTTTCGATCCGACCCCTTGTCCCCTTGAACTCCGCGGAAAGGATGGGAGAAGGACCGCTTCGAAATGGGGATGTGTATTCCTTTATTCGGTCTACGTCGAACGGGGGTAAAATGATGCGATTGAGAAAATCGATTAAATTAGAATCGGCAAAAGGTGGCGATTTTGTGTGCCATTGTACATAGCTGCTTCATTTTGTGCGAAAATATAGAGCTTTTTGTTTCTTTGAAAAATTTCGAGTGCGATAACCTGATAACAATGAACGTACACTGGCGCGCGCCAGAAGTTCTCGTCTTTTTCTGGTGGCGCGATCAAAAAACGCGTCGCGACGGTCCGCCGAAATCGAGAAGAAGCGACGACGGGGAGACGCGACCGTTGACCTAGTGAGGACCCGAAGAGTATAGCGGCACGTGCGTCTCGCGAGCTCGGAAGGCCTCGATATCTTTGCTTTTTCTCCGACGTGGCCGCATTCCGGCGAACATGGCCGCGGGCCTTGTGGAGAAAAGTCAAAGCGACACCACGGGACCCGCGTGCTTTTTGAGAATATCGGTCGGTTGCACAATCTTTGTAAATATTCTTTTCTTCTCGTCATCTGAAGATATCGAGTCTTTTTATTTTTTTTCCCCCCCCGATAAATTCATCGCGTCGCAAATTGAGAAGAGGACGACATTTGACGCGGGACCAGCGATGTTATCGCTAGCATTTTTTCTTTCACAAAAATAAATTGCGGATGACCTCGTAATTGCAATCGCGCGTCCGCAACTCACTCCGCGCCTTTCTCGAGACGGAGCCTCGACCGCCTCGCCTCTTCTTCGCCGACCGATATGTAAAGTCGACTCGCATATATAAAGCGAGAAAGCGACGGCGTCTCGAAATCTAATCGGCATCCCAGTGAAAAAGTTGCAATACAACGTCTGACGAGCCGCCTCGCACGACGACGTTAAAAGAAACAGCTAGAGTCTCGCCGCGCGCGGCAGATGCGGGTCGAAAAATATTCCGAGACACACCGAGCAGGTTCGATCGCACTCGATCTTCCCTTATCGCTGTACCCCATAGATACGAGCTCGGGGATTTCGCTCTTTTCGCGATTGTCTGACACCGTTGGTCGCTGAACCGTATTGGCTCGAAAATATACGACACGCTGTATCTTCGACGTCCTCCAAAGTACCACGAGTCAACCTTGCACCGCTTTCCAATCCTAATTAGACGCCGACCTTCGCGCGCGTCGCTGTAAAAGGCGGCTGAATTTTGAGTAGGCGAAATGTCGTTCCGCCGCGTCGAACGGTGTAATTAGAAGCAATTTTGGGTCTTCCTGCGAAACGAGGATAAATGAAAGCCTCCGTAAAAATGTATATTTCGTGTGCATATTCGTACAAGATAATAACGTAGGCCTTATTAATAATTCGTTTCTACTGCCAAGTATGAAGCGTATCACCTTGTACGAGTATATGAATATACGCATATTTTTACAAATTAGAGCTGTATTACAGTGACACCTGCATCGCGTATACATGCATATATGTAGCCGACAGCGTCGTGACACGGTGACACCCCAAATTCCGCTAACGCCAGTCAACGCGGCATCGTAAAGGATGGGAAGGGTTAGGAGTGGGGTACCGTTACTGGCCCCCTTCTCTGCGAGTTCTTCAAAGATGTTCTCTTCGTATATATACGCAATCGTCGAGCGGCCTCGCCTCGGTTAGCTGGACCACGAGGCCAGTTTACACGCCGGTTCGCGCGTCTTTAAAGCTCGCGTTCACCGGCTCTCGCGAACCGCTCGTAGAAACTGTACGGAGCGCGTCGAGGGAGCGGCACTCTTCAGCGACTTACCGATGTAGGTCGATCGCACAGCGACGATCCCGAATAAATCGATAAAAAGTCGAAGAGGTACGAATCGTGACGCCTCTGAGAGTACGGTTATGCGTTGATGCAACAAGTTGAGCCGATTGTAAGACATCGGCGATTTTAGGTTGAAGACAAATATTTCCTCGACATAAAATCGACGATATCTCTATTTTCCTTTGAGATCTCCTCAATATATCTATGATTTTCGGAATCAGCACGAAAAAATACATAAGATAGGACAACATTTTTTCAATTTTTCGCGAAAATCGAAATCTCTTGGACCGAGCTCTCGACCGCCCTATCTTATGTATTTTTTCGCGCTGATTATGAGAACCTCGGTTATTCGGTCGATATCGCGATGAAAATATAAGATATCAGTGATTTTATGTAAAAAAAAAATTGTTTTCTCCCAGAAAATCGTCGATATCTCGATGTTCCTTTGAGATTGGCTAAATATATCGGCGATTTTCAGAATTAGCGCGAAAAAATACATAAGATAGGGTGGTCGTGCGATCGATTCCGGAGATTTCGATTTTTACGAAAATTTTAAGGTATATGCCTTAAATTTTTTCAATTTTTCGCGAAAATCGAAATCTTTTGAATCGAGTTCTTGACCGTCCTATCTTATGTATTTTTTGACGCTGATTCCAAAAATCACCGATATATTGAGCCAATCTCAAAGGAACATCGAGATATCGATGAATTTCTGGAGGAGAACAAATTATTTCTGCACTAAATCACTGATACCTTATATTTCCTTCGAGATATCGACCTAATAACCGTGCTTATTATAATCAACGTTATAAAATGTACAAGATAGGATGGTCAACCGACCGATTCCGCAGATTTCGCTTTTTGGTAAAATGTTAAGATCGGAACCTCGGCTAGCTCGAAATCAGACCGAACATGAATTCACCGCAGCCTCGTTTCTTCGGCGGAAAGACATATATATATTTTTTCTTCATAAAATCATTGATATCTCGGTGTTCCTTTGAGATATGCTCGATAAATCGGAAATTTTTTGAATCAGCATGGAAAAATACATCGAATAAGATGATCGGGAGTTAAATCCCAGAGATTTCGATTTTTGTGAAAATATCAAGGCTCAACTGACGACACTCGTTTGATTGAACTATATTTTTTATCAGTGTAGCCACGACGAGGGTTATAGGGCCGATACGATCAATAGATAAAAAAGAACGTTCGAATACTATTATTCCGATCCTCCGATATAATAAGAGGACCAATTAAGAAGTAGTCCAGATGAAGACTAATTAAGGAATCCTCGCGTAACTTATCGCTTTATCGTTACACTGTGCTGCAGCGTGCTCGTCCGAGTGGAAATTCAAGCGGTATCGTTCATCAGTCACGATAAGAGGATGCGGGCTTACGCCTGAGAATTTCACGCCTGGTATGGGGTCCTTATTATAAAACGAAGCCCGAGAAAGAAATTGCTTTCGAGGTGAATTTTAAAATGACCGAGAGCCCGTTCAAAAATTTTGCAAGAATATTTGGACAAGATCTTGTACGTGATAAAATGAGCTTTCTCCTCCTCTTCCTTCAGTGGTTGTTAGATATGCAAATTAGGGAGTCAATCACTCAAAATGTGCTGAGCGGTTACACCCACGCGAGTGCGAATATTATATTTTGCTTCAAACGAAACGCGTGAGGTCCGCCTATGTGTATTTATTCACACATCAAAGCGGAGGTATGAGACTTACTTAAGACGTTGATCAACGTCGTTGGAATCTCCAGTTTCCTAACTCCAGTTAGAGCTCGCATAATTGACCCATTTCCTACTTCTTGCGTAATGCGAGAAGGACGCAGGCAGGCTGTCGCTGCGTGACGATTCACGCGAAGAAAATTTTCCACGAGAATGAATTTTTCTCTCGTCTCTCTACTCTTATTTCTCCGCATCTTGTCTTTTATATTCATCACGATTATCGTACAAACGATAACCGGTTTTTCCGGCCGACAATGACGAAGGTCGAGTCGCATGCTAACGGAGTCTGAAATTCTCAAACACGGTGCGCCGACCCACTGTCGTCATTGTCCACGTATTGGTCATCGACGGCGCTTCTATCTATATATTCGTGTATGCCCGCTTTCGAAATTTGCAATGCAAATGCATCCGGCCGTGAATATTAGCCGAAGGACATGGACGAGACGCGTAGACACCCGTGTAATACGTGTTATCGACCGTGGATCGCGCGAAATAGCACTACGATCTAGCGGTACCTATTTATGTATTTGTTTTTATTTCTCCTCGTGTATACACACTCGCGCGGGCACGTAGCCCCGTGGAGATGGATACTCATTAATCATCCGTGCGTATAACGTAGCGGGCGCGCTCCGAGAGACACGGAATTTTATCAGGTGCACCGGCGTGCAGGGGAGAGTCGCCGATAGCGGGCGACTCGAGTTGGCTGTGAGCTATCGTGGAAAAACACGGTAGCCGAGAGCCGTCACTGATTTTTCCTTCTTAAGAAAGTTGACGCGTCAGAGCTGTTGAGATTGACGCGCAATCGCCCCTGTAATCGAAAATAACCCCATTTTACTCCGATATGAATTCTGGGACACCTGATGCGCGTACACAAATAATATTACAGGTACCGCCGTTCGCCACGTGATCGTTTCGAAGTAATAACCGATATCTAAACCGGACGAAACTTACCGAGATGCTCCATTGAGAAGTCGATAATTATATCTCAACTCGAACGCGTATGCCGGTTGTTTTCGACCACATTTAGCAGCACCACCGAAAAACACCGGGTTATTAAAGTACGGCATTTTACGAAATAGGCGACCGCACACGAGTCGCATACAATAATGCGAGCAAGCGAGCTCGTGTCGAACACGGAAATATATTTCGTCGTGAGAGAGAGAGAGGTTCTCCTCCCGATCCAGAAGTTGTTTACCCCGCTAATGGCCACTTAATGGGCCCGGATTACCGTTACGGTTAACCGCGGAGCGGTCGATCGTCCGAGCGACCGGCTGATTGGCACCGATCATGAAAGATCGGACGATTTGTTCGACATTAGCCCGCGGTGACAACTAAAACGTCCAATTAGCATATTAAATTGTTCCCGTCCGAGCTGTCGATCGTTTTCTGTTGGCGAATCGATCAAGCCTACCGCGTGTAGCAATTGCATCGGAAATGTCGTTCCGTCCGCAGGTGTTACGCACGATCGTTCGAATCAGATTTTACGTCAGCTTCAGTCGGGACGTCGCGTCAAAGATTTGTCAACACCTGCGTTATTGATCCGGAGGCTGCGCGCTCTCCTTTTCGGAGCAGGGCTCGTGTAATCTGGCATCTTCTGCGTCCTTTTCTCTACTCGGTTTACCTACGCATTTCTCGGCCGAATAATCCGTTTAAGATCAACCATTTCAAAGAATTCCAACCCGGCTGTATTTTTCATTCCGGAGCCTGACTCACGGTCCAGAACGCCGAGACGCTGAGCTGCGGCCCCCTCCCCATCCGAGTTAATACTTCCGCCCCGTGTGTGCACGACATTCCTCCCTCCTTCGCCGCACTCCTCCCACCACCCTCTCATCCTTCCGTTTGCATGCAGTCTGTACCTTGGTCTGTACCTACTCTCGGCATTTGTTCTCGGCGTTCCTCTTCCCTCCCTGGAGAGGCGCGCAGGAGTCGCCTTATCTCTCCTCGCCTCGAGAGAGATCCCCCACCGCCGCTCCTTGCGTTCTTTTCCTCTCACCGGGACTCGCGGGGCCCACAGGCCCATGGGGACCATGGGCCTCACGCTGACCGCTTGCCGTCGCCAGTCAGTCGCCGCCGCGGTCCAGCAGTCGACGGGCTACGCGGCAAGGACCTAAATCGGGCGCGGAGCACGCGTGACAATCGGGCTCGACACACGTGTGTTCGACCTACTCGCGTATAATGCACAGTTGAATCGGAGAAACAAATATTTCGTCGGAAAAGTGATCGGTGTCTCTTTTTTCCATGACGCTTTCATGGGAAAACATTTTGCAATACGCATCGAAAAGTCGAGGGAAACGACTTTTCTTCGCTCTGATGAGTTTTTCGATGTGCTTTCGACGAGAGTCGCTTTTGACGTGAGGTGAAATGTTTCGGGGGTGATTCTACGTATATTTTCATTATACATGGATTTGTGTATTCGTATGGATGATACACTCTGATGTGGATACATATTTATGTATGTTCATGTACTATTAAAGGGCGATTCCTCTCGAAGGTTTCGCACTCGAGTTGCACTTACGATCAATGCTGAATTCGAAAGTAAGTCATACACGCTATGGAATAGCCTTTTCGAATTTACCGGACATCGATGAGTTTTCGTAACGGAAGGAAGGATTGTACGACGAGAAGAGGGGAACGACGATATGTCTTCCAAGCAGCGTTTTCTCGAATTAAAATTGTGAAACCGTTAAAGTCGTTCAAGGAAATTTACCACCTAAATCAAAGTGAATCCTTGGCTTTGCGAAAATGGGGAAAAGCGATTCTATCGAAACGATTCGTTTCGCGGAGCCGCGATTAACGAACGCGATTGCTTATGTATATATATTTGTTTCTGCATAGTTTGCAATAGTTGTTATCTCCAGATTGAGACACCTTCGCCGTGACTCATTCGTCGTGATTGCGCCTACCGATAAAAGCCGTAGGTATCGACCGGTGATTCCGATCGTTTCCGCGAAGGAAATTCCCGCGGGAATCGTTCTTACGCTTGCGCAGCCTTTCCCGTGCAACCGGAAGTCGTGCGTGCAGCTGTCATCCGACGCGCTTGACGCGCGGCTTCCTTGCGAGTCTGCGTTACAGTTAGACAGCCTCTCGACCTGGTATCGAGCCCCGGCGAGAATTTCTTTTATCTCGAAGATCTGTATACGCATGCTACGGTATTGCGGGTGTCTGTGCGGTTTGCTGCAACTGTCTGCACGCGATACCAATAATGCGTTTGTGAAAAAATGAGATACGTAATTGAGCTCATTTCAAAAACTCGCGAATTATCCTCATTAAAAGGCGACGGGGTTTTCTGCTTGTATCTATAATTTTCTTGTAATACCGTGAATATTTTACGTAAACTTCAATTATCCATATCGACAAACCTATTATGCATATTAAGCGATCCGTGTTACCTGAGCTCATATCTTTCTCTCTCTCTCTCTCTCTCTCTCTCTCTCTCTCTCTAACTCACTTACTTACTTAGTTATTTGCTTTGATTGTTTACTTACTTATTTGCGTTTTTCTGCTTTTTAATCTTAATTCTTCTTGTATCTTTTTTTGTTTGCTCTTAAAGGGCTTGCCCCAGAGCACAACAAATGCTTCTTCTTCTTTTTCTCTCTCTCTCTCTCTCTCGCTCTCTTTCTCTCGAAACCTCTAGTCTCTGCGTTACAGTTACGCGGTATCGTAAATTGCTATCGAACCGGCGAGAATCCATTTATCCAACGGTCTGTAAACGTTGCAGTTATCCGAGCGCGATATTAAACGCGCGCGCACACATATACATATTTAGAGATCTACCGCGGTAATTGAGCTCATCGCGCGTAATCTCAAGCCCGCAATATAGGCGTTACGCCGTTAGACGTCCGTGAATCAAATCTCGTACCACATATTGCGACTGCGATAGATTTTCCGAAACATTCTGATAATTTCGTTAATACATTTATGAGCGCTCGATGCGCGTCAATTCGTTGCGTCGAAAAATTGGAGCAAATAGAAGGAGCAGGCGTCAATCATTCCCGTAATTTAAACGATTTAATATTACCGTAAATTTCACCATAAAATATGCGCCTCAACAACGACTGCATGCGCTACATGTATCGAGCCAGCGAGAATTTCGTTATCGAACGATCCCCCATAGACGTCGAACAATACCCAGCGCACCTTTATTCGAGTTGCAGGTATTGCGCTCGAGATGTTACACGCGCTCGCGTATTATACGTATTTAGGGATGGGCGGCAGTTGCGGGGCGCGCGGCCGGAGCTCATCTCGAAACCGGGTAGGGTAGGTCGCGGATCAATTGATATCGGATCCTCAGGCGGAGGCGATAAAGTCCGCCCCGGCGCGAGCAGCGAGCCTGCGCGGTGGACTGGGTCGGAGTTATGGGAAAATCCTATTTCTGAATAGCATAATCGCATAAAGTCGAGTGTCAAACCGGCCTCGCCTGCGGGTAGCGACCGCTCGACAAGAGCTATCGCCCGGTTCGCCCCTGCGGCGCGTCTCCCAGAGTGCACCTACACGCGTCTACTTACTATCGTGCGCTCGCGTGTATCTATATACATGCAGGAGACGTATGAAACAACGTCCGGAGCACAGCCCCACCCAAAACAATTATTTTTCGACGCAAGGATTTCGTATTTTTTTTTTCTCCGGTAATTAAACTATCAGTTTTTATCGGGCACCGCTTCTAATGGGTGGGCGTGTTAATGTTGATTCCTGATCGATGACGTGGACGTTCGGTAACCGTGCTTCCGAATGGTATAATACCTCGTCTCATAATAGCACGGCGATATGGTTTACCATACGCGATACGCATTACAATTTATCGTACGATATTTCGGGGTTTCGTGGTTATTGCTTTTTCGACAGTCGCGGCGTTGCCCATTTACCGCGTGAAATATGAAGTCTCACGTTATACATATTATCCCCGTTATTTGGCCCCCTTTAATTTGCATTATTATTACCTGCTTCGGGACTGGATGTTCGAATCGATTTACGGCGCACTGAGTTTCATTCTGCGACAGTCGCACCGAATCGATGAATTAAAAGTCTTAGAAACGTGCTCGCTCGGTGCAACCAATGTATTTTCGACGAGTTTTGATATCATTCAGCATAGCTGTACTGATAAACAGATTTTTTTCGCGACTCTACTGGAACCTGATTCAATGGTGTTCATTCCGCGAGGCGGACGCGATCGGTTCCGATTGAAAGCGACGTCCCCCGGACGCGTCTAAATTCGAGCGGACATACGAGAACTCGAATACGATCGCCCTCGCTCGCCCACGGCTTTAAACAGATTCAAACGCGAACGAGATAAAGGCTCGGTTTCCTGCGCGCAGAAAGCGTGTCCGAAGCGGAGGCCATCCGCTAAAACGGCAACAAACGCGCGCGCGCCTCTTCCCCAATTCTTCCCTGACGATGAGCGACCGTCGCGTCGTGGGTGGGTGATCGCGGCTCGACCGCAGGTCTGGATGCTCCGACGTTGCGCGATATCCTTTCGTTCGAGATAATCGCGCGCGATCGGCCGCGATCGAACGGTCTGCTTTGTCTTACGATTAGAGGTTTCAAGTTTATTAACCCTCGCCGTACCAAAATAATTGTAAAACTTAGGATCCCAAAACCGGGTCAATTCTGTCCCTGAACTGACTGAAAGACACAAACACGTTTCTTTTCGATAATATTCAATAGCGTGTCATGGCAATCATAATTAAATAAGTTTTCAAAATATCATGCTTAATATTTTATTGCGAAAGGACAACAATAAAGTAACTAAAATAATATAAATAAATGTTATAAACGTATTTCAGAAAATAATTGTTTTTGAAAAATCCATTTTAAAGCCATCATTCTTATTGCAAATCACGGGAACTCACGGAAGATTACTGAAAAAAAGTGACAGAGCCAAGAAATATCCTTGAAAATTTATGTTTCGGGTCCTGACTGACCCGGTTTCGGTAAGGCGAGGGTTAAAAAATACGGGACAGCTTCGGAGGATTGAAATTGAGCGGATCAATGTGTATCCTTTATAACGATAAATTAATTTAATTTCGTAAATTTAAAGAAATACGAGTCCAACTCTTTCGAAATCGGAGTTAACCGATATTCGGCGATATCGTCTTCTCGCATTTGCCGCCTCTCCGTTATTTTGAAATATTTCCCAGAGATGCTGTTATTGATTACACTCGCACGGAGCAATCTCCAGGTCAGTCCGTCCGATTAAACGGAAGCGTCCTCCTAAAAACTCGACGCGAAAACAAGAAACCTCTTGTAAATTCAGCAGTTTAAGGAACCCGTGGGACGCCGATAAATCAGAAGCCCGTCGCGCGCTGCACCTTTCACGCGGTAGCCGGCTCCTCGGCGGTCACATCGAATGCCTATCAAAATCTCGTCTCCTCCGGGCGTATAGTATTCGTAGCCCCGGGCTCTGTGTCGAGACTCGGTTAACAGATAACAGTAGGTAAGCCTGGATGGTCATACTCCTGTTATATGCCGTCGTGCCTGGCCAATGATTGTAAATAGCCCGTTATGTAACCACTACGAGCGCGCGTGCTCTGTCCGCCGCGTACCTTGGTTCGCCACTCGTCGGCGCTTTATACAAGCGGCGCACATATGACGCGTGTGCAAACTCGCGAGTCGCTTTTGTAAGCGGTGTGCGAAAGGCTTTACGATGTCAACGGCGCGATGCGGACTTATCTAATCCCCCTGCCCCCCCCCCCCCGTTCCTCCCTCCCTCTCGTACAGAAGGCGAAGAAAGGCGTATCGAGTCGTGCCATTACCGATTTACATCGCTAATTAACGCGCGATCCCGTGATATCTCCCCGTGGCTATCTATCCGAGCGCGCGCGCGCGTGCGCACGACTCGTCGGCTCTCGCGGGCTAAATCTCTTGCTACGGATGCTGGGAACTGTGCAGCTACCTATAGTTCGCGAGTTTCGAGGGATACGCACTTGCAGCGTGTCTCTAGTGCCGGTTGATGTCACACGGAGAAAAAGAATTAACCCTTACTTGCCACACTGGGATTCGAAACAACCCCATGGTAAAATTCGTACTTGTGCCACATTGGGGTTGATTTACACCCCAGCGAGAAGAATTGTTATAACAAGTAAATTATTGCATATTTGTACTTGAAAATGTTATCAGCTCTTCTTAAGGGCGTACTTTAAAAGACCGTGTAACTTTTATATTTTATTTTTTTCGCATACTTAATTTTAAGTTCTGGCTATACAAGTTACACGGTCTTTTAAAGTACGCTCTTAAGGAGAGCTGATAAAATTTTCAGGTACAAATATGCCATAATTTGTTTGTTATAAGAATTTTTCTCGCTGGGGTGTAAATCAACCCCAGTGTGGCAAGTACGTGATTCTATAGAAGTGTGGCAAGAGAGTAAGGGTTAATTGGACCTAGGTACTGAAAATTACTTGCGGGGTCGCGAGTAATTCTTTTATTCACACCAATATTACATTTGTTAATACATCAATTAGATGTCTCTTCCTTACCATCGTGTGAAATAGTGTGCGATCGAGAGGAAGAAATATTGAATTAATACGAAAAAAGTGATTTTTAGTAGATCCTACCAATTCTTTTTCTCTGTGCATGCTTCGGAGAGATTGGGATGGATCTTAGTCGGTGTATAATTTAGCTGTGACCTACCGTGCTGATCGAGGGAAGAGAAATTTACAAAATTGAGGATACATACAGTGCGATACATTTTATACTTCGGAGTAAATCCATATACTCTGCGATGTATTATATAAAGTGTGTACCACCTTGTATACGTGTGTTCTGATCGATCGGCGAAGCGCTGTTACATGACGGACCGATTATTATTTCTTTTCCCCCGCGAGCACTCCCCCCCTCTCCTCCCGGCAAAATCTTATCGAGACAGGCTTTATCGATACAATTGCCGCGCCGCGGCACGACGAACCGCAATTATTGTACGGCATTATGGAGCGGTCCGGTTATTTCAAAATAAAGATTGCGCGGTCATTGTGTAACGATACGTTTAATTGGCGTGTAACGGGTCGCGCCGGCGTTGAAATAGAATTCGATCGAAGCGACCCACGGTGCGGATCGTTGGCCTCGGCCGATTGATTTTTTTCTCGATCGCTCGCACACCCGTCGCTCGGTCGGTCAAACGGATCATACTTTTCGCGACAAATCGGCGTTCGCGCGACGTCACACGCGATAACGAGATCTCGCCACGCTGAGCCGCAAGTGTGTATACATCACTGAGAAAAAAAAAGATTAAAAATTATCCTGTTAGAAGGATAATCTGAGTACGAAAGGCAAAAGAGATAAAAACTTATCCTTCCAGGGTATAAAATGTAACCTTCCTTAGGATAATTTTTGATCTATTTTACCTTTCGTACTCCGATTATCCTTCTAACAGAATAATTTTTAATCTTTTTTTTTTCTCAGTGTATTCAAAGCGCGGAGGAAGCGACGAATGCGCTCGGAACGTGCCTCCGGGAAGATATCTCGCTCCCTCCCCTTCCTATTTCGCTTTTTCTCTATCGTTCGGAACCGCGGGTCGCTTCGAAACTAACGATCGTTCGCGCAGGTTTCACCGGTGCTCTCGCGAAGGGAGATCGAATGATCGTTTCGCACGACCGCCGCTCCACGATCTTCCGTCTTTTTACATTCGGCCGTCTATCGCTCCTCTTCGAACGTCGCGATTCTCTCGTTCTTTCACCGCCTTTCTCGCTCACGGAAGACGCTGTATTTTTGGATAGCATTTTTATTCGCAAAGCGCCTTTATTCAAAATCGCCGAAGCGTGGTCGATCGCGTGAAAACTGACGGATGCATTTTTTTTTGTTATTGCCCGTCGGACGATATAAAAAAAAGAGTGATGCGGTTTGTCCGATCTCGATCATCTCGCCGTGGAAATATCGCAGCGTCCGCGACCGCAGACGTCGCACTATCAACCGCAAGCGCGACGGTAATGACGATAATTCCGGTGTTTGCTTTTTCAAACCGCCCGCGTAAATGACCTGAAAACGCTGCGACGTTGATGTTGCGACCGGTAGAACCGTTTTTTTTCCTCGGATGCATACAAATGGGAAGCGGGTATTCCCGTCTCTCTCAAACGATCGGCTCGATTTTCAGGCTATTGACAAAACGCATCACATCCCGCATGCAATGCAGGAGGCGATGCACCGAAACGTCCTCCAAACATTGCGTCCTTCGCGCCTAAAATACTCTATCGTTGAAGTGCGAAGCACGCGCGCGTTGGGGAACGCCTCTCCACTTTTAACGGCGCGTGAAAAGTTGATTTCGCCTCGCGCAGAGACGAGTCGACTGCTTGATGTCGTTCTGAGTCACTCGATGGGAACACCGAAGCGCCGGAAAGCCGCGCAGCGGGAAAATAAGAAAAGCTAAAACCGATGCACAGATATTCGCGTTTAGACGCTACGTGTTCGCGATTGCAAAGTGCAGTCCGCACGAGTGTATCGCAATCGTCCGTCGGGCTCGTCATCCGCGCGTTACATTACGGTTAACGCGATAAATGGAGCGCCGCAACGAATGCGATTCATTCGCCCGAATACACTGAGAAGGAAAAAGATTAAAAATTATTCCGTTACAAGGATAATCTGAGTACGAACGGTAAAATAGATGAAAAATTATCTTAAAGAAGGTTAAATTTTAAACCCTGGAAGGATAATTTTTCATCTGTTTTACCTTTCGTACTCAGATTATCCTTCCACGGAATAATTTTTAATCTTTATTTTTTCTCAGTGTAACCTGCTCGGTTATCGACGTAGAGTAGCAGTCGGACGACATTGTCGCCGCGTATAACGATAAACACGCGACGATAACGACGAACGATCGCGTCTGCTCTTCGCGCGCTATACCGCTAGGTACTGCGCCCCACCTGACTGCGGAGACGGCGGCTGACGATCGAGAAATCTGACGCGGAATCGATACCATTCGCACCCGCGCGTCCAGTTGCTCGGGGCGAGTCGTCGCAGGCGCGTTTATAACTGCGGGCGCGGTGGCGCGCAATTATGTTTCATTTAATCGTGGAAGATGTTGCCCCTTAATCGGCTAACAGCACCTCTAATGATAATAATCGTTCCGCATACAGCAGTTCGCTCGGCCGGCCGTTGGACCGGTTACGCAGCTCGCTCTGTTTCGCGCGCCATTTCCGCCGCCCTCGCGCGCGAGCCGACTTCCGCTTCTGCTGCAGCGCGCGCGCGCGCGCGCCCGGTAGCGATTATCGCGATAATCGCGCGCGAGGATCGACCGGCGGATATATGGGACGGGATGCGGGAAGCGCGTTGCTGCAGCCGGTTGCATTGTCGCTGCGCGCGGGAGGGAAGATATTGCGAAGGAACGAAATTGGAGCGCGGAAGGGAATTTTTTGTAAGAATGAAGAGTAGCTTTTGGATGTCTCTTATTCGAGGGGTAAACATTCATTCGCAGATAGATAAAAGCCATGAATATCAGTGTAAATAATTATCTAATAATCATTCATTTAATAAATTAATGTTTAAACGTAGGTATTCGTAATCGTGTGTTGGATTAATCATTGGTATAAATAATTATCAAATAATAATTAATTTAAGAAATTAATGCCTATAATTTAACGTATAAGAATTTAAATAAGAAACGTGACGGAACGTTTAATATCCGTCGGACGTTCGAGTGGGTATTAGATTGGGAGCAGGTCGCGTTTAAATATTTGCCACGTTTATTTGCCCATAATCATCCCGCGATTAGTCGTTCGAAGCAAATCGAAGCTCTCTCGTTTGTAGCACCGGTCGCGATAATTCTATTGATAAATCCGAACGACCTTTTCCGGGACCACATCACCTTTGCCATCGATCCATTCGTATATTTAAGCGTTTCGGAGTCACGCGATGAGACGAGAATTTCAGGAAGCGGGACAAATTATTATTGAACAACGTCGACGTAACCGTGCGAGTTGTACTGCGCTCTCGATAGCTACATCGTGTACCTTGATATTTTTAATTTCATACGCGGTATCAAGAAAGATGCGTATACACGTTTTTTTTCCCCGCGGCGTCCGAGATAAACTCTTCTGATAACGCCGATACACGGATTACGCACGGCACGCGCGTACTCGCGCATCCTGAATTCAGATTGTCGGGGAAGAAAGTGCGTGACCCGATTTCACGATGCCCGAGGAGCGCGTCGGCCTGCATTCAAGGCCGCGCGGGGTTACACACGCCCGCGATGATAATTCCTTTAAATCGTGGGGCGATCGCGCGGACGGGCGGGTGGGGGGTATAATGCGCGGTTCGTTTAATATTCATTCGAAGCAACTCGGGCGATGCGAAAGGAGACGTGATAGATGCTCCGCGGGAGATCCACTCGGAGGAGTGCTCGCAATTATGAATATGCGTACGGTACGTACAGGCGCCTGTGTGGTGCTCCATAGGAGCGATATTACGGTTAAGTATATAGCTGTGTACACTCTTTCAAATTAGAGCCGTGCCACCTTTAAGCCACTTTTAGCGTAACAGCGTGGCGAATGACCATGGAAACTGCGGTTTAATTTGAAAGAGTGTAGCCTCACGGGGTGGCTCGTAATTGCCGTGTTGAAAGCACGTGGCGCCACTCTTATTGTTAGTGAAAATCAGCAGGACGACTATGTGGTGAATGGATTCGTATTTTCCCATTGAAAGTGTATTCGTAAATGAATTTTCAATGAAATACAAACGCGTCAAGCAGTCGCAGGCGAGTTATAATATACATGGTCGAATTAGAGGTTGTTTGGAGTACGTGGCACGTGGGTGTCCCCTTCTCGCGACGGAGAAAAAAAAACGAAACACGTATCGCGCGTTCCAGCGTCGGGCTGGAAACGGCCCCGTCGCTCCACTCGCTTATCGTGTTCTCGTAGCAACTCGATACAGTCGGCGAGCGCGGATGCAACGCGTGAGTCATCGTCGAGCGGGACTCGAACGATTTTTGTAGACCTCGAGCGAGCCGTTTTAGGATCGATATTCGTTGTCGGGTATTTTTTTTTCGCGGCTGGAGATACCTCGCCGTTCCTTCGTCGAATCGTCGTACAATCCTGCGAAAACTATGGAGAATCGATGATCGAAAAACGGGGACCTTCCGAAGTGACGCGCGCATTATTTTTCGTCGCGCAGAAAAAGACTCGGTCATGCCCGATGAATCACGGCGAGAAGTGGACGTAGGAATTGGCGGAGCGATGAGGAAAGCAGCGTAAGACAGCTCGACCTTCTCGCGTTGCAGCGCGACTCGACCGTCGATTCCGCGTCGAGCGGAGATTCGTGACGGCAAAATATCGTAACACCGGGGCGTAAAGTAAGAGGCGAAGCCAGTGGCGCGCGCGCGCTGCTCCGAGCGCCGTAGTGCATCGTGACCGCAGTGAAGCATCGAACGCGAGAGGAAGAAACCGAGGGATAATCGACATAGCGTGCGGACTCGTTTAATTATGTGGTCATAGCCGGCCATGTTGAAGTGGGTGCATCACTCCCCGCTGCCAAAGAACCACGCGACCGTGGTGACGGATCCGGAAAAGTCGGAGGGTGCGGAGCGGGAGAAGCAGGAGGAAACGCGGCTCTGTCGGCAGGATAAGAGTCGGGAGAAGTCGCAGGAGGAGAAGACAAACGGAATCCTGGATGCCTGCGTGAGAAGGCGTTTCGGGGTAAGGGAAAATTCGAGGGGGTCCGTCGAGGTGGTCAGGAAGAAAGGGACGAAGACCGAAGGGACTCCGTCTTTGCTTTCCGAGTGCAACTGCGCTCTATCTCGTACGCAGTCAAATTCATCTACTTTCAATCAGTTTCTCCATCGGTATCGTAACGAAGACGGAGATAGGTACGCGATCGACTTCCGCTCCGATTCCACCTATTCCATATCTCAATTGAGACGCGCAATTTCATTTTTCACGAAGCGTCAATGAGTACGGCCCCTATTAAGATTACGGAGATACGATGTTGCCGATGGATCGTTCAATTAAACCGACCAGTCCCATTCGCCACGGTCTCTCTGGTATTCGCCGATCTTGTCTTTCACTTCCGCAGAGTCGAGCGCGATGAAGTAACCGGAGCCGCGGAGGTTCGATGAAAAAGCCAGTTTTTCCAACGCTCGACAAATTGCGCGTTTTCCCTTCACTTCTTACGCGTTACGCGACTCTGCGTGCCGCGTAGCTGCGCGTGGATACAGCTTTGAGCGCACCTGCGCCGAGTACGCACTATAACGAGAGACGAGAAGTTCAACTATCGCGTCGCCCTGGTGACGGGGTGACAGGATAGCTGGGTAGGAGGTATTGCGGTTTTCGTACGCAGGAGCCGTTATACCGCAGATGTAACATACTTTCCTGTTACGGTTCCATATGCGTACGCTTATAGCGAACAGTTCGCCGCTAACGGCATCGATCCGATACGGACTGATCACTCGGTAAGAGGTCACAGTTTCGTGCAAAAATTTAAATGAGAACAATACTCTTCGTCCAATGAACTCGCTCGACTTCCATGGACATCGGCACAGCGGCGAGACTACCTTGGCGCGGCAATAAACTTTCACTAATAAAATAAAATGATCGGATCGTTAAATCTGGACTTTTCGTTCGTTGGTCGAGACGACGACGGCTGCGTTATTTATTTGCTTAACTGTTCAAATGAAACGAGCACGGCGAACGTCGGTCCGTTGTAAAGATTCTGTATTTAAATTGCATCCAAATTCTACAGAAGACAATCTAACGTCTGCAGTCGAATATATTAATGATTCCTCAATCGAGAGAAAGAGAGAGAGAGACAGAAAAACCGCGAGCGGGCTAAATCGAAATGACCGTTCTGCGATTAAAAATTATTCGCCACTTCACGCGACAAAGATATATATACTTTTACTCGACCGCTCTTGGCACGACTGCTCTCAACGATAATTCTCAGTGTTGGCTCGGCCACTTTCACTCGTCACTCGCGCCGATCGCGAATCGGATTCCATCGGACCGCCGGGAAAAAGGTAGAATTTCCAGAACGGCCGAGTCATTTCGTTAACGCGGCGTCGAGTCTCGGTACATCGGAGGTACACCGGCGTACGCGGCCACCGCTCCCGGCGTGCTTCCTCCCGCGGGTCTGCGCCGAGCCGGGCAAACGTCCGGAGCGGATCATTAACTACCGCGAAGTCGATCGTCGGCGTAAATATCGCAATGTCAGCCCCCGAGATTAATCGGGAGAGGGTTAAGTCATTCGGAACTTTTAATCTATCGGACGGCGGTCGAGAGTCGCGCAAGAAGTCCTTCTGGAAAATTCTCGTTAACGCTCCACCAGGTGCAACGTGTCGATCGGCGCTCGGTTGGCTCGATCGAGTTGGTTCAGCCACCGGTCGGAGACAATGAATGATATCCTTGGCCGATTGCAAAGAATGGAGCGGAGTGGAAGATGGATTTTTTTTCTTCGTCCCTTTCCATCGGCTGCGCGATCGCACGTGGACGGCGAATCGAATCAGCGAAATTGGCGAACCGCGCTATACGACCCGACGATGTTCTCCAAATCGTTCGCGATCGATATGCGTCGCGTATCGCCCGATTACCGTAATCCTGCAGCCGTAAGTGGACTCGTCGTGATGTCCTTCGAGGAAATTCTCCTCGGCGCCGCGCACTACCGCGATAAGCGAGAAGTCGGTCGAGGCTAATCCCACGATTAGATTATATCTGACGTGGGATTTCAACGGTGTATCGGTTACGCGAATCACCGTTAGGTATCCGACGCCGCGACGCGTCGAAGGTGGCGGAAGGTCGTCGTCTCGGTCGGACGGTCCAGCCGGAGATCCGACGAACCGCGCGATTACGATCGACCGATCCGATCCGTTATGCAAATCGGATCGGTTCCGAGAAGCGTTTTCGCGAGGAACACGAAAGTCTCCGACGGCATCGTTATTTAGACGCATTTTTAGACGCCGACACCGCCGTCAGGCGCCTGGAGCTCGCCGAGTCGACGTCGAACTTGAAGTTTACGACGAGGCGTGTTCTCCCCCTCCGGTTCTCGCCACCGCGAGGCTGACTTTTCATTTTATTCCAAACTTCTTGCGCGCGGTCGCATCTGGTGCTCGCGTTCGCCTTCTCGGTACGAGAGGGCGCGCGCGATGCGTCGAGCGAACACACTTGTACGTGTGTACGAGGGCGAATAAAGGCAGCGGTTGGCAAGTTTTTATCGCCGCGCCGTAGGTATATACATAATGACGTGCGAGCAGGCAGATAGGGCGTGCGTAGCCCCCTTCGCAAAAATCGCGCGAGAGCTCCGTCAACCTCGGCCGTTTTTAACTGCTCTCCCATAGGAGACCTGTTTGTTGGCCATAAATCGCGAACGATCCGTCGCACCGTGTACGAGGCGCGCGTGTATGCGCGTCACGCGCGTACGTGCGCTCGCGCAGATATGGGTTTTAACTCGGACTCGCGCCGTCGATATCGATACGACGACTTTCCAATGCCCCGTGGCTACCACCACTTTCTAGAGGTCCCGGATAAGTCGACTCGACGAGTTCGGGGTGTCCGGACCAAATCCGTCGCTGTCGCGGTCGACGGTCGAAAACGCGCCGGCGACAGGCGAGATCGGTGACGAGTTTTCCGCGACGTGAAAGTTTCCGCCGGGCGATTTCTTCGGGGTGTTCGGATGTGCCCGATCGAGTTAACGCACACCCGCGGGTGTTAACGGCGCACGACTGTTACGTAACGGTACACGGGTTCGGGCAGTTTAATTTTAACGACGATTCCATGTGGTTTTTTCAGGGCTCGGACCCGAGAGTGGCGACATGCCGGGGGAAGCTGCAGAACAAACGGAGCAAGCTCAACCAGGAGATCAACAAGGAGCTCAGACTGCGGGCCGGCGCGGAGAATCTCTTCAAGTGAGTTCAGCGAGATTATCGTCATTCCCGTTATTTCGTATATGCACATCCGTCGCGTCGTAACGTCGGTACAAATCGAACCCTCGATCACCGTATTCGATGGATTCCTTCATGCTGATTCCGAAAATCACAAATACATTGAGTAAATCTCAAAGGAAAATCGAGATACCGATGATTTGCCGAGGAAAAACAGATTTTACGTGCATTGAACCATCGATATCTCATATTTCCTTTCAGATATCGATCAAATAACCGTGCTTTTCATAATCAGCGCAAAAAAAATACATCGGATTGAGCGATACAGTTTCCGATTCCAGAGATTTTGATCTCTGGAATCGATCGCTCGACTACCCCGTCTTATGTGTTTTTTTCACGCTGATTTCGAAAATATCAGGTACATATTGAGGAAATTTCAGAGGACCGCCGAGATATCGATGATTTTCCGTGAAACAAAACTAATTTTTTCGAACATTGCCAATATTTCATATTTTCTCTGAGATTCTGTCAACGTATCCACGATTTTCATAATCAGCGCGAAAAAAATACACGAGACAGGACGGTCGAGCGCATGATTCCAGAGATTTCGATTTTTGGTAAAATTTCAAGCACCCCTGACATTTTTTTTGTCAATTTTTCACGAAAATCGAAATCTCTTGAATCGAGCTCTCGACCACCCTGTGTATTTCGTCGCGCTGATTTCGAAAATTACCGATTCATCGAGCAAATCTCAAAGGAACACCGAGATATCGCCGATTTTACGAGGGAACGAATAATTTGGTGCGCTCTAATTATCACAAGTGAAGGCCTGGGTAACGTTGCACCTCGCGAGGCAGTGCTTCGATGTGTTGGTCCTCTTACCGTTCTCCAAAGCATTCAGGTTGAAGCAAACCTCACCGCATTCTACAGCCGCTTCGAACGTATTACGCAGATGCGTCTAAAAGACACACTGCACCCACACCTTCCGGAAACGGTGGAATGGAATAACCAACGCGCGAACCCAGAGGGCGAATTACCGGTTCGGTGACCCCTACGGTTATTTCAAGGCCGGCTTCCCTCCCTCTCGCCCCTCGGGCCGAGACATTAGATAAATTGCGGGCGCATGCCCACCTTGGGCTAATGTCATGCTAATGCCGCCCGTAACAAATTGCACACCCCTCAGGTCGGTAGTCTGCGCGTGACGCGAGACGTGTCTCCGCGTTTATTCGCGTGTACGTTGAATCTGCACTTCTGTAGTATACATATATTCGTACGTTTGACTACGTCTGTACAGGGATTTCGAGATATTTCATAACGCGATTAGTCGTAGGACTAGGCGAGCGATGCGGGTTCACGGGACCCCGTATATTACTCGCAAACGTAGAATTTATCGTCGAAACTTTTTCGTCCGCTCACTAATCCGCCTTCTCGCGTTACGCAGGGCTACCACAAACCGGAAGTTGAAGGAGACCGTGGCGCTGGAATTGAGTTTCGTCAATTCCAATCTGCAGCTGCTGAAGGAACAGCTGGCAGAGCTGAACAGCTCGGTGGAGCTATACCAAAATGCCGACAGGTGGGTACCAGAAGTATACTCTTTATATATAGCGCACCGCGCGCGCGTTATAATTTATCCCGCTTCGTGGCTATAGAGAGGTACGCCGCCTCGCGCGCACTTGTAGCGCTCGAATACGTACGCGCGGTACTCGCATCGCCGGTGCCTTGCCTGTACAAAGTCGCTCCGTCGTCGGCGATACCGATCTACGATATATCGGACCGCGACGCCGGTATTTAGTCGGAGGAAATGGCGTATTTATACCTCGACTGTGTCTCCGAGGATTAAGCGGCTAAGTACCGTGGGATATGCGTATACCAGAATCCGCGTTGCGCGTTATCATATATTACCGGTCGCGCACACGCTCGCCGATAGCAGCGCGTTCGCTTATTTTCTTTTAAGGGGTGATCACGCGCGCGTGTGGATCGACTCCACACAAAGGGGAAGGCCAACGTAGATATTCTCGGTCGATAATAAACTATAGCACGAATCGCATCTCTACTGTGCGCTATGCAACTGCCGACTACATTGTTGGTAGCGGTACGCCATGGGTATTCACCGTGCAGCGGGGGACCGCGGCGATATTTGCATCGGGTAAATTTATCCTCGGCGCGTGCGACTATAAATTCCGTAAGGGTCGCCGGCTCGTTCGAGCTCTTCGAGAGAGGAGCGTGGTCCTTCGTCCGCTTCCTCCCTTTACAAATGCGGGTTCGTTTGACCCTTTTTTTTTCGCGCATAATATCGAATGCCGGAAGATTGGACGAGCGTGTCTGTTTATCCGACGGCGTTACACTTGAACGTACAGAGACGCGGTAGTTGTAAAAAATATAAAGGTCGTTACTCTCTTGTCCCCCCTCTCGAAACCATAAACCTTTCGCACGCTATGCGCGAGACCGAAATTGAGCCGTATAGGTGTCCGAGAGGGCGTTCTATTCTTTCTCCGACGTGGCGGGGTCTCCGTTTGACGAATAAGTCGTTGAGCAAGTCATCGCTTTTAAGAGCTCGAAAGCCTACGCTAATCGTCTATTTCATTTCTACGGGGCGTACAGGACGCTCCAAATTCTGACGCGGTCGTGAACGTATGTAATACGCACGAGAGGTGTCGACGAGAGAGTCCGGTTTCGCAAGGATCCTCTCGCGCGCACGAGTAAAGTGCGATCTTTTTGCGAGTCCGTCTCGGTGTGGTGAGAAGTATCGCGCAGCTCGGAGTACCCTTGTTCTCTCTCTTCGCGTGTGAACTCCTCGCGACGAACCATTTCCCCTTCGCGGTGTAATCTCGTAAATTTACTTACCGTTGGGCTCGCGAGAATATTTCGAAATCGAATTATTCGCGCCTTTCGTCCGAATAGCGCGGAAATTTAATTCAGAAACGTCGCATTGTTCTCTCATCCCGCCTCGCGCAGATACCTATTCAGCAGTGCCCCTCTCGGCCCGAGATATTCTCTCACCGCGACTACTTTGTGCGATCTTTGAGCATGCGAGCGGGAGGAAACGGTATACAGTGGGTCGCCTTTGTCGCTCTCTCGAGATCGGTTCATTGAAAAATTACGATAGGGGCGAACAACGGGTTTTTTCTCTCGACCGCCGTGTAATTTCATTCGCCCTGTTGCGCGCGAGGGATTCTGCACACAGGTGGTTCCTACTGTGCGGTAAGAAAGAGCGACGACGAAATTTCCGATCGTACAAGTACGGCGTGGTGAAAAATTGAATGGGTGAATGGAACGAGGGCTGAAACCAATTTTCGGTTAGTCGCTCGAATCGCTTGTTCGGTATTCGATTGTTCGTGTGCGCTTTCGAGACTCGAAATCACACCGGAGGATTTCTATTCGTTGTATCATAGTGTTAAACATCGTTAATTCGATCTGATAAAAGCAAAACCTCGCAAGAGCGCACGTTACGCGTTGCATGGCATTACCTAGCCAGTGTATAGCATCGTGCCTTCCTTCGCGCTCCGTTCGTCCCTACATACGTACGTACAGCGTTCGTCGGTCCATCCGCTATGCTTCGGTTCCTGGGTCACTGCCCGCCTACTCTCCGTATACACCGTGCTTTGCTCTTTAAGCAGACCCGACCGCCTTAAGAGCCTCTTTAACAGGCGCATTAAGGATACGGACGCCGCTAGCACCTTTTCGCGTCAACAAAGCGTCGAGCGTGTCGGACGCGTTCGCAGGAAGTGCACCGCGGGCAGGAACACACGCCGTCTCCCCCTCTCTCTCCCTCTTTTTTCTTTAATGTTAATTTTTATATGAATTTTTTTTTTTTTCGTACTTGATTTTTCTTTATTTTTTATTGCATCACGCATCACGGTTTTTCAAAAATCCTTTACTGTCACCGCTTCCGCTCTTTGGAACTCGCTCGCGGCTGATATCAGGGAGTCGACGTCAGTTCCTGCTTTTTGAAGAAGGCTTTTCAGTTGGTCGTTGCGCGAGGTCTACACTGAGAAAAGAAAAGATTAAAAATTATTCTGTTAGAAGGATAATCTGAGTACGAAAGGTAAACTAGATCAAAAATTATTCCAAAGAAGGTTAAATTTTAAACCCTGGAAGGATAATTTTTGATTTATTTTACCTTTCGTACTCGGATTATCCTTCTAACAGGAAAATTTTTAATCTTTTTTTTCTCGGTGTAGTTAGTTCTATTCCGTGATGCTATATCTTTCTTTGTTACTTCTCGTTTTCATTTCTCGAATTGTTATAGTTTAGGCTTACTATTAATATTTCTTACTTTACTTTACTCAACTTAGCTTACTCGCGTTATCTTCTTACTTGCTCCGTCTATTTATTTTATTTTGCTTTTCTTACTTTATTTACCTACTTATTTGCGTTTCTCTACTTATTTACCTTATTCACTTATTTTTACTGTATTTTTTATAACTTCTTTGTGAGCTCTTAGAGGGCTTGCTCTAGAGCACAATAAACGCTTCTCCTTCTTCTTCTTCTTCCTTTTCTTCTTTTTCTCTTTTTCCCTCTTTCTCTCTCTAGTATTATCGCGAACTCCTCTTCAGCGGCAGAGCGAAGTTTACGACGACTCCTGCTCGACTAGAAATATCGCGAACGCTTCGAAATACGGCACACGGCGGCCTGAAAGCACAATTGTTGCCCTCCTATATGGAAGCACCCCATTTGAAGCCACCCCGGGTTACCGCTCGGGTCATTCCTAATAGCGTCCAAGTGGGACGAGGCCGTAGATACAGGTGTAATAAGACGCGAACGAAGAAGACGTCGACGACGAGCTTTTACGGCGTTCCGTTCCGCTCAAAGCTCATCTCGACTGTAACCGTAAGTAGCACACGAGATATCTAAAGTAGGCAGAGAACGAGCTACGCGTATGCGAGAGCGCGCGCTTAAAGGCGAGAAAGAGTACCTAGGTAAAACCGGTAGGCGAGTACCCAGTCCCCACGCGCGCGCTTTAATCGTTCCTCCTCGCATCGACTCGTTACTTTGCGACGCGCGCGATTCCCCTGCAAGATCCATCGACGTTCGTTCGAGAGAGGGATATTCGTACGCGGAGTGATACTTGGCTCGCCCATCTAGAAGGAGAGGACCGATAAGTGCAGAGAGAAAAAGTCTGACGCTCTCTCTGTACGGTTTCGCTCTTCTCCGCGCGTTCACGTGTTTCTCTACGCGTTATTTCTGCGCGCGAAGAGCACGAGAGGGAGACTCCGCGCCTCTTCCACTTTACATCCGACGGAAGCTCGACTTTTCGACGGAACGCCGCCGCTTTACCGTGAAGAAATATTCATTTTTTCATACCGACGTAATAGCCGACGCCTCGGCACAGCCGTCTACTCCGCGTAACTCGGACTCTCGGCTACGGATATTAACGACGAACCCGGTAGCCGTTTACGCGCGGCAGTAGAAAACCGAAGCGCCGAACGAGAGGAAGAACGCAAACTGCGGGCGAGAGGGGAGGAAAGAACTCGAGCGCGAGGAGAACGATGAGGGATCGGAGGAGAGACGTCCGGCAAGAAATGTCAATACGCGCCGGGAGATTAGAGTGCACAGTATTCTCCAACGGTTCTATCACTTTTTGTCGCGTTTGCGTAGCGCCCGAACGTGCATACCTGTATATACACACCCATACGGAGGAGAGTACCGCGTGCGTGGATATATCCTCCGCGGAGATAGAAAAAGAGAGATAGATCGGGTCTTTCGATAACGGTAAGTCGCTCGAACTCGTGTATAGAACGCGATGATGATTTATCGGTCGTATCATTTTATCGGGGGAATTTATAATAGGCTCGATAATGGACCGAACTTTGTGCTGATACTTCCTCGAGACGCGGCGGTAATCCGGGCTGTTTTTGCGTTGGACCGAGAGCAAAATGACGGGGACGAATGTGAGATATGGTTTGGGTTTGACAATCGAGGCATTTTTGGATGTAATGCTTATCGATGCCGTTGCGGCAATCAAGCACGAATGTGTAGTGCAAGGCCATCAGTGGGATGAGAGAAATTGATTCCTCTTGTGTAACGGGAGATATCTCTTTTCGACCGTGTCCAACATTTCCAGGGATACGTGTCTACAACTGAGGCTGAGGTATAATGATTGGAGCATTTATCGTTATGTTCGCACGAATGTACGTGGTTCGAAATAGCTCAGAATGATATAGAAATACGCGTGGGCACGCATACGCGCGGGTAGAAAAGCCGGCGGGTTGCGTGCTTAGAAATACGGGCCAGCGGAGCGCCCGGCAGACTTTCGAGATCGTAAATTATCGGTTGTGGCCGCAAGTGCGAACGTCCGAGCTAATTACACGACGCAATCTCCTCCGCCGCGGGTTGTTATATCGATCTTCGCGCGTTGCATTTACGTCAGTGTTGATTTCTATTATGATTAAATGCAAGCTCGGAAAGATCGCTCGTTGATTTCCGCAAGGTGATCGTGTGATCGTAGACTTTCGATCGGCGGGTCAGGTGTTTAAGAGCAGCGAAGGGGGAGGAGGGAGAAGAAGAAGAATAAGAAGAAGAAGCATTTATTCTGCTCTAGGGCATGCAAAGAGAGAGAGAGAGAGAGAGACCGTTTATTTGTGTCAGCACAACAGGGGTACAAGAGCTGCAGTGGGGAAATAATTGCTAGGGAGTTAATTGGGAACAGCCCAGTTAAAACCTGCATAAGCCATACTCGAATTACAAAGTTAAATAAAAGAAAATACAGATAGAAATAAAATAATAAAAAGGAAACCGAGTAAAATACAGAATAGACGCTTAAAAAATAGGTACAAACAACGAAGGCATGACATGAGAGGGAGTAGAGGGAGAGATATCAGAGACTATCACTCTCCACCTCCGCGGTCTAATTCATCTGTCACAGCAATCCTGTGATCATCGATCCCCAATTAGCGAGATGACGGAGAAATTACCTCCGACCGCGTGAAATTGCCGGTTGTGAGCGTCTACCCCGAAAAGGAAACGAAGCGATTCCGTCGGTCCGTGCGGATCGCGATGCTTTCTTCTCGCACGGGAAACAAAAATGGAATTGCGCGAATTCTCGTTTAACAAAGTTCAAGTCGATCTTTGTCAATTGCGATCGAGCGGTGACTCGGAGAAAGATTTTCTTCGAAACGAATGACCGAAAGTGGAAAATTCTATCGAGACGATCGCGATCTTCGCATGGCCTCGGGCGACGAAGCCGCGCGTTCCGTATAGCTGCCCCTAATCATTGCCGGCCGTCGGTCGGTCTTTTCGCCGTTATTTATTCGTTTAATTACCATAAACCACCGTTACACCTATCCGGGATGTCGGAGAACACCCGAATCGTTAAAAAAAAGCGCCTTGGGAACCAGGCGCGTCCGACCGCGCGGAAAGGGGAAGCGGGACGGAGTTTACAGTTTAACCATAAAATTCCAAACCGTATTTGCCAACGATTCCCCGGGCGAATTGTCCATTCACGGCAGCGCAATCGACGATCGAGGAAATCTCACGTGTATTTCCTTCTTAACCTTTGGTCTAGTTCTGTAACTAGCTCTATAGGTATCGGTTTTCAATGTCATTCGAATTCATTACAGCGAGGAGCCCGTCATGCCGATGATACCATTGGGTCTGAAGGAGACGAAAGACATCGACTTTCGAGAGCCGTTCAAGGTAAGTGTTTATTTCGTTCCAAGTTTCATCGTCTATCGTTAAATACTATCGTTACCGTCGCTATCTCACGGTTTGCCGCACTTCTTTCGCGATATCCGTAATTAATTCCCAATCGCGATGCGATGCGACCGATCGAGAGGAACGCTTTTTACCCCACTTCGTTCTTTCTTTAATTTCACCTCACTCTCCCGTAGACCTATACGAGTTCTTCGACTTTCGTCTACCGCGCGGAAGGCTGCGGACGCTACGCTCCGAGCGCTCCCGGCCCCGAGATAAGAAACTTCTCTTTCCTCTCCGCCTTATTCCTCGGCCGGGTCGAACGGTGGTCCACCGCATCCTTCCAGCTCGTGACGCCAGATCGAAATCGATAATAGTTCACTCCAACGGCGGTACGTCCGGGTCGTCGATGAACTCCTCGCGACGCGCTTTCCGCTCGCGACTCCTGCCGCGCGCCACGGTGCGCTCGACGATTTTCGAGAAATCCAGATCGTCGCGCGGTGGACCGATCTCCAGGAGTTCGCGCCTCGACGACCCCGCCGCCGCGATTACCCGTGAGCTGTCTTTTTTCACGATCTCGTCGGCCGGACGAACTTCCGCTTTCGTCGTCGCGACCACGGATCGCGTACGAGGCATGGTAATCACCAGGTGCCCGGTCGTCGTGTTCCGTTTGACGGAGCTCTTCTGAGTCGAGACCTCGCAGGGAAGGGTCAGTTGCAGTATTTTACCCTTTATCGTCACGCGCACGTATTCGGGCTGCACGTCGACGTCCAAGTAAGACGTGTCCAAATGTCTGAAATCAGTTACGCGTCGTTAAAGTTTTTTACGCGTCCTCCGTTTTTGATAAAAAATAGTATAATTTGGATTATGCCAAAATTGCGCAGACTACGTCCTTAGAAATACACAGTATTGCGTTGGATTTGGTTAAAAAACACAGTTTGGGCGAAAACTTGTGATCTGGATGTGATTCTCACTTATACACGGAGATGTCGAGGATGACGTTGTCAGGGTCCTTTTCGTCGTCCATCGTGAAACGAACTTTCGGTTGATTCATATTGTAGGGTCTTCCCTCGGGACTGAATAGCTTCGGAACGTACTTCGGCTTGTCTTCCTTCGCATTGGATTTATTTTTTTTCTCCTCGATCTTCATGGTTCGTTCGGCTATGGCCACGCGATCCTCCGGGGTGTGATAGCTCGTGCCCTTCCAAAATCTTTCATTTTCCGCTTCCTCGTCGTCTTCGTCGTCCTGCAATCGTGGAATTTATTACCCCCCGGAAGAGAGACGCGCAACTGCGAAGTACGATGCATCACCTTCCGCGCGGTGTTCTCCCTGCATACCTTTAACTCGGTAATCCTCGGCTTCTCCCGCTCCGCGCGATGCCGAAGTATCTGCTGTTCTCGTATCTTCGCGTACTTCCGGTATCCACGGATCACGTCTCCCTGGGTCTCGGCGTACCTCTGCAAAGCCTTTATGCGCTCCGACCTCTCGACCTCCCTCATGTCCAGCTCCTTCAGTTGGGGCAGCGTCGCCACAACGTAGTCCCTGTATCCCTCGTAATCCGAGCAAGGGTTCCCGGTGAGTATCAACTGGCGCAAATTTTCGTTGCATCTGGCAGGATCGAAAAAGCGTGACGACGAATATCTCAAGTTTTCGAGAGGATGCAACGCGAGAGAGAAAGAGCGTGATAAAATCGAGGAAATAAAACTCCAGCGATGCGTGGAAATACCTCAAATTTTTTACACACTGCAAATCGCCGACAAAGTTCACCGTGAGGTCCAATTTCTGCAGACTCTCGAGACCCTCCAAATTCTCGATAAGCTCTATATTGTTCAGGGCCAAATTCAAGTATTCCAGCTTTTTGAGCTTGTTCAGATTTTCTATCTTCGAGATCAAGTTAGATTGGAGTAGCAGAATCTTCAGATTCCTGCAGAGGTTATTCAGCAACTCGATCTTCTCGATGTTCTCCTGGTGGAGGGATATTTCCTCGAGGGTGGAAATTTCACCCTCGTTGTGCTCCGATCTCTTTCTGATCAGATCTACCGTTATTCTCGTCATCGTCGTTTTGCGTGTAATTCGTTTGATTTATTTCAAAACCTTTTTCCCGTTTGTACGCGCGATTGAATCCAAGCTCTTGAAATTCGCCTCGAAATATCGATTTAACATCGCGGGGCAACCAGGGGCGTGTTTATCCGTCGCCATCCCTTGATAGTGGACGAATAATCTATCGGTACTCTTCGTATTACTGATATGGCAGAAATAGAATTCGCGAATCGATATTCAATTAATTATTTCACTGGCTATTAATTTAGTGACGTTTTCTTTTTTTTTTACAGGACTTCATTCTCGAGCACTACAGCGAGGACGGAGGAAATTATGAGGAGGCGATCGCAGATCTCATGGACACCAGGCAGGTAAGCATTTCACATAGAACAATAAAAATTCTCCTTTAATATTACGGGAAATAGATAATCGGAAGCAGGAAGTATTTCTTCCTCGAACACAAGAAATCCCATTCAGCAGTGTAGCGTATTGATAAATGCAGCCCCTTTGGTAAAATAATATTTAAATGATTAACGAGCCGCGGGCACTTAACACAGCCACTTCACTTCCGATCTAAACGCATGCGGAGGGAGATCGCGATAAATCCCGTGAGTTATCGACAGCATAAAATACAATCAGCAGCTATTATGTTCGGCGTAGAAAAGGGGTTCCCGCCGCAGGAATTTCACCAATACGAAAGTCGACTGAACGTACGTCGACGTCGGGAGTAAATCATCGTTTCAGAATGCAAATCGATAAAAGGGTGATTTACCGAAGTCTCGTTTATCGCCTTCTGCACTTCGGCAGGAAGCGCTGAATAAAAGGGAATGTTTTTCTTCCGTTTCACTTTACGTATTCGACAATGTCGAAAAATTGGATATCGGAAATTGCAGTTTCGCAACTTCTCCGAATGAAACGAAACCATGAGAAATCACTTCTCCTTGATTTTTATAATATATACCTTCGGGAAACTTTCACTCGATCTATTCTTTGCCCGGAGCCAGAAACTCATTATCCAAAGGTAAACGGGAAATAATAATTTTCACCAATTACAGGAGGAATAAAATAGGGGGCAAGAAATCGATATGTTGTCTTCTACCTAATGTTTCTTTATTCATTCCACTTCGTACATAGGTGTTAAATAATTAACGTCGCGTTCCTGGTTCGATAATTCCACCAGCCGCGAAGAGCAGATTCTCCACGCGAAGAAATTCTCACACTATTTTAAACATCTATCTCGAATCTCCGCGTTCCTTGTCGTTTATTTCTATATCTATCTATAGAATAGTTCAGATATCCTGCCAATATACGAGCTTGACTAGAACTGGTATCCAGGTTATATTCCTGCCGTCGCTCTTTTTATCGAGAAAAAGTTCTGCTCGTCTCATAAATTATAATTATTTCAGGCGATGAGAACTCCTACCAGAGACTCTGCCGGAATAGCGCTGCTCCTGCGGTACTACAATCAGCTCTATTTCATAGAGAGACGCTTCTTTCCCCCCGATCGAAGTTTAGGGATCTACTTCGAGTGGTTCGACTCGCTAACCGGTGTGCCCAGTTGCCAGCGAACCGTTGCCTTTGAGAAGGCGTCGGTTCTGTTCAATGCCGGCGCTCTCTATACGCAATTGGGCGCAAGGCAGGATCGAAAAACGGCGCGCGGGTTGGATCAGGCTGTGGATGCATTTTTGAGGGCTGCGGGGACCTTCAAATACATTCACGAAAATTTTACGAACGCACCGAGCATGGACTTGGGTCCGGAGATGTTGGAGATGTTGGTGCAGTTGATGCTGGTGAGTTTGTTACATTGATCTTGTAGTTACCCGTGTAAAATGTCGTGGTTGTCTTGACATACTGTGTAATATTAAAATTCTTATTGCTCTATTAGAGTGGAAGAATTAGTAGTAATATTACGCGACGGAACGATAATAGAAACACTTACAAATGTGTTACCTATTTTCGATTCAAAGACTGTCTGTCTCTATTTCGTCGAGTCATCGTTGTCCCGCATTAGCATACAAATTTCATTACAATAGAATGACTAACGATGGATGGGATCGTTCGAGTGTCTGATTGCGCGGGACGGCTCGAAGACTTACTTGAAAATTAACATAAATCATGACATCTGAGTAGTATTCAGAGGTGCGGCTTGTTTGATACGATGGTACAGGTCTCCAAGAGAGACTTACATTCTTTTTTTCTTTTCATTTACATTTCTTTCGGTTAATGTTTCGCCATGTAACCGCCTCTGTATCTTTGCCTCCTTTAGCGGAGATCCTTAAAAGGCGGTCTTTTCTCATTATCAAACACATGGTCTATTTCTGTACTAAATCAGTTCCTACTAGAGAATCTGAGAAAGTTCATTCAATGCGAATCTTCGTCGTCTTCTCAGGCTCAAGCGAGAGAATGTCTCTTTGAAAAGTTGGAGTTGCAGTCGAGGGAGGGTAGGAGTATCGACGTTTGTTTGGATCTTGCTCAAGAAGCTGCTCAAGTAAGCTCTATCATTTTATTCGAAGGGATCTTCAATTCTGGAGTAATTTAAATACGAATCATCTCCTCGTTCTCACATTCTGAAATGGTATTAAAATTCATATGTTTTTTCCCGTCTCAGGTGGCGGCAGTTTACAACGACGTGCACGGATTAATATCACGAGAACCTGTCCGGGACTACGTTCCCGAGTCCTGGGTCTCTTTGGTCATCGTCAAGCGCGAACATCACCTGGCGCTCTCGCACAAGCATTGCGCCGCTGGTTTATTCGCTCGACCGATCGCGGAGTTTCGGAGGGAAAATAAACTCACGTTGGAGCACATTCAGGAGAGCGACGGAAAAACGCAGATCGATCTGACAGTGCCTAAGGATGATAACGAGCGAAAATTATTGGGTACGAAACGTTTCTTTTTCTTCTTCGCCAAGTCTCTGCAAAAGCGCTTCTTCGACGTTATTCTCGGGATAGTACGGCATTATATCAGTGATACAATAAGAGCCTTGTGTGTCTTCAGGACGAGCGCACTTGAGAGAGGCTCTAGTGATCCACGAGGAGAGTCAACGAATGCAAAGGATGTGCAGGGAGTTAAAGGGCAAGCAGGCTTTGGCGAGACTCCTCAAGAGAGCGCACGACTCCACGCTCGAGGAGTACAATCGATCCGGCGAAGAAGACGATTTTCGGGAACTACTCGACGCTCCTCACATACTTGGTAAATATTTTTTCTTCGGCACAATCCCCCGATTAAACAAATATCCGCATGCGATAATTGACACGTACCGTCATTTTCTCTTCAGCTTCTACAAAGTTTCAATTAAGTCTCACGCATCCGGACTTCGGTCAGCACGGAGTAGATGATCTCTTCAGAGCGCTGGGTCCGGTGGCGATATTTTCGGCAAAGAGGCATTGGACGGCTCCGAGGCTCGTTCAGCTTCAAAGGGGTCCCGGCGGCGAGGGCTTCGGATTCAGTGTGCGCGGTGACGCACCCGTTATAGTTGCGGCTGTCGATCACAATTCTTTGGCCGACGTAAGTCTGACATTTCTCGCTATCGCCGCCGGAAAGTACGGAAGAGTAAGTTCTCCCGGAAATCACGAAGTAATCATTGAATTCTCTCGCTTCAGCTTGGAGGAATGAAGGAGGGCGATTTCATAGTTAGCATCGGTGACAAGGACGTCAAGTGGGCGTCCCACGACCAAGTCGTACGGCTTATCAAGCAGTGCGGTGATGCCATTAGTCTGAAACTGGTAACGCCGATGGACAGGAATTATTTAAAGGTGACTAGCGAAGTGTTTAAATATTATTATATCCTCCTTTTGTCCTCGTTAAGAAACCTCGCACGGGGAAACGAAAATACGAAAAAAATGTGCTCCACAGAAACCAGTGAAACCCAGCCATCACGATAAGGGAAGCGTATCAGCGAGTAGTTCTTCAGGGGTGTCTTCCGGTCAGCCGAGTCCCGCGGGTTCCGTGACGACGGCTCACGTAGTTCGAAGGCTTCCTTGGAATCCGTTCAAGAAATCGGGCGGGCAACGCGACAGCAGGGACCTTACCTTCGACAACGTGATCCTGAGATGATCCTGCGAAAGGGTTTGAGCTTGATTTTGTAAAGAAATATCGAGTTTTGAATCGAATCGTGATTTATCATTTTCTTTCAAAAAGAGTCCGCATGTGCTCGCGTTTTGGCTCATGCATGCATATATCTGTGAGCGTAGAGATATTCATATATGCATTCATATATAAGGCGATAGACTTTCTCATGGTTGTCTTCCATAGCAGCAACAGTACAGACTCTAGCTGCACCTGACGAAAGGCAACTTATTTGTCGCGAAGTCAGGTGGCTGCTATCAATCAGGCGCAGCTGGAGTCGGTTGCGCCTACGGACGGCAACCGCTAAACCGGATTACAGCGTAATATGAAACGCAACGCACTACTGTTACATACGCGAGATCATTTCTTTTCGTCATTGGACGTACGCGTCGTAATTTATAGCTGTCGATTATCGTCACTGTACATACCAATAGCACAGCGTTCGTAGCTCGCGCGGAGAAATCATCGTTCGTAAAAACTTCGTGCGTGTAAATGGTAATCAGTTTGATTCATCGCGTTGGGAGTTCGATGACTGGGCAAGCGATGTGCGGGATATCGAAGCTGAGCTTCCGTTCGTTCAGCGAGAAGCTCGTCCGTAATATCGTTTCGAAGATATATTGTATCTTGTAAAATGCATACGTATAATATGTACACATCGTCACGTATGGACCTCTATATTCGTCGATACGATTAATACATCGACGCTTATAGCGACGCGTGTAGACATATTGACGTATATGTATGTAATTATGACCATACTATTATTCTAATTATCTTATTTATCATTATCAATATATTCTTCTTCCTCTTCTTATTTTATTCTTATCGCAACGTATATATTTCATGGTGTATATAAACTTATAAAAAAGTACGTAGCTTTGCTTCGTCCTATTCGCAATTTGCCATACAAGGGTGTGAGGGGAGAGGCTCCCTGGAAAACCGAACAAATTTAGTATCTTCCACCGAGCGTACTGCAGATATTTTTGAATTTACATTTAAAATTTCACACGCGAGCCACGCCTTTCTCGATCGATCGAGATTTAGTATCCACAAAAGGCAGTCGGTCGACACGGTCGTCGTTCAACGAATCCCCTCTTCGCATCTTCGCGAGAAAGTAATGACTGGTGCCAAAGACCTTGCGGTCTTTGCGATGACCGAACCTCTTCGACGATCTGATATTTCCATTATTCTTTTCACCCCGAATTTTTGCACACGATACGGATTTCTGGAGATTTTCCAGAGAGTCAATTATCGAGTCTCACACAAATGCGATAACTCGCGATAGGGCGAAGTTCGTGGGGTGCCAATATATCGTTGAAATTCTTCATTTAAATGCTCGAAAATAGGAGATAAATTTATCGGAGTAATTGACTTGTACACACAGTAATGATCCTATCATGGCGTAATATCGCGTGTCCCGCGAAATTATTGTTGAACTGCAATTGTCTCATTTCCGCGCGCGCGCGTGACACGTGTATCTCTTTCTTCTTTCTCGAAGCAAAGGGTGATTGGTCTAGCGGCCTATTTCGAAAATCGAACGATTTTTCCGACGACCCTGAGTATTTCGTCATTGTTTTCGGATCATTAAGAAAAAGACAGAGTCGCACGGAACGACTCATTGGACTAACGGGGAACCGTCGATGCAAACGTCACTCCGGGTACAATGCCGAATTCAACCGTCGCAGTGACCAATAGTGTTTATAGGTATAAATGGATTGTATATGTATTATATTGTTTAAAGCGCGATGTATCGATTGAAAACAAGAAGTAAAATGCTACCGATCGTGTCGCTACTTTTTGTTATTCGAAAAAACCATAGCGAGACACACGGTCATAGGTGTGTGTACCTATCGACACGTTGCATTCAAAGTGAACGTACACGTATAAGATAAATAAATCAATCAGTGTCTTTATCAGTGAACCCAACCTTTATTTTCATCTCGGTTGGAGGTACCGACCGCGACTTCTATTTTAAATAATTTATTTCATCACTCCGAGAACTTCAATCCCGTTCATCTCGCAACCGCCGCCAGCCGTCGAGTTAAACTTCAATCTGGTAAGTCGGGAAACAGAACGACAATTGAAGAGTGGAAATTAGAAAGGGCCTAAGTGCCATTTTTCACAGACTTCAGTTTTTGACATAGAAAGGTTCTAAGGACATGTCTTTATGTCTTATGAAATGTTCTAAGCGCCAATATTAAAATATTATTTCAACATTGGCGCTTAGAACCTTTCATAGGACATAAAGACATGTCCTTAGAACCTTTCTATGTCAAAAACTGAAGTCTGTGAAAAATGGCGCTTAGGTCCTTTCTAATTTCCACTCTTCAATTGGTATCCTTACATACGTATCTCCACATACTCATAGCGTTTATATATGTATGCAGCTGAATTCCTAATTAAACGATTACCTTTATCTTCTCGTGGAAATAACTTATAAGTATTTAATCGCGTGTAATTAAGTTTAAGGGGCTCCTCCCCATCAGCACCTTCGGGAAGGATTGTAGCATATAGGAAACGGAGACGGGGTGATGGACAGTATTGGAACCGTGGAGGGAGGGAGGAACAGTTATCGGAGAAAATGCATTGCTATTTCTCTCACAATTTACTCCGTCGGCGACGACGCGTCGAATATCGATGCCGTAAGGAGTCGTTCTCTTTCACATTTCGTAAGCGAGCAAATAAAATTTCCCTATAGCCGTCGGCAGTGTCTCTATGGAGAAAAATTTTAAATCATGCCAAGTCATCACGCGCTTGAAGCTTGTGCGGCAATACCTAACGTGATTTTATTAATGTTTATTATTACGATCGGCGTAACCAATATAGATGTCGGTCGGTTAAATTAACGTCTCGGCAATTAGACGCTTATCTATTACTCAGAAATCTTTCAAAGCGTACCTTACAACTATATTCACCGTCGCAATAATTCGCGCGACTTTCCTTTCGCCTTTTTTGCTACATTTCTCCGCTTATCTCTATTGCCTTCTAAGAAAATCGGTTAGACCGCCTCATTCTTTTTGACTGGCATAACATTGATGATATTTGAACATCACGACGACTTCTTTTCTCATTATTTTTGAACAATCGTCAATTTGAAGGGAGCTCTATGCTACTCTAACGGGCTTCTCGAGTGCAGGGCGATGCACTTTCCTTCCTGGCGCACAGCGTTCCGGTTTTTAAGGTCAACGGAGAAAGTTCGAGGCCGGTGTTCGAGCGAACAGGCCAACTTGCTCTAAATGCATCGTCATTTACATTTGATTCCGGTTCCCATAACACGAGCAGAGCGTTAAACGAGAATCACGTGCGGAAGAAATCGCGATCCTTCGTCTCAATTCCAGGCGGGCAGATATACTGTGCGGTTACGAAGAAACGATCCAATAGTTAAAATAACCGTTGGCCTTTTTCCACCCTCGAAACGATTTTACAATGTATGCTCCCTATTGCAACGTTAACGCCGTGCGACGTTGTGCTGTTTCAACTAGAAACATTGTATTCGTTGCCACATCGAGTAGATAAAAGTCCTGTCGTGATCCAAGCAAGGACTCCCCGCTTTCCCGCCGCAGGATAAACAGAAAAATGTTATGAAATTCCGCACGGCTTTCGAATTTCATTTCTGCGAGGGACCGTCATCGTTACGACAGGCTACGCGGTCGCGGTAGCGGTAGCCGCCTTTCCCGATGGGAATCGATGAACTTACAGATTCAACGAGTCGATTAGAATTTCATGGAAAACCGGAAGAAACGCTCGGCTCTTTCCGCTTTCCAGACAAGACTTCGCTTCGATTTTATTTACCTTCTCCTTCTTCTCGTCCCGCCGCCTCACCTGAATTATAACATTGAAACGAGAGTTACGCAAGCTGGCGCGATCCGAGCGGCTGAAAACGGGTTCGAGTATTTTCTTCTTATCCCAGTCCCTTTCTTATTTTTTTTCTTCCGGGACGGCAGCGAAAGTCCGATCGCCGAAATACGCGAAACTCGACTGCGGTGTACACGGCAATCGGGAACTCTATCGCGTGATTTCTTCCATTCCAGGAGGGATTTACCAGAATAATCACCGACTCGTCTTTAAGCGATACGATCGAAAAATTCGTAAGGCAAAGCGAACATTGAAAATGATCGACGAATCTGGAAGAAATCTCTTAGATAAAATCGATTTGATTCGATCGAAGGTCTCGCGAATCTTTTGGCCGGCCTGTCGCGTGATTCAATTCGCGATTATACAATCGGCTGAGCAGAGAGCCAGGACTTCTTTGGCCGGTGAAAGTCGTGCGCGGTACCACCTAGCAGACGTCGCTGATCCATTCTCCTCCGCATCCCTGGTACCGGGCTATTTATCGACTAGGTCGCCTCTGTCTATATCGGCAGGAGTTCGAAATGTTTTTGATCGTAAAATTTCGGCGTAAGATACAAATAATAAAAGATCATATCGCCTTGCAGTCCATATTGTAGAAAATTCATGAACGATGCTCAAAGATGAAGCATTGGCTTATAAGAAGAAACGAAGCACGGCGTCTAGTGTGACTTTTGAATAATACGCAGACGCGCCTTAATTATCATCGAGCAATCTGTCAACTCAGCGAGATTGTTATCACTCGTAATAAGTAATATAAGAAAAATTCGTATAAATGTGGCACGTGTATGTATAGATACCGCGTAGATAATTATTTCTAATCAAACAACAAAATACAGATACCATCGAAGGCCAACATTTTATCTACCAATGCCCATCGAAAAAGGCGAATCAACGAAGTGATATTTTTTAATATTTTCCATTCGCGACACGAATACACCGATCGCGTTATCGTCAAATCACCGATGCAGCCTTACGAAGGAAAATCGAAAAGCCGATCGAAAAATCAGTTTCATCATCCAAACCCGGGATTCGGAGTCACGGTGCAGTGACAAACTGGGCGAATCAATTTAACCTTGAATACACCGATAAAAAGGACGAGAGAAAATCCACTTTGTCTCTAGCCGCCCTCCCCGCTCCACCTTCCCCACAACCCTTTCACTTCTAACTGAAAAGCTACTTACAGGCGCGCTCGGAGACTCGTGGTGGAGGAAATTTGTTGCGGTCGATGCCGAAGAGAGTGGGAGAATTTTAGCAGTGGTTGGTAGATCGCGCATGCGTCCTCAGACCGCGGAGGAAACTCGGGGACAACAATGCTCTCGTCCGATTGTTGCTTCCGAGGTCCAACGATCCGAACAGTCAGGATTTAGGCAACGGTCAACGCGCGCGTGTCTCAGTTCGCGTGGATCGGCGTACCGTTTTCTCTGATCCGGAGCTTTCGAGTTTTTGGGACACTTGACCCTTTCGGTGAGTAACTGGCTTGTATTTTGTATTCTTTTCGCGACAATCTGCCAAACGAGGGAAATTGCAGTTGTGGTGATCGATCGGTAATTTTATAAACGCGATGTTTCCTCTCAATTCTCGTTCCACATCTCGTCTTCCGACGAAAACGGAGTTCAAGTTAAACTTCGTCACCTGGTCGAGTCAGTGATGCAACGACGGTGTGCATAAGGCAGGTTGCACCGCCCAGATTCGCACCTCGTCGTCCCCATATCGCCAGAAAATTAATTCGATTGTAATTAGCGACGCATTTTGCGTCACCCCTTCGCTCCTCCGCCTCTTTTTCATCTTCGATGCGCGCATAATTAAAACGATACGCTGCAGCGCGCGCAAACTCGTCTTCGGAAGTGGGACGCTGAGATTTTATCATTTGACGCGCGCGAGAGTCGACTAATGAAGGCTTCTTCGCGAGGAGATGAGGAATGGAACGGACACGCGCCGTTAGCGGATTTGTCGAAGTCAGGGGAAAACGAGGTTGAGTGGCTGTGGATGATTAGAAAAGGACTTCGTTCGATCAGTCGTATCTACTCGGTGGCGTTCGCTTCGATATCGCGATTATTTCGCTTCTTGCGCGAATTCTTAGTCAACGTTGATGTAATGGTTTTTTAAAAAGTATATTCTTACGTACAAAAAGTTTCGAAGCGCATTGTAGTATAAAAATTTCTGGGCGAATAAATAGAAAATTACGATTGAAGTGTTTATCACTCTACATCCTACTGCATATTCAATTTTTGAAACGTGGCAAACAACTTTTTAAATTTCTGAAACATAAACTCGTTTTTATCCTACGATACACGTATGTATTTGTTCAGCCACCATTGCATGTGTCTAAAATATACACTACGTACCAAATATCGAAATAACTCAGGATCGATTTGCCTGGCAAATGACAAAATCTACAAGTAAAATAGCCGACTCGGGTAATTCTTTACCACGTAAAGCACGAATCATCGTTCACCATGGCTATACGATCGGCGTCTCCGGACGACCCTGTAGCTGCGTGATCTCTGCATTTTCTCACCGGAAACGTGACACGAAGGGGGCGCGGACCTCTTCAAGGTCTCCCGCGTGTTTTTCGCAAAGTCGGTCGATCCGATCGTTAGAACGACCTCTCAATAAAAAGTGCGCAAGCGCGATTAGTATTCCGGACGCCTTTGAAGTAGCTGACGACTCATTGCCGTCTAAACGTCGGATGTCGGGATATCTTAACATGAGCTGCCTCCTGCATTAAACATCGCGCGCTTGGCAATTTGTTTTGTGCATACTCGAAAATTCGTCAGTCAAGGTCGGCGAAGACCGGCAGACGGGTGTGGAGCTGACATTGATAAAAAGAATTTTCTTCATCATTCCCCGACGAGACGCTTTGCCGAGACATTTCATTTTGCTGTCGATGAATAGAGCCCGAGGCCTCGGGCAGCGGCACTCGAAGTATTCGCGCGGCCTTATGCAATAAGGGTGAAATCGTTTAGACAGTCGTCGCTAATCAAGGACCCGGGTGATTCGAGTTTTGAAATTTTGCACGGAAAGTGCAGAGAAACCGAGACCGAGTCGAATGCGTCGCGCGGTGTATTTGTACAGGAAATCGGTCGAAAGCTTAAAATTGGAACGAGAGGAGAGACCCTCCGTACGTGCTCTCGTAACTCTACGAAATTGATTGCAAAAACCTAAAATTTCTCTTCTCGCAAACGTGGGTGGATTTGAGAAAAGAGAGGGGGGACCGTTTTCGACGTGCGAGGCGAAGAAGAGAAAAAAGAGTAAATAAAAACGGCCCTGTTACTCGTTGAAGCGGTCGAGGGTCTGCCCGAGGAGAAAGTAAGAGAGAAGGCCGCGAGAAGAAAGTGAATCTTTGTACATATGAATATATATATCTACGAGATGTGCCTCCTGCGTCTCGGTCAGGACTGCTCACTTCCATTTCGAGGATCGATTCGCGTATATGTGTGGGTATCTTGAACTCGCAAATTCATGCTAATGACGAATTGAAAATGTTCGCGTTTTCCCTTTCATTTTTACTATACCTATATACGCGTGCGATCATTATAATACGTGACTGGAAGAAATTAAAAGCATCTCGTGTATAACATATTATCGTTATTTCATATATTTATGACTGTAATCGGCACAAAATACATATATAAAGTACCTTACCTTCGTATTCTTTATAATATTGTAAGAGAGGTACGGATTTCGGTTTTGAAAATGACGGGAAAACCGAGCATATACCTATAAATGACGTCACTTGACGCACGTTCAGTCATTAATGATCAAATATAGCCGTGTTAATTGCTTCCATTTTACGACGACGAGATCTCGAATCTCGCTGAGGATACTGAAATATACGAAATTGGAAACATCGTCGAGATGACGTGCGCGTGGAAATGCCAACGGAGAATAGGTATTTTCCATTGGGAGAGAAAAACAAAACGTAGACTTTCCATGCATATTACGACCACCGTTTAGTATGGAAAAAAAAATGTAAAGAGCATTGTAAAGACGAAGGCAGCGACACAATGACTCTTCGGTGATTTCCCGCGGACGAACCAGGAAATCAGAGCCGTCACGAATTTTATGGAGGCGATGTGGGTGAGGGTCGTAGGAAATTCGACAACCTCCTTCTTGAAGTTCCCCTCTTAAATTGATCGCTCGCCTAAGCGACCAGGTTACTTCGGTTCGAGTGTCTCGACGTTTAACATCTCCGCGGAGCGATCGCTCCCTTCGCTCGTCGGGACCGCATCGGTTCGCGCTTCGTTGCTCGAAAATATTTCAAAGTATCTCGACTTCCGACGAGTGTCGTACCCGTGTGTTTCGGAATCGTTGGATTGGAGAGTAAACCTGCACACAGACGGTCCTGCCTCTTAATTGCAAAAGGAGTGAAAGTATAAAAGTTCGCTCTACACCAGCGACAGGTGCGTAAGGTATTGGTGGTGACAAGTCACGTGTGAACGGGAAATCACTTTCCGAAGGAAAGTCGGTGTTCGAAAATTTTACTTTTCCATCGAGCGGATACTTATCTAACGCCTTTCAAAATATAGACTTTTCCCGGAAAGTCGAATGTATGTCTATCGATACGGATGAAAAGTAACTCATTTTTTCTTGGAGAGCGACGAAGATTCAATCATCGAATTATCGAAATCCCCAGTGAACTTTGAGAAGTTGCACTTCAGCCTAACAATTTTATTTTTCGTCATTCGCGATACCTACGTTCACGGCGCAGATACCTTCACTTTCGAAGGCCGAGAAAATTATGAAAATTGACACGCGCCTAGGAAGGTGTACCGTAATCGTGGTGGACTGTAAGAATTTCTACGGCCGTCTTGCACTCTGAAGGAGAATTTCTTGGGTACAACCGAATGCGGTTATTGGAATAATATCTAATAAATAATGTATCGTTTCGAATCTCGATGCCTTTATCGAGGATTCATGTATATGTATAAATATTATAAAATCCGTGCCGTGTGTACCGACTACCTCGTATTTTCGATTTCATCCAGCCTGCGGTGTTATCGCTCGCCTTACATTTCCCCATCATCTACTTTAAATAGAAAGCCGCGTATGTTACATATACGTATACGCGCGTACACGTGGGACAGTGTATTAGTGCGTACGCGCTCGATTGTATGGTGGCTATACTCGTCTCACTTTCATTTTCGTATACGCTCGCCGTTGATTACCAAGTGGGCGAGTGTGTTGGGATATAAAATTAGTAATTGATTGAGTAATATCAAAGCGAACGGAGACCCGTCCCGTGAGACCTTCGCGAAACGCACGTCAATTCATTCGAATCGACTTTCTTGCGTTCCTGTAGTCTCTACACGCGTCGTTTCCATCTTCTTCTTCTTCTTCTTCGTCTTCTTTCAATTGCGGCAAAGCGCCAATTTCTACATACGTAGCTCGACGATCCCGCTTGATACACTCAATTAGATAATGTAATTCTCTCACAATTACGTGTACTTAAAAGGTCAAGCGGCAATTTTAAGGTTGGTCATTAGGTTGAGAAAGTGAAAAATAGTTTAACATTCACGGAAGTCTCGAATCCTTTCTACAATTCGATCGATGCCTATCGCATCGCGAAGAGCGCACTTTCGGAACGCTCGGTACACGCGCGACATACGCACCGAGGCATATTGAATTATGTAAACGATTCCGACTAGCGGTCACGTCCTCTCCACTTTTATATTCCCGTCGTTCCACGGGCACGCGACAGTTGCACGACTGCAATGCGTTGCATCGGCGTCGTGTTTTTAACTGCCGGTGGACACGTCATCGTGCGCGCGTCTCGGCCTAATTCGACGCGTCTCTCGTAATTAAGAACTCGACCGCAAATTGAGATACCGAAAACGAAACGTCAATTCCGAACGATTTCTTCGATGCGCCATTTACTTTTAGACGACCATGGGCATGGGAGGACAACAGCAGGTAGACTACGAGTGCGGACTGAGCGCCGAGGCTCAAGCGGCGGCGCGAGCCGAGCTCAGGGAGGACGAGAAGACGCGCGAACAATCTCTGGAGCAGTTCAGACACTGGATCCTGAAGCATCCGTCCATCAAGAATTGCAGAACCGACGCGGTCTTCCTGCTGAGGTTCCTCAGGACGAAGAAATTCAGCGTGCCGATGGCCCAGGACATGCTGGAGCGCTATCTCACCATCAGGCAGCTGTATCCAAATTGGTTCCAGAACTTGAGCATCGACGACCCCGAGCTGGAGGCTATCATCGACAGCGGATACTTGGTGCCCATGTTGGAAAGGGACAAGCATGGACGTAAAGTTATCCTCTCGTGTGCCGGTGAGTGCGACGTCATTCGTACGTCCGATTAACGTGATGTGCGAAATAACGAACGCTTCCCCTTCGACGGCAGGACGCTTCGATCCGTACAAGTTCACCTCGGCGCAAATGGCTCGCGCTCACAGTCTCGTCGTGGAGGCTCTGATGGACGAGGAGGAGAATCAGGTACGCGGTTACACCCACGTGAACGACGAGTCGGGCCTGACGATGGGACATCTCAGCGCCTGGTCGTTAACCGATATTCGGAATATGCTGAGGTGCATACAGAACAGCACTCCGATGCGTCACAAGGAGACGCACTTCATCAACATTCCCACCTGTGCCACGAAGATCATCGAGTTTGCTATTTCTTTGCTGAACGAGAAACTGAAGTCGCGTATTCTGGTGAGTCGATGGAATTTTCCCGGAGGTGCTCCGATTTGATACGTTTCGCATGTGGGACAATTCTTTATCGATGCCGATCGCGAATTTCAGGTGCATAAAAATTTGGACGAACTGAAGCAAGCCGTCGATCCGAAAATCCTACCGAAGGAATACGGCGGTGAAGTTCCGCTTATCGAAATGATCGGTGAGTCGATTGAAGCTTTTACGAAGAGCAGCTTCCGGAATGTCATCATCAACCGGTTGATCGTCGGAGTTGAGTCGCCGATTTTTTATTCATCGGTATTTTCGTTTTCAGCCGTCTTCAAAAAGACCTTGCGCGCGAAGAGGGACCAGTTGAAGGCCCTCGACGACATGTTCATCGAAATCTCACCGAAAGAGAGTTGCGGCGCCTCGAGCGAGGGCCTCGGTGGAATTTCGGGATCGTTCAGGAAATTAGAGGTGGATTAACGATCGCGGAACTTTCGCCGCGCTCTAGCGTCCACTGCGGCGTCGAGGCGTAAACGCGTGCTGTTATTCTTATCGGCATGTACGCGAGAGCGATTGTCCCGCGGAGAATAGTAAAATCATATAGTCATGGGGAGAAAGTTCATACGGTTACGAGGAAAGAAATACATTTCTAAGTTGGGACGGTCGCAGGACGCATCGATTTCGTCGTGGTATTTTGTAAATAATTGTTTTTATTCGGTAGGGACTATCGACGAAGTATATTTTAATCTTTAAATGATAACCGATATAGATATAGACCTACGCGCGTCTGTGAAAACAAGATCTGCCTGACGGTGGAATCAGTTACCTAACTGGAAGTCTCTTTTGCGCAATGCGCAGCGAGAAGACCGACCTAGTTTATAAGTTCGCGTACTTGAAAATAATCTTAGGTATTGAAAAAGTCTATCACTCGTAAGGCTCGATTACTGAAAAGGGAATCGCGGGGATATGATCGTTTTCGATCTCCCGATCACCCGAGAAGGGCGACTGCACCGTGATACCCTTATCATGGTGCAGTCACACATAGGAAGGAGTAACGTGTCGTTTCCGAGTAAATTTTTTCTGCATACTTATATCTAAGGGTAAACGAAGGATAAATAGACAAAATTTGAGAAAGCGTATGATCTCATAAGTTAACTTACACGAACGATGAAGTGAAGTACGCGTAGGCAATCCTAATAAATAATAGCGGATAAATATATTCGAACGTGACACAGGTTTTTTTGTTGCAACTCAAAGGACCTCGAAGCGCACGCGAGTTGCATACTGAAGGGAAGTTTAAAATTTCAGCAATATGGTCGAGGCTTACGATTATGACATATCCTTTGTAGTTAGGCTATTTGTACACGTTAGCATGAGAGAGAGAGAGAGAGAGAGAGAGAGAGAGAGAGAGAGAGAGAGAGAGAGAGAAAGCGAGAGTGAGCGAGTCTTGCAATTTAATTAGGAGTAACGGCAAGACTGATTGCAATGGATGCGCGATGTATGACATGCGAATGAAGGAAATGGCTGAAGGAAATTGTACATTGGCACACCGATTGCAGGGACTATATTGCTATGTATGTACGATATCTCAATGTGTGAGTGAATTTCGAAAGTTAATTAGAGCGAGCGTGCTTATTGGATTTTCTTTATTGCCACAAAGACAAGGTGGAAAACTTGTTGTTTTTGATTATGTTCCGGAATGTATCGTGAACAGGTAATTGATCTACATATACTGTACTTTTTAGGTAATGAATTTGAAAATAAAATTGATACAAAAAAATTAAAGCAAATATTTTATTCTACTCGGGAATATCCAGTTCATAAGATAAGAACAAATTGAAGAAGATAAATTCCAAAGTCCTTATTATTTGAGTCTTCAGCATAATAGACGCGATACTTCTATTCTTTGCAAAATATAATTCTTCTTAAAAAGAAATTATGAGGTGTGCCCCTTTAAAAGTGCCTACGGGTATACATAGTTTTACGACGGGTTCTCTGTACGCAGGGGCACGCATTCCTTACTTTCGTCGCTCTCGTTACTGGATTAGACGGCGCCACAGTTCCGAATTCGATATGTTTCGATAAATGTCGCTGCGGGATAGTCGATCTAGAATAATTCACCATCTTCGATACGTAATCCAAATCCAGTATGTAAATTTTTAATCTAAGTGATAACAGAATGTAGTTTGTGAAGTCAGTAAAGCTTCATCAGTTCTGTGGAATCCGCTTTTTTCTTTTCGTACTGACGCGCATCGAATAGTGCAAGTGCACCAAACATAACCTCTTAATTGGATACTATTTTATTTCAGATGCTTTGTGCGATAAGAAACGTGAAAAAAGGTTGCACCGCTCAGCCTGTGTACTTTTTCTTTAAGGCTAAATATTCTCGAAAGAGTTTTAAGAATACCAATTCTTACAAGGTCATTAAATCCGATGGGGAGCCTTTGGACGGTAATAAGCAGAATCCTTATCTTTAAAGAACTGCGATTTTTCCCTCATTATAAGTTTTGTTCCCGCGTTTGAAGTTCTATATCGTTACTCATATTTCTCCATATTATAATCACAAAATGTGCGTATGTTTTGTACTTGCGAACCATTAAAAGTTATCACTCGAAAATGTACAGATTTTGGAGTAATCTTTTTGAACTAATATGTGGAATAATATATGTCGCACAGATATCGAGAATACAGAATTCGGAGCCAATCCTAATTGGGAACTATTGACTCCGAGGGGCTTTCGATTTTATTTACCGGGTAGCATAGGACCCGGTTGGTTAGACGCGTTTACCACTGCTCAAGTCCACACTGACTCCATCCTATTGCAAGATGACGATTTTTTGGAAGAAATTGAGACTCAAGACGGGGAGAGTGTTCAGTGGATTAAAAAGCATTTTGAAGGACGCCCGATTCTACACTGCGTAGCTCAGGAGTGTCCGCTTCTATTGAGAAGAGGCATCTCGGAGCTATTTCCGGGATGCACGGAAGTAAAATCTCCTCAGCTCACTATAGTAACAATAAATCAAAAGCCCAATCAGAGATCGACGAGGTGGAGCAGGGAGGTGGAAACTGAGAAGCTAGCGAAATACGTGAGTACAAATGCACTGGACTAATTGCAATCTGAATTCATAATTCACGTACTGCAATATCGAGCTCCTTTTACAGTTTGTTTTGGCAGCGTCGGACATCTGTATGAAACTGAAAATGGCCGGCTATTGGGCAGACTTCATCAATCCGTTTAGCGGGCAGCCGTATTTGAACAGACACAAAAGTGGCAGCTTATATAAAACGGACCAACGATTTCGCTGCCTCGGCTTTAAAATCGACAAGAAAAACTACTGCAAGGTCATATCAAAAGAGAGCGACGCGAAGAACTTTGTCGGTAAGCAGCAGGTTTTTATCGAACGAAATGTCATTTTCGAAATTTAACATATTTCTGCGCTCACTATCGCGTCCCTGATCCGTTTGTAGGAAGCCTCTACACTACAGCGCCGCCGAGTACCGGTTTTTTAAAGGACGTAGTGAACAATATAAATGAGTACTAACCCCAAATCGTTACTCTCTGGATTACTCGTTAATTGTTAGTTGTCCAATTAAATGTAAATTAAAATTTGATCCTGCAACTTGACGGACTATCACGGTTGATCGATTTGGCGTTGATCTGGGAGTTGCGTGTAACAATGATCATCCGGCCAGCAAACATTGTGAAATAAAAACTGGATTGTTTTTCGGGCTATCTTGAATTATCTCTTCTAATTATGTATTTGCTTCATCCACTAGAAATAAAAATAAAACGATGTGTTTATGATAGTTCCTGAAAAAAGTAGGGAAAGAAATAATGATAACTTTGCATTGTACTTTATCCTCCCTGACCCGCGTGTAAATATCTCGTCAAAAATAAAAAGAATAAATGCGTCCCAATTCAATCGAATTAACCAATTGCATCATCGTTTCTACCCGCGTTTGACGCATACCGTACACGCGATCGCGATTAATCTAATGGGTTGCTGATGGTATGGAACGCTGGGTAGTCGTTTAATTAGTAGATCCCTTTTAATCGAAATACACACACCGCAATAGGACAGACAGTACAGTAGATTATTACATAGCGTTCGTATAAATAACGCGTATCGGAATCAATAGAGAAGTAGGATGTAATGTAGTTAGTTACAGGGTGACAGCCAGTTATACATATAGATATATGTATTGTGTAGTTTGTGGGAGGTGGGCACGGGGCGCGATGAAAGAAAGTAGTTATAAGGGGAAACGCCATTATGATTAAAACTTTCGATCGTTGCAACGGCAATGTATCCCTGCTTCAATTTTACCTCGGTTCGTATATCCAATAAGCTTTACGCGATACGCTAAAGTCTATTCTGGCCGCGGGGGAACGTGATATATTTAGTTCACGTTCCATCGAACGCATTCCAAATGTTGCATATGAAACAGTACGTTTCATCGTCGAAATTACAGTATAGGAATTATTTTGCGAGTTGTCGCGCGGACGCACGTGTTACCTCGTTCGATCGGGGATGAGGAAAATGTGCCGGCGCTAACGGATGACGGGTACGATAGGTCAGTTTAATATCGTTGACGTCTGGTCTAGGAAACTCATTTTTTTAGAGTCACATATACGTATACACACGTCGCCCCCCAACGTCCGCATCAAGGTGCGCTCGTTACTCGTTACGGTAACGATTGATGAAGCGTATTAATAAACCTGCAATTAGCTCACGTGCCAGAATCCGCTCTCGATATTGGTGTACAGTTGTAGGTACCTATGTGTCATTTATTCAGCGAGCAGTGACAAATTCGATTGCGCTATATTGCATACCGTTCGTTCCTTTTATCGGGCAACCGTGTAAGCGAATTACTGCGACGTATAAAACGTATCATCTCGCATACGTACCTATCTCAAGTCGGACCGATCCGTCTGGAAATGGGACTTTCTTTCATCGGGGCCCGCCTCGCGTGAGAGGATCCGTTTTATTGAGAGACAATACAAATACGATACATTTATACGAGTAAGTGACGAGATAAGAAAATCGAGTGGTTTGATTGATTCGACGTAGTTATTACAATATACAGCGAACGTCGACTTAAAAAAGTGCCTATAATCGCTAGGCTATGGTCCGCAGATATCTGTGTTTCTTATTATAATACACGTATTTTTTATATTTTATATTTCTCGCATCCTTTCGCTCATCGTTACGCACGTCTTGACGCGTCTGGTTCCAAATTAAAAATCTCACGATCCGCACAGTTTCACGAATAGCAGTATCGGCGATGCATCTTATTCTCGCGATTCGAGTATCTCGAGCACTTTCGCGATCGATACACGATACAGACTTTCAGTCTTGTCTCCTAGAGCGGTAAAATTCCGATCAACTTTAACCACGATTATCTCATTATTTATGGACTTTTCGGCTATATTGGTGTTATACTTTTTTAAAGATCACGTTTCGATCTACAAAAAGTATCGTACCAATAGGGGCGAAAAGTTCATAGTTAACGAGATAATCGTCGTTTGAAACTGTGATCCGAGTAGAACCACTTTACCCCAGCTGAGCGAGCGTCACGAGTACGAGAGAGAACGGCGATCGAGTATGCGAGAGGAAGAAAGAGCGCACGAGTGCGAGAGAGACAGCTGCGATCGAGTATACGAGAGAGAAAGAGAACGCGACAGACGCTTGCTACCTGCTCGAGGCCCTCGCTACTTAGTTGCGACCCTCGCTTGTGTTTACGTTTTTTCTACCGTCTGCGGTCGTTAAAGGGACCAGACATAGAAGCATATGTCAAAACATCGACATTCCTCAGCAGGTGCACGGAGCAGGTACAATGACTTCCGGGAGTTGTTTAACCCTTTACTTTAGATAGGTACCAGGAAACTTGTCTTCTACCGAACGGTCCGATCGTCACCAAAATTGTTACTCGGGGGTTTTCGAGGTCGCTGAATCCGAATTCGGTGTCAAAATTCCAAAATTCAAAATGGCGGACGCTACGTAGCGGACAAAAATCGTAAAAATGGTTCGATTTCCACCAAAGTCCCTACTCGGGGGTTTCCAGGGTCGCGAAATACGATTTCGGTATTCAAATTCCGAAATTCAAGATGGCGGACGCGCTACGGCGAATCGAAATTCGTAAAAATGGCCAAATTTCTGCCGAAGTTCCTACTCGGGGGTTTTCATGGTCGCGGAATACGAATTCGGCGTCGAAATTTCAAAAGTCGAAATTCATAAAAATGGTCCGACCTCTACCAAAGTCCCTACTCGGGGGTTTTCGGGCTCGCCGAATCCAAATCCGGGGTAAACAATTAACAATTGAAAATAACAAGTCCAATACGACGGATCAAATTTCGCGAAGCAACACGAGCATTGCAATTTCAGCTTCTAAACGAGAAAAACCGCGTATGAACCGCGTATGGATCGTACGCAATCCGTATAATACTTTTCCACCCGTACGAGCTATTATCAAACTTTACTTTACCGCGCCTGTTCACCTCGGTGAGGTGGCGCAAGCTCTGCAAATTTGTAGAACGTCGTTCATTCTGTTTACGCGCATCGGCGGGGGTGGGAAGTGGTCGGTGGAAGGGCAGGAGGGGGTCGTGAAGGAGGTCGATATACGGATACCTGAGATACCTGTCGCGGATGAGGCGTCCGGGTAAAATTTGTTTAACGCTCCTTTCAGACGAGCAGTTCGGGTGGGCTTTGTGCGAAATAACGTTCAATCAAAGCCGAGCTGCGTGGGTGGATTCACGCGTGCGAATATTTACGCGGGGATATGTGTAAATCGTAGCATACACGCGCCCACGCCGAATCGCCAAAGTTTTTTCTAGCGTTCCGCACGGTACGCGCTTAAAGGGTATCCGCGTGCCGCGAACGCGTATAAACGCACGCCCGTAAAAGGTCGAAGCGAAACGTGTTTGCGCGCGAGGGATTATCTTATACGCGGTTTTAAGGGTTATTTTTCGAGGCGGCAAAGTGTGTTTGCGCGATACGGATAACGCGAGTCGAACGAACGCGGCTATAACGGGCGCGCGTACCCGCGATTCTACAGGTATAGGTATAGGTATACGTATAATGGAATACGCGTCGGTTTGTGCAGCGAGCGGAACATGACGTGGCAATGGATTGTTCGTCGCACGTTCAGGCACTGCTATCGTCGCCATTCACCCACACGTGGACCGCATCGCGTCGGGCGGCGATATCCAATAATCGAATACTTTTCGCCGTTATAACGGAGTACCGTTAGTGTGCGCTCGAAAGGGTTTAAAATCAAATCGCTGATCGCTCGAGGATATCGAAGATATCCCCGGGAACGAGTGCCTCCAGGGACAGGTCGCGCCTTCGTCTCGTCGGTGTAACGACGCTGACCCGATTCTACTTATCGGATTGATTAGTTTAATACTTAATATCGGTGCATCGATATCGGAAAAATCACTGCAGCCCGGAGTTATAGCACACCGTCATTGATTTTTCGTGCCGTTAAATCGGTGTGACGCAGTTCGATGACGTCGCGTCGCTAAACGGCGTTTATTCGGCGAGTGCGCGACTGTACCTAATGCAAATTTCCACCGGTGGATTTTGCACGCGTGTAAGCGATATCGTCCGTCCGCGAAGCGTCCAATCGCAGAGTCCTGCACGCGTGCGCGAGGCTGCCAGATAAGATTAATCCAGGGCGAGCGAGTGATGCGTCGAACTACGTGGCGCGGGGGTGGAGCGACGGATAAAGTTGGTCGACTTCGCGTAAAAACCTATATCGCTGTTGACTTTCGCTGATCAATTGGGAAAACACGGGCGCAATGCGGTGTTTGTCTTCCGAAATTGTTAATGGAAAATTTTTTACCCCCCTCCCCGCCCACGCCCCTCCCTGCTTCCCGAGCAAATAACGCAGCAGAGACATTTGCATGCGAGGCAGTCCGCCGTGTAAATAAGGGAGGAAACACGCTTACACGCTCAAACATACCTACACGAGACGCGCGCACCCAGGTACGTACACGTACGTAGGTACGTACGTTACTTATTCGACGTACCATCGTCGGAAATTGCCGGCGGCAGTCGTACGTAGCTGCAGTCGCAGCTGCTGATTCAGCGAGTGCACGCGGGGGGATGTCGGTAATAACGTGGACAAGGAGGAGCGAAGCGACTCGCATATACAGTTATTCCCGGAGTGACGCAGACCGTGCGTCATTTTATTTGACAGCCACTCCGGAAATCCGCCCCCGGGAGAACGTTCGCGCGCGCTCCAATTGAATTTCAGTTTCTCCGTCGGAACGCGCAACGATGGTACGCGTAACGGCGAGGCGTCTCGCGCGACGGAACGCCTCTGTAACGATAAACGTCAGTCATAATACCCGCTACGACAGCGTCCATTATAAATACGGCCCGTAAAAGTTCGCCCCGCGCGCCGAGTAAAATCGGGCGAGGCGCGAAGAAATCACCGCGTGAAACGCTCTCCGGAGTGTTTTCCTACCGGGGATGAATTTCCACCCTCCGTCGGAGGAGTCGAAAGTTTCTCTCCTCTTTTTCAAGCCGAGAGACGAGGGTAGGTAAACGCGGGAGATTCGGCGCCGGGATCCGACGTAACCTTTTCGTTAAGCCGGGGCCGGGCAACGATTCGCGCGGCAACCGGGAATTCATTAAGGCTCTGTTTAACTTTTTGCATTAATTATCCGCCTCGGTTCGTTCCGGCGCGCGCGCGCGCACGCGCCGACACGCGCGGGTATTTCGCGCGTGCATTATCTAGCGCCCCCGTAATAGTGCGTAAGTAGTGCTGTTCGCCGCGTTTGACATGCGTTGCGCGACGCGGATAGCGAGGCGTGCGATACGAACGAAACGCGCGAGTGAGAGAGAGAGAAGTTGCGGTCGCGGGGTTCGATTTCTTTTGCCGTAACCGCGATGCGCGGATGCGTTACGGAGTACGACCGATGAACTACGTAATCGTTCCCGTGCCCGGCACGGCGGGGACGGTGGAATGAAAAACTTATTACAAAGCCTCGTTAATGCTCCGCGGATTACAATGGGCTAACTCCGCGGAGCGCCCAATTACAGGCCGGCAAATTAGCAAAGTTGAAGAGTTTAATGCAGTCGAAGCATAATGTTCCCGGCATTCCCGCCACACCCTAACGCGTCTGCGAGGGGTTAGTTATATGGTCTGATCAGCGTTGCACCGTGAACCGTTTTAAGCTCGTTTTAACGTTCCCGCCGCTCGCTCTTATTTTTCATCCACTTTTGCGAGACGCGTCTCGTTTCATTCTCATCGTAACTCTCGTATCGGGATTACGCGATGTTGCTGTATCCATGGAAATGTGCCGCAACCGAACCAGCAGAGGGTCTCGTTCACGAGGGAAAGACAGAAAGTGGACGGACGCAAGAGAGGGCGTCGAGGATGGACGAGAAAACGCGAAAGGAAACGACAAACGATGTCATTTATTGTGCACAAATATCGGTGTACCGTGCCGGTAGACGAAAAATTCCCGTCTCGTCGTTACATCGCCGAGAGAACCCGGAACTCCCCGCCGGTGGATTTACGCGGCCCCCGTTTCCCCTCGCGAGGAGACGCTATCGAGGAATTGGTGTCAGCGCCGAGTGAAAAATGGGAAAATCAAAATATTGGCATACGTGCCGGCGCGCGATAACGAGCGACCCTGAGCGATTTCGCTCGGATCCCGTATGAAGCGAGCCGGAGCGCGCGCGAATAGGCGAGAGGGCTGCGAGTGCGGGACGAACCGAGGGGGAAAATTTATAACGAAGAATCATCTTCCGCCCGAAAATTACAAAGCGTCTCGAGGGGAATGCCGCCGCGCGAAGCGGAATGCTTCGCAGGGACGAGACGATAGAGACGAGAAAGAAAATGATACGCCGCCGAGTTTATGTAAGTCGACCCTTCGGCCCTGCCGTTTCCCATGTAAATGAGCCCGCGCGTGTTCGTTGCGGCAAATTGAAGTCAAATTAAAATACGACGCGTCGCTGCGACACCTCTCGCCGCGGCGGACGTGTAGTTTTGCCGGCGCGAAATTGCGTCGCCTTTGAAATGGGTATGCATGTATCTGTAAAACATTTATCGCGCGCGCGCACGCCCCTTGCACACGGCGCGCACGGGATTCGCGCGAAGCCCGCAGAGAAGCACCGCGAGAGTTGCACTGACCGCGATACGCGTTCGTCCGTAGCATGAAAGACGTGTCTATTGGAAAATGGGTTTTCCATTTATTCGCACCGCGGCAATTGCCACACGACCGGCGCGAATTTTACTTTGGCAGGGGGCACGCGTTGCGAGGTTCGCTGGGAAATTTTCTCGGTGAAATGTCAAAGTGGAATTTCGCCGGGGTCGTCGCATATTGTTGGTCCCTCCGCGCCACCCGCCCTCCTCCTTCGTGTCCCCAAAAATTCGGTTCAAGGGAAATTTATTAAAGCAGGCCGCGGATGTACTTTCATCTTCGGAGCAGATTTTACGCGGGTTTCGAAAATTATTAAAAATAACGCGGCGCGCCGCGAATAGTAATTACGCCGAGGGATTTCTCGTTACGTCGGCTGTACGCGTTGGGCGATATCGGTATTCCGGTTTTAAAGCCTCTTCCTTATTTTTCATCAAAAATGCGAATATGTATTCCGTACCTCGATGTACAGGGGGGCGATACGCTTCGTAATCCGCTGTAAGTAGGTTGCCTTCCAACAGGCGCAGCTGAGAGGTCCGTAATTCAACCCCGCGAAACCTTCCGACTATACGAAATAGGAAACGTATCACCCCGTACAATCGAAGGGAATTCAGCGCGGTTTGAAAGAATTCGAAAAGCGCCTTGAAACCGAAGCTATCGTCTCATCTGGATAGTTTTCGAGTGAAGACGAACCACGGCTCTCGCCAGCGATATTAATTCGATTCTGCGGAGGGTTAAAAGGCTTTGTGTTTGTCGAGGGAACGAATCTTTAAAAGGGTCCTGGAATTCGCATTTCGAGTGTTATGTAAACATCGCACAGTTCGGATGACTCTGGTTCACCCCGAACGAGATCGATATTCCGGCCAGGGGATAACAAGGACTCACCCCTATTTCCATAGTAGACGTATATATATTGTATATCCATCCCATTGAAATCTATTCCAAACTGGTGCACGCCTGACCGATGTGTCTGGTGCTAGTTCCGTAGCGAGGATTCGGCGTCACACGCATTGCTGTACGCGCGTCCTTTTGTCTACATACGCTATACGCATGCTCGTATATACAGTTGATATTATGTGTACGGTTCGATGGTCAAGAGCTGGAAATGCTAACGGAATACCCCCGTTCGGGGGTTGTGCGTGGACGAAAGTGGAGCGCTTCTATATTTGAGCTCGGGAATCGACCTCGTTTCTCTCCTATACATACGTTTAATCGCCACTTTTTGTTCCGCTGACACGGAGACCTCTCCGAAGGCCGAGAGTATCGCGATGACTGTACATTCTTCGCCGTTGATCTGTATATGATCTTTGAAAGAATTCGAAGCTGCCGCGATAATTTTTGCGACAAAAGTGTGCCTTCTGAAACAACAAACTTCCGAACAACGAATGACGAACACCTTCGATATTTTCGAATCGGAAAGGTCGCCTACGGAAAACGCGATTCCATCGGTTTTAACACTTTTTCCGATCCCCCTTCGACACGCAGATCTGGGGACCGCGTCGGCTTGAGATTGGGAGGTGCGAGGGAAAAAAGGGGGATCTTTCTTACGGTGGTATCTCGGGGGGGCGTTCCGTCGTTTATGCGGTCGCCAAACGAGTCGAACGCGTCCTTTGAGATCGGACGAAGTGGCTCCCGCGGATTTTTCCACGTGCCGCCAGAATTTCCGAGAGAGGCCGAGAAGCAGAATATTTTCGCACCCCTCAACCGACGCGCGCGCCAGTTTCCACGCGCCGAGCTACTCGACGATTTTGCAATAACGCGAGTACCCAGCCAACGAGAGCTCGAGTGAAGGAGAAAGCACCGTCGGTGCGAACCTTCGCTGAACTATGGTAATTTATCGTCAGGAATGCTTTCTACGAGCCGGTATAGAGTTTACGACGTTATAACTTGTTCGTAACCGGCTACGAAAGGTGCGCCGGCTGTAAATCGGCGTCGCGGGGCACGGAGACGAGAGAGGGTTAGAGATAGGCGTGTGAGCGATCGATCAATCGTAGAAGCGTCGACGAGGAGCACCGTCGCGAAAATATTATACGCCCGCCTCGTCCGCGGATGAACTTTCCGCGTCGATGAATGGAAATGGAATTATCGGCGGGCACTGAAATCAGCGAGCCATACACGTGGGCAATTGCGCTGTCGATCGGCAAACAATGTAGCACGAGAAATGTCATTATTACAGATTTTCGCAAAGTATTAAAGGACATCCCGACGTGTTTTCTTTTTCTTCGGTGTAATATGAAAATATCCGCGAAAAGAGAGACGTAACGTTTGACCCTGTACACACGGCGGTATAATCAGGGAGAACAGCAACGACGACATTATGCTAACGATCGCGTCTCGAAGGTTTTGTCGCCGCCTGCTTTCGCGTTTTCGAATACATTTACCATCGCGTTAAAAATCATAAGCTCAGCTGTTTCGTCCTCGCCGTTTATCACCTCCGCGTACGCGCCGTCTCGTCCTCTCTCTCTCTCTTTCTCGCAAAATCTATCTGCCTATCCCACTTTCCCGCCATCCTTGGCGCTTCGAGGGAAGGTGAAACACTCCGGGCACACTCTTAAAGTAGAGACCCTCCACCGAGAACGATCGTCTCGAAATTACAAGTCAACGGGGCTACCCGCTATCATTCAGTCATTCTCCCGCAGGATGTCGCTCGATTATATATTTATGTCAAAGCGAAACGCGTTGTCACCTACTCACACATGGAACTTTAATCGCGAAAACATATATAGATTCACCCGAGCAGTACTTATTCCGCGAGGGCGCGAGTAAAAGAAACATTTATTCCATTTTACATAGATTGGCCGCAAGATCAAAAGGGCACTTCTCGCCGAGACTCTTGCCAGGAAATTCCGCGAGAGAGATTAAATCGAATGCGAATCAGCCGAGCGTCGAGATTAACTGTACATCGATCCAATGTAAAAATGGAATAAATTGGACCTCATCCAAAGTGAATTCGGTCGCTCATTAAAACGGCGATTAACGAGTAAGTTCCGCTCCGCGCGGTTTTCGTCGAAAAAGAGTTTCCCCCGATAAATTAACCGGGAGATCCGGGGGGCTCGACGCTTTCGGTGAGCTACATTATTCGAGAGCGACGAGACTGACGCGGTCAGCGCGGCAACACCCGCGATGACAGAGACCCGTCAACGGCAGGTGCACCGAAGCGCCGCGCGGCTTAATCGGACCGCGCGTCGACCGGACTTTTAATTGGATTTTTAGCCATTTTCGCCCCCTCCCCCCATTTATTTAACCCCCGCGCGATGTCTGAGTCGATGGACGGGAGAGCAGATGACGCTTTCACCCCCGAAACTCGCGCCGCAACGCGACCGTTTCCTAAAGAGATCGGAGAAAAGTTTGTCGACGTTGAAGGAACGGTCCAGCGATAGTCGTCCCCGGCTCGCTTTCCCTCTCCCTCCCCAACTTCTCCCAGCCTTCTCACCCGTTACTTCCCACGCGACAAAGACGCGGCTTAAACGCTCGTCGCGATAATACGTTCGACTCGCGCTCCCTCGAAAGCGGGGGTGCACAAGGACGACGATATACATATGTGTATACTGCCCTGCTAAGACAGGAAGTCGTATCTGCAATAGGATCCTATTGCAGATACGACTTCTTGTCTTAGCAGGGCGGTATAGCCGCGAGTGAGATAATCCATTACTATCTGTACGGGCTGGACGTGCAACGGACGTACCGGAAATGAGAGAGAGAGAGCTAATTTCGGCGCTCGCGCGTTCGATTTTTCCGCGAAAAAAAGAACTCCGCCGGGGCGCGGACTCGATGCGGAATGAAGTTTTACAGTTTCACCTGTCTCGGTTCGTCTCGGGCTAACCTACTTTTCTCCCCCGCCACCCTCCGCCCCGTGCTATCGTTACCGTTCCCTTAGTTTACGGCCAATCAAAATAACGGGAGTTTAAAAATAACCCCACCCCACTTATCTCCTCCGCGAGATACTCCTTTGTTATCGTCTTTGTTATTTTTTCACGGTGGGTAGTCGCGCGTTTTACATCCAGAGAGTCGTTATTTCTCGTTAAGTTTGCGAAGAACGAGCGCATCAAAAATTCAAAACATTCCGTCCCTTCAGAGAGCGCGCCGAGATCGAATTAGCCGTAGTCGGCGGCTCGGTAATTGCAGCTGCAATTTTGCGATGCGGGAAGAAAAGTTGAAAGGGGGTCGAGGAGAATGCGATGAATCTATACCTACGCGTCGCGATGATGGTGTTTCGTAACGTTGCAACGGATACTATTGCTATAAGGGCCGTGTTTCGAGGGCTTTGAAAAATGTACGAATACGATATCCTTGTGGAAAAAACGTATGTATTTTAATGTAATCGTCGATCGGTGTCACGGTAAGGATCACGTTTCTATCGTATATACGTCGTGGCATCGTGCGTAAATCATTTCTGTACCTACGAGTTTAAGAGATAAATACATCTCGGTGGGGTGCGTGTCGAATTGGTCCGCTTATTTTATTATCGCCCTATATAAATACATACATACGTAACAAGGTGGTCCTCGAAGAAGCGGCGGATATGCAAAGAGACAAGGGGAAGGCAGTGAAACTTTTCCGTCGGGATACGTCAAACTCTCTTCGAGCTTTCGACGGCGATTCGATATCACCGTCGTCGAGAGGCGGCGTTTATTCGGTATCGACATGAACCGCGATGGCTCGACGAGCCAAATTCAACGATCGGCGAAATGCCACGCGCGAAATTTCTCGCGAGTGAATTTGAAAGGGGAAACGTTTTTGGGGAAAAAAATGCCAACGAAACAATGCAGCCAGTTCGTTATAGTCGCGTGAGTTTTACACAATAGCGTCATATTTTCATCCCGCAGCGCGTAAACGAAATGGCGCTCTGCGTTCTGGTAAAATGATAAAAGATCGATCGCGTAGACCAGTTTTTTTTTTTCGATTAAAACTCTCGCGACGCGAGGACGCGTGATAAACGAACCAGGCTTGGAGTAATTTAGTAATTTCCATCAAGAAATTACGCGTGGGACGTTGTTAATTTACTCCTCATCGCGATGCAACGGCAGTTTCAGATATATACCCTACGGGAAAAATAATGACGCTCTCTCTTCGTTAAGAAGAAAAATTCGCTCGATCGACTAAATGCGACGTTGAAAACGGTAAATTGGATGTTTGATTATGACGAATTTTTTGAACGACGAAACAAGCATTCGGTTTCTTCCGTTGCGCATTGAATTAATTAAACATACGTCGGTAGCACCTATTATATTATAATTTCGCGTTTAGTTCATTCAGCCAAGTTTAGTTCACGGCGTAGCTGTTGGTCACTGCATAAAACCTTTTTTCTCTCTACAGAGACGCACTTTCGAGTGTAATGAATTAGAAAAATTGCAAAATCACCGCGACAGAAAGGACAAATACGTAAGCAGTGTATGTATATAGTACAACTAATAAAAATAGACTTTTCAAATAAACGTTAATACCAACGGTGCGTGTAAGCGCGAGAAACGCGGCAAAATAAAGTGCGTCAATGCGAAATTAATCCCCGCGATTCGAGACTGCGGAAAATATAATCTCCTTCGAGTTCTCACCGCTGATTTCTCTGTCCACACGTCGAGTCCAATCACCTCGCGCGTCCCTCGGAGACATCCCCGCTCGCCTCGGGGTTGCGGTAACCACCGCGCTCGCGGTCGCACTCTTCGCATTGGAAACGGAAATTCTACGAAAAAAAAATAGCCGCCGCGCACGCGGAAGCCGATCGTACGCGGTCGTCGATGTTTTCCGGGGTCGCCGTCGGAACGAGTCGCTTTTTTTTCTCTCGGTGAATTTTTCCGCCCGAATTTTACCGAGAGCGACTCTATTTCGGCGACCGGGAAGGGGAAGAGGAATTTATCGCGGGATATCTCGTTCGAGGCGCGGGCACGCAAGTATCGTCCCGAAGTCTCATTGTCCCTCGCGCGTTCTTCCGAATTGCAAATTCGAAACGGTCGTGTATACGCGCGGCGGGCATCTGTCCTACGCCTACGGCGAGTGGATGCCGCGGTTCTCTCGTCCTTTCCGGTTCCCCGCGCGACAAAGCGAGCGGGGAACGAAGTCGGGAGGGTAAGGAAAGTGGGTTATCTCGAAAGACACGCCTCGGCGGCGGGGAAACGATCCCGGAAGCGCGGCTCGAAGAAGTCGACGCGAGTGAAAATCGGGAAAAAATTTGCGGAAAGACGCTCTCTCGACGGTAACGGGTTAATTCGGATAAGCTACATTACGTCACCGTGTCGTCAGGTGCAGTACGCGCGTCGCGCACCGGAACACCAGTAAGCGGTGTTCGCGGGGGATCGAAAAGTAAAGCCTCGGCTGCTCCGACAAATCCGACGAAGCCGTAACGTTGGTGCGCAGGATACAAGAATATCTGAAAAATACATAGCTACGGTCTCTAGTCGAATATGTATTGATGATAAAGTGACGCCGCGTCGCGCCAAGACGATACCCTTTACTGACTTACTTACTAGTGGACCTCGTACACGCGCATCGAATACAATTGATGCATAATATTACATATTCGTCTCAATATTCATCTAAAATTGCTTGTGTTTTCTCCTCCTCCCTACGCCTCCGCTTTTCCTCGCGTTCGTGTCGCGCGACGTGAGTCGCTCTCGTACGCGTATACTTTATTTATCTACCTATAAGTCTTCGTCTGGCCCGGAAGCGGCGCTGCGCCATCGCGTCGACTACGGAGAGACGCGACTTTGACTTCTCGCGCGTCACCCGTTGTATAATTTACCCGCAACGCGCGCCGGGTGTATGTTCCCCGGTTTATAATGTATACCTAACACAGTACGCGCGATAGCTCGTCCGACGTACTTTCTTCCCAGATCCCATCAACTTTCTCCCCCAATCCTCGCCTCTCCCTACCTAAATTACCCTTCTTCACCCTCCGATCTTTCCCCTTAACTAGTATAAGTCGATTATATTACCTTACTCCGTCGACGTACAAAAATCGTAATATTGTAAAAAAATCGTGTAAATTCATATACGGTTATAATAATACGTTGGATTGTAAAAGTTTGTCCAAGGATATACAACGATGGATTGTGGCTTCTGGTTTTGAGAACGACCGAGACCGTTATAATTGATTTTCGGATGATTGCAAAGGACGCGAAACGAGACAGAATGGCAGAGAGGACAAATTGTCCCAGAATTCTCGACACGCTTTCGACTGCTTTCCGACTCGATGTAATTCAAAAAAAAAAATAAACTACACCTACTTCACGTAATTGATTTTGTCGACTATTCAGTCTCGGCCAATTTTGAAACCAGACGCCACTGATATATAGGCAGGGAAAATTGTTCCAACGTTAGTCAATTCGTAACGCGGATCGCGATTGATCGTTTCAAAGATTCAACGCGTCTTCTCCGTGTCGTGTCATCCGCGTATCCACGATACCGCTTTTTGTCGCTGCGCGAAAAAACTGTACGCCGATGAGAAAATGACGTCGAATCTTCGAAACGATCGACACATCGGGACAACTTACCTCATATACGATATTACACATACGTACGAATTATAAAGAGATAGAGCCGACCGGAAGCGCATCCCCCGAAAGTGGCGTTGCGCCGCCCTTCCGCTCGACCCTCGATCGATGTCGCGTGGATCTCCGTCGACGTCGATCGCGACGATAATTAACGTAGGGTCACCTACATAATCGAAGCGTATTCAAAGTGGGTCGGATTAAAAAATACGGCGGGAATGATTTTTGTGCAGCGGCTGTGCTCTGGTCTCCGATTCTCTTCGTGCCGCTCCCTCCCTCCCTCCCTCCTCGTCTCAACTTTTCGTCTCTAATCAACTTATTACAATTTTTCCCAACGAATTTTCCTTCCCATTTCCGCCCTCCCTCCGGTCCGGCAGTTCAAAGTTAATTATTACCTCTCGAAGCACGATCGACCACGCCCATCGTCCTTCCGTCTGTATTGTCTTTCCCGACGTCTCGAAGGACGGGATCCAGCGTCGACGAGGACTCGCCGCCGCGGCTCGCCCCGCCGATCGCGGGGGGGTATCGCGGCGAGAGAAAATTCGGGCAAACGACCGACCCTCTCCAAATTGGATTGGCGAACTTCGTATCGCGCCTCCCGAGAGGAAAATTTTCTATCCGAGAAAGTAGCGCTTTAGTTGCGCGGTAATACGACGTTCGCGCGAGTTCGGCAACACGTCCTCGTCCAGGTGGCGCTTAGCGCCTCCCCGGAGCGGGTACCGACGTGTTCCCGGTTCCCGGAAGACGTTCGTTAACTCCCTTTCTCTCTCGAGAAAGACAGAGAAAGAGAGAGCGGTCCGTCGCGACGAACTTCGAATGCCGCGGCGAGAAATTATTCTCGATGTTTGCCATCGCAACGTCGCGCGACGTAAAACGCAAACGAGGTTGATCGTAGCACAATTTTCTCTCTTCTCCCCATTTAAATGAATCCTTCGAGCATCGAATTCTCCTCCGCTTACGCGCCTTCCTTCCTCGCCCATCCGGACAGAAAAGACGCACCCTCTCCTACCGGGAAGGGGCGAGAACGTCGAAGCCGCCGCACGACGCTGGATTCCGATATCGACTCGTTTCTCGAGGCGCGTTCCCTCCTTACTTCCTCCATCCATCTCCCAACGACCCTGAAAGTCATCAAGGCTTACCCGAGCTCGCCTCGCGTCCGCGCGGAGGCCGAGCATGAGACGCGGTATCTCAGTCTTCGATCCTCTTACAGCACGTGCAGGTTCTCGCAGCTCTTCGACTTGCTGTCCCTCGCCCACACCTTGCCCAGCAGCGATCGCACCTTCAGACTCGCGCTGGTCCGGCTCCCTCGGTACTTCTTCGGTGAGTTGTTCTCGGAACAGGAACCCAGGGGCGACCGGCTGCGATTCTTGTGCGATCGCTTCCGGAAGAGGTCGCGCGTGCGCTCCGGATTCTCGAGCTTGAGGCGTATCTGCGTGAGGAGACCGACGAGGAGCTCGTCCACGTTGTGATTGATGCCCACCGACGTCTCGATGAACTTGCAGTCGTAGGAGGTCGCCATGGACTTGCCCTCTGCAATCGGAGTGCGCGCGCGCGCGTTGAGAGATTGAGGGAAAACGTCGTATAAACACGATTGCTCGCGATTGTGGGAAAAAAGTCGAGTCGCGGGGGGGAATTTTGGGAGAAAATGCGATTCAGCCCCTCCGCCGTAGCCTCTCTCTCTCTCGCGGCTGCCAGTCGAGATCCTCCCAAAGACCCCCGCGCGAAACGCACCGAAAGAATACCTAACGAGACGAATTCGGCGCGACGGAGGCGCTGAGCGCGCGAGGAGACGACAAAACCGCGAACCGAGTTCCCCGCGATTCTCGCGTTAACGCGCGAAAAATCGATTTCGTTCGCTCCCCGCGGCGGAAAAAGTTGCGAAGCAAATTTGCCGTCGAGAAAATTCGCGCGTTTTATTCGCCCTCGCGCGGTCTCCTTCGGCGGGAGTTCGCGCGAGGGGAGTGGCATTTTCTTCGGCTTTGAATTGAACTTGGAAGTCGCGCCGAGGTAACAGCCAGGTTATTCTTTTATCGGTTAACGCTGAAATTGAGGGGGGGACGAGGCGGGGGCGAGATCTCGCATGGAATCGCTCGCGCAAAGTCAAACTCTCTCACCCCCGATTCGAGCCCTCGCGCCGAGAGGAGCGAGACGGATTGCATCGCAAGATGGATTACCTTCGGTTGGGACTAATCGACTACGGACGAGGTCGACCTTGTTCCCGACGAGGATGACGGCCCTCGCGGATACGTGGCCGCTGCGCCAGAGCGTTTGAAGGACCTCATCGGCGACTCGAACCGACGATCGATCCGTCGTCGAGTAGACGACGCAGTAAGCGTGAGGCTCGTAGGTGGCTATACAGTTTTCCGGCTGAAAAGGAAGAGCGAAGGGGTCAATGGTTAATGCAGTCCTCGACCCGAGCGCATAAAGTGCTCTCGTCGCGGAACTCGCGCGACGCAGGTATCGATTCGCGCCCGGGGATGGATCTTGCGCGTTTCCCGGGAAAATCGGATTCTCCTCGGCGCGCGACTGGATTGCCATCCCCGTCTCTTCGGCGACGATGGGATATAAAGGCGGTGGACAGGTTTTCGACGTTTTGCCAGAGATAAAAGGAAACGGGCGATTCGCGAGTGGTTTTCTATTCGGTTCGAAGCGAAGACGGCGAAGAAAGGGGGTGAGAGTAGCGAAATCACCGCGAATTCTCGCTTTGAGGTATATCGCGACGTGTGCGGATAAGATAACCCGCGACGAATCGAGAACAATCGCGCGCGCGCGCGCACGCGATGGATTCGAACGTCGTATACAGCTACGAGAAACCCGTATGTATAGAGCTTTTGGAATTCCGAGGATTCCCAAAGGCGATGCCAATATCTCAAGAAGGGCTCGCGCATCCCACATCCAACCATCCGTCACTCGTCGAACCCTCTCGTGCCTCCTCCCGCGATCTTATATCGTGGGGGTGTACGTATATCTATAGCTATACACACGCGGCGGGTATACCAAGAGTCTCTCGAGTGCGTTATAAAAACACTTCCAGCATCGTCGAGAATTTTTTTTTCATCGCGGTCATTTTTCATCCGTCCTCGCCTCAGTCAATAATGTCCACCGACGGCGGGGGTGCGAGCAGGTACGCTCGAATAACGGTACACAATGGGGGAGGTAAATATAAGACACGGCCCGGTTGTGTATCTACAGCTTCGTCGAGAGGGACCGGCGAGCATCGGGCCGCGCCATTCTCGGCAACTTTCCCGTGATTGATTTTAGCTGTAAGTAAAGGATATACCCCGTTAAGGATCTTCTCACGCACGACGAGCCACGCGGTTCGTCCCGCCCCGCGCGCCTTACAATTTTCCGCCTCGATAAATTTCGAAATTGAATTCGTTCCCGGAGATCCGCCGTAATCGGGAGTCGGTTGTCTGGCCTCTGTAGCTCATCTTGTATCGTTATCTCATCCGTACTCGGGCGAGTGGATCGCGAGGCATGCAAGTACGAGGTGTGCAATCGCATCTACTATACCGGAGAGAATTGACGAGAGTGGAGAAATATGGTACCAAAGTGAATCTAAATTGGATTCGATTATGCGACAAATTATATCGAAGACTCCATCGAGTACAGGGGTTGAAAAGTCGAACGGTGACTCTCTATAAAGAGTTTCCGATTCCAAAAATTGAACGAGTATAATCGATCGATTCGTCGGACGCCTTTCTATTAAAATTCCTTTCGGAAGTATCTACACACTTGCTTCGCGTCGAAAGTCGTGGAAAGGATTGTACAAAAGGCGAGGATCCGCCGCGAAAACATTTTCGGTCGACGGATCACTTTGAAACGGCAGGAAGCAACGAGGACATACCTCTATATACATATAGCGTCTCGATTCCTTTGCGATCAATTATCTCCCTCGTTTTAATCGACGCGTTGAAATTGGCTTCTTTGCGGAGGCAGACTTCCCGTCCCAATTTTCTCAACCGGCAACGGGTTAATTTCGCCTTAATCGGCACGAACGACGGCTCGGCACGTAACGCGTTCTCCAGTCAGCCCGATACGTGCACATGCAAAATTGCAGCGACGCGAAGCGTTCGCCGAGCGTTTTGCTGATAGCAAGCTGAAGGTCGATTGCGCCTCGCGCGCGTCGTTTGACTTTGGATGTTGGATTCTATACTTTGCGAAACCGGGTACCAACCGGTACCACGGTCGGGCGCAACCCTCACCTGCTTTTCGCCTCTCCTGTCTGCGAGTTAGATGATAATAACAGTAATAGACCATGGAGTGCAGCGAGGTAGCACCCGCGACTGCAGGTATACTCGGATATATAAAATTATCGCCACGATTGCGAATCCGAACATTACATTTTGAAATACGATATCGGATTTCACGTATCCGGGGTGTCCGTGCAGCTCCGGATAACGGCACTTGGATTTTTTATGGCTCTAAGCACTGCAAAAGTTACGCGAGGATATACCGAGAAAGTTGTCCGAAGGTGTTGGAAAGCTCGCGCGAAGTTGAAATTTGTACTTCGTCTCGATCGACGGGGGGCATCTAAAGCGATTTCGGCTGAATATCAATGAGTGAGGTCAACCTTTCGTGGGGTCGGTTTCACCGTACAAAGGGGAACGTGGTTATATTTAGATAAGGGCGTCTCAGTGAGAATCGGAATGGCGTAAGCGCGTATCGGATTTGGCCCTCGGGACGGCGCGTTCGTAGTGCCGACCAGGGGCCAAATCGTACGTCGACTCGTGCTATTCCAATTTTCAGATCGACGATTGACCTTCCTTTGAAGCCAGAACCGGGTGCAAGTAAGAGGGCGTGGAAACGTCGCGTTTTCTGGCTCCTCTTGCGGGTCGGAATATACATAGGCGGTGGAAATAATTCGAAGCTCTCTCCTAGAAATTGAATAAGAGCACGGAAGAGCAGGAGGAGGAGGAGGAGGAGGAGGAGAGGAATTAAACGAGGGTCTTTCGTTCCCTCTTTTTCTAACTTCCTTTCCCGATACCGAGACTACGACGTACCCAACGGATGAACGCGCTCTCCCCTAAGTGACGAGGGTAATAATTCCACTTTAACAATTTTCCTTGGGAACCTAATGGTGTCCGAAACGCGAAGGGATCGGGTTCGATTCGAGAAGTCGTCGCGGAATTTCGAGAACACTTTCGTCGCCCAAGAGTCGCGCGAAATTATACATTCGATTTAACCTACTCGACATCCGGAGTTCTCGATGTTCCGCTAACGATTTCGCGGTGACGGAAAAACCGAGAAAGAAAATATCCGAGGGACTTATCGCCGCGACCCTCGGGACTCGTAGACTCGGGCGAATCGATGGGCGCGTACACGTTTCTATAATACATACTTATAGTCGTACGGCAGAGCACTCCGATGCTATTAGCGAGGACCGCGATAAAAGAGCGATTATTGCCATTGATTACGACCACGCCGATCGTTATTACTTTCGTTACGAGCCGAGGAAACTCGGATGTAATTTTCGCCGTTTTCATTACCGACCCCTTCCGTCGCGGCTCTTTCTTCATCGGACCGAAGGGCACGATTCAGGGGTATAGGCGCGGTGTATATTTTTATACGAGAATCGTTAAAAATCCGCGGATCGACGGACGTGTAATGGGCGGGATTCCGAGAGGGGAGGGCAATCTTTTTTTTTATAGAAGGGCGCCAGTGCCCTCGAGTGTGTACAGGTGCAATTGACGCGGGGGATACGGCGATGACCGTTTCTATGCGCGAGCCGTGAAGGGTGCTCGGCCGCGAGCGGTTTATGATGATTTTACGAGGGTCGCCGGAATCGCGGCGTTACCGTAAAATATTAAATATCGCTCGCGCCATACGGCCGAGATATTTGCTCGGCCGTGATGGCCGAGTGATAAATGTTGCGTGACATCATCTTCGCGAAATGGTCCTTTCCGCTTTATCCCCGGCATCGGGTGTGCGCGCGCCCCGATATACGCGCACGATTGTTGACCTCTCGCCGCGACGAAAGTCTGAGTGGGTCGCGTACCTAACCTGGAGTTCACGGGGCAGGCGGAAAGTGGGCATAACCGGAAGCGCTCGATCGTCGTTTCGGGAAATGGCATCGGGTTAATTTGCTCGCTAACGAGACTGCGCTTAACGAGGCGGGCATTCGAGGATTGCATTTAACGCGGAATCTTCATGGAACGCAGTTCCGTGAATTTCTGGAATCCGATATCGGCGTAACCGCGATGCCCTCTTATTGCTCGGTGCGGCAGGGTTTTATAACGAGGTAATTTTAGGAAATTCTCGCGGCTCCTGGCTTCTCACGTTTACGAGTCCCTTTCTGCGTTTTCGAGATTTTAACGCGAACGCTCACACGATGCACAGGCCGCGGAGCGCCTTCCGCGGTTAATTTCACCGCGAACAAGCCCTTGCGGGGATCCGTAGAAAATGCCGCGGTAGCCCGTTGAGCGAAACCTTCCCTTCAATCTCCGCGAAAGAGCGTACCAATTTCCAGCCTGGCAGCGTTTAAATAACAAGCCGGGCGAACTTGGTACGACGATAGTCGGCGGGATGCGTTGTGAGATGGAGTGCAGTCGGGACGGAGGTTGACGTATTCTCGTAGCTCGGCGTGTAGCCAAGCTCGGTCGGGCGGTACCGCATGCGGTGCCCCCTCGAACGAGTTTGAAGACGCTCGAAACTTTGAGCATCGCGGCGCGCGCCGTACGGAGACGACAAATTCGTCGCTCTGTGCCGCGATACTCGCGATTTAGCGGATGCTCATCCGGCTGCGAGTGACGTACGGAACGAACGCGCGTGCGTGTGTGTACGTACGTACATTCACTCGGAGTCGAGCACAATGTATATATACTTACTTGATAGATACACTGAGAAAAAAAAAAGATTAAAATTTATTCTGTTAGAAGGATAATCTGAGTACGAAAGGTAAAACAGATCAACAATTTTATCCTTCCAGAGGGTATAAAATTTAACCTTCCTTAGAATAATTTTCGATCCACTTTACCTTTCGTACTCAGATTATCCTTCTAACAGAATAATTTTTTATCTTTTTTTTTTCTCAGTGTACTTGGGTACTTGAAATTCGCATTGCAGAGACGCAATTACAACCGGAAAGTGAGATATTACCACGCGATTTGAGCAGTGTAGTCCCAGGACGGCACGATCCTCCACTGTCGGAGGAACAATTAACCTCCACCCGCTAAATTGTTGAAGGTTTTGAAGTAAGTTTTTTTTTAGAAATCTCCCCCTCCCCGCGATAATGTTTCACCTATTGTCCTTATCTCATCCATAAATCATCATTTAATTGTATTTAATAATTAGAAACAGCCCAGTCAAGCTCGAGTTGGGCCCGTGCCAAGTGGCTATTGTCGATGAAGTAACAAAGTATTGCCCACAAGTAAAGGCAATTAATGCTACGGCAATTATAGGCAACGTATTAAATGTTGCACACGTTGGCAAGTTAAAAGGGATCGAAAAATTGCAATTAAAAGGGATCGAGAAGATGACCTTAGAAGGGGACTCAAAACCCCTTCAACACAACTGATTCAACAATCAGCTAACATTCCTAGTAAGATAGCCGAAAAAAACTGCAAACATTTCTAATTATCTGCTTTCATTTCAATATTATGAAAGTCACATTCTTTGTTCTCCGTTTAACTATCAAACTCAGAGAAGCTTGAATTGAGGGAGTGCAGAGATTTCCCGGCATATTTCGGCACGGGAGTCCTGCCAAAATTAAAACACCTTAAAAGTCTAAGGTTGGAGGAAGGAACACAATCGTGCTATGGACTTGTCAACGCCCTGTTGTCCTCCGTGAGAGACGGGCAGTTGCGCCCTTATATACCTGTACCGTTGTCGAACACTACCGAGAGCCGAGAGCCGTGGACCGGGAGCCGCGAGTCGAAGGTCGGCGCCATCTGGCGGCAAGCCGCCGTAGCGTGACGGGTCGCCACAAGCCACGTGACCTACGCGCATATGCTATTGGCTGAGAGCTCGGACTGGTACAGCTATAGCAGAGTACCCGCATCTCGATTAACCCGTCGGACAATTTCGGGCGTCGTTTCTCCGACGAATTAACGCGAAATACCGGGTGATTTTTTAACATTGCGACAAACCTCAAGGATGGATTCCTTGGATGTGAAAATAAGAAAAAAAGTTCCCATGAACACGGGTCCGGAAACGCTGAGTTTCGGAATTGCATTTTTAAATGCCTCATCAAAAACAAAACAAAAATTTCAGACGCAATGACGCATCCCTTCTTCTGAAATGATATTTAATACTCCTAGGAAGACCCTGTTACAAAAAATAAATAAAATGGAAGCTCTCTGCAAAGATATACTTCACATTATTAGCATAGAAAATTTGTATAAAAATGAACACCCTGTTTTTCTCCGAAACTCAGTGTTTCCGGGCCCACGTTCATAAGAACTTTTTTTCTTATCTTCATCCAAGGAACCCGTTCTTAAAGCCTATCGCAACATTAAAGAATCATCCGGTGTAAAGCGTAACGCATTGTTTCATGGAAATTCCTCGCCCGTTTCGCAATCGAACTTTCGACGTATGCGTGCGTGCGATGATTCGTTCAATTCGTTCCACGACAAGGACGAAACGGCGCGCCAACTGTTAATTGCACAGCCGTGTAATTATGTACTTTTGTTTTCATCGAAATCGTCGCACAGCCCGCGGTGAACGCGTACTTCGTCCGGCACGAGCCGTCTCGGCGTCGGATGTCCGTTCGCGCGGCGCTGGTCGATCAATTCTCGCCTAAAAAGTGGAAACCACGTCCCCCGCGCCGTTGCCTGCGTGTTTATAATATATTTGCCTATGTGTACGTAGATACATGGGTACCGCGCGAGAGTACAGTTCGTTTAGTGGTATACGTCGACTTTGATGTACGTCTATGGCCGATGTATATTGAAATATCGAATACGTGTAGAGGGAGGGAGACTTCCGGTTGAGCACATCCCATGGCTGAATGCCCGCCGATGCTTGGATGGCTGGTGGGTAACTGAGAACGCTTCGTTGCCCTCGCAAGACCTCTTTCGTCCCCTCCCTATCTTCGTGTGTCACGCGAGGTGTCGTAGGGTGTGCGTGCGACGTGTGTACGAACCGGTGCATATGGCTGTGTCACACGGAGGCGTACACACAGGCACTCGTATATCTGCGCAGCGCGCGCCTCGTCCGTCCCGATACGAAATTCGCAGGATTTTCACGGACGACGAATCGCCGGAGAAAAGAACGTCGAGGGGGTCGTGTTCGGTGGCGCTCGTGGAAAATTAGGATGTACGACGGAAATGTTGCTCGGGTGGAAGGAATCGGACGGAAGGTTCGCGGGCTTTCGACGCGCCGCGAGAATTTCCTTGCGTGCGTTTCCGCTCGAGTTATGGTTATAACGAACACCGAAGCGACGAGAGGGCCAGGCTCCCGTATCCGCGAATAACAGGCGCCGCCGTCTCCTTTCCGAGGAGGCACGGTTTTTCAGTGTCGGCATCGACCGAGATATATTATATACCTCGGAATATGCGTTGCGGTAAGATGGGCTACATTTTCGTAAAAGGGGTGGGGCCGGCTATGTGCCAATTCCGACTGTCAAAGAGGCGCCGGAGTCGTCTCTGCGCGGATGCTTTTACGAATACATATACATATGTATAGAGAAAAAAAGAGAGGGAGGAAGAGAAAGAGATACGCTCCAATTCTCGCACACGACCTCGCCTTCGAAAGATCGAATCGCGACATTTTTCAAGCGACACATCGGTGTGCGCGAAATTCTGTATAAATATTTCAATCGCTTATTTCCAGCCGGACAATCAATCGGAGACAAAGGGAGCTTTCGATTACCGAGATGCACCACAGCCAGATCACGTGGTAAATTCATCATCCCTCCCCGCTGTGCACGTGGATTAGCTCTGCGTGGATTGATCACGTCATAATCTCCATTCGCGCGTGCACACACACACACACACACATACACACACTCGCGTTAGTTCAATTTCATTATCTCCCGAATCGCGGTTGACGGGCGCTCGCGCGCGCGCGCGTTGCTGCAGCGGTAGCGAAACCGCGATCTATTTACCGTCCGACTCTTCCGCCTCCGGACGGAGGCATTACCGCGGTAACGACGTTAATTACGAGACGGCAAAGTGCAACCATTGATTCGCGCGAAAAAGCGACGGCCTCGCAAATAAACGACGTATCCGTGGAAGCGCCCCCGGCCACTCTCTCACGCACGGTTCATCCTCTCACCTTTCTTCGGCCTTGCTCCAATTAGCGGTTCGTTTAACTCGCCATATATCATCGTATCCACCTCGCAACAGTGCGCTTTCAGGGCATCGTCAACGTCGCGCGATACAACCCCCGATCGCAATGACGCGCCAGCTGCATCCGCGCGGTGCATACATTGTATGTAGACACGACTCTGCGCTCTCGGTGTCGACGTCGAACGCGAAAAATCTCGTTGTTTGTTTTTCTTGGCCGATGAAGAAGAAGAAGAAGAAGAAGAAAAAGCATTTATTAAGCTCTAGGGCAAGCCCTCTAAGAGTTAATGAGGAGAGATACAATAGTGATATAAAGATGAGAATAAGAATAAAATAGTGAGAATAATAACAATAATAAAGAAGAAGACGATGAAGAAGATAATGACGGTGATGGTGATGATTGATGTCAATAATGAAATAGTAATAATAATCAATAAGAATAATGAAGAAAACGCAAAGAGATGGAGAAATAAGTAAATAATTAAGTATAATAATTAAGGCAAGAAAGCAAGAAAGTAAGTAAGCAAATGAGCAAGTGAATAGGTAATTAGACGTATAGAAAAGGATCAAACTAGTCAACAACAACAACAACAGCCAGAAAAAAAGATTTTTTTGAAAGCTGATAGGTACAGAAGTAGATACAGTAGGAAATAGGGCGAACGCAGGCGAACGTGACTTCGCAATCGCCGCGATCATTGCCGGGGGAATTCGAAACATACGGCACCCCGGAAATTGGTAGAAACGATAGGAACGAGATACAAGCGAAGCTCTCCCGGTGCGAAGGCGCGAGCCAGTCGCGTCTCCGCGCGCGCGTAAACGCAAATGGAGACGCGTGTAACGCGCGGCACGTGATGCGTCCGCGCCGCGCCGCGCTCGGGGGATTGTCGCGAATGGGGACAATAATAATCGGCGGGACGCGACGAACGTGCAAAGCGCGGCGCGAGGAGTATATCCGAGCTTGTGCGGTACATTCCTTCCGCGAAAATCGCCGCGCGAGGCGTTGGAGGGACTCTCGGAGAACACGCGCGCGCCGCCGCTGTCGGTCTTTTTTTACATCGCATCAACGTGCCGAGGCGGGTGGGATTAAAGAGGGGCGTTGTCATCAGCTAAAGCGGACGCCTTTAGCGCGAACGTCGCGAGGCTCGCTTTGCCTCGAAACGGGGCGAGCTGAGGAGGAATCGCTTTCGCGATAAGAAAATCGCACGGCATCGCGACGACGAGACGTCGACGAACATGGGGTGGAAGGGAAGATAACTTTCGGTGATGGATGGAAAATGTGCGGATGTGTACAGGGTGAGTTTCTCGCGATTCTCCGAACAGCAGACGTCTGGGTCGACGTCGAAGGACGTATGTAGTCTCGTACGGGCGAAGTCGGCGGGACATCCGTAAAACTGGGTTTTGTAGTACAGAATGCTCCGCGTATTTCTTTCGATTCCAACGAGCCGTGCGCGATCGAGAGAAGAATTATTGCGAATGCTTCGAGGCAGATTTTAAAACGTCGAAGAATCCGAAATAAGGGCGAAAAGGTCAATGGCGAACGGGGATATCACATTCCCCGTTATCAATCTCGAAAGTTTCCTCGGATAATGGGAGGAGAAGTCGATTTTCGCGACGGCGCAATATCGACGCTGATTCGTAAAGCAGATGTGTGTGTGTGTGGTAGACGTATCTTTCTTCCTTCGGTACTTGTACACGTGCCAAGGGCGCGTTATACATTTCAATGCTCGATGGGTACGCGAAAGTTTCACCGGCCATCGATTTTCCGTTATTTTATTCGCAACGCGGAACAACGTCTGCACCTACCCCTATGCAACTGTACCCGCGTGTACAATGCATACTCCTCGTTTCTTTTATTTCCGCGAGTCGAGTACGCGTTACATCAGGATGCCCGACGAAACTTGACACGGCCGATGCGGGAGAAGTCGATTTTCCGCAACTTTGTATCCGCGAGGGAGAATAACGTCTGTGGACGAATTTTCTGAGGCGATGGGAATAAAGCGAACGTCTGCGGGTATTCTCTTCCAGTTTCGTATTTGCGAGCCGCGTACGCGCGTCTCGTTTTTCGATTCTGAATGGGTTCGCGTTTTGAAAACACGCGGACGCATACGTAACTGCTGCGCGCCACGTACGAGAGTGGATGAAAAAGATCTGGAGCATCCATTCGCAGTCGACCGCGGAGAAAACACGCGAAGCAATTCGACGAGGAGAAAACGTGAAATTACAATGATCTCCCGAGAGAGTAGCTTTTCTTCCACGCTTCTCCCCGTGGCATCGGTAGGTGGCTCTGCCCACTCGGCGCGTTATACCCGCGGAACGCGAAGAAGAATGACGTATCCACGCTAGCGTTAGTCCGTGGCGTCTATCCATCCGCGTGCCACGAGGAGGTATTATCGTGCACGAAGGCGTAACTGTCGGGAATGAAACGAACGGGAAGGAGGGACGCGCGCGAAGGGAGACGGGAAGTTTGACGGGAATGAGCGAAGGTGACGAGGAAAGTGTCTTCAAATTTATCGCGTTTCATGGCGACGCGCGAAACGACACTGATATTGTACTTTGCGAAACGGCGCTTCTGCGAATCCAGACGTTTTTTTTATCGAGAAGAAAGTACAGGAGTACCTAAAGAGCTCGATGAGGGATGGGGGTGGGATTCGAGGGAATTAACTCAAATGGCGTTTCGGCGAGGCTGCCCGGGGGTAGAATTTCCCCCGGCTTCCATTAGCGAGCTTCGTCGCGAGAGGACAGAAGGAGTACCGCGTGTGTGCAGTGATTGATGTTCCAGTCGGAAGCGTCGAGAGGAGAAAAAGAAACTGCGCGAGCGAAACTCGCCGTGCGTATCTCGTACATTTCGCGCGCAAGCGAGTGTGTACCCCCTCCGTATCCCCGGAAGTGAAATTACCATCGCAAAGGGTGCGCCGCGCGAGCGCGATCGGCCGGACACAGAGAGAATCTCGAAGCATACGCATAATACTTGTAACGCGATCAGTCGCTGCCGGACGTCGAAGCCGGGACGTGGCTTTTGATGGCGCGCTACTTCGCACCCGACACGTTCCCGGTTACCCCCGAAAAATCGCGCCTTTTTTCAGCCGCTCGGCGCAACACACGACTCTCTCTCTCTCTCTCTCTCTCTCTCTCCTTGCTGAGCTTTGGAAGCTCGAGTTAATGGAAGCTCCGCCGCGCTCTTCGCGCGTACGCGCACGCTTTTAGCGGCCGCGGCGAGAGAAAGCCGGAGTTAGCGGTGGCGAAGGAGCAAGAGGGATCGGAGGGGGGCAGGCAGAAGGACCGGGTGGCAAAGAGAGAAAGAAATCCCCTCGGAATCAAAAGTTTCCCTCGCGCTCATTCGCGCTCGGCGATGCATTTCTCTCTCCCTCCCCCCTCTCCCACCCTCGCCCGTACTTTTCAAAATATAACGCCTGCTCGAACTTCGGGGCGCGAAACTTCAAGCTCCGACTCCCGATCGCCGACCGGAAGGACGGCGGCGAGGCGAAGCGGGGACGAGCGAATTTCTTCCGCCCTCCCCCGGACCCTTTGACTCGAGCGAACGAAGCGGTCCGTTTGCTCTTCAATTTTCCGTCGGGTTCACGCGCCGGCGATTCCGCGAGCGGCAAAAGCGAGCGTTCGTCGTCGCGCACGGGCGCGCCTCGCGCGTTTCCTCGCGCCGTTCCCCGCACACTCCCCGCCCAATCGCTTCCACGTATTTCGCGCGAATCCGCAATCGCGCCCAAAATCGCAGGACGATCGAGCGGAAAATTACGTCGTCGCCGCGCGACAGCGGCGAAAGGAGTGCAAAAGGGGGGGGGGAGACGGCGCGGCGGCACGTTTCGCCCCTTATTATTTCTCGTCGCTCATCGCGCTTCGAGAAGCTCTCTCCCCCGCGCGCTCTCTTATCTTTGCACGTAAGAGAGAGCACGAAGGTACGTGCACACGGAACGGAGAGTCGCGCGACATCCGCGTCCGCGTACGCGCGTGACGAGACCCTCGGCGGTCGGAGTGTAGTCATTATTGCTTTGTCTCTGGCTTTCCGCCGCTACCGTCAGCGCGGGTGGTCCCTCCTCCCACCCCGTCGGTAGTGGCTTATATATAGCCGCGACGCGGAGCGGAGGACGGGGTGTACCGGTGTCCGAAACGACGCGGAACAAATGAGGCGAATGAAGTGGGCCACTCACCTCGTTCCCACTTCGCCCTGCCAATTCCGCCCCCTCCGACTGCCGTCTTCATTCGTTTTCCGCTCCCCGCGCCTCCCGCGCGCGCCTGCGTGTGACGGAACGCCCCGGAGAGGGGGGTGGGAGCCGATTGTCTCGCGCACGAGATAAAAACCATCGCTGTCAGATGTACACGGTTAAAGCGGACGTCGCCGAAAATTACCACAAGCGATGCGACGACGATTTCTCGTCGTCCGAGAGTCGACGATCCGACGTCTCCCGCTTTTTTTTTTTTTTCTAATCCCCCGAGTCACCCGCGACAATCGTGTACCCCGTGCCGTGGAACCGACCCTCGCGCGACCGGACGAATTCGAGTATTCGCGACGGGAATAACGAGAACGCGTGGGACGGGGTGTAACTGTTTTAAGCACCGGGATACAAAAAAAAAAGTTTAAACGAACGAAGGGTAGGCAAACAGGGGTCGCTCGTGCGCGAGGGTGGCGCGGAAATGACATTAAAGGGATCGCCGGATATCGCGCCTCGACACACTGCACCTCGCGATCGCCGCCTTTCTGGGGAGAAAATAGAGGGTCGACCGGATGGATATCTTCGTCAAATATTCACGGCGAGACGGGGAGAATTCTAAAGTTGGGTTGCCCAAATTGGACGGGCGCGTTATCGGTGCCGCGGGAGCAACGCGATATTCCTGCCGTCATTCGTAGACTCGTTGCCGATGTCCGACCAACCGTGAGTCAAACTTTGAGCGGCTCGCGATAATTATAATTGACGATACGATCGTTTGTCCCGCTCCCGATGGTGTCGCCGAAACTTCGCCGCCGATCTCTGCCAGGGGTGATTTTGTCGAGGCCGCTCGAACGACCTCGAGGGGTGGAGAGAGAGAGAGGATCGCGATTTTTAGAATGAAAATGGAAGGGATAACGTGGGACGTCGAATTAGTGCCCCTCCTCTCCTCTTGGGTCTCAACAAAGAGAGAGAATGAACGAGAGAGTCCGATAGAGAGACAATAGCGCGCGGCGAGGCGGGAGGAATGCGAAGCGTACAGAAATATCCGAGCCGGAGTCGGATCGCTCGGACGTGAGGAGAAATAACATCGTAAATCCGGCAAATTCGTATCTCTCGCGGAGAAATATCGCGTGTACCGGACCGGGCAACTGCGGGGAACGGTGTAATTTGGACGGAAGACGGTCACGCGTCGGAGTAACGATTGGCGAATACGGCGAGGCGTTCGACGTACCTACGGAAAAGTTTCGAGGCAGACGTATTGCCCGCGCATGGAGAACGGATCACCGCGAGCATCGCTTTTCGCATATCAACGTCGAACGAGATTAATGTATTTGACGCAGACGACTGCGCATTTCGCACGCTGCATTGTACTGCGCGCGTCAGATGTGATTATATTTTTTTCTTCCACGCGTCTTCAAGCGATTGTAAACTTTAGAGTGACAATATCGCGTACGCCAATTTTTCGCTACAATTCGTATTAAACGAATGAGCTGTACTATCCGCGCTTCCCGCTACAGCGTAGGTTCTTTTAAAAAAAAAATATGTCTCCTCGCTCCACGATGCAACTTGAAGCAGGGTATCGCTCCGAGGAAATTTCCAAGAGAGCCCACTCGACTCTTATTGGTGTGCATTATAATCTTGCTTTGTTCTAGCAGCGCGACGCACTGTATAAACCGTCTTGCAATATTGAAAACCCCGGCGTGTGTACAGTTATTCGCGGGATTTGCTATTTGCGATATTAAAAATTCTGCCCGCGGGAACTTCGATATAGCGAGGTCAGATATGTAGGTATATTACATCAGCGAGATTATAATCCACGTCGATAAGAGAAGTCGAGTGCGCAATCTCGAAAATACCCCGCGAGCTTCGAAAGTTCTTGCACTCTGCTGAAAAAACCGCGCGGTAAAGTTTATCGCTACCGACGGCAAAGTAAAGCAAAAGCAGGTAAGAAGCGTAGAATACAGGGCGGCACGAATCGTGTAACCGCAGCCGCGCAACGCGCGAGCGACGTCACCGCAAACCGGTCTCTATGAATTATTTGAAATCCGATCAATTTTCCATCAGGCGCGATACTTGAATTAATCATGGCACACCCGAGGCTTTCCTCCGTCGCGCGGAGCACCTATTCGATAACCGGAATGTCAACGTCAATGGGGCTTATCTACGGGTGGCCGGGTCAACAAGGCCTACCAAATACTTCATTAACTTCCTAATTCCGCACATAATTGGCCAATTAACCTTATACGTCGCTCCTGGTGTCGATGTAGGCGCGCGATGGAACGGCGCGCGCGTCAAGGGTCGCCCCAATTACTCGACGGTTATAAGACATCGATCTGCGCGTCTCTCCCTGTAGCAGGTGGATTGATTAACCGCTTAATAACGATCCGGGGATCCTCGTATATTCGGTCCGCTATCCGGGCATCACGTGTGACACGAGCTGTGCGGTAATGGACGGCTCTCGACGCGGAGGGCGGTTACGGCATACCTAATGCTCGCGAGGCTTTGGGAAAATTCGTACGTGTATATACCCACGGATTCACTCTACAGCCATAAAGAAATCTCCGAAGCACCGCGTGGAACTTTCCAGATAGATGGATGGTTATAGATTGACTATAAAAAAAAAACCTTTCGTACATTTTTACGACGGCGGGATGTCGTTGAGAGTCGGGAGTAAAAATAGGGATTCGTTCGAACGCGCGCATAGGTGTACCGTGAGGATATCCTTACGCGTGTTCCATATTCACACTCTTAGCGCATTAGGTGGTCGTTCGGGGGACGGGTCGAAAAATGTCGTTCGCGCGGATGGAGCGTCCCTCTCTTTTAGGAGCGGATAATTCTCGGAAAGGAGTTTTATTCGATCGGGTCCGAGTCGCGTGATGATAACGAGCGGCGGCGAGAAGGTCGTAGACGGTACGAGGGCTTCCTACGGTATTTCGTTATCCCCTCGACGAACCTAGATCCTCCCCCGTGACGCGTAATGTCGCGTAGAATGCTATACATGTACGCGTATACACGGCTGGTGTCGCGATCCGACATTATAATCCCCGTCTGTCGAGTGAACCCAAACCATTGTCTAACACGGTCCGTGGCGTACCTACCCAGTTGCGCTTATGTGTCACGCCGGCGGAGCACAGACGGCGGGGTGCGCTTCGTAAAGTGAAATCCCGCGTGACAACGCGTGATACATCGCGACGCTATACGGTCCTCCCTTCTTTCGGTTCGCAACCTATACGTCGGGACGCTCGCGCTGCGGCGGCGTGACACTCGGCTCTTCGGCGCGGGGCAGAGCCTTTAACCGGAAGACGAAGAAGAAGCGGCGGTGGAAGAGTGGCGCTTTCGTTCTCTCGCGCGGCGAGATGCGAGTCACGCTCGACTGTCCGCCAAAGATAACGAGTATAAGCCTGGTATGAATTGGGGCGATTGGAGGAGAGAAAATTGACCACTTTTTCGGAGTGCATGGACGTGTGCGGAGGGGGATGAAGGGGAATGCGAGAGAAAAATTAACGCGGTGTCCGTATCCGAGACGCTAAAATTTATCGTCGGACCTCGCGTGGCGCGAAACGCGTTATCTTTTCTCCGCTCCTTTCGCGAAACGACAAATTAATGTGGCACGGACAAAATGGAATCGAATTGCCCCCGATCGCGCAATAACACTCGTGCGTGAGTCTCCCAATTCGAGTCTCGTTTACTAAATTCGTCTCCTTTAATCAAATATCGCTCGGATACAAATACCTCCTCTCTCGACCCTGTACAAAGCTCCCTTCCCTCCCGAGAGAGAGCGTACCCGTATTGCTTTCGTCCTCTTTGGCATTTCCACCCTCCGATCGCCTCGCGCGACACACTTATCGGATCGACCCTAAATCTCGCGGGAATCTAGAAATACGAGGAAACACCGACACCGAGGAGAGGGGCGCGGCTAAATATCGCCGAGGATGCTGCAACGCGATCGGAGCCGGAAGAGGGGTAGGGGGGATTTTTAATTAAGAAGGAAATCAACTCGAAAATACCGCGCGAAATCGAAGCTGCCACCTTTTCATGGCACCGTGCACGAGAGCCGCCTACACGTATACTCGTACATCGTGCGAGCGAGCTGCGGAAAATGGGTTTTAATTCAATTCTCCTTCCGATCAAAGGGGCTGTCCTTCGTCGCTTCCACGACCACCGCTCGGATCATCGTCAGGCGCACCTTTGACTTCAACTTTCCCATTACATAACCCCGTTACCTTTTACCGCGTTCGAGCGATCGCCCGTCTACTTTGACTGCAGCTTTTCCCATAGCCCTCGGCGGGAGTCGAGAAAATGTCACGATTAAGTACGCGTGGAAAATGGAACCACGGGGGCGGGCGCGGCGGGCTCCTTCGAGAGATTCTTTTTGTTTTCCAATTTCGCCCCTTCAAGCGCGACCGCCCGACGCGACTTCGCGCACGGCTGATGCTGGCACTGTACAAGGGGTGGGCGCGGGGAGGCGTAATGAAATTTGTCGTTACGCCGAAGAGTAATTAAAAATTCCGATGAAAGCGGGCGGAGTGGCGATTGATAACTCTTTTTACTCATTCTCCGTCGCGCGAGCGCAAGCTCTCAGCGGAATTCGCGTCACGCCGTGCTTCCGGAGCTTTGCGGGGAGGAAACTTTGAGACCCTCTCGTCGAGATGCGAGCTCTCCTGATTTTATGCGCGATTGATGCATGGCTATCGAAATGGAGACACAGGTGTAGGTGACGAGGTAATTCAGGCTGTGAGATAATTGAGCTCGTTTTTAATTGGCTGGCTTGCGAAACGATAAATCTAATGATAATCGGTGCCACGATTAATTGGAGCGATCGAACGAATTGCCAAAAAATATATTTTCGTTAAATGTGCGAACTTATTTGTACCGATAAAATTAAAGGAATGCTTTTTCTCTTCGCTTTACGTCTGAAAAAAAAGCATTCCTTAAATTTTTTAAGAGGATATATTTACTCAACAGTGTATCGAGCTTTTTTCCACTTGAGCTATTCGTAATATTATAAATATTGCATAATCTACACGAGTACATCGCACATCTGGTACATCAAGTGACATTAAGTGACGGTACCGAGGGATGTACGCGATCTCGAAAGTGAGGGGGGAGGAGGACCCCAGGGAAATGTCAAAGGCTTAAAGCACAGAGTGATGGAGAGTCCGTTCGACGATTCGAACGGAAACCCCGTACCGCGAAGTCGCCCCCGAAACTTGTTTCAAAGAATTTTCTCCCTAGCGGATTAAGAGGTTTCGAGAGAATCAACTTTTTAATCCACTTTGAAGTTTTGCAACTGGGACTGCCGGATATCCCTCCGACCAGATCCCCAACTGAGTCTAAGTCCATCGAATCATATCGCCGATTAGATCGATATTCCCTGAGACGAGGAATTGATGAAAAGTTCATCCCTCCCGTTTATTTGCGACGCGCGGAACTCTTCGAAATTGCATGCCGTCTTGTAACACATTTTTTCCGAGATGAATTTTCGAATAAAAAATTAGAAAAAGCAGAGGAAAAACGAATAACCGTGCGAAGTATCGCAGTTGTATCTCGAGAGGCCCGTATGTTTGCAGATTACCTCATAATCACGAATAATAACCGCGAGGTTCCCTCGTTACTTTAATCGTGCCAACCCGACTTGCGGAACATATTGCGGCGCGCAATTCTAATCCGACCTACGCGTTTTTTTGCCCTCATAGGAAAGTACACCCTCCACGATACTCGAGGGCCGGTATAGCGCGCTGTTCTCGACTCATAGACAAGGCCGACGATAAATTAAGGCTAATGAACCGGAGCAAAATTCTAACGGATCGCGAAGCTTCGAAAAACTAGTTGGGATAACCAACTCTCGGAAACCGGAGCAGGGGTTGTTGTTCCTGCCGGGTAACTATATTCTAATTAACCTTGCGGGAAACTTTCCGATGTAACGCTTATATTACGATCGGAGGTGGTTTTGCTTATTTTGGATATCTGCTTTAAAAAAATATCCCTGCTTACGCGGAAATAATTGAAATGTTACTGCACAATGATAGATATTTGTTGTCGTTGCATATTATTGGAACTATAGATAAAAATTTATTCATTTCCAAGAAAAACCGACCTATTTGAAGTTTTCACTAAAATGTGGATTTAAAAAAAATAAATATAGGGCCTTACGTTATCAGGCCTAATTATCACTCATCCCTTCAAGTGTTTCCCCAGAAATCGTTTTAACGTTAAATCAAATTCGCGGTAAGCCCGTTTCGAATTTCCGAGCTATTTATTCTTAATATTTATCCTCGGGTCGGTGTCCGACTCTATCTCCTTCCTGTCTTTTCGACTCCACACAGTTACAAACTTTACATCGCGAGCTACGGACGGGTAAACGTCTAATCGGTAAACAATTTGCTCGGGATTAATATTAATAACGGCCGTTTCTTCGACGTAGCCCTCTTCTCGTTTTAACCAGCGGCTTAACAAGATTTCCCGAATGGAGTTCTTCCTGGCAGCAATGCCAAACTTTTCGGCGGCATGAATATGCATGCGGGGGGACTGAGGGTATGCAAAATGTACAGCGTAGTATGCAAATTACAAGCAAACATATGTACTTACAGCGCAAGGGTCGATAAAAATTCACGGATTAAGGAGTCGCCGTTTTCGAATTTCCGCCTGGCGTTTTCAAAAGAAAAAAAAGGAAAGTTATCCATCAACGTCAAATGTGTTGACTCGTAATTTTTTATCGACCCGTTTAAAGTAGAGCTTATTTTATTCGTTTCCAAAACCACAGCGGTAAATGAAGTGAATTTTAACGTAACGCTATATAGGCTACACGGTATTCCACTGCACCCCATTTGCCCATCTCGACAAAAAAGAGAGAGAGAGAGAGAGAGAGAGAGAGGAGAGCCATTAAAACTTTTTATACAGAATAGAAATTGCGGCGCGCGTTTGTTGTCTCCTCGGTTGACGCGTCGCTTGTCCTTTTGCTACGCATTTTTTTTCCGTAGAACGATAGAATTTAAAATAAAATCACTCCCCCGCAGCAGAGTTTGATATTACCCGGAAGCGATTCAATTTATTTTCCGACCGTCCGCGCAAATCTCTACTTACTGTTAGCTATTGCAGACTAACGAGTTAAAGCGGAAGCACCGATCGACCGTCGCGAGCCAAGACGGCTTTTATGTATATATTCGGCATTACGCGGCACTTTCGCCCACAGCACGAGTAGAATTTTAATGTATTAAATGGTAAAGGCGCAGAGCTATAAAAAAGCTGTAGCTCCGCTTTCGCAGTTGGCAAAAAACTTGAACAATAAATTTTACCGTATACCCCGGAGTGAAAAAAAAAAGAAGAGTCCACATACCATTTTCTGCAAAATTTAACGAGTACCCGGAACAGTAAGGTGTGTTCAGTAATGGTAAAATGCATTGAACAACAGTAAAACGCACCGAACGATGGTAAAATGTACTATTCTACTCAATGAATTTCCCGGAAACTGCCGTGTGGATCTTTTTTACTGCTGGTTGCGGTAAAATTTACCGTACGCGGACTTCTCCGTGTACATACCCTCGCATGCGCCCATTGTCGGGTCATTGTGGGTGATCTTGTTTTTCCATTTTGCAGTAAGCGCTGAGACCCCGTTTCTCAACGGTATACTTAATAGAGAAAGCACCTATTCATTTTACTTTATGAGATTTTGCATTAATTAAGCATCTGATAGAAGGAAATGCGGAGGATTTGCGCGGCCTGGTGCACCGGGAGGTTTACTCTCCCTTTAAAAATAAGTCGATGACTCTGTATTTTTCCCCTTTCCTTCCTTTGGGAGAGTATACGATAAATATCTCATCACGACATGACTACATTAAAATCTAATGCCATATATCTTCCTCTGCTACTGAATACGCGGTATAAAGTTCGACTACGAAAATATTATTTAAATTACTGCCGCATAATAATTTTCTCGCGCGATATTACCATCGATATTTACGCGCCGCGATGGAATCCGTTGCCAAAACGATCCCGTCCCATCCGGAGGACATTTAGTAACGACGTATTCACGAAACGCGCCTCCTACTCACGCGAATAAATGTTTCGAGGTCTGTCGCCGCGCTAACGACGCGCGGCAACTGTCCGATGGCGCGAACAGCGATTATACGAATAGCGCGGAGGGTCGGGGAAATTAAGCAGTAATTCCTGACCGCACGACAGCTTCACGGAGCTTTTACGGTGGTCCCGGCAGCGCAACGGCGACCCTCGGGTTCCGCCCCTTAATTCGGAAATATCCATTTCGTTTCGCGAGACTTGAGCATAATTAATGGAGCAGTGCTCGAGACGGTCGGCGAAAGTTGAACAGTGGTAATCTAGGTCAACCGGGTATCCGGAGTCGTGCTATGACGCGGTATAGGTACACTCCTCTCGTGCCTCGAATCCAGCTTGTTTCGGTTCTCTCGGCGGTGTGCTTGCATTTTGAAAGACTCCGCGCTCTCTCGCTACCGCGTAATAAGGGAGCAAGAGAGAAAGGGAGGAGTTCGACACAATCGCGTCCTCCGAGAGTTTTAACGAACGAGCGAGCGCTCTCGCTCCGTCGTTGCGTGTCGCAGTCCCCGCTTTCAGACGTCTCGTAACTTCGCAAGTGCATCGTCGGGTAGCGTTATCGGAGCGCACTGAGAAAAGAAAAGATTAAAAATTATTCCGTCAGAAGGATAATCTGAGTACGAAAGGTAAAGTGGATCGAAAATTATTCCAAGGAAGGTTAAATTTTATACCCTGGAAGGATAATTTTTGATCTGTTTTACCTTTCGTACTCAGATTATCCTTCTAACGGAATAAATTTTAATCTTTTTTTTTCTCAGTGCAACGATGAAATTGCCGGCTGGACATTTACGAAGCGAACGCGTCGTTTTAACGATGACGAGTGTTGTACCGAGATGTGAACACCGTGCCAATGTGCACACATTTGTGCATTTACACTTAGTCACAAGTCGAATTTTATTATATTCGACTATTTTTAGTAATGAGCGCCACGTTAAATATATCGATAATTTTTCAAAGGCTATTTGTGCGAAGACTATACGAGGAAGCTTACAAGCGGATGAACGTGCTTATATGATATATCCACATCAACGGAGAGCGAATACCTATGTATACGTATGGTACTTAGGCAACATGTTGACCGCAATCGAGGTAGTTTGGAGTATTAAGCACCCCGTACGAAACTCTCGCGGTTCGTATGGGTATACTTGTTTGCGTAAGAGGACTTGTACACATCACATCGAACCCCATCAACCCCCTTTGGAATTCCCGCAATTTCCCCCAGCTCTCGCCCGCTTGAATTATCCCCGCAGTCGCTTATCCGAGCGTCGCGCAAAATTGAAATCGATCGAAAGAGATCACCGCGGGAGATAGAATTCGAATCTCTCGATTCTAACGTGGAACTCCCCGGGAGGTTATGTGTACGTATATATCGTACCTATCTCCGAGAAGAGAGCTGCCCCTCCAATGGAGACTAATAACGAGCGATCCTCGTAATCCGTGATTAATATTGGCGGTGGATCCGCCGCGCGGCATCCCGAGAGAGCTTCGCGTCGGTCGGGGACGATTCTTTCTTCATCTCCACCCCCGCAACGGTAATTCCTCTTTACGGACGACATCGGGTACTTCGTCTCGGATCGACCGATTAGTATGTCAGTCGCTTCCTTCCCGTTGCAGCCTTCTTCTTGCTCCATAAAGTTAACTGCTTCCTGTTCTCGCATTTGCATATCCATGCGGCGCCATCGTTACAGGGGCGGAGAGTTCGACCGTTTTCATCCTCTTTAAAACCCCTTCAGCGAATTCTCATCCGCGACGAGATATCGATCTCTCGTCTCGACGGCGAGCACGGTCGATCGTTCGACACGCGTGAGCTTTCGAACGCTTTTGTGGAAATATTCGTAGAGTTTGACAACGAAGACGTATACCCGCCGAAAGCTCAATTTCCTGGTCCTGAGGACGTGTAATTAAGCGAGGCCACATTAGCGTCCCGAGGAGCAGCAATCTTCCGCCACCCTCTTACGGTCATTCCCTACTACGCAGTCAGCAAATCGCTGGTCTGCTATCTTCCTCTCTCTCTTTCTCTCTCTCTCTCTTCGGGATATTTACAACTTCTGGGATCATCCCCCTTCCGACGCCCTCGAGAACGGTGATTTCAAACAGAGTATATCCGCTTCTCCTCGAGGCTTTCCCGCCCCCTATCGGGGACCGGAGCACGAGTTCCTTATTTCGCAGAGTACATCGAAAGCGCAACGTCGAGTCATCGCTAGGACGAGCCGGTTACACGTCGTTCTTTCGCTCTTACCCCTTTCCCCGCGTCGCAAGACCAAATTGCCTCGTTCGACAGTTGCGCTGGAAATGAATCGCACTGCCGCGAAACGGCTGTACGTTCGATCGCGGTCCGTCGGTCGTGCCGCGCTGCATCCTTTGAAGAGATCGCTGCAAAGCGAATCGTCCACTGCTCCCTATCCGCCGCATCGCTCGCTCGAACGCGATTGTTGGACATCGATGAAAGCCTATTCCAGTTGCCGGTCCGATGACGGTGCATTTGCCGGCTCCATATTATAGGACAGACTCGGGCAAACGAGCTCGTTTCCCCGTAGACGATCGTTCGGCTAATTCGAACGACCCTCTTGCAAGAGAAGTCGTTCGACCGAAATGAATCGAGGCGACGCTCTCGTGGGAAGGACGTACATATACATATGTATACGAGCGTCGGTGCGCGCGTAGCTATACCGTACGTTCTCTATCCCAAATTGAAGCAAGAATTTAACCAGAGTTGTGGGAAATTTGTGGCGATTCGATAAAGTCCTTTAGGCATTTTCACGAAAATCGAAATCTCTGGAATTGATCACTCGACTACCCTGCCTTATGTATTTTTTCACGCCGATTACGAGAAGCGTGAATATTAGGTCGATATATCGAAGAAAATGTGAGATGTCAACGAAAAATTGATTTGTTCCCCATAAAATCATTGATATCTCGATACTCCGTTGAGATTTCCTCAAAGACCATGATTTTTGGAATCAGCACGAAAAAATACACCGGGTAGAGTGGTCGAAAATCCAATTTCAGTGATCTCGATTTTTGCAAAACCTTGACATTTTTTTTTCAATTTTTCACGAAAATCGAAATCTCTGGAAATGAAGTCTCGACCACGCTATCTTATGTATTTTTTCGTGCTGATTATGAAAACCTCGGTTATTAGGTCGATATCGCGAACAAAATATAAAATATCAGTGATTTTATGTAACAAAAATTTTTTTTCTCCCAGAAAATCGTCGATATCTCGGTGTTTCTTTGAGATTGGCTAAATATATCGGCGATTTTCGGAATCAGCGCGAAAAAATACATAAGATAGGATGGTCGAGCGATTGATTCCGGAGATTTCGATTTTTACGAAAATTTAAGGTATATGCCTTAAATTTTTTCAATTTTTCGCGAAAATCGAAATCTTTTGAATCGAGTTCTCGACCACCTTATCTTATGTATTTTTTCACGCTGATTTCGAAAATGCCATACATATTGAGGAAATCTTAAAGGAACACCGAGATATCGATGATTTTCCGCGAAAAAAACAATTTTTACAAACATAAAATGGCCAATATTTCACATCTTCCTTGTGATTCCGTCAATATATCCATCATTTTCGTAATCAGCGCGAAAAAACACACAAGATAGGGTGGTCGAGCGATTGATTCCGGAGATTTCGATTTTTACGAAAATTTAAGGTATATGCCTTAAATTTTTTCAATTTTTCGCGAAAATCGAAATCTTTTGAATCGAGTTCTCGACCACCTTATCTTATGTATTTTTTCACGCTGATTTCGAAAATGCCATACATATTGAGGAAATCTTAAAGGAACACCGAGATATCGATGATTTTCCGCGAAAAAAACAATTTTTTCAAACATAAAATGGCCAATATTTCACATGTTCTTTGAGATTCCGTCAATATATCCATCATTTTCGTAATCAGCGCGAAAAAATACACGAGATAGGGTGGTCGAGCGATCGATTCCGGAGATTTCGATTTTTACGAAAATTTGAAGGTATATCGCAAAAATCGAAATCTCTTGAATCGAGCTCTGGACCACCCCATCTTCTGTATTTTTTCGCGCTGATTCCGAAAATCATAGATATATCGGGCAAATTTCAAAGGAACACCGAGTTATCGATGATTGTCTGTAGGAGAAAAAATTATTCCTGCACTAAATCACCGATACCTTATATTTCCTTCGAGATATCGACGTAACAACCGTGCTTATTGTAAACAGCGTGAAAAAATACACAAGTCAGGATGGTCAGGAGCTCACTTCCAGAGATTTCGACTCTTGGCAAAATGTCAAAGGGTTGCGCCCGAGCTGCGCCTCGAACGTCCGTCGCCATCGATACCTATACAAGTAGTACGGCGAGCCACAGGCCAGCCCGGAACGGACTAAACTGAGGAGCAAGTTCACCGAGAACGGCTGCACTTCCCCTTAGGCCGATAGGCGAGTTGGAATAATAATCGAGTTTCTTGGGGAACAAGGGAAACTGGCATAGGCTACCGTAGCGTGGTAACTATCTAACCACGCTAACGCGAATGCTTCTGCGGTAGAGAATAGCAACGTAACGTGGCCCAACTTCTGTTTATAACAGTGCACGTAGAACATTCTCCGAGACTCGAGCGTTCCCAGGTGCGCGAAGAGCACATTTAGGGTAGGACGATTTTTTACAGAGAAGATCACGAGATGCCTCTACAGAACTTCCCCGGTTGAGAGTCACTTCACGGCTAAGCGCGAGACATAAACTTCTGAGATTCTCCTCGTTGTGGGTGGGGGACCCGAGATTGATAGACGAGGATGCAAAACAGATCGGGTAACGTGCATTAGCGTTCGAGTGATCGTCGGACCGACGCGACGTTCGAAGACGGCGATAACAATGACGAAGCCCGGCGTGAACTAACAGAGCGTCGTTGATAGGTAATAGTCTCTCGAAATTGGAGGCAGACCCGCGAACCGATTTACACAAAGAGGAGTGGTACGAGCGCTTTCCCGTCTCCCGTTTCATCCGCAGCATCCGTTCTGTACAGTCGTTCGTTTTGCATTTCAAATGAATCGACCGGGCCGATCGATCTCGCTGCCAGTCGTCGCGCGGAAAGTTCATCGCGCACGGGTGTCAAAAATATTCATTACCGCGGTGTCTGGTGAATTTTGCAAATACAATTTCCCTGATTTTTCCAGGTTTTCCGGCCTTAAATAACTGTCTTTTCACCTGAATCTCGTACACGGCGAATCCGATACGACACTGGGCGTGATAATCAGCCTCTCAGACGATTTTACGGCGGGTGAACATTATTCAGAATACGTAAAATTATTTACCTCTGTGTGGATCCGGGTCAAAGGGTTGTCCGCGAGGGTAGGTACTCGTGGGATCTCGATTCATTATTCTCCATTGACCAGATATTTCGAGAAGAAATTTCACACCTATATCTATGTACCGTAGGAATTGTTAATTGCATCACACTGCATCGCATGATGAATACATGTTTATTTAAATATGGCGAAATGGACGCGAGTCAATACTTGTATGCAGCACCAGTACGTGCCACGGTCGTTTTTCTGGCGTGTGGATGGCTCGGAGTTCGTCGGACGATCGTATCGCTGGCCTGGCTGCCTCGTTATTGAATCGTTATACTTACTGCGAATATTGCAGATTTCCGGATGCATCGCTGGCCCGGTATCCGCCAAACGGTGTGCCGCAGGAAAATTATCGCCGTATGGCGAAAGTACTGGCCTTGCAAAATTTCAACCGGGTCGAGTATTTCGTTGCAGCCAAAAATATTCGTCAACTATTACAATATTTCATTGTTTCGCGAGTGATTACTTCAAAACTCTTGTTCGAAATGACCAAATATTGCAATAGTTAACGAATATTATTTGACCCTCATCGGAATACTTATTTCGCCATATTTCAATGAACTTTTATCATCTAGCAATAAACAATTGCCTCGACGAACTGATATTATTGACTGTCCATTGAAACACAGTCGTCATTCCATCACTGAATTCCTGATCAATGGATTTCTCGAGCTTTAATTTGATCATCGTCAACAGTTCGAAATTATTCGCGAATAACGGAAAGAATAACGAGGCTACGTGTTATCGGCTCTGGCGCGTGACTATCACTGCGTGAGTCGAAGGCAGAGGGGGGAGCGGCGAAGGTAGGCTCCGTCGGAAGAACACCGCTCGTGTTCGTTTTTGCAAACAGCAACATCAACAGAGGTCAACAGTGAGACGTCAGACTTAGCCTTCTGTGTATATCTATATTGTACTACGAAAAAGGAATCGCGTACGATAGATTCTCAAATCGTCGTCGTTATATACATATCGCCGGTCTTATCAAGTAAGGGCGTACCTCAGAAAATTGAGTTAAGACCGCCAATAGGTTGCTTAAGCCTCGTATTTTTATTTCACGACCCGGCGTACCTCTCAACATTGTATACTTTTGCTCCCCATATATATTTTTCGTCGTATCTCAAAATAATCAAAACTTAAATCTCACGTATAGTAGGCCTAACTTAGGATAGGCCCATACGTGTGATTTAAAAGGCATTCAAGCGCATAATTTTATACATAAAAAAAATCACCAAGCAATAACAATAATTGCAGGACTTATTCACAATGAAAAATCGTAAACTACCTAAAATCGCTCTCCTGAGAAATCATCAAAACTGAGATACGCCCTTACGTGATAAGACCGACGATATATCATGCCTAGCGAGAGCAGCGATGGGAACCTCTAATCCTCTTCGCCGCGGTTCGGAAACTCAAGGATGCAAAGGTGTTCAGCTCTAACGTCGTTCGTTATTCGGTTCGTGTGGGTAACGACGAACGAACGAGGCTCCTGCATAATATATCGCCAGGCGAGAGAACGAGATGGAGAAAGAATCGGAAGTTTCACCCTTCGGGGCTTCAGACAAACGGGGGTCTAGTTCGAGGGTTACCGCAGCGCACGCCGGTTTAACGAGAAGGCGAAGTAGATTGACTATCGCGCGGGACGTGGATAGCCCGTTGCGAAAATGAAATCGCGTACTGAAGGGGCTTCTGGCGAGGCAACGGAATAGTCTATAAAGGCTTTACACGTTCAACTCTAGACCGGAACATCCAGATGAGTGGTTATGTATGGTTACACGTACGCCAACGGCGAGTGTCTGCGCTCTGGGTATCTACACCACCCCTATCAGCATACACGCGCGTGCACACTGCCCCCGTCGACGAGGCTTCTCGTGGCTGCACCACACTTTCCAAACTTCGCGTACACGTCAAATGAATATTTCAGCGCTGCGGCATTCTCCGTCCGTATATATTCCAATTATATTCTCTGAAATTCAGCAGCGCTGACCTAACGACGGGATGTGGCATTCTTATCAATATTTAAAGTACGGTAGCCGGGCGAGGAACGAAACGATTCGAGGGAAGTCTCGCGAGGAGTCCGAGTAAATTTGGACGTGTGTGGCCGGTGTGTGAACCGTGTATCATTATTTTTTACGCTCGCACCGCGTCGTTAGGTATACCCACGGACAAACTGGCGCGCGGAACTCGGTATAAAGTACGCGCAAAAGGCGCTCTCTCTCTCTCTCTCTCGTCACGTCGGCACGGCCCGACGTTAAGAGCCAAATTTGCATGATCATTTCTGCCCGTTGGCTCGGGCTAACGAATATGGCGGCGGCCCGCAAATCACGACGCGAATCGCATTATCCACGGGGGGATGAATTTCGGGAAGAGCTCGGGCGAACCCTCGTATAACGAGAGATTGTCAATGAGACGACGCCTTGATGACATCGGGCTTTGACGCGCCATCGCGACAAATGACAAGTGCGACGAAGGACGGACCGAGGGACGGGGAAAAATTCGATCTACTTACGGGCATCTCGGCGCAGGAGTGGTCGATGAAGGTCAGCTCGGACTCTTCGGCCGCCAACAGCACGCTCACCGTTTTCTCGCCGGATTCGTCGTCTGTAACACACAGCGCCGCTCACTATCCAACCGTTCTCAGGCGCGCTGACCGAGCGACGGGAGTCTCGGCGCGATCGCAATTAAAGGCTGGACAATTAAACGGAAATATCCTGCATTTAATCGGTGGAACACAGCGGGAGCTTCGCTTCTCGCTGCTGCGAGCGAGACGAAGTCTTTCCTGCGCTGCAGCGAATAGCGGATATACGAGAAAAATGAGAGTTTACGACATCTCTCTCTCCCCCCTCCGCTGATATAACGATCTCGTTGCTCCCGGCCGACGTTCTCTTGCAGCTATCGCGAATCCGTGCGGACCGCTGGACGCGACCCAGCTTCTTCCGGGTCGAGTCGGAAGTGCGCTTATACTTTCCAACGAGGGCACGTCGTCCACCGCGGAGCGTCGTCGTATCCGCGACTTTCCCCAGTTATTGGACCGCTGTCGATACCGCGCTGTGTTCTCTTTTTTTTTTGCGGAAATTGCAGGAGAGATTCTACGGATAATCCCGGGATATAATCCCATTCTCGGAGAAAAATGACGATCCTCTCTCGGTAAAGAACCCGGAGCTTTGGTACGGTCGAAAGGGTGTAAGCCACTCGTGGCAACGAACAACGCGGGACGCTCAACCAAGCGTTGACGGTCCGAGCGACCGGTTTAGCTGTCGGCTCGCGAGGACGGTTTAGAGAATTGAGATAAGATAGATTACGATAATCTCTCGACCAGGGAAATGCATTTTCACTCGTTGGCAAGCTCCGAAGAATGCGACTCGCTCAAGAAAACGAGTACTGCATAGCATTCTCGAAAGATACGACGCGATACACTAAAAAAATGTGGCCACAACTAGAAAATTATAGTAATAATTGCACTGATAATTTTCTTCGCAATAGCAAGAATTCTTGCTACGCTAGCAATATTTTTCTAGTTGTGCCTGAGGCAGCCAGAAATACAGCAGGATTAGCTAAATACTTTTTTCAGTGTACGTAGCATTTTACGAGAACCGATTTTAATCTGACTCGGCTTCTCGTGTTACACGGGGCAGTTCCGAGCTGACTCTTACGAGTGGACTATTTATTCGCGTACTTCGGGACGGCTGATGCACGCCACGCTCGCACGTAAACTCATGTCGCGGTCTGCTGCGGCCAACTGCATTAGCAACGCTCCCAGTTCAGATTGGCTCGGCTTCGCGCGGGGGAGTTTGAAACTGGATTAAAAGTACGAGCGCTATCTATTTTGTTGGGGCCACTGAATTTGGCAGTCGACGGCGAAATTGTACTTGTATACCGGTACAATTGGAAAGCTTCCGAGAATCGATAGAATCGACAGAAACACACGACGTGATTTAATTCCAAACAATTCGTCGTCGCTATTTATATCACCTTCGATCGTCGCCTGTTCAACGGACCGGTCTGTACACATCGAATTATAAAAGAGAGTAATCGGATAACCGCCCCTTTTATTTCTCATCGAGCGGCGCGCCCTTCTAATGGGATCGAGTTGCACCGACGCGACGCTCTTTTTCCCTCGAAAGACGAAACGAGGGACATCGAACGAAATGAAAATTCTTCGCCGGCGTTCGAACGACTAGACTCGCTGTCATATCTCGAGCTGTTGCTTGCAAAAAAAGAAAACCCCTTGACGAACGCGACGTGACGCAGCGAGGGGAGGGGGGAGGGAATCCCGACAAACGATTATTTAATTTCGAACGCCCCGGATCTCAACCCACAGATGGCGAGCTGATAATACGGGATGAAATTTACGAGACGCCTCTTTCTTCATCTTTCTCTTCTTGTGCGCTCTCTCTCTCCTCACGCTCTCCTCACTCGTTTGCTCTCTTAGTTGCTTTCTTTGTTATTCACTTGTTCTGACCCTTTGCGTGCTCTCAGAGGGCCTCTGCGGCCCTAGAGAAAAATAAATGCTTCTTCTTCTTCTCCTCGGTTCAACCATTGTTTCGTTCAACCATGGACAATAAACCAGACATCGATCAATCCATCAACCCTCGCGAATTCAACGAAAATATCGCGGCTACGAAACGAAAATACGTCGTAGACCCGAACACACGCGACATCCTCCCCGCCACCCCGTCACTCTTCGCCGGAGAGACAGGAAGAGAGAGGAAACGAGCCGCCGAGAGTCTCGAAGCGAGAGAGCGCGCGACTTCCTTTATTACGTAAATATCCCTGCTCGTGACAGGCGCCGGACGGCCGATTATTTTATTACACGGAAAGGTGGGGTGCAATAAACGCGCTGCTCTTACAAAATATTCCCGCTCCACGCGTGTGCCGGGCCCGGCGAGGGTCGCTCGGGGACGGGACGATTATTCATTCGACCTTCCGCGGCGTCCGTCCCATGATTTTACGGCTACGCTTTCTTGATGTATCGTGTAATTCTGGTCGTTAAATAACTTCTTCTCGCCCCCGTCAATGACGACGACGTCGACCGCCCGCCGCGAAAGCCTCGACGATGACGCGTTCGGCTTTGTACGAACGGGAGGGCGATTAAACCGAGTAATTAGACTCTGGATAACGTCTCGACAATTTTTCTCGCGGACACCTTTAAAGCCGGAATTCTTATTAGGACGCAATTTAATACGAGCATTTCATCGCGAGGAGCATTTCCGTTAAGAATTTTCGAATTGGCTTCAAATCCAAGGAAATTACAGGAAGCTAAAGGCGACCGGATCGATCGTCCGACCGTTCCAGCGCTGCTGAATTCCTCTCTCTCTCTCGTCAGTGGCGAGCGCGGACGATCGCGACGCCGAGACGCCGTCGTAGACGCCGACGGGGCGAGCGACTACGACGGCGCGCGCGCCAATTTCTCAAACCCGCGCCGGTAGCGGTCTCGGGGCGAATTTCGCGATATTCGAATATGTGCGATGAAGACGGGCGGACTATTTTTCTCCGCCTCCTCGACGCTGCGCTTGTCGATCAACCGTCGGATCTGGCGGGAAGCAGTTTGTAATTTCTAGAGAGTGCAGGCGTTCCTCGCGGTCGTATCGATCGCGTCGCGTCCGAAGCGTGCCACGGCGGCGCGTCTCGCCCGAAAAACGGAAACTCTTCGTGAAATCGAACCTTGCCGCTGTGTCACCTCGGCCGAACCGGGTGAAAGCCGTGGCGCCGCTACGGGATCGCGGCACTATCGAATCAAATTGCATCGCCGGCAGCACCGAGGTCAGATCGAGTCAAGATACATTCGAGATAGCACGGGTTGAGTCGGGGTCGGTGTAGAAAAGGTCTAAAGTTCCCTCGGATAACGGATTACGCGGCCGAGGCCTTATCTGCAGCGAGCAGTAAATCGGCAGTGTCTAAAAGGTCGATACCAAAGGTCAGTCTCCGCTCACCCTTCCCGTCCGGGACGTACGTTCGTGTAAAGTTCCTGCTCGATACATCCCGCATATCGAAGACGCGCGCGGCGGTATCTCGCAATTCCGTCGAAT